>CM020041.1:19632500-20232500 GCA_009769605.1 Bucorvus abyssinicus | reverse complement strand
TGGCAAGCGCTTCCCTTGGCCCTGGGGCAGGCGCCCGCCCCGCAGCGGGGCTGGGAGGTTTGGAGATCTTCGCTGTAACAGGCACACGCCTTCCAGCCAGCGAGGCCCACACCGGGACTTCATGTGGAGCGGTTTTACGCTGGGCTAAACTCCTCTCCTGTCGGAGGACGCGCCTGGGGTGATCTGGCTGCAGCACCTGAGGGAAGCCCCTCTCCTTGAAATCTTGCTTTCATGGCCGATGTGGTTTTTTCCTCCTTCTCTGTGCAACAGATGACACGGGAAACCCTTCTGCAAGGAAATAAATGCTGCCTGTCACAGTGGCTTTCCCTTGGCAGTGCTGAATTTCCTTCCATGCTGCTGTTGTCTTTCTCTTTTCCCCCTTCTCCTCTCCTCCCTCCCACACACGCTCTTCTCCATCGTACATCCTCAGCTTTCGGAGCGGTAATTGCGGCTGAGCTGAGTAAACCCTAACATGTTTTTAATGATGGCTTTGTTTCCTTTTTCTGCAGCGTTCTCTGAGGCTGCACCGTCTGAAAATTTGAAGGTGTTTCAATGACCTTTTTTTCCCATTTAGATCTATTCTTGGAGGAAATTTCCTGGAAATTCAGAATTTGGATGAGAAGTGGGAATACGAAGTTGTCCGGTGCCACTGAATATGCAGGATATGCAGGTTGGACCTGCCTGCTGGGAAGGACTTGGCATCCCTCCAGGTCTCCCTCTTGCAGGATTTTGCTTGCAGGCCTTTTTGTAGGAAGTCGGGTAATTTTTGAGGAACAAAGTCACAAAAGTCTGAGGCAGCCTAGAGGAAGAGCATTGAGTCCAACCTGGTCACCTGCCGTTATGCAATGACCAGCTTGGGGGACAAAGGGAGAATAGTGGACGTTGTCTACCTGGACTTCAGGAAGGTCTTTGACACTGTCTCCCGTAAGATACTCACAGATGAGCTGTTGATGTATGGGCGGGGTGAGCAGGCGGTGGGCTGGATTGAAAACCCGGTCTGAAGGGCCTGGTCCAGAGCCTGGAGACCAGCGGCACGCAGTCTCATTGGAGGGCAGTGACCAGGGTGTCTCCCAAGGACCAGTACTGGTGCTAGGCCTGTTCAACAACTCCATTAATGCGCTGGATAACGGGGCAGAGTGTTCCCTCGGCAAGTCTGTGGCTGACACCAAACTGGGAGGAGTGGCTGATACTGCCAGAGGGTTGTTCTGCCATGCAAAGAGATCTCGTCAGGCTGGAGAAATGGGCTAACAGAAGCCTCACCTCCTCAAGCTCAGGCGGGAGAAGTGTAAAGTCCTGCACTTGGGGCCGAACAGCCCCAGGCACCATTGCGTGCTGGGACCACCCAGCTGAAAAGCAGCTTGGCAGAAAAGGCCCTGAGGGTCCTCATGGACACCAAGTTCACCACAAGCCAGCAAGGTGCACCTGAGGTAGAGAAGGCCAACGGCATCCTGGTCTGTATTAGATAAAGTATTGCCAGCAAGGTGGAGGGAGGGGAACCTTCTGCTCTGCTCAGGCACTGGCGAGGCCACATCTGGAGCGCTGTGTGCAGTGCTGGGCTTCCCAGCACAGGAGGAACATGGACAAACTGCAGAGAGTCCAACAAAAGGCCACCAAGATGATGAAGGGCCTGGAGCACGTCTCGTGAGGAAAGGCTGAGGGAGCTGGGGCTGTTCAGCCTGGAGAAGAGAAGGCGCAGGGGGACCTTATCAGTGCGCATCAATACCTGAAGGGAGGGTGCGAAGAGGACGGAGCCAGGCTCTCCCAGTGGTGCCCAGTGAAGGGACACGAGGCAGCGGCACAACCAGACACGCAGGAGGTTCCCTCCGAGCATCAGGAAACACTTTTTCACTGCGGGGGTGACTGAGTCCTGGCCCAGGTTGCCCAGGGAGGTGTGGAGTCTCCATCCCTGGAGGTGTTCAAAAGCTGATGACGTGGTCCTGGTCAACCAGCTTTGGGTGGCCCTGATTGAGCAGAGCCACTGGACAAGATGACCTCCAGAGCTCTCCCCAACCTCAACCACTCTGTGATGGTGTGTGGAAGCCCCTCGAGGACCTCTTGCCCATGTGTCCGGGTGTGTGGAGGTGTGAGTTAGTGTCTGAGTGACAGGGTGCCGCAGACCCTCGGCCAAGGAGGCAGCTGGGGCCTGCACTCCAGCTGGGTGTCTCCCAGTTCCTGGCAAATTCAGTGGAGGTTTCCCCGTAAAAGAGGAGCAATGGAGTCAGGCAGCCTCGTATCTGCCTGCAGAGTGTGGATCCAGAGCTGCCCCTGTGTGCTCACGGTGCTTCTCTGGCCTTGGAGGCTGTCTCTGTGTTCCCCGTCCCCTCAGAGCGAGGGCTGTGCAGGGGTAGCATCTCCCCTCTTCAGCTTCGTGGGACAGAGGTTTCTCCACTGCAGGCAAAACGATGTGCAAGGACACATGCATGAGTTCTTGTGACTCCTTTGGGCTTCTATCGCCCCGGCTGCTCTGGATCAGGTTCAGAATATGCTCAGAGCTTCCCCACCCTTCTCTCCTGCTCTGTAGGTCTCATCCAGTGCTCTGTAAGGCTCTGCCTATCCTTGCCCAAAGGTACCTAGGACAGGCAGGAGTCTAAAAGCCCTTTGTGCGCTCTTGAACGCTGTCCTCCTGCCACGCTCGACACCTTCCCGGGGAGCGTCAGCTCACCGCTGTCCTGGGAGGGCTGAGGACCAAACTCCCTGGGCTGTGTCTGAAACCTGTCCCAGAGAGACACCGCCGTACCCCCAGACCCCATCCCTCCTGCCCAGCCCGCTCTGGCTGCAGCCCCCTCTTGCACGTGGCTTGTCTGGTCTTGGCGTGCTTCTCTGAGCCGCTCTTGGTAGCCCACCCCAGGCACTCCGAGCACGAGCTATGCTTTTCTTTAAGTCTCTGTAGCGGAGGGGCCAGGCTGCGGAGAGCAGGGCTGGAGGTCGGGAAGCATTGGGAGCGGCGAGGCTGGGTGCTGGACCTGGGGAGATCGGGGCGGCAGCAGCAGTGGGCTGAGCTCTCCCCAAGCTCTCTCCTGGGCAAAGCAGGAGCTGGGATGGCATGACGAGCAGCTCTTTGCCATCTCTGCCAGACTGGATTGTGTCTCGCAAAGTGAGGCCCGTGCTGGGCTGATTGTTGTTTGCAGACGAGCCTGTTCCCTGCTTCTCAGATGCCATCGCCGCTCTCCCTGCTCCGTCTTCCCACGCAGATCAGTGGCGCAGAAATGACAGGACCGAGGCGGCAGAGAACGGCTGTCGGGAAGGCTGCTGGGTGGACTTTGCCTTTCTACCTTGCTGCTTGGGGAGCAGGTGTCCTGCTCGTGCGGGGACTGCGAGCACAGCGATGCTTCTGCCAGCGCACCGTGTCCTGGGGCAGGCAGGAGGGCAGAGTCCAGCAGCCTGCCGGGGGCCTCGGGTCCAGCCCGTGGCCTAGAGCTGCTGTTCAGACCTCTGCACGCAGCTGCTGCACCAGAGAGGTTGGTTCAGATGCGCGCTGCCTGCCCCAGCCCTGCTGACCTCTGCTGCGAGCCTGCCACACCTGCTTTCCCAGATGCTCCTTTGGCCCAAGCCACGGGCCGTGGGTTGTCCACGGCGCACCGTGGCCAAAGCAGCCCCTTTCCAGCCCAGCGTGCGGATGTGCTGCGGAGTGCTGCCCGAGCAGCAAAGCCACGCTGCCCGCTGCCCGCCCCACGCTCAGCAGCTGCGTCTGGCTTGGCACAAGGTGCAAGGTGGCTGGTTCGGAGGGGAGTGGGACAGGGAGCTGTGGAAGGGAAGAGGCCACGCCAAGCAGGTGGCTATGGTTGTTTTGGTATGTGAGAGTTGCCTTCCACCTGCCCCTGACCCTTCTGCACCTCGGCTTGTGCGGCGTGGGCTTCCCGGGGCTGCTGGTGGTGGTGGTGGTAGCGCTGGGGCTGCTGCTGGGGCTTTGCAGCCCGCACATGGAGGTTGGTCGGAGGCCTGGGAGAAGCCTTCAGAGTCACACCAGTGCCACTCTCCTGGTAGTTGAGCCTGCTTGGTGCTGGGGCTTGTTACTCAAAGGAAAAAGTACCCTGGGCATACCCTGGGAGGCAGAGAAGCTACGATCCGCTAGAGCTGTACAAAGAGCAGTCTTACTCGAGGGGAGGTGGAGGACCCTCCGTGTGAGGTCCTGCACCGAGACCCTCAGCAGCATGCGTGCCGCGTGTCAGCAGCTGCATGCGCGGGTGTTCGTGGCAGGGGAGTGAGGCAGCTCTGCCTCTACCTGTTCCTAAACCCTTTCTAGGTCCACCTGGCTGCTTAGCCGGTGAGCAGAGAGGAGGGAACCGTGCCTCCTGCCCGCGGATGCGGGGATATTTCCCTCCCCTCCCCCTGCAATCAGATGCTTGCAGAGCAGAGCTTGCGGCAAGCCAAGCATCCCTTGCACTCCATCAGACGTGGGTGTCTATAAAAAGCCTCTCTGGGGTTGCGATTGGGTGGGTTGGCTGTGCCACGTGGTTTCTCGTAAGGCCCGTGTTGCTGAGCAAGTGGCATTCCACTTATTTTTGGCACTATAATAGTCTTTAGTTAATACATAAATTCAGCTTAAATTCTGGATGGAAAATAAATCCCAAGTGGAGGCTCTGCTAATAAGACGACAGACGCTTTGGGGAGCCTGGGACGCCTGTCAGCGGAGCGGTCATGGCTGCCGAGATCCGAGAGCAGCCACACGCACAGGCACAAGGTCTTTAAAAGTTACCACGAGTTGTCCAGCTAAATTCCAGAGGCGTTAGACAGATGGCCGAGGTGAGCTCTGACTTGAGCTGCTGGAGCTCCACTCAGTACAGTGAACACCCCCGCGAGATTCCCAGTCCCAGGAGAGAAAAGGGAGTCAGAGCTGAGTCTGACCCCTGCAGAACACGCGCCTCTCTGCCGGTCTGCGAAAGGCAAGGCTGCTCTGAGGTCCCCTGTTCTGCTTCTTTCTTGCTGACCCACTGCCAGTCACCCCAGGACGTTTCCCCTCATCTTGGTTCATCCCAGGGAACCTTCACCACCAATATGGGTGTGTTGAGGGCTGCATCTGAGTGGCCGTGTCCTTCCAGCAGCGTATGGACCTGTGAGAGCCTGGCTGGGGAAACCTCGCCACGGTGGCCAACCAGGGAGGCTGTGAGACCTCGGACTGCTGACCTTGCGCCTTGCTCCGTGGGTTGGTGCTGTCACCTGAAGGAGGGTCTGGCTGGGAGAGCAGATCCCAGCAGCCAGTCAGAGGATCTCGTGGCAGCGTGCTCCCCAGCGCTGTGCCGTGGGGCTCTGGGAGCGTAGCGGGGTGGAAGATCCCCAAGCCTGAATTCACCGTGGCTACAATGGCTTTGAGGGTCAAGGCTGGAGCCAGCTCATTTCCGTGCCCCAGCGGACTGGCTGTCCGGCAGCAGTGCCGTTACCTGGAGGCTTGCTCCCCCTCGTGCTTCTCAGTGATGCCCACCACACATACACAGGGATCTGCCGACGGCCCCGGCTCCGGAGCCCAGCAGTGGGAGAAACCCCAGCACGTGTCCTTCTCATGAGCATGCTGGAGCCATTTTGTGCCCGTGTGCCAGATCACAGGCTGTGAGGGATGTACTCGCTCCCATGTCCAGCTGCTTTCTGGGCTCCTCCTCGCTTTTATCCGGCTGCTGTGAGAAGAAATCCAAACCACGCTGGATGCTTTTTGAGAAACGCCCTGTACTTGTGAAGCAGCAGCTCTCTAGGGACCTTTCCAAGGGGGTGCAGTGCTGGCAATGGAAGCCCCCGGTAGTCCGCCAGCACGTCCCACTCCTGCCCTTCCCTGCCCTGTCCCTCCCCTCTGAGCTGGGTGTGGTGGGTGCGTGCCCCTCAGAAGGGAAGGTGTCCTGGTGATGGGGCTGTGGGACAGATCAGACCCTGCCTGCCACTGTCTGACAGGGTCCTCACCGGCTTTTCATGAAGTTCAACTCTTTCCTGAGCTGGAAAAGGATTGGAGGCTCACCAGTGTTGAGAAGAACGCCAGTTCATCCCCATCTGTCCTGCTGGCCTGCCTCACCTTGCACACAAGGTCAGCCCCTGCACGCTCAACCTGTCATCAGGCAGCAGGCGGAATTTTAAAGTCCTTTAGGTCTCAGAGCGATCATTGTGGGGATGTTCAGGTCTCATTCGCAGTGGTTCGGAACGATGGTAGAGCACTGGCCGCATGAAGGGGGGACAGTCTGAGGTCATTTCTTTCCCCAGGTTGCTTGCTGTGGATTTCCACCAGACCTTGCTGCTTTCCTCTGCAGTTTCCTTCTGAAGAACTGGTGGGGAAGGGCTCAGTTGCTTTGGCTTGTGGGTCGCAGTTGCCTTGTGCTCCCGTGTTCTGGGTGCAGGGGAGGGGGAGCCCATCCTGGAGCTCTTTGGGGCTGTGTCTGTTGTGGCAGGGGAAGCCCTGGCTGGGTCACCGGTGGCTGTCCCCGATTCGCCACGGGCGCTGGTAACGTCCCAGCTCCAGCCCGTGGGCAGGCTGTGACAGCGCTGCGGCTCTGGGGGGGAGCTGCGGGTGGATGCAGCTATTCGGCTGCCCTCCGCTGCCCCCCAGCCGGGTTCTCCTCTGGGACCCGCCCTGGGGACACACCATGCTGCAGTGGAAGCCACAGCCTAAGATGAGGCGGGGGCGGCCCTGGGGGGCTCCTCTCTTGGAGCAGGGGCCTTGGGGAAGTAACCTCTGTGTGTCCGTGTGTTTGTCCTCTCCTTTGGAGACAGCGATGATCAGTGTGGAGACGGGAGGGGAGGAGAAACCCCTGCATCCTCCTGCCCAGCAGCCAGCCAGTAACGCCCTGGGATTGGCCGTTGCTAGGCACAGGGCTGGCCAATGAGCTGGGAGGGGTCCAGGCGCGGGCCGGGACCCCCGGCCGGGACCGGCGGGCGGGTTTGTGCCCGTGTGCGGCGCGGGCAGAGCCTGGCGAAGAGCCGTACCCGGGGGAGAGCGTCCCGCCTGTGGCCAGCCCCGGCTGCCCGGGGCAGAGCCGCAGAGCCCGGCCCGGCCCCGCCGCGGGCCAGGCCCCCGGCTGCTCGCTCCCCGGCCGCGCTCTGCCCGGCCGCCTCTCTGGCCCCAGGGTCCTGTCAGTGCCCCCGGCCTCCAGCCCCCGGCGCCGGCAGCCCTCGCCCCTCGCCGTGCCCGCCGCCTGCGCTCCTGGGAAGCGGCGTGTCCGCCCTGCTCTGTCCCTCAGCGGCCGGGGGCGAGGGGGCAGCGAGTCGGTTCTGGGCAGGAAAAGCCCGGCAGCACGGTCTCAAGAGAACGGCCCTTCTACTCGCCAGGGTAAGGAGTCTGTACCATCAGGAAATCTCGTGTCCCTCCAGATGCCGGGCACCCCGCGTTTGCGCAGCATCCGACACACCCAGGATAGATTTTGCCCACAGCTCTGAGCAGATCCCATCCACGGAGAGAAGCTCTGGCCGCTCGAGCCATTAGATAATTTTCTTACAAGAAAACAACTCTGTTCCTGAAGGATGTTCTCAGGAGAGCTCTCGCTGCAGTTAGATAAAGGCAAGGCCGCGCAGGTGGGGCAGTCGCCCGGACAGTGGGAGCTGCCCGCGGGCTCCTCCGTGGCCCTGAGCTGGCTGAGCCTGTCCTGCAGCCACGGGACGCGAGCGGCTCAGCCCAGCTGAAGGGCACGGACACCCGGCACAGCCCAGCCCAGCCCAGCACGGGCCGGAGTGTGCTCAGGTGGCAGATGCATCAGTAACTCCTCAGTGCACAGTGGTCTCCTGGTCAGCATCAATACGCTCCTGCTGCTGAGGCGCTCCTGAATTGTAGGCTGCCTTCCTCCGAAGATCCCTGGTCTCCCTGCTGGTGCAGCTGGATGCTCCCTGCTCCAGACCAGCGTGGACCCACTGCCAAACCTGAGGCTCCCCACGTAGCTCGGGCTCATCCTGGCCCCAGCCTCAGCGTGTGAGCGAGTGAGAAAGGGAGCTAGTCTGGCATCTTACCTGTTCTCACCAAACCGACTGTGCTGCCACCAAAACTCGGGCTGTGACTGTGACCCTCTGACTCCTGGAGTCACGGGACCGCGAGGGATGACTGCGAGGACTGCTGTGCATTGAAGGCTGTTCCTTGGTGCTGTTCCCCTGTCAGTGGAGAAGGTGTGCTCCCGTGGTCCTGCCAGAGAGGGTGAGGGGGGACGCGACAGCAGCAGTCTAGGGGAGGGAGCGATTTGGACAGGTGAAGGGTTCGGGGTTTACCGTGTAAGGAAATGGTAACTTCGGAACAGTTAGAGTGTTGGGGGCTGGAGCCATCTCTCCTCAAGATCAGGTCTCCTTGGTGGAGCAGCCTCTCCTGCTACTCGCTCCTTTCCCCGGGGAGTGGATGAGCCCCCAGATCTGTGTGCAGAAGCTGTGTTGCAGGCTGGGGCCAGTGAGTGAAAGCCCCGAGACTGCTGAGTGACTTTCAGCCTCCTGGGCAAGAAGCAGTGGGGAACTGGGAGGAGGTGCGTGCTGGCGTGTGCATCTGGCTGATGTCAAGAGAAGTAATTTTGGCTCCCAAAGTAGGGGAGTGCAGTGTCTGGGATGGGGTGGGAGACAAGCAGGGGGAAGGGAAAAGAGCTGACATGGTTGGGAGGGAGCAGAGGAGGCTGATGCCATGGCACCCTCCGTGGTGGCCCCACTCCCAGCTCGTGATGCTTTCGGATTAACCGTGAAATCAGAGCAGCGCCACGGGGATGCAGGGAGAGGCCTGTCCACAGGCAGGGCCAGTCCTGCTCTGCCTTCCCTCCTCCTGTGGTCCTGCTCCGCGGGACTGCGCTAATCCCCGCTGGGCAAAGCAGGGAGGCAGCGCCGCTTCGATGGAGACGAGGAACGGTTTAGAGGGAATTAGAAGGGATTTGTGAGGGTGGAGGAAATCACAGTAAGCATGGCTGGTCTGGCCCGGGTCAGGGGCGCCTGGTGGTACAGAGGGGCTCGCCACCCGGGTGGGCACCTGAGTTGCTGCTGGGATGGCGATGGGGCTGCTCACAAGGGTGTATATAAAAGCCCCGGTTCCCAGAGCTGTAGGACTGCACATGGATCTTGGTTTCCTTGTAGAAGTTTTGCGGTGACTGAGACAAGCCTGAGAATACGAACGAGCACAGCTCATCCCACCAGAACGTGAATGAAAATGTCATTATTTAGTATCTCGTCTGTGTGCTTGAAATCCACCCGCCAGCTCGATGGTGTCCAGCTCTCAGTTCTGGACTGTTTTGGGTTAGCAACAAGGAGAACCCCCAAATTTTCCCTGTTTGCAGGTCTCACCCAAGGTTTCTCCCAGTTAAAGCTTTCTTCCAGTTGTTAGACTAAGGTATGGTTGCTTTTGCTACCAGCGTCCACCAATCGTAGCTCAGAGTCTGCTGACCCAAGGCTTTGCTGGGCAGCATTGGTCCTCCTGGCTGACCGCCTGGCTCCTTGGTGCTGGCTGAGGGTGATGAGGCAGCAAGAGAGATGAACAGGCTGTGATCCACCATGCTGGGAACTTCGAGGGTCTCACAGACATCACCTGTACCTCTGGACCTGCCTGGACAGGAGGCCGAGGTTGATGAACAGAAGGTGCTGATCCCAACCGCTCTGGTTGCTGATGGTTATGGAAAACGTCCTGCTGGCCTGGGCGGGTCCTTGGCTGTCATCGCCAGCTGCGTCTCTGCACCAGCAGCTGGCACAGGTTGTTGGAGCAGTTTTGCTGCACAGCTCCAAGGATGCCAGGACATGGCAGTGTCTGGCAAAACAAAGGCAGGCTTCTCCGAAGGAGCCGAGGGCCTGGCGGGTGGGTGGGATGCTGACAGCTTCTCCCGCTGCCCTCGGCCTGCTGCCAAGAGACCACTTTCACCTTCCAGGGTAACGAACTCCCAGCCGTCAGCAAGGTGTTTCTGAGCCCCCTGTGGTGTCTGGCAGGACTCGCCCGCTCAGAAGTCACAGGGCTTGTTGGTTTTTGGCAGACAAGGGTTTGGGCTGCAGCTGGACCGTTCCGGGGGCTTGTACCCCGTCTGTGTAACGCAGCGGCAGAAGCCGCGGGGTGGGTGTCCCGTGTCCCAGCTGCTGAGCAGTGCGGCACTGCCGTATTTTCCCTCGTGCACAATGAGGGATAGAGTGGGGACGGCTGGAAACCTGCCTCGTTGCTGCTGTCCTCAGGGGGGTCTGCGAGTGAACGCTCTGGCAAGCAGCTCTGCCGGGAGGGGGTCCTGAGCTCTGCTCGGAGCGCTGGGAACGTCTCTGCTCTGCTTCCTGCTGCTTTTCAGGCAGCACCTCTGGCAGGAGAGGGCAAGACGGGAGGGAAGAGGACAGGGGCAGCACCTTCGAGGGAGCAGCAGGGAGGGGCTGGAGGAGGGCTGGTGGTGGGGGAGAGGCGTGGGAACCCTTTGGTTATTTCACTTGTGGTGAGGATCTCCCCTGATTCCACAGAAGGGTCAGCCAGGCAGTCTGCGTCTCGGGGTGGCTCAGCTCGAGGTCATGAAGCAAAGGCTGCCCTGGAGGGAGGGCTGAAGCCAGCCTGGTCGTAACGTGCTTCTGGGCACCTTTGGCTGAGCCCAGGGCAAAGGGGCCTTTCCTTCCCCACGCCGGCTCCACCGACGGCTTGTGCCCAGCACAGAGAGCTCGGCCAAAGCTCCAAGGGGACGGAGCAATCTGTCAACGTCCAGCCTTGTCAGCTGCTGGGGCCGCGTTCCACTGAGTAAGGGTTTTAGGCAGCGACGTGCATTCAGATACCCATTTAACTGCCAGCTCCAGCTGGCTGTTGTTTTCCTGCTGCCGGAGGATGGGGTGAGGGAGGGAACGACCTGCATTCTATTGGATCTGCTTAATTTTTTAATGCTTTATTTGCTGGAGATAGAACAGAGGCAGGAACTGGCTGCTCAGACGGGCAGTTCCTGTTTCTCTCACACGCCAGCTCTCTTGCCTGTCTGTAGCACAGGTAGTTCGCAGTCGTGTGGAACCTGGATGGGAAAACCTTGGCTCTCCTGTCCCACTGGCTGCTGGACATCTCTTGCTGTGGCTCATCTCAAAATCCCTCAGCTGCATCGCTGAGATTGTTCTCTGGCACAAATACCATCATGCAGCCTGTGTCCACACTAGTGAGCACAACCTCTGAAAAAGGGCTACCTGCAGAGCAGGGTTCTTAGTCGTGCCAGCTTCTGCACCGTGGCCAGGAGTTGTTTCACCCCAGATAAAACAGTCAAGGGGTCTGCAACGGCACCAGAGTGCAGATACTTCTATTATCCTCGTGCAGTTTAAGGTACCGGTATGGCTGTGTTTTAGTGTTTGACTTTCGAGAGATCACACCTAACAGCAGCAGCAAGACTGCCGTGGTGCTCAGTGATGTAGAGACTGAGCCATAGGACTTGAGTGCTGTAGTGGTCACCCTTTGCTGTCCTGTGGGGCTCGTAACCCAGCAAAAGCTCCAAAGGTTCCTTTGGGAAGGCAGAGGCAGCCCACGACGGCATGGCTGTCTCAGAAGGAGCATTTATCAACCTGTGCCCTTCTAATCCTGTCATAGGAGCTGATGGGTGCTGGGAGGGAGCAACAGTCTCTCCCAGCACAAGTCTTCTGGGCTTCCTGGGGGAGGTGTGGAAACCGCAGACTAGGTCTGCTCTCTGTCCTTCATGGCACAGGGCTGCAGGAGGTCAGGAAGCTGTGGCAGGTCAAGCTGCATGGAAGGGTTTTCATGAGATGGCTTCTCCATGGTGAGGGCCTTCAGAGTCCTTCCCTTCTGAAGGGTCTGGAGGAGGGAGAGTGCCCCTGGGAGGGATCAAGCTCTGCCAGAGGGCTCTTCAGGAGTAGTGGTTTGCTGTGGCCAAGACAGAGCAGGGCCTAAAGCTGACTGTGGTGGTGCTATGAAGTGCCCGTGGGCAGGAGCTCATTCTCCATTGTGTTCAACACACTCTTTGGAGCTCACAATTGGAACATGCTGTCCTAGAAAATTGCGCGTCTGAGTCCCAGAGTCTCCAAAGCCCTCGCTCCCGTGTAGTGACATCCAGTTGCAGGAAAGTGGGACAGGAGAGACCTGGTGGCAGCTCGGATGTGGTGCCAGCTCAGCTGGGGAGGAAATGATGAGGTCTGCCAGCCCCTGTACAGCTCGGTCTGAGCCTGACGTGGCTTTTCTGCATGGGCTTGGACAAAGGAGGGGGAACAAGGTAGAGGAGGTGGAGGCTGGCACCTCAAGCTGGGCCAAATGGCTTTTTTTTCTATGCCTAAAAATTTTTCAGATACTAATTAAAGCCCAGTTAAGAGATTAGTGTTGCCTGTGTCTTCATGAAGGTTAGTGGGCACCTGTTACTAGTGGTGGGCCATGATGGTCTCCTGAAATGGTCCGTATCAGCTCTAACCTGCTTAGGGGGAAGGCTGTTGTGGAGAAATCTGCCCGAGATGAGAGACTCGGCTGTGACGCATCTACCGCTTTGCGTGGAAGGGACTCTCCGGTTAGGATCATCCCTGGAAATAGTGATGTGCTCCCTTGCACTTGTTTCTAGTAGCACGACTGATGAGGTGAAGTCAGGGGACATGTAGAAATCAAGTGCACTTGTCCTTGTTTTTATTCCACCCCGTGGTCCTCCTTCCTCTGCCTGGTTTGCAGGAGGTGGGGGAAGCTGTCACTTTTGGTGCTGCCCTGCTGGTTTCCCGCAGGTTCCTGGCTCAGGTGCAGCCGCCTCGCCTGGTCCAGCTGTCTCGCTGTGGCAGAGCCTGGCCTGGCATGCGGGGCAGGATCTCCTGAGGCCCCAGCTGCAACCGGGGAACCGGTCTGGGGTGCAGTAGCAGCCTGGGATCCAGTCTGTGGCCTCCTACACGTCCTGTTCTTACTGTGCAAGCTGAAACAACCGGGATGCATTTCAGTTATGGTGAAAAAATTGATTATTAAAGGATTGTTTAAGTTTTACAAATGCACAGGACATTGAAGCAGTCCTTCTGCGAGTTGGAAGGTGTATTTGCGGACAAGACTGTTCATTCCATCACTTTCAGCCCAAGGCTGCTTTGGCAGAGCTGACACCAAGAGACCAACGCTTTGTTTTGGTTCGCCACAGGGAATGGCTGGACGCGTCGCTGTCTGCTTGGTGGTCGTGCCCGTGTAGACGCTCCTGTGCAGACCCTGTAAATACATCTATTTTAATAATCATAAGCATTGTCTTCAGGGAAAGCTGCTGACACTTTCCCTTCTAAAACTACAATTTCTGCTCCTTGTGTGATTCCGAAGAATTTCCCACGGGATGGCTTTCGAGGGGCGGGGAAGCCAATGACGGGCAGCCGTCACTGTGCTGCGCTGTCAAGAGCTTGCTGCAATTCCAGTCCATGTCTTGTGCACCTGCCGTGCAAAGTCGGCTTTGCTTGTCCCGGTCTCCAGGCCGCAGAGGTATCCCATGCAGGGATGCAATGAGTGGCTCGATACAAGCCAATGCTCAAATACGCTATGAGAGCAGTGGGTCTGGACGCAGGGCTGCAGGCTTACGAGGGCTCTGCCATAGCAGACCAGTTCTGTAGCCTCCTGATCCCCCCTTTCACCCTGATGCAGGCAGGCTCCTTATGCTTTAAGCTGCTGCAGGATGAGGAACCTGGTGAAAAGCTGGCTGTATCCTCTTACATGAACACTGGTGCTGGGAAATGCAAGAGATCCTGGAGGATTCATAATGACCAGCTGAGAGAAGCGATGAGCTGTGCCCTGGGACGGGGATGTGCAGGGATGAAGGGCTGGAAGGACCTGAAAAAGCAGCGCTTCTTAGAAGGGACTGCCCCATGCCTCCCTGGAAGCGGTCCTGTGAGAGGTGCAGGGAGGTACTGGGAGGCATTCAGTATCTCCCAGCAGGCAGGAGACTGCTTCCTGAACTCATGTTCGGGGTGGCAGGGGTGGGGTGGGTGGGGGGTGTGTGTGTAAATAACCTGCAAAGTAGGTGTGAACTGGGGGCTCCAGTCCAACCTTCCACTCATAGTTGCCTGGTGCGAGATGCAGCATCAAATGTGACTGAGGAGATGCTGGAGGAGGTGCTGGTCGGGGTGGGGGGGCTGACGAAGACACACCTTCACATTGGTAGCCATAGTTGTAGAGTTTGTGCCAAGTCATTTGTACCACACGAGGATTTGGTCTGTTAAATCAGGGTGACTTGGCATGGAGTAGTAGCAGGTTCTGATCTGGGCAAAGTGTTTTCTAGCCATGAACTGAGCTTCGTGATAGGGACCCAAAGGCAGAAGCTGCCAGGCAGGCTGGAAGTGTCGTAAGGTGTGAGGTGGTGGTGGTGCTAATGAGGCTGTTGCCTGGGACACCCTATTTCCCCCCCTAGGGTGGAAGAGGGTTTGGAGATGGGTGTGGCTGGGGGTCCTGCGTGCCGAACTTCTGCGTCTGAACAGTAGCTTTAACAGCCGAGCTGGAACAGGGCTGCTGAACCCCTGCTAGGTCCGCGCGAGAAGGCACAGCTGCTTAGCTCCAGCAGCCTGACAGGAGGGTCAGTCCAGGGCCCTGGTGCGCGCTGGGGGCGCAGTCCCTCGCTAGCGCCTCTTGCAGGGCATTTGCTGGGTCTTTCACAGAGGCCTTGGCGGAGGGGAATCAAAAGGTCTCAGCTATCTGTAACTGTTTGGTGTGATCCTGCTGCCCTGTTCCAGACCTGTCGTGGGGAAAGGTCTCCGTCCTGCTTTCCCCTCCCTCTGGCAGCCCCTCTCAGCCAGGGTTCCCCTGCTCTGCCTGCTCGGCACCGTGGGGAATTGCCTGGGTGGCAGGCGGCTGGACGCGGCAGCCGTCCCTGCCCTTTGCCTGCCTGGAGCTGCCAGACACCGAGCAGATGGTTCCATCCGCACCCAGACAAGGCTCCGTCTTCGGGGCTGACACGGGCGGCGGGAGAGATGTGTGAACAGCCACGCGTTTCCTGTCGCTGCCTGCTTTCCCACTGCTGTGCTGTGGCCAGAGAAGACTTCTGAGGGGTCAACCCGTGGGACGGCTGAGCGCAGGGAGCCCCCGGTCCCAGTCCCGGCCTGTGGAGGCCAAGCGCCGGCAGCGGAAGAAGAGGACTCAGCTGTTGTGTATCAAGGGAACTCTTGTGCAGGGGTTGCCAGTTACACACTGACCGTGGTGTTCGCCAGCTCCTGAGGGACGCAGCAATCTGTGTCATCTCACAGCGGGCTCCCTTAAATCTCGGCCTGATTAAGTCGTGGCAATATGGGCTGCCCAATATGAAAGAGCCTTCCCCGAAGAGGGACAATTGTTGGTGCAGAGATAGCCGGTTTAATTGTTTGCATTGCCCAGCAGATGAAACCACCCGACTCGGACTCCAGTTGAGTAGGAATCTGGAGGTGAATAGTGTCCATCAGCTGCTGGTGCTGGTTGGGCACAGCCCGAGCCTGTTGGCCACACTCCTGGGACAACGGCGTTTGAATGCCCTGGGTTTTCATTCCAACGTCAAGGTGTCTGAGGGACTTTGGGAATATCCACTCAGCTTTTGACCTCTTGTCTGTCCTTGAAAAAGCAGCAGTTGTGCTTTTCGTGGAGAGGCCGTGGACTAAACTGCCCGTGGAGCGCAGCGGCGGGTGCTGAGGCTGGCAGGGCAGCACTGCTGGAGGAAGAGCAGGAGCTGGGGCAGGGCCTTGGAACGCCTCCTCTGGGTTTAGGTGCGAGGCTCCAGACACGTTTGTGAGCCTGGCCAGTGGTTTTCCATCAGCTCATTCTCTGAGGGCTGTGTCGGAGCAGGTCTGGAAAGGGAGGTTGATACTCAGACATCTGATGAAAAATTGCCGTGTGTCGTTACGTCAGAGTTATTTATTCATCGCGTAGAGATAAAAGCTTTTTCGATAGAGCGCAGTCATCTGAGCTTGGACTGTTGTTGTTTTTCTTAGTTTCTTGTGTATTTTAGGGACCTAATTAATTTTCAGGAGTGACTGATGCTCAGAGAAAATACAGTTTGAGCCGAGCTGCTGTTTTCTTCATGTTTCTTTGCCCTCACGCTCAGAAAGCGGTGAGCTGGGGCCTGCCTCGGTAGCGGGTCCTCGGTATCCAACAGGCAAGAATAAAACGTTGTCCACTGCAAGTTGTCTGTGGCAGTGCCTTTGTGCTCATGCACAAGCGAACGCTGCCGCTGCTTTGATTTGTGGAGCAGAGAGCTATTGAGGCCGTGTAAAGGCCAGCTTTGTCCTTTTTGGCTGGTGGTCACTATGGAGAAGACATAAATTAAGAGCTGCCTGCTGGGACTCCCTGGGGACGTGACGGGTTTGCGGCATGTCGGTTTGGAGGACATCGGCCTCTGGTTTTGCAGCACTGCTGCCCGTCTGGTGGGAGTCTAGTCTTTGTCTGCAGGGTCCCAGTGCTGCAGAGAGAGGTGGGACAGCCTGGCACAGCCTGGCACACTGCCTGTGCCGGCCCGCCGGCTAGAAGCAACATTAAACTTGGAGATACTTCTATGCAACTTTTCTTTGAAAAGCTTTCGAGGAGGCCTCGCCATCCTTCACGGATGAGGTACGTAGGGATTGCTCACTGCCTGTTGAAAGGCAAGAGTCAGAACGTGCCGTCACCTCTTGAGCAGCACTGTTAGACGTAGCAGGGCAGCTACAATCTCTGGCTGAGGAGGTGGGCTGAGGAGCAGTTTGCAGGCAGCTGGGAAGGCTCTGCCGGGGTGGGATCCATTCTATACTTGTTTCTCATGGTTCTTACCCAGTGGCCTGCCACTGCTGGGGAGGAGCACGAGTCTTGGTGGACTTTTGCTCTGACCCGGTACAACTCGTACCATGGACCAGGTACAGGTGCCTGGGCTTCCTCCAGTGGTGGGAACAGAGTGTCAGCATCTACTGCCAAGGGAGTCTGTTCTATGAGTAGTCCCTGACTCTCATGCCACGTGATAAAGAGTGGCTTAAGTCCACACAGCTTGGTGGTGACCTCTTCCACACTGTGTAATCTTCGGTCTAGGTCTCTTCTGGGCCCCTTGCAGTGCTCGTCAGTGATTGCTGGGGTTTCAGCAGCCCCAGATTTCTGTGATCTCAAAGAGGAATGGCAGCCCGAGCATGATACATCATGTACAGTGATCCATCACATAGGAGAGGCCGAACTGATTTCCTCCATGCGCTCATGTGCAAAAAGCTGTGCCTGCGGTGTGGATGGACACAGATGGTCAGAGACCAGGACCTGGGAGCAAGACAGAGAGCAAAGCTGTTGGGCAGTGCAGGCTCACCCAGAGGAGCTCAGCAGTGTTGAGGTACCCTCCACAGATGTTTGTTCGAGCCCTCCTTCCTGTCCATGCCAGCTATTTTTCTTGCCTTCCTGATGACCATGGCCCTGGAGTGCTTGGGCAAGTATGTCTGGGAAGACCTCATTTTCCATGGAAGGGTCTAGTTTGTGACTCAAAACTTAGTGTAATGTAGGGTCTAGGGTCTAGAGCCACTGTCAGGCAGGGGGGAAGCTACTTCTCTCGAGTCATGTTGGGGTTACCCCTTTCATTCCAAAACCCTTAAAGTCTCTCTGGAGCCAGATGGCAGATGTTAATACCTTTCTTGGTATTTAGATGATGACATGTCATGCCGAGGGACTCTCCTCTATGCAGATGCCAGCTGTCACATTCAAGCCCTCTGCGGTCCTTGCTGAGGGAAGTAGGGCTTGCCTGAGTGTGCAGGGCTGAAGGCCAGCTGGTCTACCTGCCCTGGAGGGAGGGCAACGCTGCTCTGGCTTCCCATCGTATTTCTCATCATTCGCTGCCTTGGGGACAGGCCATGCACCAGCAGGGGCTTGATTGCGTTGATCGTTTGGGCTGTTCAGAATCTGATGGGTCTGACTGTCCCTGGGCTCTTCCAGGATCTGGTAATCCCACCCCCACACACACCTTTCTCCAGCCTCCTCTCCTCTCCTAGTAACTTAGCTCTGCTGTGTTGGTGTCTCTCGCAGTCTCCTTCCTTCCCCACAACGTACTGACCATCCTCACCGGTGCCGAGCTCGGCTGCCCTCACTGCCTGCCCAAATCTCTCCGCAGCTCATCACCACCAGCGTGTCCTGACAAGTTGGCAAAATTTGCAGAATAAAAACATCTTCTACCACATTTTTCAGTTTTGCCACCAAATTTTGACAGAGCCAAGAGCCTGGAAATGCTTCTGCTGCCCTGCGAGTGCTCAGTGACCTGGAGGGGACCTAGACAAGTCTCTCCTTAGCAGTTCCCAAGCTATTCTTTCTCTCATGTAAGTGCTCTTAAAATAATGATCTGCCCTAAGCAGCTGGAGAAGTTCAGCTCCGAGACTGATGTGTGCCCCCATCTCTTTCTTTTCTTTCAGACCATGCTGCTCTGGGAGGAAAGGGCAGCTTTTGGAAGATACTGGTCATGAGGAAGCCTGTTGGACCACCACAGCTCACTTGACTGCTCCGATCCCAAACTGTGCTGTTTTTAAAATAGGCAGCATGCCGGCAGCGGGGCCGTGTGGGCGCAGAGGAGGTGAGTTCTCGGGAAGAGGACAGCCTCAGTCTGAGTGCTTGGGGACCAGCCGGTGCTTCATTGGGATCCTGCAGGGGTTTTGCTGTAGGTGAGAAGGGATGGTCCTAGGGCGCAGGACTCAGGAGAGCGTGACCCCGTGGGGATGTCGTTTGCCTTTCTGGATATACCTGAGCTGCCCGTCTGGTGTCTTGGCTTCGTACTGGCTTCACATTTGGAGAGATGTGCCCAACCCGTTGGCTTGCCCAGGCCCCGGCTGGTACCTATAGCCTTCCTAATGACAGGACTTTCCGTTACTCCTTCCTGCCTGTGGCATTGAACGCTGCGGCCTGCTCTTTGGAATGTCTTTCCTCTCTCCCCATTCCTAGATATGGCTTGGCTTGTGTATTACTGCAGAAGTGCTTGGGATCCATCCTAGCTGAGATCATCACCATGATGGGCCTGATTTTATAGCTTCACCCTTTGCCTTGATTTCAGGGGGGATGAGGATAATAGAGCATCTTGCTGCTGATTTAATTCTTTCAGGGATTTGAGTTCTCTGGGAAAAGTCCCTGGAGAGATGCTCAGCTTAATCATGATTAAGGCCAGCAAAAATCTGGTAGCTGATCCTGTGAGCAAAGAGGGGCTGTATTTGATCGGTAGGTGAACCTGGGGCATCTACTGGAAACCAAGAGGAGGTTTTTTGCCTTTTTTGGTCTGTGTTCACTCTCTGCGCTGTCCTACACTGGGCAGACCTGCTGGGTGACACGCCGGTATTCATGAGGGTGCCTTGATCTGGAGAAGGCTCCATCTGTTCCACAAGGTGTCATGGTTTTCTCTTTAATATCCTAGGGATTGTTTTCAGGCCGAGAACGTGTGAGGAAGGAGGAGACTGAGGATGCAGATGGAATGGAAGAAAATGCCAAGTGATTAAACGGCTGTAGATGAGTGGGGGTACGGCTTAAAAGATTGAACGGTCGCCTGCTGGGAGGAGAGATGGAAGGAAGGATTGTGTTCACGTGCAGCAGGACCACAAATCCACTCCCTGCCTCCCCCCACGCTAAATTGCATTTGTTACTCGGTTTTAGCCTTCCAGTGTGTAAACTTCCGCCCAGCTCTGTACGGCACCTGTATGGCCCCATCTGCTGTTTCCAACGCCCAGAACCTCTGGTCTGTCGTGGGGGTGAAAGCCTATAAAATAAACCTTGTGCAGTCACACGAGCCGTTTGCTGCGCCGGTGTTTCCTCCGGCGGGTGTGTCTGCGCCGCGTCCTCGTCTGCGCCTGACTGTCGGAGTTCGTGTGCCCAGGGGAGAGAGTTCGCAGGTGGCTGCGAGACGACAAATGCGTCGAGCATCAGCGTGTGCCTCCGAAGACGTGATGACTTTGGGGGGCTTTCTGGAAACACCCTCTTAGGAGCGTGGCTCTGACACTTTCTGGACGCGGCAGCTCACGGCGGAAGCGACGGATCTCTGCCCAGGTCTCTCTGCGCTCTCCGCGTGTGCGATGGAGACCCAGTGACTGGACAGGGCCGTTCTGGTGTGACCCACGGCTGCTCCCGCGGTGAACCCCTCTGTCCCTCCCGAGACGGTGCTTCGTGCAGCCTTCCAGGGCCCGGGAGGAGCAGGTGTGGGAGGAGAGCTGGCAGGACGGGCCGGCGGGCAGCGTGCGGGCTCGGGGTGGCGGCTGGAGGCTGCTGGAGCTCTGGCAGGGTGGTGGCGAGAGCTGGCCCGCTTGGGGAAGGCCCGCCGCGCCCAGCAGCACCCGGCTCTCGGGAACGGGTGGCCGCTGAGCGCTCCCTGACCCCCACTAGGTGGCACTGGGAGCCCTGCTATGGCGTCCCCGTCCCCGCAGCCGCCGCGGCTCCTCTGCCCGGGCAGCACCCGCGGCTCTGCCGGGCCGGAGCGGGGCGCCGAGCGGCGCGGCACCGCGCCCCGGCCCCGTTCCGCCGGGGGCTGCCGCGTCCCTTGGCAGCGGGTGCCGCGCGCCGCGCCTGCCGCCGAGGAGCTCGCGCTTCACGCGCGTGCTGACCCCCCGACCCGGCCACGCGCGCGTCGCGCCCTTGCGTTGCGTGTGTCTCGCGGGGAGCCGCGGCCCCGCGCGCGCGGGCCCCGCCCTGCCGGCGGCCGGCGTGTCCGGTGCGTCCCGCCGCGAGTCTCGGCCCTGCGCGTGTTCTGCTGCGAATCGCTCAGCCCCGTGTGGCCCCGCCGCGAGCCGGCGCGGCTCGAGCGTCCTGCCGGCAGCCGGGGCGTCGGCGGGGAGCCGGGGCGTCGCGCGCCAGCCCTGTCCGTGCTGGGAGCTGACGGGCCGCACGCGTCCCGCGAGCAGTGCGCGCTGCCCTCCGGCCCTGCCCCGCCGGGAGCCGGCGCGGCGTGCGCTGCCCGCTGCTCGGGGGCGGTCAGCGAGTCTCTCGCGCTGCTGGCGCTCGCGGGTGTGCCAGGACTGCGCTTCTGCTCTCCCGCGCTGCCTCGCCCCGAGCTGGCCCCTCGCAGGCTGGCCCTGTCCCTGGAGCAGCCAGCACGCGGCACGCAGCGTCCCCTCCTCGCTGTGCCAGCCTGGCACGGCGGCCCGTTCCCCCCGTTGGTCTCCTCTCGCCCGGCCCAGATGTGATCCCCTGCTCCCGTGACGAGCATCAAGCACACCTGGCCACAGCTGGCTCTGCTGGAGACTGCCTGTCTGCCTGGGCGCAGGGATGCCGTGGCGCCGCCAGTATTTTAATTAATTTATTTTAAATAGTTGTAGAGGATTGAATGGCATTAAATAAACACACCCAGCGTCCTGCCACCCTCCGCCGCTGTTCCCAGGAGCAGTCGCAGGTGACACGTGTCTCTCCGTGCCTGTCTCGGTGCGGGTGCTGCTGTCTGTCTGTCTGTCTCTTTCCCACCCACCATGAGGTGTCCTCTGGGACCTGCCCTGACAGCCTTGCTGTCTCTGCGCTGCCCGCCGCGGCTTTCCCAGCCTT
This sequence comes from Bucorvus abyssinicus, assembly GCA_009769605.1. Classification (NCBI taxonomy): domain Eukaryota; kingdom Metazoa; phylum Chordata; class Aves; order Bucerotiformes; family Bucorvidae; genus Bucorvus; species Bucorvus abyssinicus. The sequence continues at coordinate 20,211,241 of CM020041.1, read as the reverse complement.
CGGGAGTCTTCTTCGCCTCCTCTGCTGGGCGGAAGCGGTGCTGGCAGGTGAGGGAGCGGCGGGTGGTGGCACAGCTGGGCTCGAAGCCGCTGGTCTCTGTCCTGCTGCTTTCTAGAGGGGCGCGCAGAGGAGCGAGGTCCTGGCCGCGGAGGGACGGCCTCGGTGGGACAGACCCTCTCCACCCAGGGCCGCTTGTGGTGCTGAGCGGTGGTTGGTGGCAGCTGCTACCTCGCCACGTGTGTGCAGTTCCCACACCAGGCGTGCGGACGCCCTGCCCTTCTCCTACAGCTGCCCAGGCTCCGTGGCCCTCTCTCAGGCACCACGGCTTCCCTCAGGGCTGTGGGGCCTTCCCACCGACTCCTGTCGCCAGCTCCCCATTGCTGTGGCCTGTGTCCCTCAGGGAGCCTCCACGCTCCCATGCCTGCTCACTCTGCACCTCTAAATGGCCCCTTCTCCCCGTCCAGGCCTCCGCTACTCTCGGTGCCTTTCTGATCATCCTGCCTTTCTCCCAGCACCCTGCCTGGTGGCTGGTTCTCGGGGGCTGTGGGACTAAGGCAGCCATCACGCGGGTGGCATTGCAGAGGGAGATGCTTGGCGGAAGGGGGATGCTGTGGGGACTGAGGGCGAGTTCAACCGCTCGATGGTTCTGCAGTCCTTTGGTGTAAGGCAGGTAACGTGAATTGGGGCAGCCGGCGTTGCTGAGTTGGTGGGCGCTGGCAGCCGTTGCGTGACGCTCCCGTCCTTCCCCCTCGCCCTGACAGCCATGGTGCGGGCGAGATGGGGGCTCAAGCCCTGTTAGCGGGACTCTCCCTCTTCAGAGCAGCTGTCTCGGGCTCCCTGCAAACACAGGAAGAGGCGTCGGGGCTTTGGGGCCACTCCTAGACTTTCTGGAACTGGAAGGAGAGAGAAAAAAAGAGAAAGACCTAATTTTTATCTTGCTGGTTCTTGTTGTTTGACCGTGGTTGGCTGTATGATGGAGCTGATGGGACAGAGGGGACAGCAGCCCCTCCCAGGGGTCCTGGCAAGCCTCTCTGATAGAGTCCAAGCACGTGTCTGTGCCAAACAGGCACGTGCAGGGTCCGAGGAGCTGGTCCTGGAGCAGGGAGTCATCCAGCGTCAGGCCCTGCATGTGGCTGATCACGGGTGGGGAATGCCAGCACCCTGCCTCCGCTGCGCCCTGCCAGCCGGTCACTGCGTGACTGTTGCACCGGTGCCTGCCTCCGCCGCCCCGTGAGCTGGCACTGGCCTGGGCTCTGGTGTGAGCGGGAATGGAGGGCAAGCGTGTTTCTGTTTCGCATGCAGGGGAAAGTTGGTTGTGTGCTTCGCGTCACTCTTTGCAAGGACGTGAGCTAGAGCTGCTGGGGGGACTGGCAAGATGTGCAGGCAGGCAGGTACACCCATAGGCACCAGCCAGCACCTTCCGGGGCTGCCAGGCTTTGCTTCCCCACACGTGGCTGAGTTCCTGGCCAGGGGTGTTCGGTACCTCAGCAGGTTATTTGCTTGTGATGGGAGAGACAGTTAAAGCAGGAAACCAGTTGTTGTGGTTTCGTCCCGGTAGGTAGCTCAGCACCACCAGCCGCTAGCTCGCTCCCCGCAGTGGGATGGGGGGAGAGTCGGAAGGGTAAAAGTGAGAAAACTCGTGGGTCGAGGTAAAGAGAGTTTAGTTTAATGGGTAAAGCAAAAGCCACACAAGCAAAGCAAACGAAGGGGCTCATTCCCCGCTTCCCGTCGCAGGCAGGTGTTCAGCCATCGCCAGGGAAGCCGGGCTCCATCCCCTCTGCCAGTTAACTTGGGGAAACAGACACCGTAACTGCGAACACCTCCCCTTCCTTCTTCTTCCCCCGGTTTTTTACTGCTGAGCGTGACATCACATGGTCTGGAATATCCCTTTGGTCAGCTGGGGTCAGCTGTCCCGGCTGTGCCCCCTCCCAGCTCTTGTGCACCCCCAGCCCGCTCGCTGGTGGGGTGGGGTGAGGAGCAGAAAAGGCCTTGACTGGGTGTAAGCGCCGCTCAGCAGTAAGGAGAGCAGCCCTCTGTTACCACCACTGTGTCCAGCACAAATCCAACACACAGCCCCACACCAGCTACTGGGAAGAACGTTACCTCTACCCAGCCAAACTCTATCCCAGTAAAGGACCCCCTCCTCTTCAGCTGTCTGTTAACGTTTCTTCTGGATGGGACAACACGCGTGAAGGACTCGCGCAGAGCTGTTGCTGCCTGCGGCAGGCTCTGCAGAAGTGGGGCACTGGCAGCCTCTCAGTGTACGTGTTAGTCCTGTTCAGGACTCGAGCTGGGTCTTCATCCGTGCTGCCTAATGGTCTGGAATCAGTGCAAAGGCAATCGTTATGTTACCTGCAACCTCCCTTCGTTTGGTTTCTTTGCCCAGCTCCATTTGCTTTTATCCATGCAGCCATAATATCCAGTTTTGGATCTAGCTTATGGTGACCGGACCTGGGTTAACAACCTCCTGCTGTCCCTGGAACGAGTGCGGCAGCTGGAACGGTGGTTTGCGCTGTGGCTGGTCTCTGTTGCGTAGCTGCTTCTGATTCCCCAACTTGCTTTTATTTGATCAACGAGTGCCAACAGCAGAGTGCACGCATGATGACCCCGCTCAGGTGACCGCGGTCGCCCAGTGCTTTTACCTTGAGGTCAATCTCAGCTCAGACTAGGTTTTAACCGAGGACTGGTGAAGCTCTGTGGATCCTGTTCGCAGCCTCTCCAGCTTGGTGAGACCTGTGCTTGCAGAGCAGCCGCCTCCGTGAGAGCAACCCAGGTAGGTTGGGACGTGCCGAAGGCAGGAGAGAAGGACTGTAGATGGCAGAGAGAGGGTCCTGTGTAAAAAACTTGCCTGCGGTGCCCAAAGCAGCTGCTGCCGCGGTGCTGCAAGTGGCAGCCGGGCAGCCAGAATGTGCCAGGTTGTCACTAGACGGAGCAGTGTGCAGGGGTGCCTCGGTCCAGAAAGAACGCGCGGTGCAGAGCCCCGGCTGGTGGAGCCGCTCGGCAGGAGGGGGTAGGAGAGGTGCTGCAGCCTCGTTGGCTCTAGCTGCAAGGGGCTCGCTCGGCCCACCCGGCCAGCAAGGTCCGCAGGGGCCGAGAGCCTGAGAAAGGCCAGTTTGCGGAGCGGGAATCACTGATTGACTCCTCTCTGCTCGTGGAAGTGCGAAGCTGTGTGGGCGGACGGCCCCGCCAAGGGCAGGCACTGCATGCCCTGCAGGGGAGATGTTGGATTTAGTTGGGTTTGCCGCTGCTGCGCCGTCACCAGGCTGGCTGTGTCCGTAGGGGGCCCGGCTGACGCGTGCGGCTGCTGGAGGTCCCCGTCCAGAGCCCTCTGTTACCCGGACTGTGGCACCACTGCCGCTGGCACGGCTCTGCCGAGTTGTGTCCCGGAGCCGTGCTGGCCCACGGTGGACACGTTCAGAGGTACCCCTCCAGGGTGAGGATCGCAAGGCCAGGAGCAAGGGAACCGAGGCAACGCAAGGGAGCAGAGACCGTAACCGTGTCCTGCCTTGCCTTGAATTGGGAAATTGCCCGCTGACTAGCTGGTGGGCAGCGGATCGCCCGGTGGGAGGAAAGGGGGTCTGGAGCCAGTCCTGTGGGCTTCGTTCCCTCGTTTGTAAAATGATGTTGTGAACATCTGGCTCACACATGGAGCGTGGCACTTGGCTCACAGAGCCGTGTAAATGTTTTCAGATCCTTGAATGGCTGTTGCTGAAATGCGAAGGATCGTCGTTAATGAAGTCTGCAATAACACTGACGGAGCATTTGTGTTTGCTGCAAGTTGGAACCATGTTCCAACAGTCGTTAGCGAAGGCTATTGTGGGTTGCAGTGCGACCAAGGAGCGCTTGAGGAGAAGCATGACCAAGCGCTTGTTCCTGGTTTGTGCTACTATTTGTCACTGCAGGTGTTGAAACGTATCATGTTGTGCAGCACGGCTTTAAGTGGGTGAATGAGGCAAGAGGGGAGACTCAGCTACCGCTACTTCCTTTGTGGTTTTTCCATCTGCTCCATTTACAGAGTGAGCACGGGCAAATGCCACAACTGGCCGATACAAGAAGATCTGTTGTGATGGGGAGCTGAATATCCATATGACATCAGAAAAATCTAGCTGGTGGGCTGGAGATTGGTTTTAGACAGCATGGCTTGGAGTAACGAAGCGATTCCCCATCAAGGGAAGGCCTGAAGAAGCAGCAAATGTTCGTCCATAGGCCAAGGTCGAAGGGACAGAACTGAGATTAACCACACAAGGGCCTGTATGGATGAGCAAGGAGCTCGTAACGGAACTCAGGCATGTAAAGGAGGCATAGAAGAGGTGGAAGCAGAAGCAGGTGACCTAGGAGGAACGTAGAGCTGCTGTCTGGTCTTGCAGGTATAGGGCGACGTGGGGTTGAATTTGGTGAGGACCGTGGAGGATGCGTGTGACAATCAAAGATTCCGCAAAAGGGAGAGCGGGGGAAATGTGGGCCTCTGCTGAGTGGCGCTGGGGACCTGGTAACAAAAAGTCATGGAGAAAGCTGAGGTGCTTGGTGCCTTCTTTGCTTGAGTCTTTACCACTATGACCAGCCTTCAGCAATCCCAAAACCTTGAGACCAGGGGAAAAGTCTGGAGCAAGGAAGGCTTACCCTCAGGTCAGGGAGCACTTACACAAGCTGGTCACGGGAGTGCTTAAGGAACTGGACCACGTCCTACGAGGAGAGGCTGGGAAGCTAGAACTGTTCAGCCTGCAGGAGGGAAGGCGCAGGGGGACCTTATTGGTGTGTGTGAATACCTGATGGGAGGGATAAAGAAGAGGGATCTGGGCTCTTCTCAGTAGTGTCCGGTGACAGGACCGGAGGCAACGGGTGCAGAGGAGGTTTCATCTGAACAAAACCCCCCTTTTCTACTGTGAGAGTGATCAAACACTGGCAAAGGTTGCCAAGACGTGGAGTTTTCATCTGTGGAGATATTCAAAACCCACGTGCCTCATGCCCCCCCGTGCCGCCTCCCGCCCCGTTTCCATCAGTGGACATGGACTCATGTGCAGGCTGTGACCCACAATACCTTCTAGATCCTTCTCTGCCCCTTCTCTGCCTGTGGGCTGACTGCCCTGCTGAGGTCTGGCACGGTGGATTCATGCTGACTCGGTTGTTTCTTATTTTTTTCTGACTGCATCTCCCAAGTTCTTGAGGTTGGTTTGAATCCAAAGCCTGTCCTGTGATATCCTGGTGGCCTTTTCTGTGCTGGCATCATCTGCATGATGAGTAAACCTGCTTCCTTTTCTGAAATCTGGCTGTAAGTAAAAAGGCTAATTAGGATTGACCCAAACTCCATCTCTGTGAATCCTCACTTGATGCGTCTCCCATCAGACAGTCAGACATTTATGACTACTCTTTGAATATGTTTTTTCTAGATGTTCTCCCATCACATTGCCATTTGAAGTTAAGTTACTCAGGAGACTATCGCCAAGCCAATATCAAAAGTCTTACTAACATCAAGAAGTGATAACTGTTGTTCTTCCTCATCTACGAAGTTCTTTTGCCGGGCTGTCCAGGGTAGCTGGGTTGGTCTGAAGAAGTTGTGTTAGCTCCTGCACCCTTCCTTGCTTGCCTCTAGTGCTTATGGTAGTGAAAACTAAGCTGGTGGGTCTGTAATGGCCCAGATTTTCTTTCTTCCATTTTGTGAGGCACCACTTCATTTTCCCTCTCTGTGACCTTCTAAGGCTCCTTGGTTGTCTCTGGAGCCCAAGCTCACCATCCTACATCAGTGCCTCGAGATAAGGCTTATCAGGCTCATCTCACTGAAACCCTTCACAGAAAAGTACTCCTTACTCTGCTCTTGCCTTATCTGATGGTTAAATCTTGTCCTTCTAGGCGAGAGTAGCTGTGTTGCATCAGCTGCTGCTGCTTTCTCACACTGGTCTTTGTGACCTTCAACATGTATCCAAGACAGCTGATAGCTCTCCAGCTCTGAGGAGTGGACATGCCATGTCTCCCTCTCATGACTGATGGGCTCAGAACAGTTTCTCACCCTCGCTGTTCCTCCAAAGTTCAGCGTCTTGGCTTTCAGCTTTGTCCTTGTGTGCTTGTGAGATGGTGTTTAACTGGTGCCTGTTGTAATCTAACCTGTTGTCAAGTCCTCCTTCTGAACTCCACAAGGATCTCATGATGCAGCTGGTTTGGTCCCTTCCTTTTCTTCCTGCTTTTTCCCTGACAGCGAGAGAGCTGATCAAGGCTGTTTCCTCAACAGCCTAGCAGATCTGTCGCTGCTCTTTGATTCTGTAGTTCAGCTTCCAAGATCTTCATACCAAAGCTCAGAGCTTATGGTGTTTGCCTTTCTGAAGTCAGCCTTTCAACTTCCCTGGTACCCCTCTGAAGACTCCCCAACCCTTTTGGGTGAGTCATCCTCACCCACGTCGCCTTCCACGCTTGTGTTCTCCCCAGTCCTCCTCACCGAGTCACTCCTGGGAGTAAACCTGTCAGTCACTTGCACTGTTCCTGTCCCAGCAGATTGTCCTCGCCATGCTCCAGTTCGCCCTTTTGTCCCCAAAACTTCTCTGCACTGCTGGGACTTTCTGTGGGTCTGAGCTTTCCATTCTCCCTGGGCCCTGCCGCCAGTGCACACAAACAGCGTCCTTGAAGCACACAAACAGTGACGCTTGTCCTTCTGGAACAGGCTGGTGCTTTTCTGGGATCAGTTTGAGTTCTCCCAGACAATCTGTTGCACCCAGTAACTCATAATTCTGGGCTTTCATAAAGCCTTCCTGTTCACTTTACCAGCATCTCCAGGGCATTTGGCAAATCAGTGCAAGGTTCCTTGTGCTCCTCCTATGGCAACTGCGACTCCTCTACTAGCCTCTTCCTGGATACTGTTGTCTGGACCTGTTGTGCTTCTGCTGTAGCCACCCCTGCATAGTTACCAGGCTGTTTTGCAGAAAGAAGGCTCCTCAACCCTTTTTTTTGTCTCTTGTTGTCACTCGGAGGTGGGATGCATGAAGGTTTTCCCCTTCCTGGTTTACCGTGTGGTGTGTAGTGGCTGGCTGTGTAGCTGATACCTGTCAGAACAAAGATGACCTCACAAGTGTTCATTAGAGCCGTGTTGCTAGATCTTCCAGAAGCGTGGTCAAACTCAACCATACTGTGGTCCTTCCACTGTGTTGACCATGTGACCTGCAGGGTATTTGGGCTCTTCATGTGTATGTTCTTACTGCCCAAGAGGATGTTGACATCCAGCTTGTGGCAACGAAGGCGTCTCAAGGTCCCTCTCACTGAGCTGGGGGATTGCGGGTCACTCGACATGGAGATGTCTAGAGCATGTCGCACAAATAACTGTCACCCCTGGCTGATGTGGGAGGGCTGTTTTGAAACCCTTTGACCAGGAGATCCTTCTATAGCAAACCAGAAGCCCTTTTGTTTCCACATTGGTGCTCTTGTTTTTCATCCAATGTGATGGATGTCAGGCTGGAACGAAGCGGTGTGGGGCTCTGTGGGAACAGCAAAGGCAGTAGCTACTCTGCTGGTGTAGCAGCAGAAAGGCTGTGTCACTCTGCGTGGAATGGGTAGGGAAGGGCGGTCTGTTCAGCTTTCTTTGGAAACCTCCTGGTGCTTGGCTGGGCCAGGCCAGGCCACCCTGTCAGGGGATATCCAGGCCCGTGTCCTAGATGCAGCGTGATTATAGGGTATCGAGTAATTTGTATCTGGGATGCAGCGGAGACTGAAATAGTGGTGGGGACCCTTGTGCTACCAGGATACTACTGTGTGCAGTTCTTGTGTGCCAGCAACTCATTTTGGAAGTCCAGTCTCCGTTACCACAGCAAAAGACACGCAGGAGCCGGAGCTGACTGTCCCAAGGATGTCCGTCGTCCTGCCACTCCCTGGCTTTTGCCAGGAGACTCTCCTTCCCTTGAAGGGGTCTTCTGCAGACCAAGTGTGCTTGCTGTGAGTTTCCTCTTCTTTCATGATCACCCAGTAGCGTTCTCCTTTCCCGTAAGCCGGGCGGGTTTTAAAGGATGCCCCTTTGGCTTGCTGGGGTGACTCAGTCCAACAGATTTCTCTCTTGCTCCATCAGAACATTTTCCCCTTTGCCTTTTCCTTTATCGAAAGCTTCTGAACTCTTGTAGGTTTCAGTCCTTCACTTGCTTCATGTCTTTTTGGCATCCTGTTCTCTGCGAAGGTGCTAAGCGCTAGCAGATGTGGTCTTCTAGAGCCATAGGCCAGGGGATGCTGAATCTGACCTCAAGCTACCTCCAGCATAAAGAGGATTTCTGCCATTTTGTTGCTTGCTCTTCCTCTAAGGGATCCAGTGACTTGCAGCGGCACATCGGCTGCGTACAATCACTGTCCTCCTGGGTATGAGATCATTTAATGACAGCAATGAATGTGGGAACCAGGGCCGGTATTTCGGTGTTGGTGTAAGCAGTGGACACTTCTTTGGCTCTTGAGACTGTTAGGTAGGAGCTGTAAAACGCTGTTCTACCACAAGCCATAGAAGTCTGCAGCAATAACCGCCCAGGGCCAGAGAGAAGGATGTAGTTGCAGAGGAGGCTGTACCTGATGAAGAGAGCACTGGCCTGTAACGCCCAGGCCGGGCCAGCGGTAGCGCAGGCACTTCCCAGTGCAGCTCTCCTCACTGTGCACCGCAGGGCAGACGCTCTTGGCAGTGCGTCTTGAGCTCGAGGGGTTAATGTGATAATGCGAGCTGCCCGCAGGCAGCACGCGTGATAATACAGTTAGCTCCTCTCCCGACACGTATAATCGTAGCCCCGAGATCGGGGCACCTTCCCCTCAGTCAGGCGCAGTGATTGCCGGTACCAGTCGCAGGTTATAAACTAATTCTGGCAGTTGGCCATAAAACTGCTCCTTTCCGTGAGACACGGAGGCGTCTGGTGTCAGCCTGACACAAACCATTTGACCAGGGAAAGGCCTCTCTCCCGGTGGGATCGCAGAAGGGCTGGTGCTGTTAGCGAAGGTGGAAGGGTAGAGAGAGGGGCTTACAGCCCCGCGCTAGTAAACGTTAACTGCCTGTTATCAGCCCCGGCGTTTGCTTTTCAGCCTGCTTTGGTGGGTATCCACGGAAGGCAGCAGCTTTATCAGCAAGTTCAAGCCTGTTTGGACTGCGAGGTCTCTGCCGGTGTCTGGCACGTGAAATTATCCTAATCTGCCTTTAATATCCCGCTCTGTGCTCCGGGTACCATGACACACAACCTCTGCCCTGTGCCTCTGGTTTGGGTTACCAGCTGCTCACGAAGGGCTTTAATCCTCGCTCCAGCTCTGTAAACACTGCAGGGCACTTGTTTTTCCCCACCAGTGCAGAAGTCTGGCAGGGTGCCTGTGGGCTCACGTGGCAGAAGAGGCTGCACTGCTTTTCTGGGGAGCGGGGTGGGCTCTGCTGAGGTGGCGAAGGGCAGTCCTGCAGTGAGCATGGTGGACGTCCGTCCCTGTACGGCCCAGACTGCCAGGCAGTGCTGGGGGCAGGGACGTGGAGCTGTGTGCTTTCAGCCTGGGGGCTCTCTGTGCCTGGCTCTTGCCCCAGGAGGGTGGGGGATGGCTCGCTGGGGTCACCAGGGAGGTGGGGGACCTGCATCTCTGGAGGTTCCTGGGTGACGGGCGCAGGAGGTGCAACAAAACCTCTGCCGTGGTGAGGGGTCTAAAATTAAATGAGCATTTGTAACAATCTTCTCGCAGGTGGACTCTCGTGGTCCCTGAATCACTGTGTGTTTGTTGGTAGTGACAGCAGTTTTGCCAGGATAGAAAATGGAGCCTCCACCTTCTCCCGGTCTCTTGGCTTCCGAGAGATGAGTGTGCACTCTGCTCCGGCAGCTCGGTCTGCTGCGTGCTCCCAGGGAGTCCAGCTTCACTTCCCATACCCCAACCAGCTCGGTAAATGGTCCACCTCACTTCAGCAGCTTCAGAAAGGAAACCAAGGGAAAAAGATGGTATTTTTGATACGGTTTTGGGTTTTTTTCCTGGCTTCCCAACACAGGAAGCCAAGACGAACCGATGTGTCTTATTAAAAACTGAAACAAATCACAGAACCCCACTGCAGCTAACAGGTTGCTAATGAAGCTTCCTGTCTGGACGCGATTGTGCTGGTCTGTAGTCGGGCACCTGGAAAGTATTTTCCTTGTTTTCCCCTTCTTCCCTCTGTCAGGGAAGACGGTATTTTTATTTCTCTCCGTCTCAGGGTGTGAAGCTCTCGGACGCGTGGGAGAGCTAATGCAGTTGTGGTCATTTCCATCTCAGCCCAGAGTGGCTGGACCTGCCCTGTTGAGAGGATCACCGGCTCCTGGGACACTTCACCTGCAGAAAATGCTTCCACATGGGGTCGGGAGCCCACTGGGAACAGGCCGAGCCAGTTAAGGACTGATGCCGTGCTCTGCTAGAGGAGTTCACTTTGGATAATTACAGCAGGTCATTAGAGAGCAATAGGACGGAAAGTGCAGTGTAAGCCGCTGCTATTCCTACCGCGTAGACAGGGGAGGAACAGAGCGGTGCCAGAGGGACTCGGGTGGAGAAGACATTTCAGACTGGCTGTGGGCAGCAGAAAGCTCGGTCAGAACTGCTCAGAGATCCAGACCGGTCCGAGGGTTGGATTGGAGCTGGTGAGGTGGCCAGGGACTTCTTTCTTTTCCCCCAAGACCAACAAACTTTGCCATTGCTGTTTATTGCAGGAGGCAAATTTGAGCTGTACGAAGCATTACAGATACGGGTCCGTGGTTGGTCAGCTGGACACCCATTCCCAGCCTGGTACAAGGGCGAGATGGGTTGTCACCGTGCTCTGAGTGGTTTAGTCCCTCCTACACCACTACACGTTCTGGGATCTTCACCCTGTGTGAGGATGTGAGGAGGGGCTTTGGGTCCTGTGACTCTCTCTGTGGAAGAGCCGTGACTGTGTGGGCTAAAGAAGGATGTGGTTGTGTTGAACAGAAAATGGCAGGACCAGCAGTAAGCACTTCAGGGGCTTCCAGCAAGCCTTCTTGCAAGGAGGCTTAGATTTGTCTCAAGCTAAAGCACAGCTCAGCTGTTAAATGATGTACCAGAAACATAGTCAAGGGCCTGAGGAACGTGTTTGTAAGTGCTGTGATTTGAGGGACGTGGTGTTGGTGCTCAGGTGGGAAGCTCAGGAGTGTAGGCTGCTGTCTGTGCTTCAGCCCCACCAGCACACCCTTACGCGAGACACATGCGCTTGCAGCGGTGTAACTGTCCTTGGTCCCTGTTTCCAGGCCTGTCCTTTGTTTCTGGATTCTCCCCACACCCCGGATCCAGCAGCTTGCAGCAGGACACGTATCTGTTGGCCTGGTGCGCTGTCTCCACGAGAGCTCAGGGTCCTGCCTGCTCGTTCGGCCGCCTGCCCGCAAAGTTGACGTGCCCAGTCACCATCTTCTTGTAACGCCTGGTTAGCCTTTGCTGTCTAGGACTTTCTGGGTGCCTCCTGGGGCCAGTGCTGGCAGACCATCCTGTGCAAGTTGCCTCTTTTCATCGGGCTCCCGCGGTCTGCAGGAGACCTGTGCAGAGGATGAGTCCTGGTGCGTTGGAAGAGGTGTAGAGAGAAGGAAAACCGCGTGTGCGTCCTGCCGAGCTGGGAGGCGTCTCAGGGGCTCTGTCTGCTGCCTCAGACGCCGCTGCTCAGTGAGGTGTGTCTGCTTGTCAAGCAGCACGAGTACACGGTTTGCAGGAGGACACGGTTTGCAGGACGTGTCCCTTCAGACCAGCCCAACGGGCACAGTTAGCTCCGGAAACTCTCAAGGCAGTACCGTCAGGGGAAGCTGTGCTCCGGGGAGCTGCGTAAGTCATCTCCACATTGGCTCGGTTCGGGAGTGTTTTGCTCACACCAACTGAAGGTATTGCTTCCCGTACAAACAGAGACCTTGGTCAGTCTCTTATTCCAAGGTGATTTGTGGGCCAGCGTGAAGAGGGAACATCAGCTGATGTGGAGCCCGGTGCAGCGGGGTGACATGAGGAGCAGCAGGTTCAGGGAACACCGGCACTAGCTTTCCAGAGCCAAATTCAATACCTGTGAGAGTGTGACAGGAGAAGAGACACCGACTCGCCCTCGTTGACCCCTCGGTCCATTTGGTCCTGAGATTTTTAGCTACTTTCTGTTGGCCGATGAGCACAAAACCAGTGTCGTGGTGAGTGAATTGCTGAGCCAGAACTGCTGCCTCATGTGCAGTTATTTAAGTGTATCTCGTGATGTATTTTTATGTGTTGGTAATTATCATCCATACCCAGATTGCCCTACTTATGCTTTCCTCTTGTGTCGTTACTTGTTCACGCAGGAGTGTTTTCCCCGGGAGGTGTCATCAAATACATTATAAGAGTAGAAGACAATGAAGTGTGTCATATTTAACCTTTTTTTTTTTTTTTTTTTTTAATAACTGGCTTGTACACAATTAGCATAAAATACTTCAGCATCACAAGTTCCCTAGTGGAAAAGATCGAGTGGGTTTGAACAGGCTCTGAGTCCCGCTGTCCCAGGTAGAAGTTTCTCCAGTGGAGCTCACACGAGCGCTGCAGCCAAGGCTCAGGGAGCGAATTGGGGAGGGCGGGCAAGGGGGTGTTGGAGTTTTCAGAAGATCGTAAGAAAAGCACTGAACTGAATTCAGCTCCGCTGCAGATTGGACATGTCCTAGCACATTGGTCAGGAGATAGCAGGGGTTGCTTGCTAACCTGCTTTCTCAGCAGTGCTGTTGACTCCGTTCTGCCTTCTCAGGAACTGTTAGGTCCAAACAGGCTCCTGAAACAGGCGCAAACCTGGCTCAGAAACGTGTTACCCGAGCTGGGGGGAAAATGCGGGCATCAGAAGAGATGAGACCTGAGATTGAGACTAGGACCAGAAGGAAGCAGAAGACACCATGAGGCGGGGAGAGTCTCTTCTCTGGGGACTGCAGGTGTTCCCAGGTCCCTTAAGATGGAGGAGATGCTGTTACCTGTCCTGCTGCCCCCATGACGGGACACCGACATGGTTTGTGGAGAGATGCTGTGATTCTGTAGGTTTCTGCTCTGTCAGGACGCAGATCTGGCCTCCAGTTCTGCAGGCCATCAGCTTGTCTGGGAAGGGTGATGGAGCTTCTGTGGACTCTGAAAAGGCCAGAGAGACACTGGGTCAGTACTGAGGCAAACAACGGTGTTGTGAGCTGCCCCGAGGAGTGGCGGAGTGGACCGTCCCGTTTTGTTGCAGCTCTGTGCTGACGGGTTTGCACTGACCACACTCCTGTCTCTCTTGTCCCAGCCGGGAGCCCAATCCGACACCTCAATGGCGTTCTCTCTTCCTTGCCCCAGCATCCTTTGCCCTCTGCTGGCGGGTCTGTCTCACTGGCTCGTCTTCCAGCTGGCTGGGTTGCAATGGTTACACCAGCAGCTGAGATACTGAAAAATTGCTCCGTAGGGTTGGGCCCGAGTCCCTCCTTCTGGAGCTCTGTTGACTTTGGTGTGTTGTGTAGGTGGTGGGTGTGGGAAGAAGGTTGCCTAGAGGTTTGTCCGAGAAGAAGCTGTTTATGGGTGTTGGGGCCAGTGGACCCTGCCTTGCTTCAGGAAGGTCTGATTTGTGACAGCGTTGCAATTCAAGAAAGTTTCCCCATCAGGTAGCGGATTGTTTAGGACTTTACTGGACAGCAGTGTCGCAGTTAGCAGCTGCAGCAGCTTTTGTCTCTCTTCTCTCTCTTGTTCCTCTCCAGGACACTGCCGGGCTTCTGTGCTGTCTCTCACAGTCTTCCTCCACCTGCTCTTTCCTGACCTTTGCTCGTTCTTCTCTCTCTAACACACCCTTTTCTCTGGCATTAGGTAGCTGCTTTGTGGGGGCAAACCGTCACCCACAAGCCTTCTGTGGGTGTTTCTGCGGAGACACTGCGTCCTCCTGAGCTTTGTGGAGGCTTCACTTCTTTCTCTTCCGGGACATCCTGGCAACATCCTTCAGGCAGCCACACTTACCCCGGTGAGCAGTAGGGTGAGCGGCTGCCCGGGCACGCGAGAGCCTTTGAGCCTGGCTCTCTACCTCCGCAGCTGCTCCATCGCAGACCTGTCTGACTGCCACAATCACTGCCTTCCTCCCTGTCTGCTGAAACAGAGTGGGAATCGGACCGGGGAGTCAGAAACGCCGATTCGTGCACAGATCAAGCAGTTTTATTAGACCTGTTTCTTAGGCTGAAATGTTCTTCATTTTCTCAGTGTAGGTCCAACCACCAAAGCTGCTGTTCGCCAGTGCAGAGCAGTTCTGCCAGAGAGGGAGCGGCTTGTCCAGAACTAAAGGAAGAGGTGGGGAGGGAGTTGAAAAGACCTGCAAAGGTGCCCTGATGAAGGCACTGGTCTGCTGTTGGTCTGCATGGTCTAATCGTGGCAGCTGTGCTGCTGCAGCGAGTGCCCCGTGGATTCTGGCCACAGGAGTTTGCTTGTCTTGGTTTTGTTCCCGCACTGACTGTATCTTGCGGCCTCCAAGACCTGGCATCAAGATTAATCAAATGTTTAATCTGGGGGGTCCCTGCTTCACACCCAACTGTCTGTGGTAACAAGCCTGAGTCAGGATTTAAGTTCCCGGCCAGTTCCTTTCAGTGGCGTGGTTCGGGTAGCGTTTGGCCCCAGTGAGTGTTGGTGGATCCTTGCTTCCCTGCTGGTTACTGGAGTCACATCAACAGCTTTCCCGCTGCAGGGCTCTGTTGTAGAGCCACATGGGTTAAGCTGAATCAACTTTGCAGCTACTCCAGGCGCTGCCATCAGCTCTACTGCCACGACCTTTCCCTGCCCATGGTGGAGAACTGCTTTTCTGGCTCCAGATCACAGGGGCTGGCCTCAAGATCTCTGTTAATGATGTCCTGCAAGTGGCAGAACATCTACTCCCATGACCATCTGGGAGGAGCAGGTCTGGGCTTCCAGAACAGCCCCATGGCACCTCCCTGGCGCTGTTTTTGGGCTGTTGTGTTTCCTAGCTGAGATGGCACAGTGTGTGCACTGGCCTGGGCCCTGCCAGCAGCTTGCTGAGGAAGCAAGATGGGCTGGGTATCGTGGGGAATCTGCCAGGTTCCTGCTAGGGGACGTGCTGCAAGTGTTAACGCTCCCTGCACCTCTGCCGAACCTTGTGCACAAACTCCATGTTTGTCACTTAGAGTTTGCTGGCCCCAGGCTGTCCCTGCTGTGAGGAACCTGGCCTGGGTGGAATTTGGAGGTGTCGTGGTCCTGATGCAGGCTGGAGGGAGGCAGTGGGGAGACAGGTGTGTTTGTGTGTGAAGGGAAGTTTGACCCTTCATTTCCCTTTGGATTTCTCTGGCAAAACGAGGCATCTTGCCGTGTGAGTTCTGCAGACGAGGGATCATCTCTTTAAGCTACTGCTGCAGTAGCAAATACCATGGTTTGAGTGCAGGGTGCTGGCTGAATTTGGGGTCAGGAACCTAGGGATGAGGATGGAGGGAGGTGCGTCATCTCCAGAGAAAGCTCGTAATTAACAGTAGACCCTACTGCTTTGGCACAAGACACCCTTTGCCGTCAGACCCTCCAGTAAATTCCATGATGAGCTGGAAAGCCTCCTCTGATTTTTTTTTCGTAGTCCTCTTAAGGTGTTAGCTAACATAACAGTGAGCCTGCGCAAACTCCCAGAAACGGGAGCAATACGTTCCCCGCCAGCTCTCTTCTAACGGCTTTCTGCTCTCAAAGGGTACCTGACCCCCACTGGGAGTCCTCCCCCGTAGGAGATACAGAGAAAAGGAAACAACGCTCCTTGGCTTCCTACACTAGCACAGAAGGTAATACGTGGCAGGAAGGGTTTTGCCCACGTTGCTGACGGCCTCCCAAAAGGTGAGCCTGTGTACTCCCCTTGGCTTGCCCTTGTGAAGTGTCCTGAGTGCTCGGGTAGGGGCGCTTAAGTGGTCCTGGCCTGAGTGGGCTAGTGACACTCCAACCCACCTCCCAAGTTCGTTCCCCGCCTTGCAGCACCCGGGCTGTGTGGAGAGCATGGGGAAGAGCTGCAGTGAGTGGCAGGAGCACAGGGAGTTCTCTGAATTTGACTGGTGGAGCTGTTTGTTAGAGACCCCTGTGGGTGACCTCTGCGGGCCCTTAGGAGAGGAAGGCATGGGAAAAGGTGGGGGAGCTGCCGGAAGAGAGTCTGAAGTCAGCTGGTCTGCAGGGAAAAAGAAGACCTGAACCAGACGGTGGGAAGCTCATGCTGTGTAGAAAGCGATGTGGCTGCACTTTCTCTGGTTTCTGGACAGTAAATGGAGTGAACTGAAGGGGGCAAGCTTAGAGCTTGACTTCACGGGATGGAGAGAAAGCAAAGTGCTGAGTGGAGAGGGGGCCTGGAAAAGAGTCTTCTGGGAGGGGAGGGAAGTAACTTGCCATGGTGAGTTGTGCTGTGGATGAGAGCCGAGGTTCTGAGGAGATCTTTAACTCATTTCCCATTTGATAATTCCAAATTTTCTATTCTTTTTTCAAGTACGAATCTGAAATTGTTCGTATTTGGGTGTCCAGGCCTTGGATAATCTCCTTCCTTCGTTTTGCCAGGCACCAACGCCTGTGCTGCTTTCATCAAACCTTCCTTTTATACCACCATCGGGAAACTTCGCTTCCCAGATCTCTTCTGGGACATTGCCGATCGAGTCTAGAACATCTTCAGGCTCTGTTCCTAGTGACCTGAAATCTGCTCTGGTCACTGCATGCAAGACCTTTATTCGTACCCGGAGGGTGCTGGTGATTCTCCGATAAAATACCGAGTTGGATTTTACTGCCAGGCCTCATAATTTCCGTGGTAGTTGTTAATCGAGATTTCCCACTGGGATGATCCCTTTTGGGCAGGGTTCTGGTTTTCTGCATTACCTGCATGGGCTCCCCGCCTGGGCTGCAGAGGCCCTGGCTGTCATGGTCCTGACACGACCCCCCCCGTGATGTACGATGCCCCATCACAGCGGGTGGCTGAAGCACTCTAAGAAGTCTGACTGTGTAGCCAGGTTCTCCCCAGACCAGACCCACAGCTTGAGTCTCTGGGACCAGAACAGAGATGCTGAAGGCAGGTTTTTGGGTCTGCGTCATAGGATGCTGGTGTACCGAGCTGAGATCTGGTGCAGAACTGACTCGGTATGTGTCTAGGGCATCGCATGAACCTTAGTGGCACAGTGCCACAAGGGGTGAGCGGCTAACCCTGCCACCGTCCCTGCAGGAACAGCATCTTGGCTCCACGGCTGTTGACCTGAAGGGAAAACGTTTTGCTGGTACCTCCACCCGCCCTCAGTCAGCGCTGACAAGACCTTTCAAGGCACCTGTTAAAGAGGGTCTCTAACTCTTCAGGAGTTCCTTGAGTTCATGATGCTCGCCCCAAAGAGCCCATTAAAAACAACAAGAAGCTACAAACAAGTGATTAATGCTGATGAGCAGAGTTGTAAAAGAAAGGCCAGGTCTAAGCTGAAGGGCACGTTCTGCCTTTGATACGGCGGAATTTTGTGCCATCAACCTCTAAATGTCTAGTAGGCAATTGCCAAACCTCTGCGAGAGCGTCTTGGTGGACAAGTAAAGCTGCTCATCCTCTGCACACAAATGCGTTGGTCTAAAGCGAGCAAGAGGCTGTGTTTTTATTGGATGATGGGGAAAACCCAGTCCTAAGACCCCTGAGGGCTGGGAAGCGGTCTCGTTGCTGGACTCTGCGTGCAGGTAACGGGGACAGAAGTAGCGGGACAAAATCCAGCAAGAACCTAGCAAAAGAAAGAGAGGTCGCAGCGTGTGAATGACCTGTGAACGCATCACAGCGCCGAGGACGAACGCTTGTGTCTGACATCTGTGCACACCTGGATCATGTTCAGCAACGTGCTTTGAGAGCAGTGAACGCTTCGTGGCAACTTGCTTTAATTAGCTGCAGGATGCAAACGTGAGGCTGCTCCTGCCTTTCGCTCCTCGTACGTCAGATTTCCCCGAGATAGGAAAGCCGGGCGCAGCAGCCCGGAGCTGGGACGAAGCTGGAGGTGGTGATTTTTCTCGGCATGTATTTATCTGGCTGCAGAGAAGCATTTTTTACCCTGTTCCACACATGCTTTTGGAACAGAGGCTGAGCGTGATGCTGTGGGGAATCCCCTCCGTGGACAGACCTCTGCTATGCAGGTAATAGTCGCTGCTCCTTTAGCTTTTGATCTGCTGTGCCACAGGATTTTTCTGTCTGCCAGTGTCTCCTAACAGGGCTGTATGCAGTTCTGAGCCATCAGCTTCGCTGTTACGAGGTTACGAATTCTGTGATCGGGGTCCTGACAAATGGAGATGGATTTTTAGCCTCCTTGCTCTGGCTGGAGGGGGGAAGGAGCCAGACCTCCCCTAGATTTAGTTTCGGTGGCTTCCCTCCCCGGGACGGGTGCTGGGGTTCAGCTCGCGTCGCTGGGGCGTGAGTGGGGCAGCAACGAGGCACACGCGCTCGTCAGGCTGGATGGGACGGGCGCTTCTAGGCACAAGCTCCTGCTTGCTTCAAGGCCCGGGAATGTTCCTCTGTGTGGAAATGGCCCTTCTTCGGTTTCCCAGCCCTCCCCTGCCGCCTGTCGCGATGGCTGCCAGCTCCTCCCGTCTGCGCTGCTCCGAGGAGCCGGCTGGAGGAGGCAGCCTGGGTAGCTTGGCACCAAGGCAGCGGGGTTAGCCGTCGCCTTGCCAAGTGCTTTGCTTTTGTCTCGGTGGCTTGGGGAGGTGGTGTGATTTGTGCTCTCGGCCACTGACAGGTCTCAGCTGACAGCTCCCTCCTTCTTTTGTAGAAATTACTTGCAGAGCAGCTAGTTGAGACATGACAAAGTTTTGAAAGAGGGAATTTCGTTTCCCATACGGTTTCATGAGAAAGGTCACCGTTCCACCCCCAGTGCCACTCTGGGTGCACTAAACACACACAGCTGTGCTCGCCGCGCAGGGAGAGACAGCCCGGCGCGGGCCCGCAGCCGCACGCCAGGGAAAGGGCCGGGCTGGCACCGGTGGCTGAGCAGACAGAGCAGCCGGGGCCGGTGCTGCTGCCGTCCAGCTCTGGGCAGGACTGTGGCAGCCCCTCAGCTCCGTAGGGCATCGAGGACCTGTGGAGAGGCTCTGGGCTGCGGACTAAATGACACCAGACGCGTGTGGTGCCCGGGCTGCGTGCAGCGAGGACTGCGCCTCAGCCACGTCTGGGTGTCGGCAAATGAAGAGCCCTGGTGCTTCTCTCACCTGGCTGGTTTGGCATCAGCGTCACCCCGTGGGTGCCGTGAAAGCGCGACCATTTCGTGTGGTTGTAACGAAAGAGGAGAAATGGGCTGTGATGGTGCGTGGCCCCTGTACCCGCCTTGTTTTCTGATTGTTCGCTTGAGCGGGTGTCCGGCACTGTAAATCAAAAAGTGCCTGCAGCTTACCCTCGCCGCAGTCCCGCTGGTGGGGCTGCTCGTATGCCAGCCGGCACCGCCCCGCCCCATCGAGACTCGCGGTAAGCAGACCCTCGCCGTGCGCTGCTCTGGCTCGCAGAGATCGACTTGACATCAGCGGTTGCTGTTCAGAATGACTCAGTCTGGCGTGGCACGAGTGACGGCTGCAGCGCCGGGCTCAGCAGCCACGAGGGAGGATTTCCATTCGCTGGCAGAAGCGATCCCAGCAGGACACCTCCCTGGACACCACAAGGGCGCAGAGAGGCTTTGAGTGGAGGTGCGCTCTGGCCAGGAGGCCATTGCTGCGGAGACCTCAGGGGGATGGCCGTGGAATCTGACAAGCTGGCACCTGGGCGAGACCCGCTCCCTTTGCTGCCCTTCCTGGGGGTGGAGGGGAGTTTTGCAGCAGGCTGCTTCCTCCACTGCACACCTGCAGTGGCCGCAGTGCTCTGCGCTGGCTTTGGACTCGCGCCTGCTGCTGTTCCTGGTGGGGGCACCGAGAGCAGCCACATTAGCGCCAGAACAACTGCAGTGTGCCTGTCCGCCAAGCCCCATCCTCGAACGCCTCGGTACAAGGCTGCGGTCTCTGTCACGGTGTGGGTTTGGGCCCATGGTGCTCCTGCGTTCTTTGTACTCAGAAGCCTTTAGATTCTGTTTGGCTGGAGCACGAAGGACAACATCACAGTCTCTGCTGTTGAATTTTGTTAAAATGGTGGTTCTCAGATGCCGGTACGCTCACCGCTGCTGACTTCCTCTGGGTTCCCGTTGCTTAGTTGCCTTACAAGGCAGCAGAAAGTTCTCCGTGCTCTCCCAATGGCACATTTTCCAGGTAAGGTGTGCCCAGGGGGCTGTTCACTTCCTCTGAATAAAAGCGAAGGGTCCTGCTCCAATAGGAAGTCGATGTTCTTCGGGAAGTTCCATTGATTAAGGGGAGGCTGGTCTGAGAGCCAGTCGCTGGCGTGCGTGTGTGTGCGAGCGAGCGAGTGCCCTTCGCATGGTTTGCTCTGTGGTTGAGGAGCAGGAGCTGAGATGAGCATCGGGGCTCCGACACTTTGAGCATCAGTCGTGTTCCACAGCTGGGCACGGAGGTGCTGTGATGAGAAATCTGTCTTGCGGGCTTTGGTGATCCACAGCCAGCTGAATGCCACTGTGTCTTGGTGGCTGATCCCAACCCAGATTATTACCCAAGGTGATTTCTGCCTTTTGGTGCATGCGGCAGCTCAGGTTCCCTTCTGGGGAGGTTCTTGTGAGGAGGGGAAGGAGGAGGTGAAATGTGAACAAAACGCAGCTTGGCTCCTTTAGCAAGAGTGGGTTTGCAGTGCTCAGAGCTTCGGTGACCGCAGAGGGGATGTGTTGAGTCAGCGAGCTTTGCCCAGGATGTCGGGATTAGAAGCGATTGTTATGCAAAGGAGAAGATGACTCAGGTGTATTTGAACGATCAGTTAAAAATTGTTTTTTCTTCCTTATCAAGTACTCGTGTTAAAGTGTAGCAAGACTCTAATGTCTCCCGTTTGTGAGTTGCACAAGCGTGCAACCCGTGGTACAATTCCGTCCTTCTTACTGGAAAAGCCTCTCAGCTTACATCTGCTTAGGACCCAAGCGTAGTTAGGACTCGAAGGCGGATCTGAGCCCGGTGTTGACTCTCTCCAGGAAGAAAAGGCTTGGTTAAGGCTTCTGAGCCAGACCCAGCTCAACTGTTGGTCTCTGGGTTGGAGAGACAGACATCTCCCGGTGTGGAGAGGCTGCGGAGCTGCTCTGCAAGCTCTGTTGGGTGTTCTGCAGCGGTGAAGCTGCTCCTGTGGTTGTTAGGCCTGGACAAATGAGACCAAAACCTGGGGGTCTGACTCTACGAGTTCCCCTTTCTCCCTGAAACGTAGTCCTGTTGAGTAAAGCCCTGGAAGGGGTGTCTGCTTCGGATGGTGGGAGGCAGTTCTCATTGTTCAGCAGGCAGGGCCAAAGGCACCAGCCGAGCTCTGCGGCGCGGCGCAGGGCTGTGCCGGGGGGAGCAGGAGGAGCGGTGCCCAATGGCAAGGAGCAGTGCTTGGCGCTGCGAGCTACCTGTCTTCATCGAACACGGCAGGTGGGCACACATGCCCGCCCAAACGCGGTGCAGAGGCAGAGGCCCGTCGGCTGCTGCCAGCCGGGCAGAGGCAGGAGGGGAGGTGGCTGGGCAGAGCCGCGGGTATTGTCACTCAGGTGTAACGCTACAAGAATTGTGTGGGCATCTTCAGCTCCCACTGGGCATGTTTAGGCAGATGGAAAATTCGACTAAAGGCTAATGAATTCCACAAGAGCGTATAAATCGCAGCAGGGTCCTCGTAAAGTGAGCTCAGCAGCACGCGGCAGAAGTGCCCCCGGACCCTGCTGCTGCACGGCCGCTCGCGTTAAGGTTTTGTACCGAGAGCCTTGCAGAAGACATCGTCTGGAGGAGTCAGTGATCTTGAACGTGCCACGTATGCTCTATTGCGCCTCGTCCTTAGGGCTTGGGAAGCCCATACATTATTAACATAATCTGTAACTTATCATTCCTGCGGAAGGGAAAACTGTATGTGGAGCAAGGGGTGAATGCAGTGATCCTGATCGGGAACCACTGGGCATGGAGAAGTCAGTGATCCACATCAGAGTGACCCCGAGTGCGCCCAGGCCCGCGCTGGGCTGGGCTGGGCTGTGCCGGGTGTCCGTGCCCTTCAGCTGGGCTGAGCCGCTCGCGTCCTGTGGCTGCAGGACAGGCTCAGCCAGCTCAGGGCCACGGAGGAGCCCGCGGGCAGCTCCCACTGTCCGGGCGATTGCCCCACCTGCGCGGCCTTGCCTTTATCTAACTGCAGCGAGAGCTCTCCTGAGAACATCCCTTCTGTTTGTCAGTACACGTGGTGAATAGGGCTCTTCCCCTGGAAGATGACCCAAGCGGAGATTCTCTACAGAAATGTGCAGCTCTGCAGGAGAATTCACCTGGGGTCTGTCCGACGCTGCGGCAGTGCAGGGTTCCCAGCGTCTGACGGGATGAAAGGCTTACTCGCTATCAGTGTTTATCTTTAACTCTGATAAAGCTGTTTAATTAAGGGATTTGCTGTGGGGCTTTTCTTGTTGAGATCAAGGAAGAGCCCTGCACCAGCTCTCGCGCTCTCGCCTCACTTGGTGCAGAACAGGTTTTGTAAGAACCCCAACGAGAACCTCGTCTTTATGTTTTTGGTGTGATCTGAAAGCTGTCTGCTCACAAGCCTAGAGGGTTGGTGTGCCCTGAGGGGTTGGGGGGCTCAGCTCTAGCGCTGGAAAGGATGTGTGAAGAGCCCTGGCTTCTCAGAGGATTTGGCCGTGCAAATGGTGGAGAGGGAGACTCGGTGAGTTTGGGTGACTTTGGGCCTGGCATTGCCCTTCGCGTGGGATGAATCTGGGTGGAGGAGACATCAGGGAGCCGCTGAGGACCAGGGAGCGTTCATTAGCCCAGGTCTGAGCTCAAAGCAGCCCCCAAATGAGGACAGGACAGCCAGAGTTGTGATCCCCTGCAGGAGGTAGCGGCGATGCTCTCCTGGTTGTCCTCTGTACTGACTGGGAGCTTCAAAACGTGGTGGGAGGGCAGATGGAACCTTGGCTAGCTCTAGGAAGTTCTCCTTGCAGCAGAGAAGTACCTCAATTTCATTTAGTGACAGGGAATGGCCTCAGGATCTGTTAGCAGGTTACAACCCATGTATCCCCCTGGGCCACCCAGCCTGCCCACCCTCCTGTACAGACCACCTGGGCCTCTTGCTGTGGTGTCCAGCAATTCCACTGCCACATATGCAGAAAAGCTGAGCCCTGCTTCGACTGACCAGGCTGGGCTTTTGCTCTCAGTCATTTGAACTGCAGAGAGGTCGTAGCCTGCAGAGAGCTGGGGTGAGGATTCTGGAAGAGCTCTGATCACCAACGCTCCGGCCGCATCTTGCTCTGTGTCACGTATGAACTCCCCTCTGTGTGCCTGGGGAAAAAAGGCCACAAATGACACAGGTCCAGAAAAGCGATTTGTAGCAACCCCCAGACGTACATGACAGCTATACCTCCAACTCACTACATGAATAAGCGTGTTTCAAACAGGCACCCAGGTCTTTTCAGGCTCTAAAGAAATCACCCAAGTCAGCATTGCCTACTCACCCCTGTGCTTAAGTGGAGGGACCATGAACATCTCCGTCTCGAGAAAGGCTTTGGTCACGCCACAGCTGCCTAGATAACGTGCTTTTGACGGGGTAGAGCTGGGGCCGAAAACTTCGTGGGGCTGCTGTACAGTGCTGCTGTTGTCGGAGTCTGAGCAGCTGGCTGCTCTCAGTGGCTCTCCTGTTCATCGGCAATTCCATCTCCGTGGTGAACAGACTTCTTGGTGGTGTCTGTAGGCTGCTCTACGGGGAGGAGGTGCTAGCAGCACTCTAAGTCAAACTTGATTTGACTGATAAAACATTCCAGGTTGGCTCTGTAGCTGGTGGGGACTGAAAATGCACCGCGCATCCCTCGTGCTAAACGTGGTCTCTCTCAGCCAGATGTTCTGACTCCTCCTTTGACTGCCCTTGCACACCCTCTACCTTCACCACGCAGTGCTCGCATTGTGGGATGTGGATGCTCGAGTCCCAGCGGGTCTACAAGGTACTTGCGTTGTCAGGCCAGAAGACTTGGCGGGACTCGAGCATCCACATCCCTCACTGAAATGTCGTTGATGACCTGGGGCTAGGCATAGGCTGCTTCCATTCCTCCCCTCCAAAGCACAGGCCGAGTCCTTTTTTCTGCTTTGCCTGTTTGTGCTGTAAGCACATTGGATCTACGCGGCCCCACCTGAGATCAGAGCTCCTTTGGAGCTGGTAGATGTTCCCATAATAAACCAGTACCCCGAACACGATACAGCTCTCCCCGCAAGTTATTGCTGCGTCCCCAGGCTCCTTCCAGCAGGTGTAACTTCAGTCCCAGCGACCGACTGACTTAAAATCTTTTTCTTAAGTCCAGGTTTCTGAGCCAACTTGTGCTGTAGTAGAATGGAGGTCCAGGCAAGGTCTCTTCTCCCTGCCATGGTTGGGCATGTACGCTGCTCTGGGATCCAAGCAGGTGGTTAAACACTATGTGCACGGAGACCAAGGGCAGATAAAAGGTTGGTTTTGACTGTCTCGCTCTCGGTGGAGAGCAGCCCTCAAAATCTGACCCCCGGTGGCAATATTTCAGCTTGCACGGATTCCTTTTTGTCACAGAAATGTGATAGACAAGATGACATCAGGCTTCTTTCTGTAAATTCTTCATAGTTTCCTCTGCATAATGCTATCGCCTCTTCCAGAATATACTGTTGAAATTACCCCTGGCAGTTGGTTTACCCATTGTCGTAACACGGGGTTTGATGAGGGGGAGCTTTGCAATGGCTTATTGCATCTGAAATTCATTAGAAGGTCTCATCGTGTTGGAGAATAAAATCACCTTCGTAGCAAGGTGCTTCAGGAGAGGCAAAATCCTTAAGGCTTATGAGGCATAATAGGGTCCTCGATTCCCCCTGTCTTCAGAGAGCTGCGAACCCTGCACGACTGGGGAAGGGACTGGCAAATTCCCAGTGCCAGTCAAAAATCTCCCATTCAGACATTCCTCCTGCCCTTTGTTTGCCAGTGCTGAGTGCTCCAGGGGCTCTGCAAGCCTTGGCTCCATGCGGGGTGGTGAGGGGGTGGCCGAACGTAGGGGACTTATGTAACATAGTGAGGTTCTTCTCACGCGTTTCCCACCCTTTGCCCAAGTAACTTCGAGCTCAGAGGACAAGTGCACAAGTGCGTAACCTCTAGAAAGATGCTTTGGAAGAGATCGCTCTCTTTCAGGGCTGGCCTGCTCTGGGGAGCGGTTAGATGTGCCCTTCCTTGGTCTTTATTTCATAACCTTCCCTGGGATGACTGGTTGTTCGCTCTTGTTCCTTGTGCATCCTGCAGCTGGTGTTTCAGTGAAGAATTGTGGTGTGACTTGCAAGTGTCACTTTTTCTCCTGGTTTTTCCCTGCTCCTGGGGTTGATGGGTCTGTGGAAAGATGGATCTTAGCCTCCTCCTCCCCAGTGATTCTCAGCAATTCCCCAAGTGCTGGCTGAAACGTGAAACCAAGTTGCATGAAATTTTCTGGCAGAAACCTAGGTAGGGTTTTTTCTTAACCTTGGCCAGAGCTGATCGTTGGCTTTGTAGGCTCGAAGCAGGAGCTCAGCTCTCCAGAAGTGTTTATAAAGTACTAAACGAGCCCCACTGGGGTTCGCCTTGCACTACCCCTCCAGAATTACCCGTGCCTCCTCGTGGGTTTGATGGAGATGATTCAGTGATGCTGTCAGCAGTGGTTCCAGCAGGACAATCTGGCTTAGCACCATCTGTGAAGAGGCAAAGATGGAAGTTTCCGAATGCTTTTGCTAAAAGATAAATCAGTCTCTTGAATCCAGCGCATGCCCTTGCTGCTCTTGGTTTTGTAATGTTCTGTGCGTCTTTCTGACCGCTGTTCACTGCCACCAAAAGCCTAACTCAGCCTTTCAGTCAGGAAAAGCCCCTTGCTCTCTTTCTGGGGGACTGAACACAGAATGTTTTAAGGTACTTAGCCACACGAGCCGAGGAGGCCTGGCTGGCCAGTGCTGAAAACGCTGGTTACAGCTACTGCGGCTCAGCACCTCTGAAAAGTGGCTTGTGTTGGTGTATGTTAGAGTGAAACCGGCTTTAGGCGCTCGGTCTGATGGAGACCAAAACCCAAGACGCTTGACCACGGCAAAGGTCTGGCAGAACTGGGAGGTGAGGGCGGGCTCTGTGGTCCGGCTTCTCTCGCCGTGATACTGCTGCCGTTACGGCGCTGGGGAGAGGAGGTGGTGTTTACTTATGTTTGTATCTGCAGAACCCGTACAATTTTACGTAAGAATAAAATAAATATTGTTTGTTTGAACAACGCAGAATGTCTGTTATTCCGGGAATTCGAGGGGGGGCAGTGAAAAGCGCTGTGGTCAGTTTGAGTGGCTGGAGCTGTGTCTGCTCTATTTGTCATTGGACTGAATCACCCTGTGCATATCTGGACACGTTTTGGGATTGTTTGTTTACCCGAGTGAATTCCTGTAATTTGATTGTACTTTCTGATAGGGGCAGGTTTGTAGATCTTCATCCTATCGGATCCCTTCGAGCGTTTTAGTGCTGGACTGCTGATCTTAGCCTTATCTCACAACCTGCCCGGGTGAGAGCCTTGAGAGAGCAGCTGATCCAGAAAGCCTCTGAGGTCCGTTTGTCATTGCTTCACTTTGTGCGGGAGCTTTGTGCGAGGGGCGATTTCCAACACAGCTGCCCCATAAAAGCAGACGAGGGGGATATTAAGCTGCAATAATCAAAACCTTCCCCAGAAAGCAAAGCAACAAGAAAAGCCAAGTTGTCTGGGAGAAAATAGGAAGTAGCTGGACTGTGCAGGAGTCAAGTGACAATGAGCAATTTTAACCATTCTGCTTCATGCGTAATTTTCTCGAGCCTGGATTTCCCGGCTGACACTTTGCGGAGGTCCACTCCGTTCAGTGAGAACTGATCCGGATTTGTCTGCGTTACTTATTTTGCGAAGGTTTCTAAGGTCATCTACAATAACAAATGAATTGAAAAATGACAAGTGATTTTTGGGTTGTCCTCCCCCAGCTTCAAGGGGACTCTGATTTCCATAAGTTGCTGGGGCTGGAGCAGATCTCCTTCCAAAGCAGAGTGGTGGGATGGTGCATCTCTTTGGAAACCCCAGCCCTAACACATAACGTCGCCAAGGATGTCATTTGGACGAACACCTCCGCTTCCCTTCATGGAACTGACAGAAGTGCTTGGGATGATGAGAAAACATCCCTCACCCATCTGGTAAATGATCTCTGCCGATGAATCGTCTGCAGTTGAGCTCAGCCCGTGGAAAGAACAGCTGCTTAGCCGGGGGTCGAGGGCTGAGCCGTGCTGGAGAGGACAGATGAGATGGTGCTTCTTACACTCAGTGCAGCCGTGCTCTGGGCACGTCTGCGGGTACAGAGGCGGGGGTGAAGTGTGGCAGAGAGGCAGAGGAGGGGGATTGCTCCAGTGCTGTTTCGAGATCAGTGCAGGGGAAGGAAACCGGCAGTGCTTTGATAGGCAAGCGTGTTCTCCTTGGAACCCCCGGGGGAGCCCCACAGCACTGGGAGGCTGGAGATGAGTGGTTTACGTGGCACGTAGATCTGTTGAGGTCCTGTCATGTGGGTCGCTCTGAGGAGCAATGAAAAGACCGTATTAGATCCTCCACATTGGTGTTTAGTCTCTGTGGGTTCCTCCTTTGCTGATTGCAGTTTAGTGTCCCGTGGAGTGGATGTGACATCCGTGGGCAAGTGCATCATTTCATGCTGCTAGGAGTCTTCATGCAGCCCCCAATGGCTCCACAGCCCAAACTCTTCTTCTTGCTCTTCTGCTTGCTGCAGCACCATGATCGACAATTCAGACTTGCAGAGATGCAGCCGGTGCCCAGGGCTGCCTCTGGAGGACCTGTGCATCCCAGCATTCCTCACCTCCCAGGGCGGTGCTGTCCAAACCTCAGTCCCTGTCACAGCTGCGCGTGAGGGCGGAGAAGAGCCAGCTCCACCCTTGGGGGAGTGAAGCGAGAATTAGGAATACTTCAGCGGAGAGACCAGACTGGGACGAGGAACTTCTGTTGGCAGCCCTAACAAAAGGAGAGGGGGGCCCGGGCTTTCAAGACAGGCAGGGCTGGATTGGGAATTCTGGTACGTGTAAGAGCAGAAGAGCGATAAACCCGAGAGACATCGCAGAAATAAATACTGACAAAGATCCAGGCCTTGTCTTGGTGGAAAGTGGAGTGAATGCTAATGGGGCGCGGGAGTAAAGTCGATTTAGAGGGTGGGAGAGCAGGATGGAAAAGGGCCCACTTGTCTCAGGATGGACAATTTTTATGAAGACACCAGCTTCTTGCTTAATTGCCCTCCCGCTCGTTTAAGGACTGGGTGTCCTGCAGGGCTTGGTGCAGCAGCAGGGTGGGAGGGTGCTGGCTAGGAGAGCACTTGGGCGTAGGAAATGCCCATTTCGCCTCGGGGCCGGGGCTGTTTACAAGCTGCCGGTGCTGGAGGATTGTTTCTTTAGGTCATGGCGTGCCAAGTATTGTTTAGTTTAATAGCCCTGTTAATAGGATTATATTTGCCTGGACTATTACGTGAGGGAAAATGATTCCTACTTTGAAAGGAAAAGACACTTCAGTAGCGATGTTGCAAGACACACATCTGTCGTCAAATGCTGCTACTAAGCTCAGATGTCTCTGGGCCGGTGCCAAGGTTTCTCCTCATGCTTTACCACTTGGACCAGGATGGAACACACAGGCCCACACAGATGCGCCTCGCAAGCCTGTCGGTAGCTTCGCATGCAGAGCCGGCGCGAGGAGTGCGAAAGGCCTGTGCTCTCCGTGGAGATGTCCTTGAGCAGGGGACATCAAACTGGCATGACGAGGCTGCAGCCAGCAGGTACCACAGCTGAGGTCCATCCAAACGGCACTGGTTGCCTGCGTAAAGCTGAGCCACCCCATGCTGGTGAGCTTTGTGGATCAAGGGCTAGAATATGATTTCTGTCAGAGCTCCTCCAGGGCATGAATTTACTAGTCCTTCTGGGAAGGTCCAAGAAGCACATCTGGCACCTTGGTGAAGTGCACAGCAATCTGTCCAGCTTGAAGGCTGCCAGTCTTGCGTTCTTTCCCTATCTCTGCCAAGAAGATCTCCGTTCCTTTAAAAACTTGGCTCCATGTTTCTTCTGCTTTACTCCTGCCACCACCCAAGCAGGGTCAGGCAGCTGCTGGCAAGCGTGAATTGTGACAACTTGATATATGGGGTAGAGAGCACAGTTAGCGGAATAAGAGCCTGAGAGAAGTGGATTTCAATTGCGGAGCTCTAAAATTCTTTTCCCAGTAGGACTGTAGGCTCCTGAGCATCTCAACCATGAAGTCTGGCTTTCTGGACTATCTGCAACAGTTCAGAAATCAAACATGGGTAATTGCCCAGCAAACAGCTAGAAGAAAAATGCATCCTGGGACGTAGTAATTGATTTGTGCCTAACCTTTGGAGCCAGGGCATGTGCGGAAGTCATTACCAGGTCTTCAGCAGAGAGGAGCCACTGAGAAACGTGGCTTCTCAGCATGAGGGTGTCTCTGTCCAGGCAGCCGAGAAAGTATGAAACAAGACAAAACAAAACGTCCCACTGTAAGTTGCACTATCCAGCCTTATTCTATAGAAAGGGACGACTTTGGAGCACCCTACGGGCTGGCAAGCAGCTGGTGTTTCTAGTGGGTGAGAGTTCCCAGAGGAGCATAGGACATGTGAATAAAGAATGGAAAAAGATATCCATGCTCCCTTTTTCCAAGAGCTTTTCCTTTCGGGAGCTGGAGAGGGGTAGAGGCAGAGAGGCTTCCAGACCCAACTCCGTTCATCCTTCACAGTTACCCGCACAGTCTCAGATGGGATCACCACCTGGGTGAGTGTTCGGACACAGCAGTGGTGGATGGAGACCAGGTACCTGGGAGTGGGCCCCCAGAACTGGCTTTTGCTTTTGAAAATGCTGTAACTAAACTGTGGGCATAATCAGAAATATCTGCGCCATGCATAAATCCTCCAGCTAGGCTGACACGTGTATGGTTGTAACCCCTTCCCTACGGTGTTCCACCCAACACTCGAGCTTTCCTCAGCCCAGAAGTCCCTGCTGCTTCTTCTGTCACTTCTGTTCGCTCTGCTTAAGCCAGTAAACAGGAGTTCTAGGTGACTCGTGTTCCTCATGTCTGCCAGGGAGTGCTCCTGGCCCTGCTGACCTTCGTGTAGGAAAACGTCACCTTTGTGATTTCCTCCTGGTATCGTCTTGGTTCCCTGGGCTGTAAACTGGACTGCTGTGACAGAAGTGTGGACAAGCATTGCCTGTAGAATGTTGTGAGTGGAGAACCCCGTACTTCATTTCATCACGTCATCTCAGAAGGTCCTAGGCCCTTCCTACAGACAAGAGGGACAAGTATGTCCAGAGGATGATGTGACTCTGAAGTGGGTTGACTTGCCCTTTGTTTGGAGTGGCCAGTAGAGACTTTGTGCCACCTTGGCCAGCTGGGGTGACTCTGAGCTCATGTGACCGGAGGATACTCATCATCCTTTGACCGCCCTGCTGGTTTCCAGCTGCCATGCTGTGTGTCGTATGGCTTTATGTGGCAAAGGCTGTTATGGTTCAAGGTGCAGAGGTGACAGTGCAGAGCACTCCTACACTAGACCTCCTGTGAGAAAGATTCAATTAGGCAGCGCGAGCCCAGACGCAGCAGATGTTGTGGGAGGACTCTGAGTCTGGGCTCAGTGGCCAAGCCACCCTCTCCTAGGAGGAGCAATGACAGATGCTGAGAAGCTGAACATGACAGACAGGAAGGGCTGGTGATGTCTCCAAGGCCGGTGGGAGGCTGATTGCTTGTCAGACATTTGTGGGTGCGGGCGTGCTGTGACGGGGGATGCCAAAGGGCTGGGGTGTGCAGGGCTGGGCTGTCTGGCTCCATCCCTCTGCCCTGATGCATGCGACTGAAAGAGCCAAGAGGGACAGAGTCTGCTCTGAGCTGTCCTCTGTCACCCTGTGCCTCTGAACCGTGGGAATCTCGCTCATGGTTTGGGACGCCGAGGGAACACATGGGTCTGTGCTTTTCTCTGTGCGATGTGTGATGTCTCAGCGCAGAATGGGGCCTTGGGTTATTTATGGGCATTACTAACTCAGTCATCTGCACTGAATTTGCCTTTAAAATTACCACCTTACATTTGGGGACCCCAAAGGACAGGACTGAGTGGTGGGGTCACTCTAAGTTTTATGCCTTAGCTGAGAAGAGAAGCAGAACATCTTGGCCGTGCTCTAAACAGAGGCAGATGGGAGAAGCATTTCCATTGCTTATGGATCAAATTATTCAGGGTCAAATGGTTGCCAGAGAAGGTCATTATCGTTTCATTATGGCACGGAAGGCAGAAAAAACACTTCATTATGTTAGACCAAAGAATTGCAGACAGAGTCTGATTGGGAATGGTGGAAAGGGAAAGAATTTTCTCCCCACAAGTGGGGGGGATGTATGGGATCAAAACTTGTTCTTGTGCCAGAAATTCTGCCCTGTCCGCTTGTGCGCCTTGTAGAGGAAGACCATAATTTCTGTGAACACTGACCTGATTTAACAGAAGTCTCTGAGACAGAGAGAAGACTCTCCCGTCAGGATAGAGGGTATTTAACACCACAGGAAGATGCCAACACCGCCCTGTACTCTTTTAACTTCTGGCGTGCCGGTCTAGGGTCCTCGCTAGTCCTTATGCAGCACTTTCCCACTGCTTGAGCGGTTGAACCACGCCCGTGGTGCATTGTAGGCTTTCAGTTGAGACCCCGGCCCTCTCCCTGGGGTTCCCTCCTGCTTCCTTCAGTGTTAGCTGTGCTCAAAGAGGTATATTGCAAAGGGCCTCCACCGTGAAACTTGCCTTGGGGCTGAATGAGGCCACTGGAGTTCAGGCAGACTTGTCAATCAGCTTCTTTTACTGCAGGGCTACCAAAGGCTTGGCCTAAGACAGCTTGTTGGCAAAGGCCGAACGAGGTTGGCCGGGCTCTTGGGTGCCTCCTCCAATATCTTGAGCGTCGCATTTGTCAGAGTCATAGGTCATCGTTAACGGGGCTGTGCGGGGTGGGTAGGGGACCTGCTGGGACTTGCGACCTTGCTTTGCCTGGCACGTGGGCATCTTGAGCAGGAGAGATGCCGAAGTGGCGCATGATATAACGCAAGTTTCCATACGTAAAAGCGATCGCTGCAGGGGAGTCAGCGCGAGGCTCTGTCTGGAGCGCAGGGGCAGATCCCTTGTGCGTACGTGGGTTTCTGGCCTGCTCTGAGCGCTCTCCTCACTGATGCGCTTACCTGTGCCAGTCAGATAAAAGCCCACGGGCTTATGTGCGTGACTGTGACAACTGTGTCGTTGATCGCTGTGTGGACATAATGCAGATCGTAACACATGACCTGCGTCAGAGCCTGACATTTCTTCCTGTAAACTATTCAGCAGATGTTTATAAATGTATTTGTAATCTGTAGCGGGTAAGATCAGCTAAGAAACATTTCACAAACAGGAAGGGGTATCTAGTTCTTCAGTGACTTTATTTGCAATGTGTAATTCATCCAGGTGTAGCTGTGAATGGTCTCCTAGCCTGAGAAGCCCAAGATACGGCAGCCTTCAGACTAGTTCGAAGAAGTTCATCCTGTTAATTGACGCGGCATTCCAGAAAAAACTTTTCTGTTGTGGTTTGCTATGAGAAGGATTTTTCTCAGCTTTAATATCTGCAGGGGGCAGTTACAAAAACAGTTGGTCTGTCATTAAAGGAGGATGGAGGAGTCCTGTCTGACTGAGCAGCATGTTCATTCTCCTCCATTAACCCTCTGCTGAGATCTACAGCTGAGCTGGCCAAATGGTGCCAAAGCGGGTTTTTTCGATGTATTCTCCTCTTCTCTTTTTGTGAAGTCTTATCAACTCTTGGCTTACAGTGAGGAAGCCAGAACACTGAAAGGAGAGTCTGCTTTATGAACTGTCTAGACTTAAGGAAAGCAGAGAGCACCAGGCCTCTCATGGGAGACCCTCTTTCAGAAATATCTAGGAGAAAGATGGTTAGAATTAAATTTTATAGGGACATTAAAATTGTCTTGTGGAATACTATGCCAGAGGTAACCCTGTGTGAGGCTTCGTAACTCACTTGGTCTATTATCATGATCAACAGTTTAACAGTTCTTTTCTTATTGTGCTGTGTCAAGAGTCAAAGAAGCCAAAGCTGTACTGGAAATTTAAAATGGAAATTAAGCCTGACAGAAGTTTCCTCTGATTATCACGGCTAGACTGCCCAGGGCATCCAGCTCTGCAGTAAACTCCAGTTTAGTCTTGTAGAAAGGTCCCTTAGGTCTGTTCTGAGCCCCTTTCCAGGGTTGTTGCTGATGGGGGCCGATGATCACCTTGGGACTATTGCCATGAGCAGTGGCCTGCACGGTCTGCGGCATAGCTCTAGGGCTGAGGGAGAAGTCCTGGTTAAGTAGACACTTTGGCTGGCAGGGAGGAAGAGATCAAAGGTGTTTTGTGCCAGGTGATGACCTAGGCTTGTTAGAGCCTCTCCGTTGCTTGACCATCCCCATTTTGCTGTGCTCTGCTAATCCCTTTGTGAGGTGTGATGCACAAGGTACAACAACTGTGCCTGTAGGGCTGGTCCCAGGGTTCTCCAAGGACCTCCCTTAGGTTATGTGTGGTGCAGAAGAAGTGGAGGCAGCACGAGGGGTGGGAGACGTGAAATGAAGGAGTGGAGCAGCTGCAGGGCTGATCACCCTTTGCGTGTAAGCAAAATTTCATCTCTGTGTGTCTGGGTGTCACTTGGCTTCATCTGGATGTGGCTTGCCAAGGAACTGTGGTGGGACCTCAAGTGTAGGTAACTTCAGTATTGCTGAGGCAACTGCTGCACTGTGAGTCCGCCTGGGAGATGAGGTGCACAGCGTGGATGTGCTCCTGGTGGGCGTGTGTTGACCCTACCTTGGCCAGCCCCCCCCCAGCTCTTCCAAAAGGGTGCAGCAGTTCCTAATTGCGTGGATAACTCAGTCACATGAGCTGTTGTGTGCCTTCAGCCTTGGTGCATTCGCAGGATGTGGGTGTCACGGGACCAAGCTGGCTGCTTGGAGCTGGGAAGGAAAATGTGAGGGAGAAGCATCAGCAAGATGAAGAGAACCTGAGAATCTGATGCTGGGACAGCACAGAGAGGATGGTCAGGGGCAGGGATAGGCCAGGAAGGGAAGCTGAACAAGTGGACCAAATCTAAAGACCAACACAACCAACTATTACCACCGAGCCGAAGTGCACCCTTGCCCATCCTAAATGCTCCCTCGACTCCCAGCTGACCCTGAGGATTTGCATTTGCTGCAGTGAGAGAGGGACAGGTCCTTCTGGCACCAGTCACTGTTAGGAAGGTCCTTTTGTTGGTGCACCTGCCGGGAGCGGTGCCGAGCGTTGCTGCATTAGTGCAGTCTCCCACTGTCCTTCCTCCCCTCCCGCGCCTTTGATGATCTCGCATCACCTCCCTTAAAGTTTCATTTGTGGGGTGAGGAATTTGAGGGGTATGCTGACACACAGCCCCTCTGCTCACAGTACTGTGTCGAGCTCTCATCCAGAAAACAGCTGCTGGGTCTGGGGCTCCCACTCCCACTCGTGCCTGTTGTGGTGCTGACACAAGGTAAGGCTCTTTAATTTTAAGAAGTCATCTGGTGGCTGCTGTGGCGCCTCTCTGATTTGTCTTGTCTGCGAGGAGGGGAGTTCCCTGAAATGCTACTTCTCAGGGCCTGGAGGTCTCCTGACATGTTGAGTCTTGGGCAACGGGCCAGCCTTTGTGCCCAGCTCCCTGCAGACCCATTGCTGGCTTACACCAGTCTGACCTGGCCATCCTCCACCTCCAGCAGAGCCCTAGAGGAGCCACAGCCCCAGGGATCTTGGTGCTTGGTCTAGAGCCTCCAATGCCCTGTCCCCAAAAAGCAATGTCTCACATCTTCAGTGCCACCTTGAAGAGTATCAGGACCTCCAGCCACGTTTCTGGCCATTAGCCTTTCTCTAGCTCAGAAGCTCAGGACTGGGACTGGGGGGGTCTGGTGCTGACCTTGTCCAGGCATGCTGCAAGCCACGCTAGGCAGATGAAAGCGGGGAGTGGTGGCTGCACACTAACGTGCGTGGCTGACTCTGAGGAAGAGGCCGTGGTGGTGTGTAACTGGACAGACAGATGATCTGGCACCGGGCAAAAATCCTGCGTGAAGCAAAGCGCCCGCCGGTCGTCCTCGCGGGATGGGCTGAGCAGCCAAGAGCCAGCAGTACGTCCTGTGGCAGGGGGTGAGGTGTGCAGAGCCTGCAGGCGGTCGGCGTGGGACAGCGCTCCTCCGTCCTGCACGGCTTCGTCTGGCAGACGGGCAATGGCTTGGGAGAGGCTCCGGGGCAAAGGCACCTTCGCTGCGCCGCGGCAGCCGGGGAGGCTGAGCCAGCCTGGAGACAGCGCTCGATCTGCTCCTGGCCAGAGAGGAGGGAGCAGTGAGAAAATGAATCCAGTGTTTGCAAGGACTTCAGGAATTGTTCCCTCGTTAATAGAACTGCAATTAGTGGAAATATGATGGAGGGTGAAGGTCTGCAAATGCTTAGAGGAATAATGAGCATTGTAAGCAAGAAGCACCACAGGGGAGTATGAGAAATAGATTGTACCAGACAGGCCATTTCTGCATAATTACACCATTAGCGGAGCGGGGAAGACGGCGGATAACCCTTCGCAGCGTGCTGCGGCGCAGCGCGGCCCCGTTGGAGGCTGGAGCGCCAATTAGCCGGGATAGCTTGCAGGATGTGGAGAGGATTGATGGCGGGAGGGGCGGCCACGCCGAGCGCTCGCCTGGCGAGGGCAGAAGGGGGGTGCTGCCCAGGCCAATAGCCACTGCCCCCGCCGCGTAACGTGCGGGCGGTGACGCGGGGGGACAGGCCAGGAGAACCCCCGCGCTCGGTTCTCAAAAGGCGTAACGGGATGGGAGGGGAGGGCAGAGGATAGATGGCGAGATGGGGGTTCTGACAGTGAGCAGAAACGGACAATCTTGGTTACGATCTGCGAGGAACACAGCTGATACCTTTGGGCAAGAGCAACCGCAGGCAGAATGACGTGACGAGGAGGAGCGGTTTGGAAAGCAGCGGCTCTGAGAGAGCCCCGTGAGATGGTGCGATAGCGGGGCAGGTCGTGAGTCGAGGCAGGCTGCCGGCGAGAGCGGTGCCGAGCCCTCCGCTCCCCGGGCCCTGACCGTGCGTTAGCGAACGGGCAGAGGTGCGCTGGCCGTGGCCCAGAGCGAGGGTGGGCTGCTGGCGGAGGGCGGGTGGTCTTCCATGGGCCTGGAGGAGCCAAGCCTACCGAGTGGCTGTGAGAAGAGGGAGCGAATCCAAGTCTGGAAACGGCTCCTCCGGTGCTTTGAGCCCTCACACCGGCACAAGAGGCAGCCTTTTGGGGAGGGCAAAAATAATAACGTGGATTTGCTGATGCTTCTTCCCTGCTGTGAAGCTGCAAGCCATCCCCCCAGGCTCTTCTGTCGCCGGATTAGAGAAGTTACGCAAAGAGAATGCTCTCTGCAAAGCCCTGATCCTAAGGCAGCCGAGAGCAAGGCACCGACGGGCTCCCCCAGGTCCCCGGGGGACAGGGCTGCCTAGAGCCCGTCCAGGCTGATCTCACCTGCCTGAGGAGCCGGTGCTGTCAGTTGAGGCTGTTTCATGTGAGTGATTTCGGGAACCACCAGGACCTCCTTCTCCGCCACCTTCCCCACCCATCCTGGGGGAATCCCCTCTGCAGCCGGCTTCCTCTGCCGAGCACCACCTGGCTCCTCCGGTCCCCATCCGGGGAGAGTACGTAACTTTCTCCCGGCTGCCTGAGCTCCCCCTTTCTTTTCTCCTGAGGGCAGAGACAACAGCAGATGCTTCAGCTGCCCATCTCTCTGCCTGGCGCGGGAGGAGCAGAGCTGTCAGCTGTGGCCCGGCTCCACGGCCGTTCCCCGGCCACTCGAAGCACGTACCTGTGCAGATGGCCGTGGTGCTGGTGCCAGCAGACCCTGCCCCGGGGGAACGCGTTCCCTAGCGGTGCACAGGCATGGGGAGGTGGTGGGGGCATCAATACCCTCCCTGAACGGACTCTTTGATGCTGTCCTGTACTGGGCCTGGCTGGGACAGAGTTAATTTTCTTCATAGCAGCTCATCTGGTGCTGTCTTTTAGATTTTTGACCGAAACAATACTGATCACACACTGATGTTCTAACTTCCGCCAAACACTCTTTGCACAGCATCAAAGCCACCGCTGCTTCTCGCTCTGTCCCTCCAGTGCGTAGCAAGAGCTTGTGAGGGGACACAGCCGGGCAGATGACCGGATATTCCACACCATCAACATCATGCCCAGCAAGGAAAGGGTTTGCCGTCTTCTGTCTGGAGCTGGCTGGGCATCGGTCTGCCCATGGCAGAGGACGAGTGATTGCCTTTCCGTCACTTCTGGGATTAGTTTTCTTCTCTCTCCTTCTACTCATCCTTCACTTAAGAAACAACTATTTAATTTGTTTTTATCTTGACCCACAAGTTTTCTTGCTTTTACTCTTCCTTTCCTCTTGCCCCATCCCACTGCAGGTGGGAGGGAGTGGGCGAGCAGCTGTGTAGAGCCGAGCTGCCCACCAGGGTTAGCCCACAGCATCTCCTCCATTGAGTCAAAGGCAGCAGATCCCATTAGTCTGTGGCTTCAGGCACACTTTAACCGTGGAACTGCAGCTCGGACCAGCACCGGCCCTGCGCAGCGTGCTTGGCCATCTGATCGCACCCACAGCTTTGCAGTCAGTGACGCTGTATCTGTTTTTCTAGGTCTTTCAAGGTTCCGGAAGAGGTTTCTGGGGAAGAACCCTTTCATTTAGGTGGAGATGTACTATCTCTAATTGCTTTTGCAAACAGGCAGAGCTCAGGTTGGCCGTGCAGAGCCCTTCTAAGTCGTGAGATCTGGTGGATGTGTCACTGGTAGGACCTTGCACCTGCCCTCTGTGCTTGCACAGAACCGGAGGTAAGCTGGACCCACGGAGCCTTGTGAGATGTCCTACGTGCAGCCTCTTGCCTAAGATCAGGTCTCTAGAAACTACAAGAGCAGCTTCTGAATATTTTTGCTCCAGGTGGTCTCAGTTTCTTGTGTCCCACCTTTCTTCTGCCCACGTTTTCTTTTGAATGGGGGAACTAACACATCAGATGTGCCTTTTCTGTCCTTGGCCACGTGGCTGTAGCTTTGGGTGCATTTTATCTTTGCAGAACATCCCTGGCTCTGGGCAGCAGCCTCCAGGCTGTCGGTCTGAGGAACTAAAGGGTGTATGGGAGCTGTGGCAGGGAGGGGTAATGGTGGCTCAGGGGGTGCACAAGCTGGAGTGATCACGTGTGAACAGTACCTCCTATCAACTTCTCTGGGTTGTGGGGGGCTCTGGCGCAGTGCTTAGTAGAGGATCACCCTTAGAGCCGCTCATGTAAGCAACCGAGGTGTTAGAGTGCCATGAGACCCGTTACAGGGTCCACACACGTACAGGCTCTGCCTCTGCTTCCACTCCTCCAGCACAAGACTGACCCTGCGAGCGGGAGAAGGGCCGAGGCGGGGAGGCTTCGTGCTATCACTTCAATATAAACATTCCTAAAAGCAACTTTCTGATTTCTTTGGAGGAGGCTATAACCTGCTGGGCCCTTCAGCACTGCAGCAGAGCTGCATCTAGCGAAAAGGAGACAATAAGAATTCATGGAATTTTCCGCACATCTTCCTGGCCTTTTCTGGCCAGACGCACTGGAAAGGCTTAGATGTGAGCGGAGGACACCCTGTCCGTTGGTTTCGTGTGGAAATTGCTGGTGATTGCAGGGGCAGGAGGAGGAGATGGAAATAAAGAGGAAGTTTCGAAGGAAACGGCAGATGTATCTATGGGATGAAGAGTGTCCAGGGGTGTTTCAGAGACTCTGAGGGCTGGGGTGGCTGGTTCAGCCAGGAGCTGACTTCTGCTTTTACGGTGTCCGGGCTGGCTCCTGGGCACGGACACGATGACTTAACTGGGGGCTGTCCCAGACTGCTTAGTGAGTTTGGGCCGGGTCACAGCAGGGTTGTGCTGAGCACCCTCGGAGGCTCTATTTGTGAGAAGGAAGGGGTGAGTCTGTAATTTAAAGCCCCTCATTGAAGACCATCGGCTAAGGCCTGGTCACACACAAGCCCTTGGTGCTGCTGCTTCCAAAGCAAGGACCAAGCCTGTGTCCAAGCTCAGCACTGACTGTCTGTCCCTGCTGGGGTGGGCCAGGGCCACCCGTGGCCACGAGGAGTGTCTGCACAGTGACTGGCCTGCCTGCTGCGTGAGGGCACCCAAACATCAAAGGGCGCCTGTGTGAGGCACCCCACAGGGACACCCCACGGCACCCATCCTCTCCAGCAATGAAGCCTTGTCTAGACCTGCTTCAGAACCACATGGAGCAGTTGCAAACGAGGGCTGGGATTTATCTGAGCTGGCAGTGACTCTGCTGTCACCAGTGTCCAAGAGACGGGCTGGCTGAGTGTATCAGGCGTGGGAGAGGCCATCTTCAGGAGGAGATCAGTGCCGGCTTCCCTGCCATCCCGCCTGCTTTCAGAAGAAGATTCTGCTGCGTTTCAATAAGAGTTGATAACTCACTTCTGTGAGCAACACATGTATGATTATAAGACATGACTGCTATGTGATAAATCCTGTCAAGATGAGGATTTCATTACTCAAGGATGAAAAGGAAAAGAAGATGCAGTGTGAACTATCCCACTGAGGCTGGCTGGGTCCGGTCTCTGTCTTTCTGGGTCCGGTCTTTCTGTCAAGCCTGCAGTGTCTTGTAGGAACAGGGTCATGGACACCATCTGTGTCCAGCTGGGGGCCTTGGTAAGCCAAAGGGATGCTGGCAGGTGCAGTCCTACTCTGTCTTCTTTTATTCTGTTTCTCTAGAAATAAGGTGTAAGTATTTCCGTCTACCACCACTTTTGGGTCGGCTCCACGGTTAAACAGGAACTGACAGTTCTGGGATGGACCGTGTGATGTGCCACAGAGGTTCTCCACAAGCTGATGGCCACCTCCTGGTGATGCCAGTGAGAGCAGAGTTAAGCCAATACCGAGAGCTTTTGAAAATGCCACGATTTAAAACACGTCGTTGTGCTCCCAAGATTGCTACCCTAAATCCATAAATAAGCCTCAGAAGTTTGTGGAGCGTGCGCACCTGCCTTTGCTTCTGCAATTTGGAGGCTGGAGGAGCTGGAGCAGGCTTGCCATCTGTGTTTCAGTGAATATCAAGTAGCTCTGACGAGTCAGCACTTTGTTTTGATCCCCACCAGTCCGGGGGGCGTTGCATGAATAACGTTTTCCAGACGCAGACCTCGCTGTTGCGAGCTACGCTGTTTTGCCCTGGAGAGCACGTTGCTGTTCTGCATGGCGGTGGCACCT
The DNA here is from genome assembly GCA_009769605.1 of Bucorvus abyssinicus. Lineage (NCBI taxonomy): Eukaryota > Metazoa > Chordata > Aves > Bucerotiformes > Bucorvidae > Bucorvus > Bucorvus abyssinicus. Next base: position 20,170,955 of record CM020041.1, on the reverse strand, counting down.
TCTGTCCTCCCGGAAGAGAGGCCAGAATGCCGTGCAGCAGCGCGACTCTTAGCTGCGGACTCCGTTCTCCACCGAGCCGACCTGGCATTTGTGCTTGAAGAAGTAATTTTGCAGCCGCTGACTGCAGTGGATACCGTATGGGGGAAGAAGTGGGGGGGTCCTGTTTCACCGGGTCTCGGTTCTGGCCTCCCGGGGGTTATTAAGGAGCCGAACTTGTTAGGTTGCAAATTGTAACGAGGGGAAGGACGCTCTGCCTGGCGATTTCACCTGCCGCTCGCACAAATCGGTAAAAATCAGTGCTGTGAAATCAGTCAGCTGGATTTCACGCAAGAATTAGCTGTGCTGAAGAGGTGCTCAGTCTCCTACATAACTATATGCCTCTTTTTTTTTTAAGTTTAAAGCCACACAGGAGTTGGAAAGGCTAGAAAAAGCACGGGTTGATACTGTTCTGGGTTATAACTCTCCATGAGACGGTTTAAAGCAAACAGCATTAAAGCTGTTTTAGAGGGGAGGATTAAGCGGCTTGTGAGAGCACACCGTTAAAAGACGCGCCGACTGCCAGGCGAGGTTCCTGGGCTCCCAGCTGAATACCCTTCCCGTCGGGAGGTTTTGATATGTCAGTGTAGCCACGTGAGGACTGAAGTCGCTTGCTGGGTTCAGCTCCTGTGTTTGCGTGGCGGGATTGTTCAGGAGAGAGCGTATTCCGTACGTCTGTGATGCTAAAGCTGGATCTAGAGAGGCAGATCCCCGCCCTGGGACGGAGGCCAACCGGCTGGGTAAGGTATCAGGATGAGGTGCCCCCGCCAAGGCAAAAATGAATGCGGCTATAGTATTCCTTGTCTGTCACAGGTGAGACTGTGCCTGCTGCCAAGTACCAAAATACCCTTATCCGATGTTGGTGGTGCTGTTTCTTCCCATCGCATGTCCCAGGCTGTTTAGGACAGCGGGGCCAAGGCAGACGCTGCCACTTTTGCTTCTTAGACTTTGTAATTTTCATTTTCTGGCGCTGCACCTGAGCAGCGCGTTGTGGTGCACAGCTTCACCCTCTGAGCACTGATCGGGAATTATACATTGATTTGAAAAAAGGGGGAAAAGGTAGGGCATCCTCTCGGCTGCGCTGGTTAACTGCAACAAACCACCGCCAAACACAGGCACTTTGGAGGGGCGAGCCCAAGAAGACACAGAGTTTCTGTCTTTAAGAGGATCGAAGGCATCGATTTTCTGGAAGGGAGGAATCAGAAATGATGGTGGGGAGCAAAAAACTGCACCCCCCATGTGAAGGAACCCGTGGTAGAAGACATTTCAAGATGAAAATAAAATCGCAAAAGAAAAGAAAGGAGGGAGGGGAAGGTGTTTTTGATGGAGACACATCCATTCGCGAGGCACGTGCTGGCAAGGGAGCTATCGCCAGCAGGGAAATGTCGATGTCTCTCCAAACTCTGTAGCTCTAACGCTATCACACTAAAGCCAGAGGACTCTGTTCGGGCCTCATTATGTCCATTAAGTTCTGGCTTATTGATTTGGATGGCTGGTTGAGTCACTGGCGGTTGACGTGGGGCCGGTGACCATTCACACGGACTAGCAGATGAGGGTCCTAATCATAAGGACATGAAAGACCCTCCTGAGGATTCAAAGGCACCGATTTCCCAAGGCTGAGGAAAACGGAGTTGAAGTTGATTGGGTGTTAAAACATTCACCGGAAAATGTGAGTAAGAACCGGGAACTCTTTGAGGAGAGGCCAAGACAGCTGAAATTTCAGAGTCAGGGAAGAGGACGAGGTTTAGCTAATAACCATCGTAGCTTGGTAGCAAGGAAAGCAACAACTAGAAGCAACATTAAGATGAACAAATTTAGACGAGAAAAGTAGTAAGAATCCCTGTGCATCTGGAGTTATGGTGCGTCGAGAACGAGCTCAGGCCATCTGGAGGGAAATCACCCACCAAGTGCAGCTCAAGTCCAGAACTGAGGGACTCTCGAAACACATTAGCAAAGAGGACCGCGGTTGTGAGCCAAACAGCGAAATAACCATATGGAAACGGCCACTCCTAACGGCTTAGAAGACACTAACTGCTCAGTAACCACTACTCTCCTGCCTTTGGAAAACAAACAGTGTGATGGGCCACTACTGTCCTGTGACCAAGAAACCACAGAGGACGTTCAAACAATGTACGTGAGCCTCCAACCCCAAAGCAGCAGGCTCGGTAGCTTTTATTTAGTCGTTCAAAGCCCGTTAGCTTAGATGCTCTCCAGCGTGTACCTCAGCTTTTCCTGTACCGGGTGTTCAGCGTGCTGATGTCCTCTGCTCAGACTGGAGAATAAGCGTGGTGAGCTCTCTAACGTACCTCTCACTCGGGCCAAGAAGGGATTGCCCAGCGCGTACCACAAACTCAGTGCTGGCGGGCAGTCACCGCTCCGTGAAGTGCTTCTGGTGAGATCATCGTCACCAGCAGTCTGGATGTGAACACGCTCGTAAAATTAGCAAGGTGACACCGAGACTGATGGAGTCTTAAGTATTAGCAGGGAGAAAGAAGCTGGAGAGGGTAATCAGCGTGGCTTGGCCCGCTGGCCGTTTTAAACCGAGATGAGGCTTCGCCATAGAGAGCGGTGAAGGAGCAAGAAATTCCTCCTGGTCAGAGAGCAGGGGACTGCGGCTGGCAGAGCAGGGACGTGGTAGGGGCTGCAGTAGAAACACAATGGGACAGATTTTCCTCGTGAAGCTGGGTGCCCAAACGTGGCTCTGGGGGGTTAAAAGGCTCGGAATGGGTGGCAGGAGGGATTTTGCCTCTGCACGCAAGAGACAATGGAATAGCGCCTGGTTTTTGTGTTCTTAGCGTAAGTAGGGTATTGCAAAATGGGGATGGCCACAGATATGATCCCTGAGCTGGAGAAAATGCCGTACGGCGAGCGACGGCAAAATGCTTGATCTGTTCAGCTTATCAAAAAAAAAAAAAAAAAAAAAAAAAAGAGAGAGAAAAGAGAAAAGATTGAGGGATAAGTTGATTACAGTGTGTAAGTGCTTCCATGGGAGAAAATACCAGTTGCTGAAGGGCTTTTTAATCTAGAGTAGAAAACAAGAGTGAGAAACAATGGCTGGACAGTGAAGCCAGATATTGCACTTCAGAGCAGCAGACACGTTTAGCAATGAGGGCGATTAACCACTGGGGGAAGATCCCGGGGGGGCTGGTAGCGCGTTCATTTCTCGATGTCCGTACACCGGGCGGGAGAGCTGCTCTGGAGGACACGCTTTACTCGTGGCCGTGGAGTCGGAGTGGATTCATGGATACCGGATGGAACGTGCTGCCCCGTGCCTTGTGGCTTATGGCCCCTTTGGCCCTTTGCAGCCCTTAGCTGCCTCTGGGAATGATTTGGCCGTACTTCGGGGTTGTCCAGCTGGGGATCCCGATGGACTTTTGAGGTGATGTCAGCATGGCCTGCCCTACAGAAGGGGATTGGGCTGAGGCACTCATCACATACCGGACCTGTGGAAAAGGGACTTTTTAACCCCTAAGCAGATGAGACATGGGCTTACTCAGCCACCTAGAGCTCCTAGGGATGGAGGACAGGTACGAGAAGTACAGGTAAGGGCTCTCCAGCCTTTCTGAGCTTTGGAAAGACCTCCTGGGACAGCAAAGAGCTGGGTGCAAGGGCAGGTGAAGTCACTCTGATTTATGGGGGAACAACAATACAACAAGGAGAAAGGCCAACTTAGACCCTCTGCAGGGTCGAAGCAGAACAAAAATGGGTTGCAAGCCTCTACCCTGTTCTTTAGTCTCCAGCGCCTGTCACATATCACCGAGGTGTGAACCTCAGCAGTTCCCCAAAACACTTATTTCTGTGATGCTCCAGAAGCTGTTCAAAAGATATCTGTAGCCAGAGACAGAATGAGCGAGCGGAAAACCGGCTCTAGACCTCATGTGTCCAAGACTCTCTCGGGAGAGCTACTCCCATCCTGTAGCACTGCTCCCCTCACCCTCCCACTGCAACCCAGTGCATCTTTTCAGACAACTGGGAGCAGTGAGCAAACGGTTAACGTTTTGCTTCTCCACCCAGTGGTGGGTGTTGTCTGTGTCAGAAACAATATAAGAACAGTCGGAAGTTGCAGCTGGCAAGTAACATTTGGAGTAGCAGTCGTGGGGCATATAGATCTGGTGTGGACTGGCTTTTCCTGAGACTGTAAACACTTGTGCAGAATGTCCGAGAACAAGAAAAAAGGGAAAGGAAAGAGCAAAAAGAACAAAGAAGGGAAAAAGGGGGAAAGAGAACCTGACCCAGGAAAAGGTACTTCCCATTTTTAACAGATTTTACTTAAAGGAAGAAGAGAGAAGCCAGAAAGCCGGCAGGAAAGTGCTCGTGGGTTGCATGAGGGTGCAAACGCTAGGGAGTGTTCGCCAGGCAAGTGTGCAAATCTCTGCATCTCAGTCAGATTTCCTGCTGTTCTAGGTCTGCTTTCTTCTTGATCTTCTTTTTCTTTTTTTTCTTTTTTCTTTTTTTGTCTTTTACTACCCACAGCCCCAAGAACTCAGGGCAATGTACTCTCTCAAAAAGCAGCGGCACTCGGTTCCTGTCACGGTCATACGGTAATTGAGGGGGCTTGTGCTCATTCTCTGGGGGTTCTGGTGTGCCGCGTTTTGCCGTTTGATTGGTTGTTTTCTTGCTTCTTCCGGAGGTAAATATCAAAACCCACTATTCTGGAGGATGACAGGGACCGTTCCTTGGGGCAGACCAGCTCTCAGAGATCAGATTTACGTTACAGCCTCGCTTTTTGAGGTATCTGCACTGAGTTGTGGCTGCAGACACGTGGGCTGTGAACCTTCGCTCTGTGGCGATACGCTTGTTAGTGAAATCGGGCTGTTCCTTAGAGGGGGTCTGACTGCTCCTTGCTGAATGAACAAGGCAATATTTAAGATGCTGCCAGGACAAAATGTTTAGGTTGCCTTTAACCGACTGAGTTTGATTCCCGAGTAAATGGGGAGGACGAGCAGGGGCAATGTGAGAGCTGTCTCGGGAAGATACGGAAGGTTTGGTGCTAATGCAGCACAGTGGTATTTCTTTCTCTGTCATGGTATTGGGAAGGGATTATCCCTGGCTGTTTCTTATCTGTGGTTTATCTGGCAATGCATTTGGACGGAGCGGCAACTCTGTCAGACTTTGTGTTTTATCAGCGTTAAGAGAGACTACAAGGTGCGCTGGGTCCTGGAGGAGTCTGTCAGTTTAGCTCTTCACTCGCCTGCATGCGATTCTGCTCTTCATCCTGCTACCATGTCGCTAGGGAGGGCTTTTGACCCGGACAGATTTGTTTTGGCTGGGCACCGGCATCGCAGGTGGCAGGATTTGCCCCTGCCCCTTTCCATCCCTTTACTGAGCACAGAGACCCACCACCCTGCTGTGCCCAGGGCCTGGGGTCCTCCACCGGCTCTGCCCCAGAGCTGCTGCGGTGGCAGCGGATGCTGATGCTGTGGCAGGCTGACCTCCCGCATGGTCTCCTGCTTATGACACCATAACACGGTTGTGCTGTGGGATCTGGGAGGAGACTTTTGGGATACCTTCAGGATGGGGAGCTTGAAACCACCAAGCAGAGGCAGCAGCTGCTTGAAGATGACCAGGTCTGCCCAAGGGGCTCTGGAGCGTGCAGGGAGTGGGGGCTGTCCCGCAGCCACTGGCAGGATGACCCTGCCTCCTAAATGCAGAGACAGGACAGGGCAGTGCCTACGTCATGGGCATATTCTCTGATGGGAGCGGGATGGAGGGGTTGGTGGGACTGAGAGGCACTGGCTTGGACACAAACGGGGAATGAGGCACACTGGGACTGCTGAGGGAGCAACCACCTGCCTTGAGCCTCACAGGCCATGGCGGAGCCATGAGGACTGTGTGGGGGGAAGGACCGGGCGTGAGCTGAGGGATCAGACCACACGGTTTTCTGGTGCCACATCAAAGCCCTGCAGCAGCTCACTGCTCTGAAGGAACATGTAAAGACCCCTTACCCGTTGTTGCTCCTGCTGACAACCTAGTCCTCTGCTGAGGGGCACTATAGCGGCGTTTTATCAACTATAAATCCCCCAAGAGGACCCTTTGGCCAGAGTGGGAACCGCCTTTCTCTCTACTAATGGATTCAGAGCAGAATTGGGGATGATCACATTGATCCTGTCTGTACCTCCACCAAAGAAAAGAAAGGTTCACGCAGCATGAACACAGTCCTTTTACCGCGTTCCTTACTAGCTAGATTATTTAGATCCGGGGCACTCATTGGCCTTCTATTGGTGCAGAGGTTGCCCATTGTTTCCTCTGTGGGTCCATCAGGGGTAAGACGCTTGGTTGTCCATGGTGTCTCTTAGTTTGGGTTGGTTGAGATTGGTGGAACCTGTGAACATCTTTTCCCATCATGGGTCACCTCTGCCAAGTGGTCTAAGAGGCACCACAGCAATTCTTCCCCAAAAGGACTTTTAGAAGAGAGGAGTTCCTCCCTTAGTCACTTCTGAGCAGATGTCCCAGTCCTGGTACATAGGTCCTCACTCCAGGCAGAAAGTTATCCTGTGGACTCTATTCCTTCAGCTTGTGGCTGGACGTCAGACTGCCTCTCCAGCATGCTCGGGCTGATGCAAAAACCCAGCCCTGGCACAAATCAGGCAACTGTCAGGGCACTGCAAGGAGAATTGGTGTTCTCTTTTTTTCCCAGGTTGTAGAACTTCTGTGCAAGTGGAGAGCACGGACCCCTCTGAAACCAGGAGGCAGACGAGGAACATATGAAAGTCTTAAACAGGCTCTAAGGAGGTCGAGACAGGAACGTTTGGTTGCTAGAGCAGGGGGGACTGCAGGGATGATAACAGAGTGGAAAGTCTTCCTTCTTCACACGGCATCCCTGACCAGACTCTGGCTGCTGAGGGCCAAACTTTGTTACCTATGACACTCTCTGGTAGTCTTGATCTACCCTCGTCCTCAGAGGTGTCTGCATAGGAAATTAACCTTAGACACCCTTTCATGGTGTGCTCTGTGGAGAAACCCAGGACAACTCTGGCACGGGAAAACACTCACCCCCACTTCCAGAGGTGATCTCAGCCCTGGCAGCCGGTCGGGGGGACCTGCCACGTGCAGTAAAGCTGGGGAATCACTGCCAGGGAGTCAGAGCTGCAGGGAAACCTGTGGAGAAGGAGAGAGAGCTGAGACAGGAGTTTCAGGAAAGAGCATCAATGTGCCTCGGGGGGTGGTAGGTTTCCCCCTGAGGTCTCTCAAACCCAGGGGAGGAGAGGAATCTTCCACTGCAGCTTTAAACACAATTGTTTTGGCTTCTGTGAATGTGCAAAAGCGGACTGCTGCTCTCATGCTATCTTTGTTCTGAGGGCAAGGGCTATCTTTAACCTAAACTCACATTTCCACGCCTCTACTGATGCAGCTATCCTACGGTAAGTTCCTCGACTAGTGGAACAGCCTGCAAGGGCCTCCAGAGGGAGATGGTGTCCACCTATGAAGCAGCACCATCAGGATCCCTCTTTTAGATGTTTGTAACATGCATTGATAGAGAGAGAGGCTGTGTCCCACTCAACACACGTGGAAGGCACACCCTACAGGGACTACGTGAGCTGTAGAATGTAGCTACAGACCAGCAAATAAACGTATAGCGCTCCCACACTGCTGGCAAAGTTCAGTTCTGGAAGAAAACTTCCTCACTGCTAGAGAAGACGGTACTTTATCAGACACCGGATGGCTTGGGGCGATCAAAGACTTGGCACTGAGGCAAGACCGTGGGTGGAAAAGAAGCTGCCCTTTCACACTCTGAGAGATTCGGGGTAGACTTTGGAGAAGTGGGACAGACGGACTGGCGCCAATGCAAAAGTTCGGAGCAGAACAGGGCGAGCAAACGCCAGAGCTGTGGCAGTGGATTAGAAGGCCAGCGCACAATCCTCTCAGGAGGGAAAGCAAAAGGGCTGGAGGAAGCCTTGAGGTGGGGTAGGAGAGGAGAAAGTTGGAAAGGGAAGAGCTATGAGACTGGAGAAGGTCTGCGCTTCATCTGCACTTCCATGAGGTCGCTTGGGGAGAAAAGATCAGAGAAATGTAAAGCATTTGGTTGGTTAAATTCCCCAGCAATTCCAGGCATTCCCTCTTATTTTTACTTGGCGGTGAGGAAAACATTGCGTGTGCTGAAGGGTTTTGTTATTCGTCAGTGCTAATAAGGCTGGCAACACAGGAATCGTGCCTTTCTCTTGAACCGCCCGTGGCAAATGCTAGTGCTGGAAAACTACTGGAGAGCAGGTGAAGAGCCTCTGCAGAGAGTATCTCATGTTTCAGTAGGAACCAGCTTGACCTCAGTTCCCAGCTGAGTCAGAATCTGCTAGAAAGGTTGCACACAAGGGGATTGCAATTGAAACTCCAAGGTCTTAAGGAGGAAGATGCCCCTAGGCATGAGGCAGCAGTGGGATTGCAGCTGAAGCAGGCGTAGGTTGGCAGGTCTACCAGCCTGGGGTGCTTTAGAGTGCTGCCACACTAACACAGAGTTTGGTGAGGGATGTGAAGGTCCCTCACAGGTGCTAGGTGCAGGCTTTGTGGTGGAAGCTCATGCTGCTGGAGATACTCACCAGTGGTGCAACCAAAACAGCCACTTCACTGCCGGCTGAGGTACTTCTGTGTGAACGGTGTCCGCATTGCAGGGTCAACGTGCTCTTGATTTGTTTTTAGTCTTCTGTTTGTAGGAAAGTTCTAAGGAGCTCATAGAAACGTTAGCCAAAAGGTTTGTTTACAAGAAGGCTATTCTGCAGTAGCAGTTTTGATTTCTGTGAACACCCAGACACACAAGGTACCAGATGTCAGCTGTGCTCCAGGATCTGTCCACACGCGTGTTTTCACTAGGCCATTTCCACTGGCTGAACTCATGGACCACTGTTGTCATTGCCGAGTGGCTGAGCGCACGCATGTGGCCAGCTACCACGGATCAGCAAACGTGCAGTAACGTGCTCAGCTTCGGGCATGGCGGGGGTCTGACTCACAAGCTCCAGTGATTCATGCTGGGTTAAAGGAAGAGGTTATACGTCCCAGCTGCTTTCTGGTCTTTTTGCTGGAGCTCGCTCGCTCTACAGAAGGAGGGATTGATAAATGAGCACGCTGCTGTCCGTGGCTCATAGTCTCTGGTGTTAATACAAACAGAAGGGTTATGTATGGGAGAGAGACCCAGCAATGTTGAGGAATAGCCCATCTCTCCATTCGGGCAGACTAGAGGGCTAGGAACTCCTGGTGGAGGGGCAGGATGGAGCAGAACGGTCCATAACTAATTGCACTATGGATCCAAAAGCTGGTGAGTCAGAGCCCTCAACATCCCATCTTCAATCCCTTTTTGGAGGTGGCTGTAGGTAACCTGGGAAAGGCAGTCTCTGGTGAGAGGAGGAACGTCTGGAGAGGGTCTGAGCACAGCCTGACTGCCGACATTTGAGGTCTTGCCCTCGGCTCATTCTCCTGCTTTTGTTAATGTGACAGGCTCCAGCTGCAAAGGGCTAAAGGGAGCTGTGCGGCCATGAACAGCACGGCTCTGCCAACCTTCTCCCTGCGTCTGCACTGCCAGCCTCCTGCTCTGAGTGCTCCCCTGGCCTCCAGCCTTGGCTCAGTGCTGGGCTCTGATGGGACTGCAGCGGTGCTTGAACTCAGAACTGACTGGAAAGGATGGGATGAGACTAGGGCGAGCATGTGGACCTACATCCCAGTTCTGCTGCTGCCTAACTCCAGAGGCAGCGAGAGGAGGGGAAACAGCCTCTTGTTCCTCTGTCCACCCCTCATTTTCCCTTGGACTCCAGTGAACGCTTTCGGCTGCGTAAGGGACTTCTGACCCTGCGCCTTTTTCAGTGCCTGGGAGCTGTGTTATAGCCGATGGGTGGAGCTGTGGGTCACACATGGCTCTTGCTTGGATGCACTAGTTTTCTTCTGGGAGAAAAGCTCCATAAAAACCAAAGTGTCTTTTGATGAGAACTTGAAGAACGTTAAGTTCGAGAGCAGCTGAGTTTGCAGCTCATGACCAGGACTGTAAATCCAGGCCATTTCCTTTGTCTTAGAAGTCGCAGGACTGTGAAGACCCAGCAAAGGCTGGTTGTCCACTCTGTGCTGGAGACCACGTCCAGGGCAGAGGCTGTTAGGCAGTGGGATAAGATGGAGCTTTCCTTTGGGAAAGCTGCGTCTCGTGTCACTGAGGATGAGGCTGATGGGGAGCAGAAAGCTGGGTAGGAGCCACCCAACACTCTTGGTTCACCCAGCAGTTTGCTCGGTGCTGTGTGAAGCTACTCGCCCTGGTTTCTGTCAGTGTGTGCTGTCCTGGCATCTGGTCACCCTCCACTGCTCTTCCAGCACCAGCGAGGTGGAGGGACGAGCTGGCAGAAGAGGCAGTTTGGGAGGGCAAAGGCCTCTCCACCCGGGCTGGAGCTCGGACATGCATCACCTGCTGCGCTGACCCCCTGTCTGGGGCAGGATAACGAACTCACGTGATTGGGAAATGTGACTCTGCTCCAGAGGGAAGCTCTCACTGGACCCGCAAGGGCTTGATCAGAGCAAACCTGTGGGTTCCCTGAAGGTCCTGTGAGAACATCCAGAGAAGTGCAAGATGTGCGTGGCCTCCTGGCCAGGACACGGTCTTGGCTCCCGCACTGTGCGCCAGACAGAAAGCTGCGTTTGAACTGAGGCGACCTGGGGTCATCTCCTCTCTGACGAGGGCAGTGTTGTGTTGCTGCATTTTGAGATGTTCCAAATTGCAACAACAAATACAAGAAATCATGGTAAAAATTAAACATTTAGGTAATTAATAACTCTGGTAATTAGGCTTGGCAGCCTCAGTCGTCGGTCCTTATAAAGGATTTTAGTTCAGGCATGTCTGGAAGGGGAGAGCTCCCCAGTGTGAGGGAGAGCTTTTCAGAGAAGAGCAATAAGCCACCCAAGGCTGTCTGCACGCAGCCGTGGTGCTCACCGCACTTCTGAGGAGTCTGACGGTCCCCGAGCTCTTCTATAGCTCGTCTCATCCATACCATCCCCTTAAATTTTTGACTACCCGTGGAAGTCTAAGCCCAATTTTGCTTGCTGAATTTTCACGCCTGGTGAGGATGGGGAGGGGAAGGGAACTGCATTTGATCTCCAAGTGTGAGACTCGGTGACCGGCAGCTCGGAAGAAGACAGACAGCTACAAGTGTGTGAGATAGAGAGACACAAAAAGTGTTCTTTAGGGAAGCAGCGAAACTTTAATTTACCTTAAATCTACACCGAAGTCAGGTGCTTTAGTGTTCTGTTTTTAAAAGAGACCCCAAAAATTTGAAGCAGATTTCCTACATCATTGACTGTGGTTTGGAAGCCCTTCAGAGAAACCTCTTTTTGGTGTCAGAATTTGCACATTTGCTTAATTTGAGGGTAAAATCAGGGTAAACTCCATCAGCCAGGTTCTCAGCAGATGTGTCTCTGACCTATCTCCCCCGGCTTTGCGTGTGTGATGTGTACCAGCTGAGCATCCGACCCTCTCGCTTTCAACAGCTTTTTGATTTGAAGGCTGGGACTTTACTCCAGCCCCGAAACTCTGTTTGTGTGCGTGTGGACATATGTTTGCGCTCACGTGATTTTTTATTCCACTTTGAAGTTCGTGGCACTTTGCGGGAGTCCCCTGGTTCCTGATGCACTGCAGCCCCCTGAGGGTGCGGGTATGCCGTTCTGGCCAGCACACTGCTCTGGCAGAGCCCGCGCTCATCCTGTTGCTCCTTGTCTGCCGCTTGTACTCACTCTTGTACATCTCTTGTATTACACCTCTGCCTCCAGTCGAACCATGGACAAAGCTCCCGTGTCTCTGGTTCAAAGCACACCGAAAGGGCTCTTTGTCTTCGAGCTGTTTCCCACTTGTCGGCTTGCCCGAAGTGCTCCCAGAGAGAAGCCTCCTTGCTGTGGGGCCAAACCGGTCTTACTCCAGGAGCGGTGCGTGTGGAGGTGTGGGTTTGTGGAGCCTGCTCAGAGGACCTGCCGCTGGTCAGATTATTGATAGGGCTCCCACATTTGTGGTGTGAGAAGTCGGAGCGGCCAATGAGCTCAGGTCCCGCAGGGAACTGGCTATGGCTACTCTTGGGACAAAACTGGCCGGGGAGCTGAGGCTGCTGCCTCAAACCTGCGTGGCGTGGGTGCAGACGCCTGTCTCCTGTGCCCATTGCCGAGCTGTGGTGAGCGGGGCCGGGCCGGCAAGGGAGGAATGCTGAGTTTGGGCCAGGCAGAGGGAGGGAGGATCTTGGAGCTGCTCGCTCAGTTGTTCTGCACGGCAAGGTAACCCGCTGCAGCTGTGCCCATGCCAAGTTGCTGCTCTCTGCAGGAGAGAAGCCTCAGCTGCACTACAAAGCAAAAAAAAGGAAAAAAAAATAATCCAATCCCCTGTCTACCTGCCCGACATCGGTTGCGGGGTTTGCGAGCAAGAGGAACGCTGATGGGGGAGGAGGCTTGGGAGACACTCCGGAGGCTGCTGCTCCTGGTCCGTGCCTCCCTTTTGGGTAGGCAGCTCACGAGGCATGGCAGAGCTTTCTCAGCCAGCGGGTTTTCAGCGCCGGCCTGTGCTGCTGCTACGCCTGCTCCGTGACGCAGTCACTGGCGGACACAGCAGCTTGTGCAGCTGCCTCAGTTCTACATCACACACTGTCCTGCTGCTGGGCTGCGCCACTTCTGCCACGAGCAGAGCAAAGTGCGGATCTTGTGCTATGACTCTTAGTTGCCTGAAAATGACTGAGGAGTTAAAGTGATTCACATGCAGAAAGTCTTGCTCACAGGTCCTGCATCCAGAGGTCGCGGTGCTGGCGCTGGGCGGGCAGGCTCCGAGAGGCCGGGAATCCGCCCAACTGCTGCTACCCAAGAAGCAGTTTGTTTCCCTTGCAGAGACCAAGCGTGTTTCATCTGCTCATTCAAGCTTTTGCCTGAAGGGCAAGGACAAGGAATGTGATGAACTTCTCCTTGGCATGGAAGTGTATTTTGCTTCACATTTGTCAATAAATGAGATTTGGTTTCTGTGTTTGTGCTGAGAGTCTGCGTGAGAGGCACGTTTCACGAATGCTGGGATAAACTCTCTGGCTGGCTGTGGGCTAACAAGCACAGCCAAAACCTGCATCGCAGAAGAGGTCCGAACATTGCGGAGATGCCTGTTATATGATCAAGAAAAAGGGATTCAGCCCGAACCAGAAATTATCCTGGATCTTACATGAAGCGACGACTCAGTACCAAAAGTGGTGTGTGTCAACAATGTCCGTGCTGCTTCTCTGCTTGAAAGAACATTTCCCGCTCAGTCCTGGGTTACCTCTTGCAGTCCTTGGAGGTATGAAAAACTGGCTGGATGGCTGGGCCCCGAGAGTGGTGGTGAAAGGAGCTAAATCCAGTTGTTGGCCGGTCACCAGTGGTGTTCCCCAGGGCTCAGTGTTGGAGCCTGTCCTCTTCAACATCTTTATCAATGATCTGGATGAGGAGATTGAGGGCACCCTCAGTCAGTTTGTAGATGACACCAAGTTGGGTGGGTGAGTCGATCTGCTTGAAGGTCAGGAGGCTCCACAGAGGGATCTGGACAGGCTGGATCTGAGGTCAGCTCTATGAAATTCAGCAAGACCAAGTGCCGGGTCCTGCGCTTGGGCCACAACAACCCTCTGCAGCGTTACAGGCTTGGGGAGGAGTGGCTGGAAACTGCCCAGCAGAAAAGGACCTGGGGGTGGTGGTCAACAGCCGATTGGATAGGAGCCAGCAGTGTGCCCAGGTGGCCAAGAAGGTCAACGGCATCCTGGCTTGTACCAGCACTAGTGTGGCCAGCAGGAGCAGGGAAGCGATTGTCCCCCTGTACTCGGCGCTGGTGAGGCCACACCTTGAGCACTGTGCCCAGTTTTGGGCCCCTCACTTCAAGCAGGACGTTGAGGTGCTGGAGCGGGTTCAGAGAAGGGCAACAAAGGTGGTGAAGCGTCTGGAGAGCAAAGCCTTATGAGGAGCAGCTGAGGGACCTGGGGTTGGTTCGCCTGCAGAAGAGGAGCTGAGGGGAGACCTTATTGCTCTCTGCAACTACCTGACAGGAGGTTGTAGAGAGGTGGGGGTTGGTCTCTTCTCCCATGTGACAAGTGACAGGACTAGAGGAAATGGCCTTAAGTTGCGCCAGGGGAGATCTGGGTTAGATATCAGGAAAAGCTTCTTTACAGAGAGGGTTGTGAAGCATCGGAACGGGCTGCCCAGGGAGGTGGTGGAGTCCCCATCCCTGGAGGTGTTTCACAGACCTGTGGATGTGGTGCTGAGGGACCTGGTTTAGGGACCCTGGCAGTGCAGGGGGAACGGTTGGACTTGATGATCTTAAAGGTCTCTTCCAACCAGACCATTCTGTGATTCTATGAATAGTCTTCATCCGAAATCCGAACCTTTTCCTCTACAGGGGTCATCTCAGGAAGATGGGAGAAACACAAATTACCCATTTCTGAGTGTCCTTCCCACTGCCCACCCTCCTGAGCCCTGGGCACCCGCTTTCTGTCCAGCAGGGCTAGTGAGACCACTAAGCAATAAGGAAACCTTTCTGCCATCTGAAGTGGCAGTAGATGGAGGGAGAGACCTGGTAAACTCCTGGGTATCTTGGTTTGGGACCGCTTGAAGAACTGTCAGTGGGTGGATTTCAGGAGGGACATCTGGCCAAATAATGCTGGTAGTTGGGGGAGAAAACAGTAAAAATCTGGAGGAATGATTGTGAATGATGGTGAAAGGAACACTTGGGTTTCCTGCAGCAGGCAGGAGTGAAGGGCAGTGCCCAACCCATGCTGCGGTGGTGGCTTGTAGGCACCCTGTTCCTTAATGACAAGGCTGAGGATCTGACTCGGCTGTCCCGATTCACAGTTGTGCACTTTCAGGCATGAGAATGAAGAGATTTGTTGATAACCAAGGAAGAGCTGTCAAATGAAAAAGGTTGCCATGGGCCAACGGTCTCGCCCAGCCGCCGTGATGAGTGCACTGCCATCAGGAAAGAGCGCTGCTGAGTGAAGGCGTCCTGCGTGAGCTTTTCTGCTGCTTGCTGGGATACCAGTCCTAGTAAAGCAGCAGTAACGGCGTGCTGCAGGTTTGGGCTCCCTGGTCCTAACACCCTTCTGCACTGGTTGCGGTGCATGCCTCTGCCTCTTCTGTGCTCCCCTCTCTCCGATAATTTGCCAAGGCAGGCTCGTGGATGCTGACCTGTCCTGCTGGTAGTGGTGTAGGTGCTGCAGACCCTTCCCAGGGCAGGTGACCTCGGCTTCCACAGATCTTTCAAGCTTTATTTTTTTTCAGTAACACTTCTAGCTCTTCTACTGCAGGCTTCCAGGCGTGCGACTGCCCTCCTGAACCTGCAGACAAGCAGCTGCAATGCTGCTGCTGCTGCTGCTGTTGCTTAGGACTTTCCGAAGTTGTGTTTTGGGGACCTGCTCCTTTCTGTGGTCGAGCTTATCCGTCCGTCCTGCTGCTGATGGGCACAAGCGAGAGCAGGAGCGGCAAAGAAAATGGAAATACGTTGATAACAGCTTCCAAAACCACCTCTGTCCGCATAACATTTACTTGGTTGTTTGTGTGAATTATTAGTGCCTCTGGAGAGGTTGCCTTGTCTATCCTATGTTTAGAAAATGTGGGCAGGCCACACAAGTTCAAGAACAAGCCTCGTGTCAGCAGGGCCATTGCTCATTTCATGTGTCGTAACTTTTTGTGTTGGCAATGCTTTGAGTCGGTGTTTGAGAGAGTTGGCGAGAGGCACAGCGCTGGTTTCCCTGCGGGGTTAGGGTAGGTGTCTGCTTCGTTTTGGGGGGTTAGGACGGAAATAAGAAGCAGCAGTAATCTGAAGCACTGCCAACAGTTTTGGTTTTATTGCCAGAACTGTGATAATCTGGTATTTCCCGTAAAGCCCCAGGTGTTGTACTTGCTTTATTTTCTGGGTTTCTCCAATTTCTCTTATCCTTCGTCATCTCGGGGCAAAGCGAGGCAGTGTATGTCCTTTCTGGGGCCTAAACGTTCACAACGTCGAGAATAACAACAAGCCCCAAACGCATCTCTAGATGGATAGTTCATTATATTTCATCCAACATCACCATTTTTGAGGAGAAGGAGAGGCCAAATTCGTGATTTCCAAGGAGCTGCACTGAGCGTGTGGCCTCTGTCCGTCCTCTCCTCTTTTCCCCTTCTTCTCTTCATGGTGTTTTTTGCAGGTCAGAAGAGACACCGAGTGCCTCTCGTACCTATTGGCTCTCTTCTCGAGCTACCCGTCCCTGAGCCTGCCCCGTCTCTTCCGCCACGTGCAGGCTTAGCAGCCGCCCCACTGCAGCACTTGGGGCCCTGGCCTCGAGATGTCTTGGGTGCTTCCCCCAGCAGGGGCGGTTTTCTGCATTGGAGCCTCAGGGCTTGTGTGCACAGGGAGGCTCTTGCAAAACATGCTTGGCCCAGGGTGCGAATTTAAAGAGAAGGAACGGTTCTGCACCAGATTCCTGCCTTGACCCTCTTATTCTGCAGAGAAAGGCTGGTATTTTTGCCGCGCTGCTGGCTGCACTTGGTTGAACATCTGAGCAGGCTGCTCTTGTGGCAGCTCTGATCCGAGCCTTGGGTTCTCAATGCTGGCTCTGGTTAGCATGGTGGAGGTGGAGAGTGGCGTAGCAGGGAGGAGGCTGGTGCCCTTGGGCTCCCTGTGTACCCAGAAAAGGAGGACAACTTCAGAGCAGAGCCTGCTTTTGGCATTCTTGGTATCCTCTGGAGAAGCCACCCTGAACAGAGAGGCTGCACAGACCAACCTGAGTTGACAGTCCCCTTTCCTCAGGTTTGGGCTTGGATTAGCTGCTCGAGTCCAAACCTGTCAGAGCAGCCTGGGACTCAACTTGATGAACTCCCCTGAGTCAGCAGCCCTTCTGTGCTGCGCTCGCAGCCCACGTGAGCTGGCTGAGCTGCTGAGGTATGCTGCGGGAGTTGGCGTAGGTATGGTATGTTGCTTTGTAGACTGGAGATATGGTCCTCACCGAGAGCTATCAGACTGGTCACCTAGCTGTCATCTGTGGCCCTCGTGTGCCAGAGCTTGAAGCTTCAGGAAGCCTTCTCCTCAAATCCGCCTCTCCAGCGCTGTCTCAGCCCCACCATGCCAGACCTGAGATGATGGGAAATGGTCCTCTGGGGAGCTGACTGTGGCTCGCGGGTGGACTGTGCCTGCTAAACTGGGGTTGGAGGGATGGTGGTGGTCCCCAGTCCAGCTCCTGGTGGTGGTATACGGAGGTCCTATGTCTCCAGTCACACTGGTGCGAGGCTGCTAGTGCTTTCCACGTGAAGCATTACTGCTGCTCTTGCAAGGCTGGTATGTGAGTGGGGAAGGACCTCTGCATTTGGGAGTGGGGGAAGGGACCCTGGAAACCGCTTGCACCCCATCGTATGGAAACCTGAGGTGTCTGAAAGGAGAAGGGACACTGTGGCAGTACAGAAAGTCAGGAAAATGAAGCTCTTTTTCTTTATGTCGCCACTGAAGCCAAAGGTGGAAGCCCAGACATCCCTCGCTGTTCCCGTGGGTCCACCAGTATGCCCTGGAAGCTGTTGTCACTGCAGTCACTGAAGGCAAGAGCACAGCAGGACTGGCAGAAAGGCAGAGACATGCTGTCAGCTGGATTAACTGGGGTAAAAATGCACGTGGGTTTATAAGCCTCTGGGCGTCAGGGCAGAAAACCAGCTCTGTCCTTGAGAGAATGCAGAAGACTTCCCCACCAGGAAGCTATTCAAAAGGAGTAAGTGATACTTGCTGCCATGAAGTGGAGGGGTCCCTGTCTGGCAAGGGGCATGGTCTAACCCAACATGGCAGCCTCTCTGCAGCACGGTGGTCTTTTCTGGCTGCTTTCTGTGCCTGTCACGAGTCCCCATGCGTCACCAAAGCCTTCCCCCGTTCTGCGCTGCTGGAGTTGCCCTGCTAACAGAGTTGGCTGCTTGAGGACTCATCAGGCTGAAATGATTTATTCCTCAGCCATTTATTGCAAACGAACTGTTGGAAGTCTTTCAAAAGTCATCTTCTCTTGACCTAAGTTCAGCTAAATGTTTTAGCAGCATCAGCTTTACATAACAAGTTAGAGGGGACTTCTGGAAGAATGAGGTTTGTGTTGATAAGCAGTCCTTGCTGACCAGGATCTCCCTCTCAGAGTTAACTGGTGATTCAGGGGATCACTGAGGGAGCCAGGAATTACGAGCCAACTGCCCCAGAAAAACGCGATGGCTTGCTTGTTTTTCCAGGTGTCTGATAAAAGCCCAAAACATCTGCGTGAAAGCAGGTAATGCTTTGCCAGCGCTTGGATTGTACGTAGTGAAGTCTCTTGATAGAGCCCCAGCACCCCAAATTAGTTCCAGTTGGTAGGGACAGGAGAGCATCACATGGGCTGAAAACTGGGTGGGGAGGACCATGAACAATGGACTAGGATAAACAGCAGCGTGTCAAATTGTCAGGGGAGCGAAGGAGAGCGCAGGGTTGGGAGCTGAAGCCTTGCCAATCGCTGCCCTCCATGGTGAGCCGCCCATAGTTACCCTCTGCTGCGTCTCCCTGGGGCTCCTGCGGCGGCTAAGGGGGGTCTGCGGGAGTGCTTGGGAAGCTGGATGTGTCCATCTGGAGTTACCTGGGGAGGTTTTTCAGAGTGTCCTTCATATGGCAGGGCTGATGCGTGATCCTCTCTGAGGTGTCTGTTTAGCTTTTGTTCATGTTCGCAAAGACGCTCCCAGGTAATTATCTGATACTTTGACCAGGCCTTTCTTTACCGCCAGATTACAAAGGGAGGGGTGCAAGTTGAAAAATGGGACGGAAAATAATAGGGTAGGCTGTGCTTGATGTGATGTTCAGCCTTCGTGATCCCCTGGCTTTGGGTGAGAGCCAGGTAGCTATGGCGTGGGTCCTTGCTGAGAAGCACCATTATAAAATGTGGGATGTGGGACGGATCCTTCCTCTGTACGGGTACGGGGGTCCAGTAACTACAAACAGCAGCAGCTGGGTGATGGTTTCGTAGAGGAACTGCCACTGCAGAGGCAGACGGGGCATGAGGGTGAGGAGCAGCGACCTTTCACGGAGTGTGAGGGAGTACAAGGGGAAGCTCAGCTTCTCCATCCTGCAGCCAGGGGGAGAGTGTGACCAGAGAGCGACACGGCCTCGAAGCAGCACTGAAGTGTTTCTGAGCCGTGGGGGATAGTGGAGCTCCGGATGCATCATCCCAAACTGGCAGAAAAGCGGAAAAGCGGCACCGATGTTCAGGTGCCCGTCTGAGGGGATGATTCAGGCCCCCTCGACTTCGTGAAGACAAGGCTGCCTGGAGCTCTTCAGTGAGAAGTGGGAGGTAGTCAGCATCTCCAGAAATGAAAGGAGGATGAGTCTGGGACTTCAGAGTGATGATCAAGGTTTTCAAGATCATTGATTTTGCTAAGGAAAGAGAAAAACATACATCTCACAGCCGAGGTGAATGGAGACAGGAAGGACAAAGATGAGCAATTCTGGCTACTTGGGATTGGTGGCAGCTGGCACGGGCAGGGAGAAGAAAACGGAAAGAAAGGGCAGCGTGAAGGACTGGAAGGCAAAAGGGGAGACAGGCTACATCTTTGGGACTGGGTGGAACATCTCTTTTGCACCTGGAGACCAAAAGGGCCTCACAGGTCTCCCTAGCTGCTGGTGCGACTGGGTTCCCCGTCAGCCGCTCACCGCTGTGCCCTTGGACTGACCGCCTCTCTCGCAGGGCCCTGGGCCTTCTCCTGGCGCGGGGAGGGGGTGTGTGTGCGCGTCTACCGTTGCCTGTTAGAAAGGTTGTGAGGTTGGGGTGAGGTATGTAGATGTGCACCACGAGGTTGTTTTCGTGTCTGGCTCCTGCTGAGTTGGGCGGATACTGCTGATCCCACCTCAGGGCAGGGACGTGGTCTGCTCACCTGAAGGGTTCCTCCGAGCTTATTCTTGTAATCCCGTGATTTGTTGTCCCCCTGAACCCTGTCTTTGGGCTTTCCGGGTTGGTTCTGTGGACACTGAAGATGGTAAAGGTCTATCCAGAGCTTTCCAGGGCAGCTCCTCGGCACCACTGCATTTTCTACGCGTTTATCAGAGAGTCCCATGAGCAGGCTATCTAGACTGGGTGTTTCCTACAGAAACGTTCCCCAGCAGAGAAGGCCCCGCTCTTCCCTCAGGTTTTTTGTACTGTGTCTCAGACCCCTGAACATCTGGTTTTTGGGGTTTTCTGGGTGGTTACGTTCCTCTGCATGGAGCTGTTCAAGGATGGCCTGGGGAGACGGTGAAGGGCAGGGGCAGTGAGCGTGAAGGAGCAGCTCCGGCGGGATTTTGCTTAGGCTGGAGTGTCTGGGCAGAGAGCTGCCTCCTTTCTTGTCCAGCTCAACTCTTCCTTGCTTTTCCCTGTCACTCGTGAATGGAGAAGATGAGAACCATCCATGCTTATAACCGATGAATCCCACGGTGTGCCCCGTCTTTTCTCAGGTCTTCCTTGGATCCCGGACTCCTTCCGCTTGTTGTCACTGCTGCTTAAAATGGGCGTTTGTGGTGACATCCAGAGGTCCCAGCTGCAGCATTGTTCCCCTCGTGCTGCGAATGCGGCACGGAGTTGTGACAGGAGACGGTCCCTGCCCCGAATATATTAAGTGGGATCTTTGAGAGAGGAAACGGAAGTGCAGAGAAGGGATGTGAGTTGTCCCACTTTCCGCAACATTTCTGGGATAAACCCCAGCACTATTAATAGCTTTTTGCTCAACAGCCATCGTTTGTTCAGAACTCTGGGGTTCACCTTCAGTCGTTTGTGCTGGGCAGGATCCGTTGGCCGGGTTGGCGAAATCTTCCGCCTTGTGATCTACAGCTGGACGTCGAGCAGGTCCAGTAAACCCCTGTCCGTTTTGAGCTCAGAATGCTCCTTCTGCTTGGGCCACCGCTATGTTGCCCGTCGCCTTTTCTTCACCCACATGGCACTGCTGCATCGCTGGCCTTTGGTTTTGGTTCCTTGAATTCTGCAGTATCCTCTAGAAAATTTCCTGTGTACTCTATCCTTTGCTTCCCTTTGGGTCCTTTTCCTTCCTCAATCGCTCAGTGGAGTAGCTGGGCAATCAGCAAGGGTTCACTCACGTCGAAGACTCCAGTTTGCTTTACCTTCCTGCCTACTTGTTGCCCGTGAATGTTCTGTAAAGTGAACTTTCTGCAGGAAATGTTTGTGGAAGCAGAAACTGTTAATTAAAATTTAACGAAGAGTCACAGGAAGCAAATTTAAAAATGGCCACTGTGTGCCTGTGATAATAAGGGCTCTGTCACTGCTGTCAGGGACTAGAATTGATGGAGGCCACAAAAGCTCTTTATCCAGCCAAAATGAGCCAGAGTTGCTTGATTTCTTTTTTTTTTAAACACAAGCCACAAACTGCTCATGAGCAATTTACAAGCCAAAAATTAGCCAGTATGGCTTTGCAGAGAATAGTTCTGAGGAATCTCGCAATAGGCAATACTCAAATATAAAACGAGGGAAAATAAGGATAAAAATATTAATCAGGACGAGCTGACATCCTTGAGACTCCTGGCAGCCGTAAATCAGCCTGGTTGGGGGACATTTCAGTGTGAGCCGCCCATCGCTGTGCTTCAGTGGGGGTCCGGAGCTGTTCAGAACAATGCTGGGAAGCCGCACTCTGGACAAGGCAGGAGACACGCTGTGTTAGTGTCTCCACTGGGCAGTGCCCAGAGTCCCAGACGGAATTTACAGCTATCTGCTTCCCTGCAGCCCAGGGAGGAGGGCGGCCCCTTCTCCGCGGGGCTCGGGCGCTCCCCCGGCTCGGCCGGCGCGCGGGCACTGCCGCCACGGAGCGCAGCCAGCCCCGCTCTGCGGACCGTGTTCTCTTGTGCGCGGGGTCCTGCTGATGTCAACGGAGTGGTCAAGGCGTGCGGAGGGAGCAGGACTAGGCCTGGCGCGGGCCGTCGCGTCGGCAGCGCCAGCGAGCCGGGGCGTCCTGGGCGTGGGGAGAACGTTACAGTGTAGGGCGGTAATTCCACCCACGCTTGGTGGGGTTTGGGCACATATGTATCTGGCTGCCTTGAGAAAGCTGTCTGAGGGATGATCTTTATTTTCTTTCCTTTTTCCTGTGTTTGGATGAATAACAGACCTGCGGTCACTGTCTGAGGTTCTCTTGGTACCAGTGCTTTAAAGCATTTCTTGAGCTAACAGAAAACCTTTTAATCTTCCCAATATAACATTACAGAGAACAAACGAGTCTCTAGTGCAAGCCCCAGGGTCTCTTGTGGGGAGATCCCGATAGAAACATGGCTTTCTGTTTTGGAAATACCCTCTGGTGGATTTGTCAAAGAGACAATGGTGAACTTTCAAAGTGAGCAGAGACATGGAAAAGAAATATCGTAACTCAGCCTGCAAGTGGTCGGCTCTTGTCACGGAACGCAGGCGAGTACGGTTTTGTAGGTTACAAGTCAGAAATCCCCCCGCCTCGGTGCTGGAGACCGCTGGTCGAGTTTATCTGTCCGGACATTGAAGCGGTTCCCTCTGCGTGCGGTGTTCCCGCCTGGTCCCGTACGGGAGGCTGGGCGGTCCTCGGGCCCAGGGCTTCCCGGGAGGTCGAAATGTGCAGAAACGTGGCAAGCTGGGCTGACGCATCTGCCCTTCGCTTGACCTCTGCCCGCCCCGCGTTGGCGTCTTCGTCACTGACCCCAGGTTTTGCTGGTTTTCCCCCGCCTTGCCGATGACTCCCACCGGTGAGTCTGCTGGGGCAGGGAAGGAGGCGGATTCTGCGCTGGGAGTTTGCTGGCGTGAGCTGGGTTCGAAGGGCCCTCCCCAGTCCGGCGCTGCCGACGGTGCTCTGTGTTCACCGCCCTCCTGGGCTCAGACCTCTCACCTCAGTAACTTCACCCCTCTGGGGACCTCGTTCTACTTAAATACAACGCTGGTGGAGAGGACAGCGACGGTCGGAAGCGCTGGGCTGCCTAAAGCTGAGAGTGCATCCCTGGTCCTTCGCTTTACACCTGGCCGCGACGGGCACGAGACAGGGCAAGGCAGAGCGGGGTTGACCCAGTCACACGTGCCGCTTGTGGCGGCCCTGTTGCCCATTTCTCCGAGGGACTCGGCGGGCGCTGTTTGGGGTTGTTCTGTACTCGTGGCATTGCAAAGGCTCTTGGTTTTGCGAGTTTCCCAGCACTGCTCCTGGCACTGCTCCCGCCGCTCGACGGTGGCGTGGGTCCGGTCCCCCGCTTACTGGGAGAGCCGGGGCAGTGCTGGCAGCCTCCGTTACAAGAACCTCAGCTCCCCTTTAACCCAGGTTTCCCCCCCTGCCGTGTTGTAAAGAGACACTCCTGCGGTCGATAAGCTGTAAAACACCAAACCGGGTTTTTTCGTCCCTCTCTGGAACTGGTGATATTCCCTAGGGGCCATTTGACATCAGCAAATCCTTCCCCGTAAGCTGAAGCGCAGCCTTCAGTTTTGCCGTGACCGTGAGGGGTCTGTGTAGGGTTTCACGTACAGATTTCATACTAAAGGTTTCGTGAAGCACGTTTTTTTTCTAACTTAGATTATTTTGCCTCCTGGGGTGAGGGTTGCACTTTCCTTTAGTGATTAAAAGATGATGGATGCCACCCAGGTCTTTACCAGGGTATGAGGGGAAGTAATTTGCCCTTAGTGTTCAGTGGCCGAAACAAAGAATTAATGTATTGTCAAGTTTTGGATGCTCTGGCTAATTTGTTTGTTGGCTGGGTCTTGACCGGCAGTTCAGAGAGTACGGGTGGGCCCTTCTTCTAGCTGATTGTGCAGAGAGAGATAAAGCTGTATTTTGTGAACTGCTGTTTCCAAGGTCATCTGGAAATTGAGCAGATCGTAAAATGTATCTTTGTTCCAAGATATGTTTGATTATATAAAATATGATCCCAGAATCAATTTGGTACAAACAAGATGTTGCCTTTAGGGTTGAAAACACATTGTTAGAGGCATGAAGAGCAGAAATTGTCGCTGCTGTCTTTGTGGGGCTATTGTTTTTGGTTTTAATAGGAACAGAATGAATGACATTTTTCCACCAGACCACTTATGCTCAACTATACCTCCAGGACAACTTCCTGGCCAAAAATATTCAAAACAAACAAACACAATAGCAATTCTACTCCAATTACATTGTTTGCAAACCAGCTAGTGTTCATAGAGTGCTAGGTTTGACAAACCCGGGCACTTCAGCCCTGGATTTTAATCTCGGCTATTTGTGTGCGAGTTACTTGGAGCCATTGTGCTGCTCAGGTAAGCGTTTGGGTGGCCCATGAGCCTGGGCACCTCCATCATTCCTGTCCGATCTGTGACAGAGGCGTACCCTGGGTGCCTTCGCAATTTGGGTGAAGAGCCTGGCCGTTGGGAAGATGCCCTTGCCTGGTGGCCAAAATGCTCATCGATTTCAATGGAGCTCAGATTTCAGCCTGGGGCTCTGGACCAAATCATACATCCATTTCAGAACTTTCACTTGAAAGAAGAACAACTAAATATTAAGTGAGGGAAAGAGAAGGACAGAGGAGGAGGAATTCATCAGTTGCTCTTCTGTGTAAGTGGAGCCGTTATTTGTAAGAGGAGCATGAACTCGCTGGCCTTGTGGCACCTTTTCCTGTGGTGTGTGAGCTGCCAGAGGGATCCTACAGAGGGCAAACCCAAATCAGCAAACCTGCTTGTGACTTTCCAAACGATTTTCTTTGGCCAAGGGAATGGTCATGGAAATACTGATTGTTGTAACTCGCAGTTTTAAATACATGTAGTGCTGCGGGTTGGCGTTGTAGTCGTTTCTCCTCTCTGAGGCAGAGGGCTACAAGAACCTAGTTAAGGGAAAAGGATTTGTGGAGTAGGGATGCTGTGGGACATGCAGGGAGGAACAATGCAGCCGCTCTGGCTCCAGCAGGGTTTCCAAGCTTCATTCCAACCCCAGGTTTGCTGATGTCAGTCTTTCCAGCATCTTCACGCTTCCAGTAGTCTGGGTCCTCTCCACATCACTGTCTGTTCTCCGTGGGTCAGCTGGGTGGATGTCCTCAGCTCCTCAGCGGACCCTCTAGGACCTGCAGGAATGGCTCCTGCCTTGTCATGCCTAGTGTCTCCAGCTGTCAAAGCGGGACCTCTCCCAGGAACACGGGAGCCTCTGGCTCCCTGGGTACCTCTGTGGGAAGGGCACATGGTACGTATTAGGCACACAGTACATCTCCCGTGTCCTTGGAGAGATTTGGGTTATTCACCCTCGCTGAAGCCCGTGTCTTTACAGTTCCTGCACAGATGGACACAGATAGCGGAGGCGAGGTGTAAATACCCAAAACGAGCCGTGTTGTCTAGTGCTGGCTCCCACGGTGGAGCCCCCACCATTACAGGTCTAGTGAGAGAACCATGGCTACGTGATAATTAGGCGGCCTTAATAGCGGCTACAGCAGAATGCTGTCCCTTGGGAATGTTGATCTGACGTGGTTTGCCTGCCATGTGCCCCTGCCCAGCACGCAGAGACCCGAGCGAGCTGCTGCAGCGTGCCAAGCAGCTGAGGATGTCTGACCATCCTTTTTGCATCAACTGGAAATAGAGGTGGCCTAAAGCATAAAGCCTCTTGCAGATACTCTGTTATCCTTTACATTCCCAGTCCGGAGCCTGTAGTTACCCACAACGGGTTGCAGCAGAGGTTGGTTTAGGGTGCTAAGTCAGTGTGACATCAAGGCTCTCTCCCGCAGGCTCTGGTCTGTGTGTGGGTCGTGGGAGTTGTGCCCATCCGTTGGGGTCTTTCACTCCCTCCCGTGTTTCAGCCCTGTTACCTTCAGGGGCACTGGAGGGTCCCAGGCTGAGAGGAGTTCCTGTGGCCCTGCTCCCAAAGAGCTGGGCTCCCTTCAGAGTCCCAGCCGCAGGTGGCACAGCCTGCCTAGTGCACGGCAGCGACTGCATGTTTTGCCCTCTCTATGGAGACCCAGGAAAAGGGAGGACAAACACTTAGAGTGTGTAAAGTGTTAAGCAAGGCTTTTTTTCTTTTTTTTTTTTTTTTTTCACGTGGGCCCCACGTTTCCATTCCTTCTGGCTGGAGGCAGCTTTCTTCAGAGCAGGTCCCTCTTTGACAAGTTGGCATTTGCATCCAGGATCGAAGAGGTCAAAGAGTCAAGGTGGGCAGGAGCTGCTTCTGCTGGATTCAGTTTTGTCTCCTCGTCAGATAAAGGCCAAGGCAAGCAGGCTGAAGGAGCATCGCCTCTGCTAAAAACAGGAGAGGCAGCAAACGTACCAGAAGCAGTAGGGCTGCGTTAGCCAAGAAGTAAGATCTATCAGCCCAGTGCAGAGCATGCTGACCCACCCAAGACACGCCTGGTCTCCAGACCTGCGTGGTGATGCCCCGTGCCAGGGACGTGTGTCCTTACCTTGTAGCGGAGATGACCAAAATGGGAGTCACCATCTTCACAAAAGTTTGTGCTTGAATTTGGAGCAAGTCGGGGCTGCAAAACATTTCCCATGGAAAGATGAATTCTGGAATTTTCTGTGGGGGGAACATTGAAACTCTCCCATCTGAGGTGCCCTACGTAAAAGGAAAGGCCCGTAGTCCTTCGAACAGCAAAGTGGTGGGGACGCTCCAGAAAGAGCTTAGGGAATAGCAACCTTTGAGATGTGACTTGGGCAGGTGTCATACCTCCAGACCTTGTACTTCAGTGGCAAGGAGCCTGGAAGCCTCAAGGACTGTGTCTGTAGCATCCCTCGAGTGCCCAGATTTCCCTGTTGAGAACTTGGAGCGCAGACCCTTGGAGACGCTGCCGGACCTGCAGCATCTCCACCCCAGCACAGTAGCCCAGAGGCTGGAAGCTCTGGCACCTGTGTGGAAGGGCTGTCCTGGGGCCAACGGCTTGAGCAGCCGGAGAAACAGCCCGTTTCCAAGAGATCACCTGGGTGGCTTCTCTCCCCTCCTCCGGAGTGTCCTGCCCTGAGGATTACAGTCGGGTGGGGGATGTGTGCTGAAAGCCGTCGCTCTGCTGTAGGTATGTCAAGGCATCACCTATGACTCTGTAGGTCCTAAGCCTCCTTGCATCTCCCCCCATTCCTGTGAGAAGGCATTTTTCAGCCTCCTTTTTCCATCACCATGGGAATTCAAGCTAAGTAGCCTTGAGAGACACAGAAGCATCCTGTCCCTCCCAGTTCTCCACATCCACCTACCATTTTGCCGTCCCCCATGTGCCAGGGAGGGTGGGGAAGCCTCTGGGCTGGTGCTGCATGCTCTGGAGGAGGCCAGGAAGATAAGTCACGTCTGCTCAAGCCATCAGTTTCCCAGAGATCCCAGATGTGTCTGTAGCTTGTCCGCTCTGGAGGACCTTCCGCAGCTGTTGAAGCAGTGCTCGTGGCTGGTGTTGCTGGCTGCTAGAGAGCTCACGGAGCACCTTTCCCAGGGTGACTTGCTTCTGCTTTATGCTGCTGAGGGGCTGCTTATGTGTGATGCTTTGTGGGCGGGGTGTGGTTTTGTTACTGCTCCGTCGTTGGGCTCTGCTTGGGCACTCTGCCCGTTTATGATTAATTGTGTTTGGCGTTGAGGCTCTAAGGTGCTTTCAGGCATACGCCAGGTGCCAGAAGTAAAAGAGGTGTTGTTATCATCCGGGTACTTCCATGTAATATCAAATCTAATCATTAAGTGAATTAATTAAAGCCATGTGTACGTGTAAGTCTGTTTACGGTGGGTGTTCGAGCAACCGATATGGCGTGATTTAGAGCTCAATTTCTTAGACTTTTGTGACCCTCTCCTCTCCATGAGAAGGTGAAAACCTGTCGGTAGACACCAGGAGTGATGTCAGAGGGCAGACCTGTCCTGCAAAGGCCTCTGTGTGAACCATGACTCTTGAAACAGGTCAGAAAATGGTGTGCATTTGTTGATCCTGGTTTGTTTTAGGGTTAACTCTATTGGCTTACACAGCCAGTGTAGGCTGGGATCTAATGACTGCTCGGGTTTCAGCCGACCTCGGAGTGAGCAAAAACCTGTGGAAAATCCGTATTTATTGTTGGTCTCAGCTCTGCCAGGATTGAACGTTCCTTTCTGCAGCACGACATACTCCCGTGTGGTTGTGTTAGAAAAATTGCCTGGAGTGCGGCTGCCTCTTCCGTCCGGCGCCTCAGGCCTTGTGAGGCTGGTGGTTCTTCACCCCCATGTAGAGGAGACTCGGAGGAGTTGGCAGGATTGCAAGGTGGCCTAAGTGATGGCCTGAAGTTACCTGCAGCCTCAGTCTGACAGGCACAGCCGAAAACCTCCTCCCCGTTTTCGTGAACCCAGCAGCAGTGGTGCCTGAGCGGTGCGTGGGGCTAAACTAGCCGTGGAGGGGACCAGGCGCGGGCAGAGCAGAACCAAGGGATTCAGGGGATGAGGAGCTGAAATGGCAGCTGCGGGTCAGCCTGCGCCAGGATGACCGGGTGACTTGGGTGGCCCCGGCTCGGTGTCCTGGCTCAGACAAAAGCTGTGCTTGCCACATCTGGGCAGCAGTAACGCGTGCGGAGGAGGCTGAGAAGCTGGCAGCTGGTGGAAACCTGGGCAGGTTGGACCTGGACCCCGCTTGGTATACGTCTGAGCCTGCTCGCCAGGGGTAGTTGTCTTGGTGCGTGTGACGCTCGTGGCTTTTCTTTCCAGTAAGTTTGAAAAAGTACCAAACAGGGAGGGGATTAAAATCACCCCAAATATGCAGAGCACTAAAGAAAGGGACAACTTCGGAAATCCGCACGTCTGTGTGAACCAAGCTCGCGACTTTCTGTGCCGCAGCTCTGGGATTTGAACAGGGCAGAGATAGGAAATGTGTCGATGTTGAAGCTGAAAATGGACCAAAATGTGGAACTTTGACATACTCCAGTGTTAGGGCTCTCTGTGCTGCTTCCGTCTCTCAAGCTACTTCAGTTTCCTGCTGGAGAAGGTTGAGAGGTGATTCTCTCAGAGTTTACAAGTGCCTAAAAAGGAAGAGGTTTCTGGTTTCTAGATGGGATGCAAATTTCCCCGAGAAAGGCAGAGAGATCTCCTGGCTGGAAGCCAAGTTTAGAGAAATTGAGGCTAGGAGTAAGGGCTGCAGTTTAAGCAGTGCGAATAAAAACCAGTGGAAGGTCCTTGGCTGGTGTTAAACAGCCTCATCAGCAGTTAATGGCTCCAAATGAGGATTTCTTTTTCTCTAAAAGACGATGGAATTATGACGGGAGACTTTCCAGCCCAGAGCAGCCCTTCCAGCAGAGCAGGGCTGGGCTCACCTCTCGACCGCAGCGACCTGTGCATGGCTCTGGATCTGCCTCCGCAGGCTTGGGGCTCTGCCTGCTCTGGCCACGCCACGCTTGTAGAGTAGCAACGAGGCGCGCAGATGTGCTGGGCGTCAGGGAGCGCCGCTCCGGGTCTTCGTGCACAGCGCTTTTCCCAGGCACAGTCCAAAGTATTTCTGGGTTGGATTCCCCTTTCACTGTCTGACTCAGCCGGGGAATGACAGTCCATGAAGCGCAGCTTGGGAGATGAATGCGCAGCCCTTTCCCCTCCTGTAGTAAGACAGCTAAGGACATGCAACCTGGGGAGGAAACCTGTTCTCCTCCCTTTTTCTGGGCAAGACTCTCTGCTGGAGGGGCGCGATGCAGGCAGAGCCCCTGCCCCGTCTGAGCGTCAGCTCCGTCTCTGCCGTGCTTGGCCTCTGACTCTTTGGACCTGCCTGTTTAGGGATGTCAGATAATTTATCCCTGGTGGTAAAGAGCACAAGAGCTGCATAGGTTTGGGTGAGATGTGGTTCGCATCAGTGGGGAGGAACTGGCGAACAGAGATCTTGGAAGTTTTCTTGCTTGTCCTTGGCCCTCTCCTTCAATGATCTCCAGGTTTCTGGGCTTTGTTCTGCTCTTGTCAGGATTTTCTGGGGAGAGAGTCAGGGCTGACACATCTTTCTCCCAGGCCATGCTGCCTGCTTCGTAATTCTGAAGACCACAAGCCTGGAAATGATATGAAGCAGCTGCACCAATGCCAAGGTCAGGACCTTCCCAGTATTTAAGGCATACGTTGGCACGGTACAGGGTGACCTCAGTGTGCAATAGGAGCCAACCAACACACACGCTCAGACAGAATAAATATTTGACAGAGTCTATTTCTCTGTTCCCCCAAATGACCCCTATAACAGCAAGGTCCTATTTACCTCCCTGGCTCTCCACGCACAGTGTTCTGAGAAGAGACAAGCTCTCTTCTCCATTCAGTACCTCCCTGCTCTTCTGGGTCATCCATTTCCAGGCAAGGATCGGGGATATTGGCTTCAGAAAGCCCAGGACTCCTTGGGACGTGAACGTCTCTTGGTTTGCCTTTCAGCCACTGTGAGCTTTGCCCAGCTTTACCCTGAACTGTTCCATTTCTGTCCGTGTTTGTACTTCTCGGTGAAGGACAATTTAGCTTCTCATGGCCTCGCTCGTAAAGCAAAGGAACACGAGAGTCTCAGAGCTTCCTGCCTGGTGATTGCTGTGCTTTTTATTTTGTATAAGATCACTTCAGTGAGAACAGTCTGTAAATAAACTCAACCTGTGATAACTTAGCTCGGTGTGAAGAATGAGTGGAGACATAAAATAGCAGTAGCTCTGACGAAACGCATCCAGTTCCTCCTCCTTTGATAGCTCTTCCATATCGCGAGATCAGAGTGCACCAGCCAGTTAAAAGACGGCTTGTGGATATTTGGCAGAGGAAGTACTTTAACGCATCTCAGTCAAGTGGAAGCCATTGCTACCAATATTCTTAAGGCAAAACCAGCAACTTGCTATTTTCTTTTTTAAGGTTAGTGCTGACAATGAAGAAGGGAGCTGGAAGAGTGCAGAGCTGTCAGTTGCAAGAAAAATGGCAAGCCTGCTAATGCTTTCTTGTCAGGTTTAATATAAAGCCTGGCAGAGATTGATAAGCAGTGTCTCCCTCTCTGCCTGATGTGCAAGTGCGTGGTAAAATCTCCTCGCTGAAACACCCAGGAAAGCTCACGTGCAGAGCCAGGCTTCAGAAGGGAGAGGCTGCTGGCCAGCCTGGCGCTGCAGGTCCCAGGACCATTTTAAATAGCCGTATTCATTCACTTCTCTAACTGCAACCTGAAGAATAGCTGCCCCTCCTCTTCTCATCCTTCATCCGTGTGGGTTTTCAGTGCAGCCCCTCACGGTGACCGTTGCTCTGCTGCTGCTGCTGCGCTGAGTGACCGTCCGTCTTAGCTGCGGGCACGGCACAGCTGTGGCACAGCTTCTGGGGGACAGGGCATCGCCGCCCATGACCCGCCTCTGCTCCTCCTGCAGGGGAGCGCTCTGGCTGTGGTTGGTGGGGCTGTGGGATTGGCAGCATGCCCGCTGGAGGTGGCAGAGTCGTGTAGGCGTTGGTGATCATCAACACTAATGGCAGGACGCAGGAAAAATGGTCTCCAAAGATCCTGAGCTCCTGCATCCCTGGCCCTGGCCTGGCGGGAGAGCCTGGAGAGCAGAGCCAACCCCTGCGCCAGCAGGCTTGGGTCCTGCCTGCTGAGCAGGGGCAGCCGTGGAGCAGTCGAGCCTGGGCACACGGGGCAGAGAAAGGAGCAAGGCAAGCCTGGGGCGTCCCTCTGCTCCCACGTGGATGTTTCTGTCCATGTGCTCCTTCCCTGCCCGTGTCCTGGTGAAACGCGGGGAGCCGAGCTGGCAGACAGCCCCTCTCCGGCCATCATGCGGCGGTGGGGCAACAAGTGCTTTTCCCGGGGGAGGGGGCTCGGTGGGATCACGTTGCTCGTGCGCAGCCTCTGACAGAGGCAGGTTTCACACTGTCTGTTTTCTCTTTTTGTAGCCGTCCCTCCCAAACTGAAGAAACTGAAAAGCCCAAACGTTCATGTCGGTGAAAAGATTTCACTGAAATGTGAGGCGACTGCTGGAAACCCTCAGCCATCCTACAAATGGTTTAAAGACGGCAAAGAGCTGAAGAAGAGCAAAGACATCCGGATCAAGTATGGGAACGGGAAGTAAGTATGCTACGGGGGTGCTGTGCCTCTGCTCACCCGCGCTGAGCGTCTGGGCCGGGGGACTGGCTGGCTGGACGAGGTGCTGTGCTCTCCAGGTCACTGCTGAGCGCTACTGAGGGTATCCCAGGACCGTGCACCGCCCGTTTCCCTGCCTGGGAGAGTGAGCAAGTTCCCAGCTTCCTCAGAAAGCAGTGGAGAGGGAGGAGCAAGGCTCACAGAGGAGAGATACTGGGTCTGGAGATGGGGGTCTCCTCGGGTAACGGTGGCACTGGATACCTGAGACAGGTGTCCGGTGACCCGGGGAGATAACTCTTTCCCTGATAGCTGTAGGCTGGTTGTAGGCAGCTCAGGTCACCTGGGCTGAATCCTGCTTGGCGATGAAGGGTTTGAGGGCAGAAACTCTCCAGACTCAGCAGTCACCCCACCGGCCAACAGCGGGCCCGCGTGAATGTGGGACGAATCGCTCCGTTCTGAATTTAGGTACCCTCAAAAGCATCTAAGGCAACTGCAAGGATGTCAGAACACACCACGATGCTGTCTGGTTAGGGCCCGCAGTCACCTGCCGAGGTCGTGTCTCACGCAAGACCTTGCGTTGCTGCGTCGTGGCTGCCCCAAAGTCCCTGCTCAGTGAAGCTCTCGGGCAGCGGCCCTCAGTGAGTGTCACCCTGGGGACGGCCTCATTCAGGCAGTGCCAAAACACCGGGAGAAACAGGCCCCAGTGACCAAGCCAAGGGGTTCTCACTGAGCATTGGTTTAAGTGGATCCATGATGATGTTTTTCAAGGCCAAATATTTACATATGTTATGTCTGAGTGTGTGAGAAATAGCTCATCTCTTCTCCTTATGGGCTTGATAGAGCATTAATTCTTAAATTAGAAGCCACTAAAAGCTCAGTTAGAAGAATCCGTTGGTGCTTGAATGGGTCATTGTCACCTGCTCTAATTTAATTTCAGTCCCGTTGGTTTTAATTTCAGAGTCGCACCCAAAATGGTTGACCTCCTTCCTAATAACCATAGGGCTCATGGCTGGTTTAGGATGAGGCAGAGGTGGTCAGTGGAAGGCTTGGGCTGGAAGCACTGGTGGATCCAGGATAACTGGCTCATATCTAGTGGGTGCTGTCGACTCGAGAAGGGCTGTCTGGGCTTGAGGCAGCAGAGGTAGGGCAGAACTGTGCTCTTTGCTCTGTTGCCCTCAGTATTTCTGTGGTCCTTGTCATCCTCATGGCCCCAGTTGTTTACCGATGGGTACTGGAGCTGGGATGCCCTGGGGGAATGTCTGCCCCTCCCGCTGCAGCCAGGCGTGGGAAGCCAGACGGTCCACCCCGTGTGGACGCTGCATCCCTGTGGGCAGGCAGGGACCTTGAGCTTGGTGGGTGCTGAGGTCCCGCAGGGATGCTGGGGAGCTGTTTCCCTCGGAGTTAGAGCGCAATCAGCCCCAAGCCAAACACCCAGCAAAACTCTCTCGGGAGGGATCCTGGCGATGGCAAGAAGCATCTCTTGCAGCATTTCCCTGCTGCGCTCCCAGAGATCAGAGTCTCTCCTCGCCTCCTGGCACGCCGTGTCCAGCACAAAGCTGGACAGGATGGCATCCCACCCGCAGCGGTGCAGCATGACCTCCCTGGGTCAGGGACATAAACATATGGAAGAAGGTTGCTCCTCTTTCCTCAGGACACTTCTGTCAAATCATAATTTTGCATTTACCAGTTTCCGTGGCAACACGCTGGCTCACAGCCCACCAGTGACAGGCCAAAGACATGTGTGTGCGAGAAGTGAGTCCTGCTGCCAAAATGAGCCCAAGGATAAACATTTTAAAGCAAGCTGAGCACCTGCCTCCTCCAGAGTCTGAGGCTCCCTCAGCAGCAAAGGTGTCAGCCCAAAGTGTCCCCTGCTGCCTCCAGAATCGCTTCCCATCTCTGCTTCTGCTTCCTCCTGCCAATTAAAAAATGCCGTTAAGTGGAGAGGGTTCCTGTCTGGGGCTGGAGCGGGGCTATAGAGATGAGACTGAAGCAGCTGTCAAGCTGGGGCAGCGCTGAGACAATAACCCCTTGTTGACCATTTGCCCCTTGTTGAGCCGTCAGCAGTGCAGGAACACTTCTCCAAGCAGATCTGGATGGGTCTGTGCACGTCTGGTCTGGCATCTTCAGCTTTCAGGCTCTCCTCTCCCCGGGCTTTGCTAGGTCTCAGGGCCTGAGAGCACCTCCGGGGCAGAGTGCTCGCTGGCACGGGACCTGCCACCTCTGGTCTTGACCGCATGCAGTCAACTGGGTAAATTGCTCTGTGCAGGCAGGCTGAGGACCGGGGGAGCCCTCGTGATTTTGCACATCTCCCTTAAGTAGCTAGTAGAAGAGGGACCCAAAATCGGACATGGGATATGGGTGTACATCATGGCTTCCAGCATGTTAGGAGGGGACTCCAGGGAAGGGTAAGCATCCTCAACTGTAAAGCTCAGAAAGGAGGTCTTGCTCCATGATGATTAATTCAAGAATAATGGGGTTTGTACATCTGGCTCCACTTAGAGATAACGCTGGTCTCCACATAATCCTCTGCTCTTCCTTTCAGTTCCGAGTAGGAGTGGGGTTTCCAGAGGGCTGGAAGTAGAGCACTGGCAAGGGACTTTTGTAGAAGAAGTACCCAAGGCATAAAGCTTCATGGGCTATGCAGCTCCTGGCCAGGTGTGCAGGATCGTTCCTTTAAAAGCGTGATCCAAAGACCTGATGGTGGTGTCTGCTGGAGCCGGGCGAAACGAGCCCTGCCAGGATGTGGAGGTGTGGTCCATAGTGTTTCCCTTGGCCCCGTGAGTCCCCAGCAGAGCTGGGCACACCTCTGCGTCGGACCCTTTGTCTGCAACTTAGACAACGTGCAGAGGATTAGGATGGGAGACAAGAGGAACATGGTTCCCCTCTGTGACGGATTCCTCTACCGCTCTGCGCCTGGCTTTTCTTCCCCTGGGTGTTTAAAGAGCCTGCAGATCTCTAACTAGAAAGCCTGACTTTTTTTTGTGATCAAGTTTTTCTCTGATCCCACTGGCCCTCCTGGAGTAGGAGACCTCTTTGAAAATAGGGGACGTGTATGTTGTAGGATGGAGAGGAGCAGTTAACTGTGTATCAGCTCTTCAGCTTTTCCATCAATCATCTTCCCTCTTGTTTTTCAAACTTACGGGCAAAACTTCTGGTGCCATCAGGCAAAGGAGTCGGTTTTTTTCAATGGATATTTGCTGGAGGGAGGGGAACAATCCTGATTCCTCCTTTCTGAACTGCATGTTCCATCTGTAATTAGTAACAGGCTGGGGCAAGCCTGGCTTGTACGAAGAGGAAGGAAGCTTCTCTTTAAGGTGGAAGAAATTATTGGCTGGAATTTTATCTCTGGCCCAATTTAAATAAAACACAGTTGATGGGGAACCTAGAGAAATTACCCAGAAAGAGCCCCATGCAGCAGTGGAAGAACAGCAGAGCGAGTGGCTCGCTCTGACCTGCCAAAGCCGTACCGTTTTCTGCTGAGTGCCTCCGAGATCTGCTGGAGGCCGCTGGCTCGCAAGAAGTTGGGGTTTGACTCTCTGACTGTCCTGGCAAATGGTCAAATGACAGTTGTGGAGAGAGCCAAGGGAGTTGCTGTTTGCGGAGGTGTAGAGAACCCACCCCACTTCAGGCTGTGCTCAGGACTGAGCCCTGAGACCCGGAGATCTTCGGCTGGAGTCAGAGGAGGTCCAGGAGCCTGGTAGTCTCCGAGCTGCGGCTGGCCTTACAGCCTCACCTCTTTTTGTGCTCTTCTAACAGGGGAGATTGCTGGGGTGATGGAGTAGGCATATCATTTGATTGGAGAGGCTTGGCAGTTCAGTTTGGGACAGGCTGACCATATGACAGTCCTTGGGATTAGTGTCCTACTTTCGGTATCACCAGGAATCCCTATTGTCAGCCTGTAAATGGAGCCAAGGGATACCCTGCGCTCCCAGCTCTGTGCAGTAGTCCCTCGGGTGATGCTAGATGGGGCAGATTCATTGCTGGGGTCTTCCTTGGAGAGCTTCCTGCTGTATATTATTCCCCACCCACAATGAATGGGGCTGTGGTCTTCCCTGTGCAGCTCACTGCTCCGGAATGAAGGCAAAAAAATATAATAATGCCAAAGCAGCGGGGGCAAGAGAGAGCCAATAAAGATAAACGATTTCCTAATGAAGCCTGGAGACAAGGAGGGGCACAGAGAGCTGCTGAAGCCTTGCGGGAGCCAGAGCGAACCCGAGCAGGCTATACCACCGCTCTGGCAGGGGTCTTCAGCCTGACATTTCTAAACAAAGGAAAAAGCTCGTTCGACAATGGCTCTTGCAAGAGCAATTCCAGATGCCTTGAAGCGCAGCCTCTTCTCAAGCACCGGTGTTGTTATAATCACCAGGGGAGCTTCAGTCTCCCTAACTCTCACGATGTCATTCTAAGTCCCCGGTATTTGGGATTTGGTTTTAGCTGCTGAAGGCGCTTTCCTGGAGGGGGGCGTGAAGGAGAGCATCTCCTTTGTTTGCCTGTTTGTTGTTTTAGAGGAGATGATGGACATCCTCTTGGCCAATGCACCTGGGACTGAACCAGGGAATTTGAGAACTGAAAGGAGAAGCAGTTGGGTCTTGAGCTAGAACAATCCACAAACTTTGCAAGTTGGGGCCTCTAACTGATCCAGGGAACGGGCATTTAATCAAGGTTGGCGGAGTTCTAGTGGCTAACAAGTTACGGTCAGATGCTGGGCTGCTTCAACTGACAGTACGTGCAGACTTAGAGGTGGAAGGAGCTTTATATACCTGAAATCTTGTGAGGCTTTTCCAGTGATGCTGACTGCTTATTACAAAAAAAAAAAAAAAAAAATCTCTCTCTACAGACCTTATCCCTCTTTGGCTGCAAAATATCACCGATGAGGTTGAAACACCCCTTGAGACAAGAGCTGCAATTCCGTCCGTCCAGTTCAAGTTAAAATGCTTTGCAGAGGGCTGGGGGGAGACTTCTGGGAGTTCAACTGGGACAGCACATTTTATACCTGCAGGCACGAATTTTCCAGGTCGCCCTTATACTTCTTGGGTCAGGCACTGGTGAGGATCCGTGACCCACACCGGGTGCAGAAAAATGACTTG
The DNA here is from genome assembly GCA_009769605.1 of Bucorvus abyssinicus. Taxonomy (NCBI): domain Eukaryota; kingdom Metazoa; phylum Chordata; class Aves; order Bucerotiformes; family Bucorvidae; genus Bucorvus; species Bucorvus abyssinicus. The sequence continues at coordinate 20,133,974 of CM020041.1, read as the reverse complement.
GGGAGAAAAGAATGACGTGCATCCCAAAGGCTGCAAACTCAGAAAGGAGTCCCCAGACGGTAACCGAATCTCTTGCACAACCCTGTGTACCACCGTGGTGATGTGTTTTGCAGAGGTTTTGCAGGGGTAGTTCTCCGTCCATCTGAAGGTGCCATCCCACTCCCACGACCTCTGTTCCCACAAATGCTTTTTACTGATCTGAATATTATCAGCCTGGCTCTGCTCAACCCCATCCCTGTCCTGCTCCCCCCCATCCCTGTGCTGCTCCCCGCCATCTCTGTGCTGCTCACCCCCATCCCTGTGCTGCTCCCCAGCATCCCTGTCCTGCTCACCCCCATCCCTGTGCTGCTCCCCCCCATCCCTGTGCTGCTCCTCCCCATCCCTGTACTGCTCCCCCCCATCCCTGTACTGCTCCCCCCCATCCCTGTCCTGCTCCCCCCCATCCCTGTACTGCTCCCCCCCATCCCTGTGCTGCTCCCCCCCATCCCTGTGCTGCTCCCCGCCATCCCTGTCCTGCTCCCCCCCATCCCTGTGCTGCTCCCCTCCATCCCTGTCCGGCTCTCCCCCATCCCTGTGCTGCTCCCCCCCATCCCTGTCCTGCTCCCCCCCATCCCTGTCCTGCTCCCCCCCATCCCTGTCCTGCTCCCCGCCATCCCTGTGCTGCTCCCCCCCATCCCTGTCCTGCTCCCCCCCATCCCTGTGCTGCTCCCCCCCATCCCTGTGCTGCTCTCCCCCATCCCTGTCCTGCTCCCCCCCATCCCTGTCCTGCTCCCCCCATCCCTGTCCTGCTCCCCGCCATCCCTGTGCTGCTCCCCCCCATCCCTGTCCTGCTCCCCCCCATCCCTGTCCTGCTCCCCCCCATCCCTGTGCTGCGGCCCCCCCATCCCTGTCCTGCTCCCCCCCATCCCTGTCCTGCTCTCCCCCATCCCTGTGCTGCTCCCCCCCATCCCTGTGCTGCTCCCCCCATCCCTGTGCTGCTCCCCTCCATCCCTGTCCTGCTCCCCCCCATCCCTGTCCTGCTCCCCTCCATCCCTGTCCTGCTCCCCCCCATCCCTGTCCTACTCTCCCCCATCCCTGTCCTGCTCCCCCCCATCCCTGTCCTGCTCCCCCCCCATCCCTGTGCTGCTCCCCGCCATCCCTGTCCTGCTCCCCCCCATCCCTGTCCTGCTCTCCCCCATCCCTGTCCTGCTCCCCCCCATCCCTGTCCTGCTCCCCCCCATCCCTGTGCTGCTCCCCGCCATCCCTGTCCTGCTCCCCCCCATCCCTGTGCTGCTCCCCCCCCATCCCTGTGCTGCTCCCCTCCATCCCTGTCCGGCTCCCCCCCATCCCTGTGCTGCTCCCCCCCATCCCTGTCCTGCTCTCCCCCATCCCTGTGCTGCTCCCCCCATCCCTGTGCTGCTCCCCCCCATCCCTGTCCTGCTCCCCGCCATCCCTGTGCTGCTCCCCCCCATCCCTGTCCTGCTCCCCCCCATCCCTGTGCTGCTCCCCCCCATCCCTGTGCTGCTCTCCCCCATCCCTGTCCTGCTCCCCCCCATCCCTGTGCTGCTCCCCCCCATCCCTGTGCTGCTCCCCCCATCCCTGTGCTGCTCCCCGCCATCCCTGTGCTGCTCCCCCCCATCCCTGTGCTGCTCCCCGCCATCCCTGTCCTGCTCCCCCCCATCCCTGTCCTGCTCCCCCCATCCCTGTCCTGCTCCCCCCCATCCCTGTCCTGCTCCCCGCCATCCCTGTCCTGCTCCCCCCCATCCCTGTCCTGCTCATCTCCTGGGCTCTGCACAGGGCTTCCCCCCAGACGGCTGCTTTTAGTCTGGCACCTCCCTCTCCTCCTCCCCTCATTCTTTAAAAGCAATTGGCTTTGCTTTAAGGGCTCTCCCAGACCTTCCCCCTGCGCCACTTCTAGCAATCCCTCAAGTTTTGACCCTGCTATCAGTCTCCATCTAATGTGTGACACACTTCCAGACGAGGACCTCTGTGCCTTCCGCTCAGCAGCACTGCCGCTTCCTTCCCCTCTGCACTACAGAACGAGCCTGTGGTTTGCCTGCTGAGATAGCGAGAGCTCTGCACCCTGTCCTGGCTGCACAGCTACCAGCCCGTCTCTGGGTGGAGGTCACACGCTCTTTGGGACAGGGAGGTATCCATTCCACCTTTGGTGCTGGGAGGTCCCTGGCTCTTGGGAGGCTGCTAGTGCGCTCCTGTGAGATGTCACAGTAAGCAGGGAAGGAACCTGCTCTGGGCTGGCCTCAGAGTACTGCTCCAGGATCTGCATTTTCTCAGAGAAATCCAAATCCTGGCATTAGATTTGGAGGAAACATTGATGGGATGGATCCATTGCCTTGGTTTCCAGGACAAGTAATACAAGGGACCCTGCACTGACATCGGGTCTGTGCATCAGCCTGGCCAAACCCCGACTTTTCCCTCTTCATCGATTTCACGCCCTGGCAGCTGCCGCAGACTTGCCCGGCACAAGGAGCAGCAGCACCCGGGCATTTGCCTCTCGACACAGCGGCCACAAAGCCTCCTCCGGGGACTGCTGTGGGGTCGCGTTACGCTGCCTTTGTTGCCCTACACCTCTCCCCGCGGCGGGAACAACCGGGGCGGCTCAGCGATGCGGCCCCAGGTGGAACTGGAGGATGGGGGGGTTGCACAAGCGGCCCTGCTCTTTGGAGCGTACTTATCGATCTTCTCCCCTTTTGACGCCGCGTGGCCCAGAAGGGACTCCAGCTCTGACTCTGGGACCAGTGCCACTGTCAGCTCTGCAGAGGGAGGACGGGTCGAGTCTTCCTTTTAAAATCAGCCTGTCCCCAGCCTGGGCACAGAGAGGCACCAGCGCTGCTGAGCAGAGAAGGGGCAAATCTGCTTTTCAGGTTAGAACAGCACTTTCATGTTGGGGGACAGGGGTAGGAGAGAGCAGGCAGAGGGGGTCAGGGGACGGTTGGTCCTGCCCTGGGCACCCGCAAGGACGTGATCTGTCTCCCACGCCTGCTTCTGCCCCCAGTCCCAGCAGGTCGAACACTGAGCGGGGCAGATGATGGTGTGAGGGGAGGAGGAAGGAAGTCTTTACCTGCAGCAGAAGGGATGACGGCGAGGCGAAAAGTCCGAACCTCCCTGTCCTTAACCCTCTCATTTCATTTCTTTGCTCGAGGGCATTTTTTCCCATTTGCTGTTTCCGCGGCTCATCCCGAGCTAGGCAGATCCTGCCCTAGAGCGCACAGAAGGCAGCACAGGGCCGCTTGTTTTTCCCCAGCGCTGCAAGGCACAACCGGCCGGCCCAGCTCCGTGTGCTGCTCCGTAACTGAGGGCAGGGAGGAGGTTGGGGTGGTTGGTGATGCTCCTGGCTGCCACGCCTGCCCTGCCAGACGGGGGTGCTTTGCCACGGCTATCCCCGCTCTGCTTTGCGCTTCAGCGATCACTTCCACCCGCTTTTATCCCACTGCGTGCTGGGGAAGGTGAGTGTTCCCCGAGGCCAGGGCACCGAGCCCCTGCTCCGGCCAGTCCAGCTGCCTCTTGTGTGACAGCTGCCGGACAACGCTTCTTGACTGCAAGCTGAAGAATTGGATATTCTGCATCTTCTTGCCAATGATTAACCTGCTCTCTCGGGGCAACTGCTCCTCCATGCAGAGCGCCAGGCCAGCTCGCAGGCCCCAATTAAACCTTTGTCAGGAGTGTAAGCCGTGACAGCAGTTGCTGGCATTGGTGTGCTAGCTGCCGCCGGCCCCCTGTGCAAACAGGGAGCAGGGGAGTTAATGGGTAACCACCGCAGCGCGTGCAGTGTGTCCTTCGCGAGGGTCGTCTGGGAATTTCCTTCTCCTCGGACCTCAGGTGTGGTTACTGTGTGCGGTGTTCCTCACTGACAATTTGGGGGCCGCCTGTGGTGTAGTCTTCAAATTCTCTCCATCAGCCAATTCCTTGACTTCTTCATGACTTATGTGTTAGCTACCCTATTGTTAGAAGACTAATAAACCACTACAACAGTAGTAATCCTAGAGCTATTTTTGTCCTGAATGATGCAGAAGCGGCTGAAGTCGCATAGGAAACACCGAGTCCTCAGTGCAACGTAGGTGTCTCGGAGGCAGCTCGTGGCAGCTGCTCTCCTGCTCACGTCCTCTGAGACGAATGGCTTTGTGAGGTGACCTGGGAAGATGGCCCCATTTCCACTTGGCAGTAGGTAAGAGGAGAAAAATGATTCAAGCTTGACCCAAGTGCTGGTGGGAACACGACTCCTGTCACAAAGAGCTCCTCCTTGGCTGAGATGAAGTGCCTGTTGCTTTTCCTCTGGCTGTACTGGAGGCCTCAGGGCCCAAGCTCACATTTAGACGGCTAACCCTGAGATGTCTAAATTACAGCAGATGAGGCCACCCTTCCCGGGCGGAATTTGCCAGGATCTTTGCGTAGGTCCCGGCCAAGGGCTGATCTCTCTGTTTCCCATTGTAGTCTGGAGATTGGCACTGCAGAGGGGGATTTACTCATCGCTTCAAACCGCCCTCTTGGGGGCTCTTTTCTGTTGGCCAGAAAGGTATTTTGGGGGATCTTCTTCTGGCCAGGCTGAAGGTCTTCTTGTGAATCCTATCCCCCAGAGCTTGCAGACAACATATTCCCCCATGGCTTATTCCTCCACTGGCAGTTCGGGAGGTAATTAGCGTGTGGCTAAGTCATACGCGCTGAGGGTCAGGAAAGACAATGAGGCAGATTTTCCCCCGGAGTAAAGAAATGTCAACAGAGTTGCTGCAGTGAAATGATGGGATCTGTCGGTGACCCTGGCCCTTTCACTGAGCAAACAGCCTGCGGCAGCGCCTTCCTCCAGAAGAATGGCATGGCCTGGCGGCCAGGCACCCTTGTGAAGGCACACGGTAGGGCTTTCCCATGGGCTGGCGTCCCCAAGAGACGCGCTGCCAGAAGGGCAGCGGGCGGCTCGGTACCAGACTCCTGTGCACAACCTCATTCCCCGTGCGCTGCTACTTGGTATTTCTGTAAAAACACGTCTCAGCCCTCAAGCGACCTCCCTTGGGGGCAGCAGGAGGAAGAACACGCACTTTAAAAACCAGTTTCCGAGGCAGTTTTGAGATATTTCGGTAGCGCTAGGCGGTAGTAAAATAGATCAGAGACAGACTGGTCGTCTTTGTCTTTGCCACACACCGATCGAGCAAGGTCTCGTCTCTTTGACATCCCTCCGTTCAGTTCTTCTAGTGCACAGGCGTTGTCCGTGTGAATTGAAAGGCACACGACTAGCGCTGGGAATGAACCGAGGCACCTCTCTGGCTGGTTCAGGGCTTCCTGGAGCAGGGCAACTCTCCTTGTTGTGGCTGTGCTCGGCGTCAGAACTGGTCCTCGCCTGCATCCTTCATCTCGCTCCCTCAAGTCCGTTACCTGCCATTATGCAGCACGGCCTGGAGACCAAGAAGTAGCTACACCATTGGTCTGCGGCGTGAAAGGCAGGAGGAGCTCTTGATTTTTCAAGGGGATCTTACAATCCAGGAGAACTTCAACAAACTGTGACGAGAAATAAAAAATAAGCTCTTTTGACAGTACAACAGTCTGTCTCGTGCATTAAACCAAAATAACCCTCTTTGGTTTCACCTTGGTGCTGATACGCTATAAATGCCAACATCGCTTTTTATGCTGCTCACATTCCCCTCCAGTTCCAGGTAAAAGATGGTCTTTCATCCTGTTCTCCGAGATGAATCTGTCAGGAGCGTCCCCTTTCGTTAGCCTCTTGTGTCACTAATAACTTACTAATTTGTATTTCTGGGACTTAAACCCCTCTCTCTGTAAAAGGTCACGTACGGAGGTGATATTCTAACGCCGAAGTGGATTTTTCCAGTTCCTACACGTGGTGAAACGCGCTGTGCATGCGAAATGGGAGAGCAGCCCATTATCGTTAGAGATCCGTCCTCTGGCAGCTGGAGGCAGCGTGTTTGATAATGGTTTGAGCCCTGCGCTGGCGGATAGCCTCAGCGTGCTGCTGTGTGAGGAGGGCGGTTTCCGCAGGACTTCGAGTTAAAGCCTCCCTCCTCCATACGGCTTTCAACACGAGCCGCCTGCCTTTGGCTCTGCCTGGCAGCAAGAGCCACGAGCCTGCCGCAGGGGGCGGCTATGACACAAAGGGGGTATTCGGTCTATGAGGGTCGAGGCAGCTGAGAGAAAGTCGCAGCTGGACTGCGCTGGGGACAGTCTTGTTGGGGTTGATCGCAGTGGTACACGCTGTCCACCGTGCCCCTTGGCTGAGCGTTCCTATGCCTGCCTCTGTGGAGCGAGTGAGGAACGTGGTCCTGGGCTGGGTGCTACAGCCCAACAGAGCCAACATCAGGTGCCCCTTGTGCCTCCCCAGCGAGACACAGAACCCGGCCGCCACCAGGCAGCGGCAGGCCCCGCAGTCCTTTAAATGCTTTGCTGTCTCTCGGCTGCTGCTTGACTCTGGAGGCATCACAGCAGAGAGGACCACGACGCCAGGACTGTCACAGGTTGCTCTCAGAGACCTGAGAAGATTCAGAGAAGTGGACAGCCCTGGGAGTCAGGACAGCTTCGCACCGCTCTGAACCAGCCTGCGTGTTTCGGCACCCACGTTGGGACGTGTTGGCCCAAACAACTGGCTTTGCACAGGGGAGCAGGGGCGACCTAAGATCAGAGGGATTCAAGAGATCTTTGCACACTGTCAGCATTCATTTAAAAATTGCTCCACATGGGGCCTTAACTCGTGCAATTGAACACTTGACCGCATCCTGTAAAACAGGGCAGAGCCTGCATCCTGGGAGCTGTACCAAGTTGTCTCCAAGTGCTTTTAGTTTACTAATGAAACTAGTGAGATGTTCACGCCGTGTCCTTGCCCTGTGCCTCCCAGTAGAACAGCATTGCAGGCTGTTAAAAAGATGCCGGTGTGCTTCTGTGAAGTACTGCCTATGGATGAGGATTTGCACAGCCCAAAGAAAAGTCCCTCTCGGATGACGCATGTAACACTGCAAATATGTCCAAAGTTAAGGATTTTTTTCCACATAAAGGGAATTTTATTTGCCTTCAGCGACACAGGCCACCGGGACCTCTTTCTAAAGCCGGCAGTGTTACCAAGTCTCTACATAAAGCGGCTCTGTGACACAGACCTGAGATAAAAGCTCGGGGTAGAAAGCAGAGAGATGTTCTCACGAGAGGGGCACACAGGGTGGCTTTTGATGAGATGGCTGAAAAGGAAGGAAGTGCAGTAAACCAGAGGACCCAACGGGGGCTTCCCCCTGCGTGAGTGGTACTCAGTGTGTGCGAAGGCTCCTGTAGATGTCTGTTAAACAAGGCCACAAAACATCTTGCCTGTTAGTCGGAGAGACATCCCGGAGAATGAGACACCCGTCAGAGCCGGTGGGAAGGGCGATGCTCCTCTTCCCCGCGGATCTCTGCCACGGAGCTGCTCCCTCTCCCGTGAAGCAGCAGCACTGGTTGTTAGGTGACACGGGCAATCAGCAAGGGCATCGTCTTCTGCCCTCTCTAGACACTTCTGGTTGATAAGATGATCGCGTGCGGTTCAGACCCACGTTTGTAGTGTGCTGGACTCTGTGTATTTGGGGGAAACAAAGTGCTTGCCCTGTTTGTTGGCCCGGATAAAGCTACAAGCAAGCTGTCTAGGTCAAACCATGGGGTTTTGATTCTCAGGCTGGAAAGGGATGAGTCTCCCCCGACCCAGAGGGCGTTCGCATTTGAGTGTGCGGCTCCGCTGTACGCAGCCGGTGAAGCGCAGGACTGCTCAGCCTCCTTGCTGAGGAAGGTGCAGAACACGCATCACATCTCCACGTCTCCGTCTCGAAGGCAGACCCTGCTGTCCGTCAGTAAAGTGGCTTTTCTCCAGCTCGGAAAGGCTGCGTGCTGGGCCGGCGGGACTCTCGGGCTCATCCCCTCGCCAGGCTTCCTGTGCGAAGGAGAGCAGGTGTCAGCCCAAACCACGGCGACATGCCGAGAGCGGTGGGTTCAGGGGGAGACGGTTGTTTAGGAAATCGTGGGGGTTGTGATTCCTGGGAACGGTCTCACCCGACTCCGGGCCGGGCTCGAGTGCGTGTTCAGCCGGGGAGGCCGGGCAGCCCGTCCGCTCCAGAAGGGGTGACACGCCGGGCAGCCTGCCGGGGCCAGCGGTGATTGTCAGTTCATGAGGACGGTTAGCAATCCGGTAAGCAATCTCTGTTGTACTTTTCAACAGAAAGATTTCCAGACTGCAGTTCAACAAGGTGAAGCTGGAAGATGCTGGGGAGTACAGCTGCGAAGCGGAGAACGTTTTAGGCAAAGACACCGCAAAAGGCAGCCTGAACGTGAAAAGTGGTAAGTGAAGAAGCCAGCAAATGTCTTGAGCTGTCTGCCGTTCGAGCGGAAAGCGGGAGGTTGTGCACGTGATCTGTCTTGTATTTTGTTTCATGCTTTCAGGCTATCGAGTAAAACAGTCTTGGGGAGATAAGAAAAATGCAGCTCAGCATAAATGTTTATCTTTGTTATCTGTCCCTGGCAACGTGGTTAATTTACATTTAAATAAACTTACGGTCTATGTATTTTTTTTAAAGGGGGTAAGGAGGAAAGAAAGCTGGTGGGCTCGATGTTTTCTTTTTCAAAAGAATTTCTGAGAGGCAAAACTCACCAGAAGACGAGTAATTAAACCATAGCTTTGTGATGAGTGAAGTTGCTTCTGGTTTTCATCCTAGAATGTGTGCTCCATCTCTTAGAGCGCAGCGGATGGAGTCTGAGGTTAGGTGGTTTTATTATTATCTTGGTCACAGTAATTAGATTGCTTAACACGATGGTTTGGATGCACCCTCCAGCTCAGAAAGTCCCAACATTGGTTGCCAGAAGCTGGGAGGGAGCGTCTGGGGGAGGGATGACTCTGTACAAGCTGTTTCCTAAGCTCTTCCTCCTGCCATTCGCGACGGGCCACCGCGGGCGCCTGGGCTCTGCGCTCTGCAGCCCTTCGCCGTGACCCAGTTTCTCTGTCGCGCTCTTATTAGCATTAGTCAGATGTGAAGGAAGGTGCCTTCGCCCTGCTGCTTCCCGGCGCTGTTGTCTCTGTTAACCTCTGCCTCTGCCTCAGCAGCGTTTGCGCTCCTGAACCGTCGATTCCGTGGAAGCCCCGTAGCCTCCCCCGCCGTCCCCCTGCCTCCAAACGCCCAGCGCTTGCAGAGCCCGCAGAAAGGCCATCCACGCCCAGACCTCCGTGCCTCCCCGCTTCCCATCGGTGCCGTTGGCCCTGCTGCTCTGCTGCGCTCCATCCTGGTCGCGATAAGCAGGAGGTCCAGGGCAGGCTGACGGAGGCAGTGCCACTCCCTTGCTCCTGATGGTCCCATCGCAACACCAGCCGCTCCTGTTCTGCCTGGGAGCTGCATGTGCACCCCCACCACGTGCCTGCCGTCAGAGCCCCCTCCGCCGCCTCCGCTCGCCCCCCGCAGCCGCTAGCAATCCCCTGTCACCAGAGGAGGAGCGTGATGGAGCAGCGCCTGCTGCAAGGCTCCGGCCCAGGGCACTGCCTGTGGCACCAGGGAAATGCTCATCAGCCCACGGCAGCTTCGAGGTGCCCCTTCCTGCGCAGCCAGGGAACGGCAGCGTGTGCCAGGGTGCGCTCCTCCTCCGCGGGAAGGCACCGCTGTCTGCCAGGACAGGCGGTTGCTCTCACTCGGGTCACGGGGAAGGACACAGCTGAGGACGCGCACATGAGGACACACCTGAGTTGCCCAGAAATGTGTTGAGACCTGAGAAGAAATCAAAGAGGCGCGCAGACCTGGCCTGCACCTTTTCCTGGTGGGAGCTGCAGGCTGCAGGCTGCTGCGGAGCCGGTCGGTTGCTGCGGCTGGGGCCCGGTGAATCCGTTTTGCGCTGCCTGGCACCCCCGCCGTTGGCTTGCCGCTCCCGGCCGCCTGCGCGGCTTGCTGCTGCTGTTTGCAGGTCGCCCAGCAGGACGGCAGCCGAACCCCAGTTGTAGTCCCTTGGGAAGCTAAACAAGGCGATGGTGCTGGCTGTAGGCTTTTGCAGCTCTGTCACCCCCTTTGCAATCTTTTTTCACTTCCCCCTGGAGCTGCCCAGAGCCCAGCAGCCTTCATCCACGCCCAGGTGCTTGCTGTCCTGGAGTCTCCCTCTTTCCTTACTGCTGGGGCTTCCCGGGACCTTGACATCTTTCCTTACTTCTGCGAGCTCCTTTCTTCTGTGGTATCTTTCAGCAGAGGACTCCCCAGGACCCCTGCTTGTCTCTGACTCCACGTGTGTGCCATCTTCTGTCCCTGCGTGCTGTCTCCACGGCACTGACGTAGTGTGCCCGTCTCAACACAGTGCTCTGTGAAGTTCTAGCAGTTTGTAACGATTGCTGAGAGCAGATGCACGACCTGGCCTCCCCTTGGAGCTTTCCCCTCTTTCCCAGAAGCCCACCCCAGCTATTGCTGTTTCTGCACGTTCCGCTGCTTTACATTCTTCTTCTTTACTGCTGCCCTGTCCCTGGGAACCTGGCGCGTCTGCCTGTCCTGGGCGGGCTGGCTGGGGCTGGTGCTCTGGGGCTGTCTGCTGGGAGCACGCTTTCTGACCTGACACTTCATGGTGGTGTTGGAGGTCCTGTAACGTTGCTGTGATACAGGCAGGTGAATCCAGGACTGGGAGAAAGCCCTGAGCTAACACCACACCTTGTGATACAGAGCCTCGAGGTTTGGGGGCATCTCTGGGTGCCCCTGCAGAGAAGTAGCTTTGCAAGAGGCGGCCTGAGCTGTTGAGTCTTGAGATGAGCATCATGGAGGAGCGAGGTGTCCTCAGCCCCACGTGCCGTTCCCCTCCAGGGGGGCAGAGGCCGGGGAAGGAGGCTCCTGAGCCCACCTGAGTCCCGGCTGGCAGAGGCGCTCACACGAGACGCTCAGGCCCATGGATGTGAAGGACTGAGATTCGGTCTCTGCTGCTAAAAATTTCTCAGGCTGCTGAGGCAGCGTTGCCGTTGCAAAGTACCCTTGGCTCTATCCCACTACCTCTTCTTGGTTTATTCCAGTTTAAAAACCTTTTCAGCCACGCAGACCCGTTGCAAATCGCTGAAAACCCCACCCTGACGAGGGGCTTCCTTTGGGAGAGTGGCCGCAGTGCAGTCACCTCTTGTCACTCAGAAGATGCTCATCAGCCACCCACACGTCACGGCAGCCCTCCCCTGCCGTGCTGGTATTGCCACAAAATGCCTAACACGGAACCAAACACTTCTGCATTGAAAAGCTTTCGGAGAGTGTCGATTTCTGAGGAGAGGCTTCTGGGCTTAGCCAAAGCATGTCGTGCTTCGGTGCCGTTTTTACGGCTTTTTAAATTCTATCCATTATCTTGATGACTTTGAGGTAAATTAGGTGCTTTCTCAGAACACTGTCCCGTTTCCCAGGTCTCTTAATACCGAGTAGTCACACGTGGGTCTCACAGGGGCGTGAGGGCACAGCTGAGATGTGACTGTTTCAGACTCTTTCATTCCTCAGGAAATGCCTAGACACCTCCTTAACTGACAGCTCCCCCTCAGCCTGCCCGCCTTCTGCTGAACACTGCAGGAAAAATCAAAGTTTCATGAAACCCTCTGCTTTTAGCTTTTCCTGGTGCCGTTGTCTCACCCCGTCTCTGACACAGCGAAGGCTCCTGGTGCTTTCTCCTTTGTGCATCTAGAGGGTGGTGAGGGGCTCTCGGGGCCAGCGGGCTCACGTCGAGCTGTGGCCGTGGACATGGGCTTTCTCAGCCTCCTGGTTCCTAAAGAGGAAGTCGCTACGCGCTCGGCTCCTGTCTTGCCTTGGGCCATGGCCTCCATCGGCTTCGTGTTGCTCCCTCTCTCCTACGAGCATTGCTCTGTGCTGCAGAACTGCACACGCTTGTGGGATGGAGGCTCTTCAGATGATCTCACCTTTTCTTGAACTCCGTATTTTCCTCACTGTGGTGTTCTGTGATCCTGTCTTTGCACTCTCGTGGCCCTCAGGGCTAAGAAAACCTCCCACGGTTTCGCTCATCACCTGCCAGGTGAATCCTGAGCCCTTTCTGCCTTTTTATTATCCCCACAGAGATTCTAAAGGTAGGAGGCCCTTCACAGCGCAGGGGCCGGCGTGCCCTGGGCAGGGGCACTCCTCTACCTGCCTCTGTTGCCCGCTCACCCGTCCGAGCGTTCTCTAACCAGTACTAACACGTCGACGGCCACCCCAGCCTGCGCCACCCAGCAGCCCCCGCTCTCGTCCTCCTCCCTGCCCTAGCTAAGCCCACTCTGCTCAAAATAGATATTTTTGTTCACCACTTTCTTACCTTAATTTCCCCAGGAACAACGAAAGCACCACAAGTCTTTCCAGCCTCAGAAACTAAAATAGTTGTTATGGAAGAAGAGTGTAAGTACCTCTCCCCCCGCTCCCCCAATACAGCTTCTTTCCCCTGATTTGTTTTGTTTTTATGAGACATTTTGCATAAGTGCTGTATTGCCTCCTGGGATCTTCTTTAATCGCTACTTCTCTTTGATTCCTCCTAAAGCCACTGATCTTTCCCCGGATATTTTTCAAAAACTCTGATTTATATTGCTGGTGTCAACCTTAGCGAGGTAGATGTTGACAACTATGGCAGCTGGATTTCAAGCATTCCCAGCTCTTTCGATGCGCAGGGTTATTGGTACTCGTGAGAGGTGCTTGTTACAGCCTTTGATTTAGTGGGGGGGGGGTGGTGTGGGGGGGTGTGGGGTATTGTTGGTTTGGTTTTGATTTGGGAGGATAGGTGAGAAGGGAGGCTGTAGGAAGTACATGAAAAAAGACGTGACTCTTCTAAGCACACGTCGTAAGAAAACTGCAGCAAGCACACTGGCCCTGCCAGCACGTTTCCCTTGAGTCTCCAGAAAGCATTTCGTGTGGTGGAAGTGCTTTTCAGCGTTCCCTCCTCTTCACTTGTCACAAGCGCAGTAGAAAACGGGCACGCAAAAATAAAAGCCAAAGCATGTGTACAAGGGTAGGTCTCGCAGCCTGGCCGGTGGTTCAGCTCTTCCTGGTGGAGAACGTTATCTCTGTGTCAAAGAGCCTCTCCCCGCCGGCAACCCCGTGCCACCCGGGCAGCGTCAGCACACTGGACAGCCCAGCAGGACCCCGTCCAGCCCAGCAGGACCCCGTCCAGCCCCACAGGACCCCGTCCAGCCCAGCAGGACCCCGTCCAGCCCAGCAGGACCCCATCCAGCCCCGCAGGACCCCGTCCAGCCCCACAGGACCCCGTCCAGCCCAGCAGGGCCCCATCCAGCCACGCAGGACCCCGTCCAGCCCAGCAGGACCCCGTCCAGCCCAGCAGGCACCCGCGGTGCAGAGGATGGGCGGGTGCTTGGAGGTCTGTGCTGTATTTCCCTTCCAGCCGATCACGGCCGGAGCTGGCAGCGCAGCTGGATGTGCCTCTCCGGTGACAATCCTGCTTTGCAGAGTCTGTGGGGATGTTTCCTCCTTGGAAAGCTCACTCTCTGGTGATTTTAACGGAAGTCTGATGGCAGCCGCAGCAGGGCCTGGCCAGGTATCCTTTCGAAGCTTTTCTGATTACAAAACGGCATTTAAAAGATGCTCTTGCCTTGTGCTGAGCCTTCCGCTGTGCCGGGGACATCAGGCAGTAACGCAGTGACCATACCGTCCGTCCTGCTCCTTTGTGCTCCCCAGCCTAGGTCCGTGCTGCAGATTTGCATCGCATTAGAGACGTGCTACGTTCACCGAGAGCCAAATTTCGACAGTAGAGAGGAATCTGGCAAAGCGCCTTGTGGCTTGCACAGAAGTTCCGCCTTTTGAAAAACTTCTTTCCCCTGTGGAACATAATCCTTGACTGCTTTTTTCTTAATGATGTGAAGAGGTGGTAAAGGCTCCGGAGCTGAAGTTGTAATTGACTTTTCCCTTCACATTCCTTTTTTCTGATTTCTCTCAATTGTTATCTAAGTTACGCAGTCATGTGTGCAACATATGGGGAGGGAAGGAAGATGTGGTGATGCGTGACCGTCTGGAGAGCTGACAAGCATCCCGTTCTTGTAAAATTCTTGCATTCCTTTTAAATATCTGTATTCAAAAGCTTGTCTGGCACCTGTAGGTCCCACCTCTCATTGTTCCACTGAAGGGTTGTAAATGATCCGCTGGGTATTAAACTCCGTGGTGAGAAAACACCGTGAAAACTTGGTGGTAGCTGCAGTTCCCTGGGAAAGGAGAGACGGCCTCGCACAGGCAGCTTGGTCGTGGAGCTTGGGCACGTCTGTTTGTTCCGCGGTGTGAGCAGACGTCTCGCCAGGTAGGCGGGGCAAGGGCGTTAGGCGCTACGCCTCAAGAAGCTCACCGTGTTCTCCCCATTGCCCAGGCAGCTCCTGCGGGCAAGGGGATAAAAGCCCTTCGCTCCGTGTAGCCCCGCGTGCCTCACCCCCGCTAGCCCTGTTGCTCCTGGTGTATATGTTTTTAACTAGTGGTTTTCCTGAAGGTCCCAATTCCTTTCTGGATGGTCTGGCCTCTCTTTCTGCCCCTGCCTGGGGAAAAGGAGTGGGATATCACAAATTTCCCATTTGGAGCACAATTAAAGCCTTTCTTACAACCTCTGAGTGTACCTACTAGCAAATCTGCCACATGCCGGATCACCCCTGCCCTCCTCCTCCTCTTCTCCGGGGGCCACAGGCCTCCAGGCACCGCTGCAGCCTTGACGCAAGGCAGGTTTACACACCAGACAGCACTCAAAATGCAGCCCAGGTCTCCCAGGTGTTCTGTCTCCATCCTTGGGTATCTTCTTTCTCTGGAAGCGTAATTTTGTCCCGCTGCCTTCCATCTCAGCACCTTCCCAGGCCTAGCTGACACGTGGCATGAAGCCTCAGAGTGCAAGGAGGCACATCAGTGCCAGAGGTTCTTGGAAACATCTGCATTGTTACCATGATGTGCCCGGGATCTCTTCCCCAGCTGCTCTTCCCCTTGCCTACGTGGTGGCTGGAGCAGGACATCTGGGTCCCTTTGACAGGGCGCGGTTTTGTATGGTCCTCACAGATCTCGTGCCAGTGTGGAGAAACCCAAGGGTCTGCGGGTGTTTCTGGTGTAGAGCCAACCCGGATACCGGTCTGGATCTGGGACCAAAGACAGCACACTTCGGAGCTCTGCTATCTGACAGTGCTGCATTTTGAGAGTTGTCAGGACTCAAATCTGCCCTGTCCAGCCCATGTGGGTGCAGCCCCATACTCGGGGTGAGTAATGGCACCTGCCAGACAGAGAATTGGGTTTCCCGATGGCCCCACTGCATGGTGTGTGCACAGTATGGGGTACTGCTGAGCTTCCTCCAGCGGCGTGGACACCTTCAGGTGAGCTAGAGCCATTTAGCAGGTGTAACAAGCCGGTCCAAGGAGTGTGATGAGTGCTAGGCTGGTCATAGGGGTGCAGTGTCGATCTTAACACCAGCTTTGGTCCATATGGTCAAGCTAGGCTCTGAGGGCCAGATTCAGAAAGGAACTCCAGTGTCTGAGGAAGTCTTTCCACAATGCTGCATGCTTTGACACAGTACCACAGTCTTACCCCTTCCTCTGAGTACGTGCTTTTGTTTGAGCATCGTGAGACTGGAGCAGCCCTAGGGACACTTTCTGCACAAAGCACTGGGCCTCTCCTGGGAAGTCATGCCTACCGCTCTCACCGAGAAGTCTTCCTGCTGAGCCCAGGAAGCATGAGATGGTTGCAACAGCCTCATCCGTAGTGAAAAGTGTCCAGTAAGGCGTGTTGTCTTGTGTTTGTCCCAGGCTGAGGTTGTGCAGCTGGGTGGTCACGCTGGCTCAGCTCACAGGCAGGAGCTTGCAGGGATGGGGTAACCTGATCATGTACCCTGATGCAGAGAGAAAGGTCCTTTATGCTCGTTTCAACATCCAGAGAACCCCAAGTGGTAACGTGATCCTGTCACCGTGCAGCTCGAGGCGGCTAAACAAGGTTTAGGAGTCTGTGGCTGTGGACCTGCCTGGTAAACAGAGCGGGAATCGGTGCTGACATGAGGCAAAACTGGAGGAAGGTTCATCGCAATCTGTAGTGCATTCTGAGGTGGAAGGTTTGTGCAGGAGAAAGTTATTAAAATCTTATCAAAGAACCTCGAAAGGTTTAACGTTTGAAACCTCTGAAAAGGCCAGGTAATCCCTTTTGCTTGTTGAGTTCTCCCGTGTATTTCCTTGGTTTCAACAAGCTGGTAAAGTCCTGAGAGAAAAAGGGAGTATGGGCTGGGTGGAGGAAGTGTGGTCAGGAAACGAGAGGATCGGCCAGCGATGGGCAGGTGCTCCAAACCAACAGGCGGATCATTGCGGCTGCTCGCCTGGACTCTGCCCGTGCCCGTTGTCTGGATCACGATGCAGCTAATCTGGTGGGTGCCGTCACTTCGCCAGCCGGTGTAGGCTGGCGGGGCTGGCTGGGCTCTCTCACCTCACTGCACGGGTGCTCTGCAGCAGAGAGAGGTTTGGGATCAGATGAGGAGACGAAGGAGGGAGAAGGAGCGGAAGAGGCCGTGCTGCGTTGTGCTGGGAACTTGAGGGGGTGGGGGGATAATGTGAGGCACCTGAATGGAAGCTCGGCTCTCGGGGTTGATTTGGGGGCCTTTATTTCTGCTGCGGGGGATTACAAGCCCTCCCTGAAGTCCCTTTAGAGATGCCTGTGGGAGGGTAGGTGAAACAGCCCTTCTTTCTCCAGTTAAGCCCCCACCCCAGTTTGGGTCCATAGATTTCATAGCTGTCATCTTGGTGATGTCACTGGGCTCAGTTTGTAGACTCACTGGTTTAGACTCGTTTGGGCTCTCCCGCTCCCATTTAATACCTTCCGCAATGACATGGCTGCGTGTTGGAAATGTTTTCTTTACTTCTCTCTCCCAGGTGAGACAGACCTGGTGGACTTGCCAGATTACAAGGGCTTAGTGATGTCTTCGCTGTGGTGTGCTTTGTAAATCACATCTAGTCATGCCTAGTTGAACCAAAGCTTCAGCTTACACCACGGTAGGATATGCCATGTAATTAAGGCTCATCCGATTCCCCCAAACCTTGTCTCCAGTCCAGTCTGGCATGGCCTTTACTGGGTGGCTGTGGCAGACCTGCACATCAACCTCCGGTGGCTCCAGTCTGAAGGGACTGTGCTCTTCTGGAGCCAGCAGCTCTACAAACGTGAGCGTGGTGCTGTCGGGTTGGAGTTGAAGGGTGTCCAGCCAGCCCAGAGCACGGGTGGAAGAGGCAGAAGTCAGTCTGCCAAGGGCCACGAGGACAGACCGGTTTTCAGTATCAGGCTAAAAGTAAGTCCTGGCATGGCCTTTGCGCGGCTAATTTAAACCCCGCGGCTGGAGGTGTGGTCGATAATTGAGTGGACACGCGCAGGCAGGATACCTGGAGGGGTACACGTTGGAGATCTCTCCACCGCTCTGCAGAGAGAGCTGTGTGGTGCCGGGCTGCTGTCAGGTCCCGGTCGCTGCTTATCGTGCACACTGGGGAATTTTTAAGCAGCCGTCACATCTACTGCTCAAGATGCGATGTCAGGACAAGCCGTTGTGACTCTGCAGGCAAAGCCGGGCAGTGTGGAGTGAAGCAGGGGATGGAAGCTGGTGTCCCCTGGAAGAACTGAGGCTGTCAGCCCGGCGTCCAGAGGAGGCTGCGTACCAGGAGAGCTGCTCGCTCTGACTCCATCATGTGATCCTGGCATATTGCTTCACTTCTTGGGCTTCAGCTGTCCCGCCTGCAGAGCATTCATGCTGGCACTGGCCCTGCAAAAGGCTTTTTAGGTTGTTGAACAAATCCCCTCATTGAAGTATCATGTTGCTGCTATTACAATGGACGGTGGGGATTTGGGAAAATAAAATGCTGGGATCCCTGCGGTAGAGAAAAGCATAGGAAGGGCCTCTCCAGAAAGCCGGGGAGGTCAGCCCCCAGGAGCAATTGGAAGCTTTATAATAAGGTGGGACTTTGCCCCTGCAATTGCTACCCGCCCTGTGGAGACAGGCAGTGCCCTGGCACTCAGGAGCCCTTGAACTCGCTCCTCAGTGAACACCTGAATGGTGCAGAGGGGAGACGCGGGGAGTGCTGCCCGCCTTGTCTCGATCAGCAGTACCTGATGCTCTGAGGTTAGTGTCCTGCAGACTGGCATTTGTGTTTTGGGATGACCTTCTAGTGCGCAGCGGTTGATCCTCACGATCCCCTCAGGAACTGGGAACGTAATTCCAGCAGGATCTGTTTCAAATAAAATGCAGGGCTAAATACCGGTCATTTCCAAATGAAGAAATACACAGGGGCAGCATTTTTATGAGCTCTAGAGTCCCAGTGAGTTGCTGGGGGAGCCCCAGTCTGCACTGGCCCTTCTGATTTTAGGTACAGTAGTGGCAGCGAGCATCCCGCCTCCGTTCAGGTTTATCAAGAGAAGCGAGCGTCGTACCAGCCGTACGGAACTCTGCCACGGGGAGAAGGGTGAGGATCAGCACCCCCGCGGTGTGCTAATCAGCGTAAATCACGGATTTAGGGTGGCTCGCGCCAGGATTACAGCGCTACGACTGCGGCATAGCTTGGCCAGACACCTTCCCATCCATGTTCTCCTGACAGGCAGTTGGATGAACTCGGCTGAGAGGCACCTCAGCCCTGCTGTGTTTTATCAGTAAGTACGCGAGGCATATACAGAGCAGGCAATTTGTATACACTCTCCAAGCAGCTGAGTTCATCTGTCTAACTGAATGTCTAAATATTGAGAGAATGAAGTGTCTGTGCTCTATGAACTCACCAGTCAAAGTTATTTATAAAAAAAGGAGCAGCGAAACTATCACCGTCTCCCTGCTCTCCTCGACAGTAGCTGTAGTTTGTGAAAAATTAACTATAATTTATAGTCCAAGCTGCACTAATTAACTCTTTGCAGGGGGAGTATTTCACCAGATTTCTGAGAACAGGCTGGTGAGCCGCCTGCGGAGAGTAAATGACGCGCGTGGTAGGAATTGTGTAAGAGTCCCTGCACAATCATTAATGGCCTTCCTGCGTAGACGGATGGTGAGAAGGGAAGTCCACCGGGCAGTGCCAGTGCCCCTGGCTCTCCCCCCTGTTGCCCTGTCACTGATGTTAGCCCCGAATAACCTAGGCGTGCGGCGGAAAATAGCCCCTCGGAATGACTACAGTGCTCTGAATCTCTCCTGTGGTTCTGCTGCACGGTCCTCTCTGCCTGGGAGAGCAGCGGTAAAACAAGCCTCAGCTTGCTCGCCATCGCATCCATCAAGAGGCAGCCCTCTGCTCCCCATCCTCAGCTCCTCGTTCCCTTCCTCTTTGTTCTCAGCCCTGGCACTGAGACCAGCTGGAGATCTGACTTGCTCAGGGGTGAGCTGCTCCGGACCTTCTTCCAGCCAGCAGGAGCGCGGTGGTGGCCAGCTTGACGGTGTGTTTGCAGTGGGCGCTGTCTCAGGGGTACCTGGGTTATTGCCACTGGGCTAATTTCACCGTTTCCTTTCTGTAGCCTGCCCCATGCATGCTCCTTGTTTCCTGCTCTTAATTCATTGAAGTACTTGGGGAGTTGTACCGTTGGTACATGTTACTGCACAAACCCCCTCATCCTCTCCCGCTGCCTTCGTGTGAGTCCTTTTCTACCCAGATTGCAGCTGGCCTCCAAACCTGCTCCCTTGCTTGTTCAGATCACCACTTATCTCAGTAATTTCCCAACCCTCGAAGTCATTCGGGATAGATGGAGTTGTGTTGGAGGCTGAATGAAGAACTTTCTCGACCACACCAGCCAACAGGGAGTAAAATCTGGCTGGTGCCGTGCGGCAGTTAAGGTAAAATAGCTGTGGGAGGTCATTTCTGGATCACCAGGCACGCCCGAGTGGTGTTCAGAGCAGAGGTGACTGAACAGGCATGACTGCAAATAAACTGTACGAGGGGCTCGCTTTACCGGCATCGTTCGTTGAACTGCCGGTGGGGCCCGGGCTGCTGGGCGAGTACCGCTACGCAGGAAGTCACTGAATGGAGTCCCTTGTCAGTCTGGGAATTATCCTGCTAGTGTGTGGAAACACACTGAAATCTCCCTTGACCTCGTGCTTCCAGGTGCTTGTCTGTGATCTGCAACCACACGGTGTCACAAGGGGCCACATTTCAGCCCAGGCACAATGATCATCTTCTAAGCAAGACATTTCACTCCCCGCTGTCCCCGCCACCAGAGCTGCTCTCTGAATTGGCAGGTCTCTCCATCTTTCCTCCCAAACTTGTTGCAGCTACCACTCTCCTGAAGATGACCACCTGGCTGCAGCAACATCGCAGAGCGATCCGGCACCTTGGGAGACTCTGGGCTCTGTGCCACCGTGCAGGAGTGAGGTTTCAGGGTTATAATAGATAAAGACCTGAATTCAGTACATCAAAACTCAAGATGAACATTAGGAGTTACGGCGGATGGAGTAGGGAATAAGCCAGGGTGACGTAAATACCGTGTGTGCAGGATGGTCTTGCCATCTCCAGGGGGAAAACACAACCAGCGATGGCACAACAAAGGACTGCAGCTGGGTCAGCCTCTGTATCAGAAGCTACGAAAGATGACTGCTTTCCAGATGGGGAAGGAGATGCTGGCGGTGCCTCTTCAGTCACAGGTAGCACCGAGGAAATGAGGGGGCATTTTTTCCCCATACAAGAGCCAGGAAGGGGCAGGTTTCAAAGAAGTAAATGAAGATGCATCTCTGCACACTGTGTACACAAGTCTGAAACTCTTGTCACGAGTATTGCGGGAGCTGCAAGATCAGATTTGCTCAAACAGCAACTAGATGCGTTCATGGAAGAGAAATCTATCAAAGGCTACATCCAATGTAAAGACACTGCAGCTGACTTAGGTTGTCTCTGAGCTGCTCATGGCCAGAAGGAAATTATCACGGTGTGCACGTGCTGATCTTCTGCCTTAAAGCATTGCCCATTGCCCACTGGCAGAGACAGGCCAGGGCTTTGGTTTGACCAGCCTTCTAATGGCCGGTGTTCACGGACACTCTCTTCTCAAGAGGAATCTGGTCTGGCTGCGTCTTTTGTAGCCTTTGCTACGTCTCTGCTGCTAGCAAGTGGAGCCCAGTAACATGGTTCTGTGATTCGGTGTGGAGACACTTTGTGCTTCTTTGGGAGAAAAGCCACGGTACTTGCAGAAAGCAGGATTGAGAAGACAGCGATGTTAAGAAGGCGCTTCTGGGGGAACGGCTCGTCCGTGTGGTTTTCGGACAGGCGTAGCCCGCTTGGCAGCTCTCTCACAACAGGCACGTCCCAAGCCTCATTCTTGTCAGTCTTTTTTTTGTTTGGTTTTGTTTTGTTTCGTTTCAAAGGGACAAACCTGTTCCTGTGGGATGAGAATCCCGTGCAGTCCGTCTCCAGCTGTGAGCAGCTCTGGTGTCACAACGTCCCACAGCACTGCATCTTCCTGGCCGCCTTTTCTGGTGGAGAAGGTCTCTTTTTAGCTGAGGTGTTTTCTACGGGGAGGTTTCTGGGCTCTGTTTTTATTTCTCCCTGTCTGCTCCAGAATCGTTTCCTGTAGGATTTATGATGTGAGGCTTTGCCGGTTGGATCGTTTTCCTTGTAGCAACTGGTCCATTTGGTGGTTGCAGGGGTGGCCGCTTCCTGCAGGCTGTGCTTGTTCTCCATCCCTGTGCCTCTCAGTTTGCACCAGTGCCTTGGTTCATGAGGTTTCAGTGCTCCCTGCTCTGATGGCACGCTTGCGGCGTTAACAGAGACCTGTTTGCTGTGCGGTTGGAAGGTACTTCAGTCAAAGCCTGCCAGCCCTCCAAACCACGGGCTCCCCTGCGAGCAGCTGGCAGCAGCTCCCATGCTGTGTGCTGGCCGGGCAGCACTCCCGGGCTGTTTGAAGGGACAGTGCCAGGTACCTGTTCCCCTGCACTTTTCACGCTTCCCTGGCAGACGCTTGGTTGCTCTGCCACTGCTTCTGCCTCCATAGAAGACACTGGGCTGGAGCTGGAACGTGACAACGGAGGCCTTGCCTCTGGCCGTGTGGGCTGCAGCTGGAGGCAGCGGGACAGCCTTGGAGCCTGCTGTGGAGGTGGATGGGCACAGGGGCTGCCTGGGGTGTGGGGAGCAGCCCCAGCTCCCTCTGGGGCAGGCGCCGGCATGCCTCACTGCTTCTCCCATGGATCTGATTAGTTCTTGCCTGGGGCTTTGGCTTCCGCCGGCTTCCTTGAAACCTGTGTCGTTGAGGTGCTCAGTCTTCAGCGACTGGTCTGAAGTCGCTCACCTCTCCGTAAGGTTGCTTCCTGCTTTGAAATAGAGGATGAAGGAAGGTCTCTCCTCAGAAGCCTCGAGGACAGCGTAGAAGGCGCTGTGAAGTAGCAGCCACAGTGCTGGAGACGTAACTGTGTTCGGGTATGGGCAAGGTGGGTAGTCCAGGCAGGGGGATGATCTTTAGTGAAACGAAGCATTCAGTTGGGAAAAGCAGATGCTTTTGAGCGCCCAGCCCTTCTTCCAGCCACGTGAAGATGGGTCTGCGTTCTCCAGAGCTGGTGTGCCTTTGTAACCTGCATCAGTCGCTCTAACAAAAGGTTTTTCCTTTAATAGAAGCCTTTGTCCGGCCTATGGACACTCTGTTTTGGGCTGTGAGTTTGTCTGAGTCATTCAGAGACAGGAATTGCCGTGAAATTCTGCAGAGCACCGTCAGATTTGTTCATACCTTACATGGCTGGAAAGCTTTTCTCCAGAAAGAAGTTTGAATTTGTAAAGCATCTGTATCCCAAGAAACTTGAGTCACGCTGGCTGCCTCCCTCTTAGCACAGACCAGGGCTGACTGAATTCTACTGCTGAACTTCTGCTGGGACTCTTGAGGCAGCCCCGCTGGGGCACGCCAGAGAAATGCTCAGAAAGAGGGGAGGGAGAGATGGAGCTGTTCTTGCTTGCACTGAACCTGTGCTGGGGGCAATGGGGGCACTTCCTCTGCCTCTGAAAACTTAATTCCTCCCCGAGATCCCCTGCGGTGTCTCTGGATCTGGGTCCAGTGCCATGACGCAAATCGTGATGCTCAGCAGCGTGCCGCTGCGATGCTGGGACTCTGCAGCGCCCGTTCTGCTCAACCTCCTGCCTGCTGCTGCAGGGCTGCCTGTCTAAGGGGAGGGCAGGGAGAGGTGGGAAAGGGGCACTTTTCCCCGCAGCTTGCCAAAAGTATGATCTTGTCCTGACATGCTGGCTGCTGAGAGGAAGGTGTGTCCTCCGCTTCTCACTCGCTTGGCCACTTTTGCTAGGAAAGGAAAGGTCAAGTTGCAGCCCCAGGACCTGGAGAGGTGAAGGTGGGTTTAAAGACACAGCCTGATGTTTGTACCTCTGGGGTTTTTACATTGGCAAATGAACTAGTTGAAAATCATCTAAGAAAACCTAATTGCCCAGCAGAGGAAATAATGATGTAGCCTTTCCGTGTGTGTTTTTTTTTCCCCTGCAGTAACCACAACTCTCTCCTCCTGGTCCGGGCATGCTAGAAAATGCAACGAAACAGCCAAGTCCTATTGTGTCAATGGCGGGGTGTGCTACTACATCGAGGGGATTAACCAGCTCTCTTGCAAGTAAGTGAGTGCAGCTCTTGTGTCCATATGGAAATTACTTGGCTGGGGGGAAGGAGACCTCTGTGCGACTGCCGGAGGAGGGGGAGCGCTGGAATTCTCCTGGCAAGTGCAGTTTGAGCCGTGCAGGTTCAGAAAGGGAGACCAGGGGGGCGGGAGGCGGGGGGTTCTTGTTTTCTTTTCCTGTGTGAGCGCCACCGTTCTCTTTTCCTGACTCTTCCTCTAAGAGTATGTTTGTCCCGGCTGTTTCCTTTCCCTTTCTTTCCCTTTCTCCTTTGCATCTTCGGGGAAGGTCGGGTCCCTTTTGCTCTCCCTGAGCCGGCTCAAGGCTCTGTGTCCTCTGCTGACACATCCCCCAGCGCTCAGCATCTTCCCCCTCCGGGACCAGAGGGGGTCCCTTGCTGAGACCTGCCTCTTACCGCTCCTGCCCGCACCCCATGGGCTCGGAAGCGGGTTTAGCCCACAGCCATTCACCACTCTGGGGCACTTTGGGGCAGGCTGTTGGTTGTTTATTTCTCCTTTTCATATGGTAAAACCTGCCAAAAAAACCCCTAGGGAGATATACTAAGTTACCCTTAAAATGAAACTTCTTGGAGAGGTTAAAGCGGGGCTGCAGAGTCCGAGGGATGTGGAATGGGATGTGAGACCTTTTCACCTCTGGTTCAAACCTGTCACAGTCAGCAAGCCCAGCAGCACCTCACAGCTCACCCTCCAAGCCTGATGGGGACTGTGAATGACAGGCACGGTCTGATTGCCGGTGCTGGACATGGAGGTAGCCAAAACACACCCGTACCTGCCCCCTGGCTCCTGTGGAGTGAGCATGAGGTGGTGCCCCAGGTCTGCATTTGCTGAGCAGATGCAGTCAGCTTCTGAGCTCGCCTGGGGATCCAGGCATCACTGTGCCCAGCTTGCAGAAGCCCAGAGCTGACCATTTTCTCCCTGCGTGGCCCAGAGACCTCTCTGTGGAGATGCACAGCCAAAGGTATTTACATCCGTGGACGCCAACCTAGTACCACCACTACTGCGTGGTGTGATGCTCATTGGACACTCAGCTCCTCAAGCCTTGAAGGACATATTCGAAGAGAGCCATCACCCCTCCTGGAAGGGCTGTGAGCTGATCATGCTTGGCACATCTCCATTCTCCCAGTGCTCCTCTGTTTTGGCAGGGAGCGGCAGGAAAGACCATGTGGAAATGCATGCTGCTGGGCTCCTGTGCTCTCACCTTCCAATGCAGGATCAGCTGTGGTAGGAACGGCACAGGGTAAACAGCATCTTTCAGCTCTCCCAGGCTTGCCCCTTCAGACCTGAGAAGAGCGGGATAGGACAGGTACCAGATGCTGTGGTCCTCCACGCTTCCCACGTGCATGACGTGAGAGCAGCCCTTTTACACCACAGACTTGTGCTTTAGGGTTGTTGTCTCTGCCATTGGCTTTTGGTGGCACTGTAAGTTCATCTTGCCAGTGTTCCCCAAGGGAAACATGGGGGAAGCCCCGCATGATGACTCAAAGTCACAGTTCCTGTTCTGGTGTAGCTGTAGTCCCAGGAAGCCCCAGCAGTTCCAGTCTTTCCATGCTGGGAAGGGGTCAACCCTTGAAGCCTGGAGGAGTGTATGAATCAATACCTCTATCTGAAGCAGCGTGATGGTGCCAAAGGCATAGATCTCAAGCTATTTCTTTTGGGAAGAACTTGAATCCAGATCAAGACTTTTCGGATCGGATCAACTTCTAATTACAGCAGGAGGTACCTGAACTCCCGCCCCAGGCGGCTGTAATGGTCGGGCGCCGGTTTTCCTAGCGAGGGATGTGTGCAGGAGTTACCAAGTGTCTTCCCTGCTTCAGCCAAAGTAATTCCAGCCTTGCAGAGGAGCAGTCTACCTTCAAACCAGGCTGCTATGGTAGCCGATGAACGGAGCGGAAGCTCAGCGATGGATTGTGGTAAGATTTTATGTGCCCTGTGAAACAGACCTAATTATTTCATATAATTGGAAAGTCACTTGCAGATGGTAAAATGATTTCCTTTTCTGATGGGTCCCAAGATACCGATTGCTAAAACCAGAGGGGAATTGAATGAGTGTGTATAGAAGGGCAGCGAAGTGTTAACCGAAAGGAGGTGCTTTGGAGGTCTGCAGTGTCCCTCTTTGTCTGCCCGAAAAGACAGGTCTGCGTTAGCAGGAACGCAGGAGACCCAAGTGCCTTCCACACAGTGCAGTCATTTCTGCTCTTCCTGCGTGGGGAGATATCTGGGTGTTCGTTCTCCTTGGGTGTTTTTATCATTACATCATAGACTGAAGATAAGAAATCATGGCTGATGAAGTGGTGTGATTTTAGCGTTTCTGGACTCCAGAAGACAAAAGTTACTGAGGAATGCAGAAGCATTTGAAATGACCCTCGTATTTCCCCCCAGGTGTCTTTTCCAATAACATGGACAATTCTTGGGGAAGGCTGGTGGTGGATAAACGGACTGAACGTATGTCTGTCTGCAAACTAGCAAAATGCTGACATGTTTCACAGCTTCCTCGTGGCACCAAGACAGGAGCTCTGCTGCTGTGGTTTCTGAAAGATACGGTGATAGGGAGGAGAAACTAGAGAAGGCAAAGATGCAGGCTTTGACCTGCGCTCCGTAACGTGGGAGCCAGCCTTGGTCCTCCCGCCACACGATGCCTCTGAGACAGGAGCATGGAGGAGATCGACAGGTCCTTCTGCACATAACCTCCTCAAATGCCTTGGACATCAAAGAGGACCCACGTGAGCATCTTCAGCCCGGAACAACGCAAGTGTCTGCGCACTGTTCCTGCGTTGCTGTTCTGATTAGAGACAGCAGGGCACCGTGTGCCGGGTTGCAGCCCTCCTTCACCGCACGCTAAGGAGCCTCTAGCACTGCAGCACCCGTGTGGTGTTACCAGCCTTTCCTCAGCAGCTATCAGAAAGCAGAATTTGAGAGTGCTCCCGTTCACTACCTGCCACTGTCCTGCCGTCAGCTCCCCGCAGTGGATTTCAGTGTTTGCCGCTGTCCACAAGCGCAGGAGCTCCTTCCTGTAGATGTTACCCTGGCACTGCGGAGAAAAAAGAGCAGCTGAGTTCTCGAATTATTTCTTCCCCTGAAGAGGCTCAGGCTTGACTTGTTACAGATAGCGCCTGAAGTGGCAGCTGGCCTTTTCTTATTATCTGTTATCAGCCTTCCAGAAACGTGTTCCTCCTGGTCTTTTATATTCTGGGGGACAAACTGGTTGCCTGTAAACCCACCTCCTCCATCCTTCTCAACACACTTCAGCTAGACCTCGGACAATGCATTTTCTTCAGCAGGAAGGAGCCCAAAGGAGACTCGGAGCTGTTGCAGAAGTTGTGTCGCTTTTGGATTGTGTGCTGGCATGATTTTGTCCTTAGTTTGAAGTAAACTCTACACATACTAGTGTCAAAGGAAGCCGGAAGGTGATACAGTCTGTGCTGCTACCCTGACTCTGCAGACAGACCACCTGGAAGTTAGATGGGAGAAGTGTGATCTGCTCAGATATTCTGCAAACTCTCAGCATAAACCCAGGAAACGACTGAGCCACACACACAGAACTGACTCAACAGCCCTAGTAAATTAACAAGCCTCAGGCTCTTGTTGACAGGAAGAATTTCTCGACCCTTCTCCAGACCATTTTGCTCAGGAAGGCCTTAGGAATGGGACTGGTTTCTGGCCATAACTGTGGGGAAGTGGCAAGTCTGAGTGGAGCAAATGCCAGTGCTCGCGGGAGGGATGCACACAAACCTGTCTCAAGGCCTTGAGCTGGGCTGGGACACAGAAGAGCAGTGACAGGTTTATGGTGTCCAGCTGAACGTAGCGCTTGTCTGGCACCCTCTGATCCGGGGTCTGCCTCAGTCCTGGAGCCCGTTGGGTTCTTGGCACAACTTAGAGCGGTTTGAGGCTGCTCTAGTCCTTTAATGCTGGGTGCCGTGTCCCACGGGGTTGTGCCGGAGTGTGTATCACAGCAAAAATACTCCTTTCCCAGTGAGGTCTTGGCACACGTTATCTACAGCTGGGGCCTTCCCAGCCAACGAAGAAACGACGGCAATTCCCACTGCTGCACAGCTCCTCCCTGCCCACCTAAACGTGCTTCGTGACTCCTGTGTGTGGTGGTATAATCGCAGTGGCTGGTACCCCGGGCGAGGGTCCTCCTAAACTGCATGGCATCAGAAGGCTTAAAAGCTTCATAGAGCAACGCCCCCCATCCTGCGGCACTGGTCGTGCTTGCAAGAGGCAGGCTGACGGATTTACAAGTGCTGGCAGATAGACAGACTCCCTGGGTCTGGGCTGACAGCACTGCATTACGTGAGGGGGCAGGTCAGAGGCCTGGAGGACCTGAGACGAAACGTGAAAGTCAAGGAGAGAATAAAAAGCAAAACAAAGCAAAAGAGAACCGGTCAGTCCATCTTTAAAGTAGCTGAGCTGTGCAGATCACCAACTCGCAAAGTCACCTGCTCACTTCCTAGCAGCCCATTCGCTTCCCTCCTCCATGCGTGTTGTTTCCCCCGGGAAAGGGGAAGGATCGTTCCAAAGGGTTAGAGACGTTGCCAGCTGCCCTGTGCCCTTCCAGAGCCCCATTCAAAGAGGGGGTTCTCCTGGCAGCACAGCTCGCTGAGCTCCCCCGTGGTGTCAGGAGCTCTGCCCTCCCTCTCCGTGACACTCCTGGTCTGGTCCGCACAACCTCGAGGATGTCACGTTGCCAGGGATGTAGGAGCAGTTCTGTGGGGAGTGTTGCAACGTCCTCAGACGTGAGGAGCCCGTAGTGTTGAGCTAGGGGTGAAAACCTCCACATCCTGTTCCAAATCTCCTCAAGCGGTCAGGACTCACTCACGGGGTTTTGCATGCTCTTTGTCTGGGGAGGGGAGATCAGGAACCTTGACAGGTTCAGGTGGCCTCTCTGTGCATCCTGTGCAACGTGTCCTTCTTAATGCGCGTGTAGCTATAGCAGACCCTTGAGAACCATGGGTGCGGAAGCTGATCCTGCAGCGGTGAGGCTCGGTGAAGACAACAGGGCAGATCCTGCTGGGCTCCCACAGCTCGGGGCGAGCTGCACTGTTGTCCTCGCTGAGCCCAGAAGTGGGTGTCCCTGTGGCTTGGGCTCTGCTGTACAGCAAACATGCCTCGATTAGCTGCTCTGGAGGAAACCTCTGCATTTATTCTGGTTGCTTTCTTTTCTTCCCGTCAGTGATTCTGTGGAGTCCAGCCTTTTGTGGCTCTCCAGAGCCTGGTCATCTGGGACTGGTCAGGGGACAATGACAGAACTGTCGTCTTTTTCAGGCCTTTGCACAAATAAGCAACATGCTTAAAACATTGCTCCATTTGCTTACGTCAGTGCATTGTGTCCCTCTGCTACAGCTTCTCCTCATCCCGTTATTTTGAAGCACCCGCTTGTTCACATTCTTCTGTAACACGGAATCCGTTACGAGAGCTACCGAATCGGGCATGCTTTAATGGAGATCCGAGGGAGCAGAGGACGTGTGCCAGCTCTTGCAAGATTTAGATCAACAGCTGGGCGGAAAAAGTTTTGCTTCCAGCAGGAACATTATGATAATGATGTTATTAATTAATAGTAGCAAAAAATAATTAACAGTAATTATTGCTCTGCCCTGATAGAGGGCAAAAGGTCAAAGTTTCTCCACTTTCATAAATAAGTGCTCTGCAAACAACATAGAAATGGGTCATCCAAACCATTTTGGCTTGTACCTTTTGAGATTATTTATTTGGCTGATCATCTTACTGCATTTTTTTTTTTACCATGTAAATATTGAATTGCAATTAATCCCAAACCCAAGAGCGAAACTTTGTGGATGTTTTTGAAATGGGGTAAAACCAAAGTCTCAAGGAATTGGTCAAAACTGAAGGAACTGAACATTTTCCAGCAACAACAGAATCTGGGCAGAAAAATCCCTGACCAGTTTTAGCGATGGCATTTGCAAGGAGCAATTTTTCAGATGTGGCAAGTTATTTTTTTTTTCGTTTTCATGTGCCCAGTTAGGCACAGAAGGAGGGAGTTAAGCACGGGCAGTCTTGGCTCTTGGGGGTTCTCCGCACAGGCCGGAGAGGGGACCAGCTGCTGTCTGCAAGAGGTTGGTGCAGCCTCATACTTCCCCAAGACCATTCCCACAGACACAGCTTTGTTTGCTTCCTTTGGCCTTTGAGGAGAGACATGTTGGGCCTCCGTGACACCCGTGAGTGGACCAGGAAGTCCAAAGGTAATACTTGCAGGAATAGTCCACCACCTGCGTAGTCCCTGCAAGAGCTTTCAAAAGGAAGAGGGACTCCGTTTCGCTGGGCTAGCCAGCCAAAACCTCTAGACTGCAGGAAGAAGGATGCCATGACCATAGACCATCTCATGGCTTTTGACCTTAGTGAGCCTTAACTTGCAGGTATATCCGTCAGGCCATATGCTTGGCCACTGAAGAAGAGCTGCCCAGAAGCCCTTACCACAGACAGCACATTCTACCAGCAGAAAAGGTGCTTTCCATTGCTCTTCCTGTCCAGACTAGGAGACTCATGTCTCATCCACGCTGGAAATTTCTTTCCTAGAAGTCACAGCTGGAGCTGTAGTAATAAATAACGCATTATCTTCACCGACCTAAAAGTATGAGACAGCCAAAAAAACCCCGACCCATGAGCACTCCAGGCTTTCAAATGTCTCCTGGTCACCGTTGCTGCCAGCAGCCTTGCTTATGAGGAATTCGGACCCAGGACTGCCAGAGCGGCCCATGTGTCTTGACAGTTGGGAGGTGACAGAAGGTGCTCATGAGGGCTTCTTTTCTGCCACTTTTCCCAGTGCTGATTCACTAGTAACTAAAGATGAAAAGCCTGAGCTGTCCTAGACACAGAGAAGAGAGTTGTCTCCTGCCTCCTCTCTAGAAAGCTCTTCTCCCCACCCACGCTAGGCTGACTGCAGAGATCTGAGGATGGTCTTGATGGTAGCTGTCATGGCATCAAAGCTTCTTTGACACTTTTCTGTTTTGCTTTTTCACTTCTCACCAATTTCTTTGAGTTTTTATTCCCTTCCACCAATTTTCATGTAATTTGCAGTCTTTCCTTAATGGCATGCAGCTTCGGTCACGCTGAAGTCCCAGCCTTGGCTGACCTCTTGCAGATGTGCGCCCGAGGCAGTTTTAGCTCCTTTCAGGCAAAGCACCTCTTTTTGAGGTGGGTAGGACATTTGCTTCGTTCAGCAACACCCTCGAGGCCCTTTGGTGTCCCCACAGCAGACATGAAATCTCAGATACCAGACAAATGGGCAGCACATTGCCAGCTAAACTGGACACCCTTGAAGACTCTGTGAACAGGTTCATGACTCTGTCAGTGGTGATGAGTAAACTTCAGAAAGGATTGGGAAGACCCCTTCTATTTTTGGTGCCTTGTTCAACCCCAGTGCATTCAACCTCTTAAAAGTTTCGCCCAAGTCACACTTCCTTAGGGTTCTCCTTGTGAGGCTGCATCCCCAGCTGCCTCAGGCTTGTGCTCTTTGCCAACAGCACATCTTCTTCACTCCTCTCCCCAGTATCCTCTTCCTCACCACAGGGGAGGGCAATAGGCCTCATGTCTGATGGTAGCCCCTTGGACTGGGCTTTCCTTGGGAGCTGGCTGAGCTCCTTGGTGCTGGAAGGACACTCCTGGAATGTCCACCCTAAGATGAAAGTCTACAAATAAGAGGGTGAATTTTTCAAAGATATTTGCCTGACCAGGGAGCCAGATTTTCAGTTTCAAAGGTGACTTGGATACTGAGAAACTGAGGGGTATGACTAGGGAGTTCAGCGAAGCCTCGTGCAGAGCCATGCCCTTAAGTCCTCCCCTGAGCAGTTCAGGGCGCACAAGCAGCCCAGCACACTCCCCCATGGAGCACAGGTCCCAGAAGACAGATGCTGTGTAGCACAGAAAACAGGTTTGGTCAAGGACAGCGAGGGTGCTCCAGCTGTTTGGCTTAGCACGGACCTCAGAAACTGCAGTGAAAACCAGCAGGAAATGAAGTGCCGAAGCCACGTCAGTCATGCAAGGCCTTCCAAAGCTCTCTTTCATGAGAGGGACAGCAGGTGAAATGTCCTCTGGGCATGGGGCACCCTGCTTTGGAGAACTGGGAAATGTGTTCTTTAGGGGAACGATGGACAGGTTTGGAGCTGGAGGAGTGTTGAGGTGCAGACGGGCAGTAGGTGGGATGGAGAGATTATGCAGCCTTTTTTGGCCATATCTTCTCCTTGGATCATGCTGATTCACAGGTGTGTCTGTAGGCATCCAGTATCCAGCACTGAGACTCAGGCTACCTCTGGCATACCAGCAGGTTGTCCCACGGGTGGATGGCCTCCCTTAGGAGCCCGTGGCAGTGCTGGGTCAGCAAAGCCTCAGCCTTCGCCCACTGAAAGTGTTAATGCAGGTCTCCAGGCAGGGGTTAGACGTCTATGCGCTGGGGGAATGGCACCAGCCACGTACATCACCGTGGCTGGAACATCTTTACACCTTGTCCTGCCTGGTGCTTCCTCACATCCTTCCCCAGGCCTCTGATGAATCTCACCTCTCCCATTTGGAGAGGAGCCTTCCGGCTTGGAGAAGTCTGTATCCTGGCAGGCCTGACAGATGGGCGGGTGTCCCCGTGGTCTGTTCCGCTGGCTGAGAGCTGCCTCTCCTGCTGAGAGCCCCTAGCACTCCCTCACATGTCGTGATTCCCACCTGCTGGCCCAGATCAGTGTATGTTCATGATGAGGGAGAGCTATTAAAAATCAAGGTTTTCTGGTCATGAGTAGGAAAGGCTTCTCTAATTTCTACCTCTTCCTCCCAATGGAACTAAATAGTTGCTGAAAAAACCTGTCTCTGTTCCCTTAAGCAAGTAGAGAGAAGCAGGAATTCATTTCTCTTCTTGACTGTTTATTGCCACTGGAGCTGCCTCTGTAAAGTGCCATCTAAACGTGAAGCTCTCGAGAACAACAAATGGTGCCACAGCCCTTGAGCAACAGCACAGAACCGATCTGCCCACAAGGTGTGGAACCTCGAAGCCTTGGTCACATTCCGCATCAAACCATCCCTTCCTCACCCCTTCGCCATGTCTGCACACTGGGAGCAGGCGTTAGTGGGCCTTTGGGTGTCACGGAAGGGTCAGATCTGCACTGCCCATGTGGGGCTGGCAGTGAGTGCATGGGATGGGGGCCTGGACCTGCCCCTCTCCACCCCACCGTATGCACAGGCTGGGACCAGTCAGGACACCGTGCCGAGGCTGCTGCGGCCGCTTGCTGTCCTTCTCGGGGGACTGGCAGGGAGATCAGCTGTTGACCTCAGGCTTGGGCCTCTGGTCCACATCCTTTTTGCTGAGGTGTCTTTCAGTCCCTTTGTGACCATCTGGGGCCCGCTGAACATGGAGGGCCAGTGCAATCTTGTGGGGTGGCAACTGAGACCGAGGAAGGTCTGACACGTACGAGGCACAGAGCCTGCTGGAAAACAGATGTGAAGACGGTAGCTGTCATGATAAGACCCTCTTAAGCTCAGAGGAGGGAGAGGTCGGTTGGGAAGGGAGGAAGTTGTGGGACAGGCAGGTGAGAGCTGGGACTTCAGGAAAGCTAGGGATAACTTTTAGGGACAATCCAAGGAGGCCAGAAGGCAAGATGTGAAGTGAGGTAGAGAGATAGATAAGTGCCTGGAGCAGAAGTGTTCGGCCACCCACAGCTGAGCTCCTGTCCCTTTCCAGGATCAGCCCCAGCTGTGGTGGGTCACAATGCACCATGTGTGGTTCAGCACCCCCGCTGCACCCCTGCCCATGTCCCTGTGCTCCTCAAACCTGGCTCAGCCTGGGAGCTGCTCCGGGGAGCTTACTCATGGGCTGGTGCGCCTGCCTGGTGGCCCTTGTCCACAGGGCACCATCTCTGCCTCTGCAGCATCAGGCTAATGCCCATGACCTGGCACACTCTGGCCCATCACGTAACGATGGTCAGGTCAACCTGAGAGACCCTCACAGTTGGGCAGCAGGCGAGACCTGGTCGGTTCAGCTTTCTTCTCTGTCCATTTCGATCTGTTAAGGCAGAGGCTCTGCACGTGCTTTCTCTCTAACCACAACGTAATCCTTTTCCCTGGAACATCCTGTGGGTACCTCTGGGGTAGCAACAGGAAGACGCTCGCTGTACGCAACACTCGCTGTCGCCTAAGCAGCCGCTCACCGCTCTCTGGTGCCTCTTGCCGGTCTTGTCTAGATGGAAGCTCCAAGGAGAGTCTCTAGAAGTAGCACCCAGCCCATCTCAATCTTCCTGCCAGCTGCTGCTTCTAGCAGGTGAGAGGGAGGGAGGCAGGCAGAGGAGGAGAGGAGGGGTTTGGCCGGCCGCGTGAAGACCCAGGCCAAAAGCAGAGCTGGAATGCTGACGCTGCAGCTGCCTGGGTAAAGCAAAGTGAAGAGTAAATCTGCACGTAGCGCCTTTATTTTTTCCATTCATCACAATGCACTTTTTATTTCTGACCTTAGCCTCAAGAATGGTGCCAGACATGTTCTGTGATTTCTCCCCTTTTCCCCTCCAGATGTCCAAACGGATTCTTCGGACAGAGATGTTTGGAGAAACTGCCTTTGCGATTGTACATGCCAGATCCTAAGCAAAGTATGTTTGAAGACAAAAAATG
The DNA here is from genome assembly GCA_009769605.1 of Bucorvus abyssinicus. Taxonomy (NCBI): domain Eukaryota; kingdom Metazoa; phylum Chordata; class Aves; order Bucerotiformes; family Bucorvidae; genus Bucorvus; species Bucorvus abyssinicus. Next base: position 20,099,912 of record CM020041.1, on the reverse strand, counting down.
CACCACACTACTTAAAACCTCCCGGGCACAGCGGTGGATGTAGAGTGGTCTAGTCAGGGATGGCTCTTGGTGTCAGCTTTGGGCTAGGGCTTAGGGCCGCAGGTAAGGGTGAAGGCTGAAAGCAGACAGACAGGAGTCGTGGAAGGGATCAGAAGGGGCCTCAGCTCGGTCTGTTTGGGTGTCGTTTTGCTATCTTGTTTCTCTCTTTCTGGTTTTCTTTCTTCCGGTAGGTGTCCGATCGAATTCACGGGGGACCGGTGTCAGCATTTCGCAATGGTCAGCTTCTCCAGTATGTCTCTTTCTACTTCTCTCTCTCCCTGGTGGTTGTAGCTCTGTGTTGTGTCCTTAAAGCAGGTTCTTCTGTTCCGCAAGAGCCCTCTTCCTGCCTTGTGCGCTCCCGGCTCTGCTTGGCCCTAAGAGGAGCCGTGAGCGTGTCCAAGAGCAGAACCAGGGCTCCTGTTACCTCTCCCTTTGTTAGAATGGGTTCTGCTTTCGTTCCTGGTTGAACTGAATGTCGCTTGCTCTTCTCATGCCAAATGCAAATAAGGCACAAGGCCATGTGGTGTGCTGTGCGAGAACAGCCCGGGTGACAAGCCGTGTCTGCCAGCGCTGCCTGCCTCAAGATGGGCTGCGCTGTGCGGGGCAAGAGACGCACGCTTTCCCGTGACTCTTGCGAGGGGGGTGGAGTCTCTCTGTACCCACTGAGGCAATCACAGCACGGGCTGTCATGATGTTTCTCTTGAGGTGAGGTTGCATTTCTGCTTCCAGAAGCTAAACCAGAGGTGTTCCTGTCTCTCCTGCAGGGTTGCGTATGGGGTTGTGTCTAACTGCAGTGACCGATCCTTAAACCTCGTATTCCGTGGGTGTAAATACCCTTGAGCCCTCGCACTTAGTGCTTCCCACTTTCTAGTTTCCAGTTCCCACAGGCTCTAGGTCCCCAGGGATGCCTTGCTTATAGCCACCATTAGCTCGTTTTGTTCCAGGCAGATAATCTTTCGGGGCCCATACCCAGACAGTGCCCCAGCATCAGTGGGATCCTGGTCTGGGTAAGGACCGACCTGAGAGGAGGCGCAGGAAATGGGCCCCAGCGTCCTCCCTCTGCGTGACCCATCCTGCCTCCGTGCTGGCCCTTTGGACCACCACAAATGGTGGGTTTAAAAAGAGGCTTTTTAAAAAGAGCCGCAGGAGGGGCTTTCGTTAGTGGGCCCCAGAGGAGAAATGCCTCTCCGTGGTGACTCCCCGATTGCCAGTCCCTCCTCTCCCACCACTCTGTACGAACTCCTGCAGTCCTCACCCTGAGCTGGCGATAGCCGGAGTCTCATTAACGCGTGCTAGTGTGGCAAGTGCTGGCGTCAGCCTCCTTCTACGGGGAGTGCAGACGAGATGCACATGGGCTTCGTGAGGCCCTTGGCACAGCTCGACGTTTCTACATGGCCTCTTGTTCCCAATTGGCTTCCGAAGTTGAAACCTCTGTCGGTTTATCCTTTCAGGCTGAAACATCCCAGTAGGCTCTTCTGACAACAACGGAAGAAAATGGTCTGCTTTGACCTTTAACCTGATGCAAAAAGGGTTCCCCTTGGTGCCAGGGACCCCGGCCGCAGTCCGCGGCGGACGCTCGCCCCGTGCAGCTGCTTTGCAGCGTGTTTCATGAGGGGGTGTCCAGCAGGTCACTGCTGCCGCGCTGCAAAACCAAAACGGGTGAAAATGAGCTCGATGTCAGGGAAGGGACTCTTCAGAACACGAATGGCGGGGGTCAACGGCGTGTGTTTTTACCCCGGGCTGCAGAACCCAGCGTGTTGTGGGAGTGGGGTTTGTTTCCGTGTTATTCCGTGTTAGAGGAACGGTGCCAACGCCGACACATGTTCCTTCCCTTACCTCAGTTCTGCTCTACCCACAGGGTGGAAAGTTAAAACAGCTTAACAGCCCTGGTTACCTGTCTGACCCTGGATAGAAACCCGCTGAGAGGGGGATTCATCCGGGTTTATAGCTGCTGCCGCTTTCGGGTCACAGCTGGGTAACACACGTAGCAGCAATGCTGCGGAAAAGCGTGCGCTGAACTTGCTGCGCTTCTGAGCAGGAGAAGTGCCTCGCTGGAGTCTGGGCTGCGCAAGTACTTGCTTTCTGCTTTAATCAATAATTAGGGCACGGCAGAGCTTGCTGTTGCTCTGTAACTCCCTCAGCGCTTTGTCCCGCATGGGCTCTGACAGGTCAAAAGCTGAAACAGATTAAATGAGGTTCCGGCATTTCCCCTGCGAATCAAATAGCTCCGTCCTGATTCAGGCTTTGAGGACATCGCCAGCTCCTGACAGGTACTTCAACAGGAGAGAATGACACCTCCGCTGGCGGTGCTTTAAGTGCATCTGGGGCGTTCTAGGTTTTCAGGCCTAGATCAGAGCCCTCTGATCCTTTAACAGAAACGTTAAATATTACGACATGACTTTTAGTAGGTATATCCCAGGGCTGAGCGCGAGCCTCTGCAGAGTGAACTACATTTAAGATGCTCTTCGGAAAAGATAGAGAGGCACTTTGCTGAATTTGGGCCAGAGATGGAGGTGGTGCAGCATCCCAGCATCAGGCCAGATGTTGTGCGTCTTCCTCCTGGGAGCAGCTTCCCACCTCGCCGGTTCGAACCCTTCCTCAGATTTTGTGCAGGTGAAACTGCCCGTGTTCTCTAGGAGTTCGGTCTGGCTTTGCCTGTTTGACAGGTGGCTCTGGAGGTTTGTTTTTCTCTGATTGTCCCAAATACCTGCTAGACCACCACAGGAGTGAAGACGAGAATCAGACGCATTTAGGCAGGTTTTCTCGCATGTGATGTTTCTCTGTGTTGCTGTTACAGCCCTATGACAAGTGCCTGCTGCCAGCCATCCTGGGTGTATAACCTACGGCTTGAAAAGGAGGAGGAAATGTTCAAGGTGGAGGGGTTTTTATGTCGTGCTCACACTGGTGCTGTTTTCTGACAGATTGGTACAGAGGAACCCACTAGGAGTTGTATTATTGGGCTGGCTTGGAGACCTCCCGGTCTGTCCCGGCTCAGCCCTTACGTGGACAAATAGTGTTTGCTTTTGGTAGGAATTCGCCAGGGCAGAATTCAAGCAAGTATCTCAGCCGTTGGTTCCTATCTGCTTGTAAGGAGTTTACATTTTATTGTGCTTGCATTGTAATGCAAATGTAATGGGAAATGCGTTGAGATACTGGAGAAAAAAATGTGAATCATGCTGGAGCAGCTGGAACTTACCTGAGCAAATGGGCGCGTAGCGCAAGCAGAGAGCACTGCCGGGGCTTAGCGAGGTGCCGCTGGTGAGCAGAGCTGTGCTACCGGGCTGCGCCGGCTCTCTGTGCATGGGTCTAAGGCACCCGTCAGGGCACGGCTCGTACCGTGAGGAGATCTGAGGCAGCACGTTTGTTTTGTGCAGCAGTGGCTGGGTGCGTGTAGGCAGTTGTCTACCACCATTCACAGACAGACACTGAGCCAGTGGCCGCGGCGCAGAGGCACTGATGCGGAGTAATCCCACGTCCAGTAAGTACGGCAGAGTCTCACAGGGAAACTTAAAAGCTTTATCCCGCTCATCATAGGTCAGGCTTGGGACACTATGACAAATGGCCGTCCCACCTTCATCGGAACAGCAGGAGGAGGAAGGAAGGGGATATGTCAGAGCAAACAACTGCATGGGCACCGAGGTTGAAGTAATGGAAAGGTCCATATCTGAGCAGGAAAAGGTGTCCTGGCTGAATGTGCTGACTTCAGCCTGGTTGGATCCCTCTTGTCTGTGTGAGATGTCACTGATCTCAGTGGGTCTCTGCACGCTCCTCCATCGTCACCTAAAGAGCTGGCTGATGGAGGAAGGTTAGAAGATCATGTTCTCTCTCTAGGCTTTCACTAACCTGTAAGAGAAAAGCCTTATCGAGGCTGTGCAATATAGCTGAGGGACATTGGAGAGAGATTTAGAGCAGTTTTAGTTCAGAGTGAAGGAGAATTAATGGCAGTGAACAGAGGGGACGGTGACTGCCTACAGTTACTGTACAGAACAGAGGAATGCCCTGGTAGATGAGAATGTAGGGAATTATTTCCGTGGGTGATGAGTCATTAAATCATCTTACTAAAATGTTTTTCCCATCCATTTCTTCATGTTTCTATGTCTCCGTACGATTATAGGTGCAGACGTAATTAATACGTATACTGCATTGTACAGATGAAGGTAAAGTCCTATAGTCGGCTGGTTTTGGGAGTCAGACCTTGCAGTTAGGATGTAACTCTAGTGAAGCCAGAGGGCTGGGAGATCCGAACTCCAAACTGTCCCCTCAAGCGGCAGTCTTCCCTGACACTGGCCACAAGGAACGCAACATGCAGCCAAGGGGTAACCAGCCGTACTGGCCATCAGAGTTCACATCAGCAGCTCACTCGTCTTCTGATCCCTGTTCTCCCCTCTCCCCTTTGCAGCAATAGTGCAGCCAGACCGTCAGTAATTTTTTCAGTGGGCTTTTAGACATCTGCGTTAGAGGTCTGAGTCCAAATTCATACCACAGGTTCCCTTCATAGTCACTGCAGAGGGTTTGGTAGCCAGGGATGAGCATTTGGCTCATTAACTCCAGTGCTGCCGTCAGGATGAGAGGTCTCGTCCTCCAGAGGTGCGGAAGGTGGTGGGTACACGCTCACAGGTTTAGCTGTCAGAGGCCTCTCCTGGAGCCCTGGTGCAGGTATCTGCAGACTCACAGGCCACAGCTGTCTCTGGCTGTCCATCCACCAGTGAGAATAGCGGTTTGACAGAGCAATCTTGGTCCGTAGCCTGAATGAATCCATGGCATTCGTACCCAGGGACCATTTTGCCTTTGCAGTCAGACCTTCATCTCTGCTGGCACACGTGGGTGAAGAGTTCAGCAATATCACAAAAGAGTCAGGAAGTCTCTTGTGAGAGCTTCTAGTGGGCACTGGAGGCTCACCCAATTGACAGTCGTCTCCTGGGTCCAGCTTCATAGGCACAGCTAGGGCTTGCAGCTCTTTCTGGAGGCAGAAGCGTGCCCCAAATCACCCTTCCTGTTAAGAGACATTTTTTAAAGCTGGGCTGGCTCCTCTATTTCAGAGCTGCCTGTTCTACATCAGATCAAGATCTAGCTCCATCTACTCTCTTCTGCAAGAAACTTTTCAGGTCTTTGTAAAACCCTGCAAGCAGCCGTTTCACGCCTGGTGGGGCCGATACTGACGGTTAAACACCACACACGGGAACATTTGTACCTTGCCTAAGTCTGCACGTTTGGATTCTTTCCTCTTGTAATTTATGGAACGAGTTAGAAATTTGGGATGAAGTTTTCTGTTTATGCTTGTCTCTTGTCTGTGGAATCTGAAATTTCATCTTAACTTTGCTATTTATTCATCTCCCAAAATAATTGTCACTGATCTGGAGGACAAATGTCATACCACTCATCTTCTTTAGTGAAACATTTTCGTTTTCTGCTTTGTGACCTAGTTGAAGCTGAAGCCTGTAGCCTGCCTGTAAACATCCTGGAACAGAGCTGGCATTCGTATCCAGTCTCATCTAGCATATTCTCTGGTTTTGCCCCATATTTATCGTTGGTTTCTGTAAAATTTAACTTTTAATTCATAGTTGGAGTCTTCGAACTGTCATGCTTTGGAAGCGCAGAGCAGCATTTTCTGCTGTCCACTGGGAGAGCACGCTTCCTTTTCAGCATGGGGCTCCCCTGAGAGTCTGTTACTCAGACATCAAATCCCTGTCTTCAAAGGGGACAAAGACAGCTCCTCTTGTTCCTGGTACCTGGTGTAGTCATCTGGAAACACGGGAGAGAAGAGCTTGAGCTGAGGAGTCCGAGTCTTGCAGCTGCAGACGATGTGGCCCGTTCTGCCTGCAGTGGATGCTGCTGTGAGTTCCCAGCTTGACACGTCTCCCAGGACTGCCTGACTGTAGCCATCGAACGTTTAGCGTGATGGATCTGGCTCCTGCTCGATTTGCTGTGTGGCAGGATGTTTCCCTGGCATAGGCATTACCGATTCCTGCCAACAGCAGATGAGGAGCGTGGCCATATCCGAGGCGAGAACCACTTGAGCATCCACCGCGCCATGGCTGGGTGTGAGCTGCGTAATGATCCCAGCAGCGTGATTCCTGCCCTGGCATAACACATGTCCTGTAGACCCGGTGTCTGGGTCTTCCCATCAGTCGTTCTTTCACGGGAAATTTCTTCCACAGGAAATGGCTTTCCAGCCAGAAAAGCATAAACCGTTTCTACTTGCAGTGTCAGAATCCGGCTCTGGGCTGGAGACAGAATGGTGTGTCCCCACAAACCGGCTCTGGCGCTGCTGACTGAACCCTCCGGCAAGCCGAGCAGTGTGGCTTTATCGGGTTCTCGTTTTTCTGAGGGATGGGCCCAGTCACTCTGAAGTCTGCACCGGGCGCGTTCATCACCCTGACACATAAAAGTGACACTTCTGCCAGGTAGGTTTTGGACACTTGCTCCTCACACTGAAGTGAAGCGTCCCCATGAGCAGAAGGATAAATGTACCACTTCCGGCTCTTCTGGAAGGTCTAGATCTGACTTTGATCTTCTCTGTTCACTTCAAGTCCCTTATTCAGCAGTAGTTTCCTACCTGTTGATCGCGATATGAAAAAAACGATAAGTGGAAGAATACTTCTCTTTTTTACCCACCTTTCTGTTCCCTCCTTCGCCCCTTACTCATCTGAACCCTAAACCAATATTCAGCAGCATTTTAAATTCCACGAACATTCTGCAGCTTCCTTTCAACGGCACGACAACCGCTGTCCCCTGAATTCCAGGGTGATGACTACGCTGTGGCGTGACTCGGTAATTATGGGGTGTTGGTGGTTTATCACAGCAGGGTTTTTCCTCTGCCCTGGACGGCAGTGCAGGTTACCCTTGGGGATCTCCTACAGTTCGTGGCGTGCTGATGATCCGCAGCAGCCCGCTAACGTTCTGTTGTTACCTACCGGGGCTCTTGAGACCTACCAATGGCTGTGCCGTTTGTGGAAAGTTTGCAGACTTTCTCTACTTGGAGATCCCACCTATTGCCCAGCCCTTAACACGAGCTCGGTGTCCTCTGTCCCCGGCGTCACGGGACTGTCTCGCATTGCTCCCTGTACGCCCCGGGGAAGCCTGGAGCAGGGTGCTGTGAGTATTACTCTTGTCAGTACAGTTTATGATCAATCGTCCCCCTTGCTGGTCCTCAGATGTTAATTCCCCACTTTTTTTCGTGCCTCGGCGCGTGCTCTGTGATCCAGATAGTCCTCTGGAGGACCCAGGCCTGGTCGGGGGAATAGTCATGCGGTAACTAAACAACGACGTTCTTGGGCAGCCTGAAGTCCACGAGCACAGGCCCAGTTTTCTCAGCTGTTTGCTACGACTTCTATCCTTCTTAATCATCCTATAAATCTGCAGTTCGGTGGGAGCCGTCTTGTCTCGAGCTATTTCTCCTGTAAGAACATTTTAAAGTTTTTTTCTCTTCATCTTTTAAAACAGGAAAAACGCGTTATAGAGAAAAACTTAATCACAAAATCTCTGCGGATCAAGTAAGTGTAGGACTTTGTCTTCTGTCTGACGATGAGAAAAAAAATCCACCACAAGATCTGTGACGGCGGGTCCACAGAGTACCCGCCTTACTGGGAGCACCTACATCCAGCTGTATGTTTTTTCTTTCAGTCCATTTCAGCTGAATATCAACTTTTGGGGGTCTTGAGTGCAAGGTGCCTGTGCCACTTGACTCTTCAGCAAGCTGGGTGGTACCGATCTGGGTGATGAATCCCATGCAGATGTACTGCAACTGAGATGGAGAGTGTGAAAATGAAACCTTTTTGTCACCTCTTTCACATTTCCCCCGCTTTTCGCTTCCTCAAGTCTCCCATGCTCACCGCCTTCGTCTGTTGGGCAGCCTTCTGTCAGTAGTTAGGTGTTTGAACATCTCCAAACTACGCGTCCAGTCTCCTTTGGGATCAACACAGAAGAGCCTAGCTTAGTTTTTAGGTACAAGAAATAACGTAAATGCTGCAAAGTAATGCATTAAAGGGGCCAGTAGCTGATGTTTTCTTAACGCTGATGGCTGCATTAGGAGGAACGGGTTCTGTCTTAAGTCCAGTGTTCTCAGAAAGGTTCAGCAGGCACATTTGGAACGAGATTTTCCAAAAAACACACCACCTCTTCAAATCGTTTGTGGAGTCTCACAGCAGTTCAGGGTGCTCAGCCCTTGCTCCTTGACATGACTAGGGAGCGTGAGTGGAGTTCAGACAGAAGGTCGATGATGGAAGAAAAGTAATGCTCCCATTTCCTCAGCCTAGAGCTACCATCTCAGTGGTGTCTCACCATAATTTACTTGCCTCTGGATGTATTGCTTCCAATGGCACTTGTCCCACGGGAGCTGGAGAGTGCTGGTGCCCTCTGTCAGCATGCCCAGCATGTATCGCTTTGTCTCTACAGATGGGACTCATCCATTTAATTTTAGCTATCCCAAAGGCTCCCTCCGCCACAAGCCTGGGATACAAGACACCTCCCATTGCAACCACCTCTATCAGCGTGGAGTGAATCACCGTCTGGAGGAGCTGCAGGACTTACCTGGACCTCATGCTTCCTTCTGTAGGGCTAATGGCCACGGAAGGGGGCTGTCGCCCAAACGTTTCTAGGCATCCCCAGCAGCCAGAGTGCCAGCCTAACTGGGAGGGTGTGTAAAATGCAGCTTGACTGAACTGTTGCAGGACGCAGTGCAGGTGCTACCTGTCGTGCTCAGCATCTTCTCCACCTAGCAGCAAATATAACCCAAAGCTCTTAAATATGTATTACTTTTCCTGATGAACCTCTTAAAAAAATCAAAGGGGACTTCTTTCAGACGTGGTACACAGTCAGAAATATCTCTTTGCTCCAGACCAAAATAAATTCTTGTCTCCAGGAGGAAATTTGATTTCTAGAACATTTGCTGCCAGGTGGTGTATTGTCGATACGGGATAGGCATGCGCTGTGGTAAGCTGTGTTTGTGGAGGTGATTCCCCTTTCCTGCTGCAGAACGATTACATTTTGAAGCAATGTTTTTCCCAGAGGTGTGGTCATCACGTTGTATAATTTTGAAGTCTCTTCTTTAGAGAAGAGATAAACCCTCCAAGCCTACTCTCTAAGTGTCCCCTCCTTCCCTCTCCCAGCTCGGAAGGCGATACCTGCCCAGAGCAGGGGAAGGGAAGAGTGGCTGCTGATGTGATGCGTTCAGGTGTGGGTGATACAGAAGCAATGTCTGTAGCCTGAACTGATGACAGAGCAGTGTGGAGTAGCCATGGACATCAGATGCAGGAGCATAGGCTGGGGTAAGGCTTCCTCCATCTGCAAAGCTACGGGTGGTTTGTAGACGTGCGCAGGCAGGTACATGCCGGTTGCTGGCTGGTGTCTCTCCTGCTCAGGAGACCTGCAGCTAAGATCCAGCTGCCTGTATCCGCCCCGTGGGGCTGGGAAACCAAAAGAAACTGCGTTTCTGATGTGAGAGAGACAGTGGGAAGGCCTCGGGTCCTGGCCACCACCTCTGTTTGCAAAAAACATGAAAATGTTCTGAATCGCATCCATTTGTAGCTGTAGATGTTGCAGCAAATCCTGGCTCAGGGAGGAAGCGTGGCGGTGTGTGACGCAGCCCGCAAAGGGATCAACAGCGTAGGTACAGAGGTGAAATTGGATGTATCTCCGCGCACGTGTGTCACAGTGTCGGGGGAACCAGCGTGCGTAACGGTCACATGCCTCAGGAAAAGGTCAAGGCGGGATGGGATGACCAAGAGGTTTAGGACCAATGGGTTCTGCCCGGTTCTCTGCTGCCCACCACATTGTGTCCATGTCACTGCAGCTCCTACGAAACGACTGTGGAACGCACGGCAGAGTTTGCCGTTCCTTTTGCGCAAACGTTGAGATGTGAAGCAGAGAGCAGCCGGGTTTTGTGGCCTTTAAATTCTACAAAATTTAAAAAACCCAACCCCTGCCAAGCCTCACCCCCCCCACCCTCCCCCCGCAAACACCAGCATTCATTTGAAGAGAAGAACCTGCTTTAGAAAACGTGTTTTACGTGTTCCATAACCGTTAGTGCTGATTTCCCCCCTGCCTGAATTTTGAACAGCATTGCGAGAGAAAGCCAATATTTCTGTGCAGCAAAAAGCAGTTCCTACGGGAAATAGAGTAAATAAAGCTGGACGTCTCCAAGCTGCAAATAATCTTGTGCGTGTGGTGACTGGGGACAGCAGAGCTCACTTTTGCACGCCATGGTAAGTATGGAGAACTCGAATGTTGGTGTAAGAAAAACTGCCTTCAGGCGCACCAGGAGCTTTTCCTGTACCAGGAAAATGTCCCAGACCGCGGGTACCTGTTCTGGATAACTGCCTGTCGACCGGTTAGCTGAACTCCTTTGCTCAGCACCATCGCTGCGGGAGGAACTGCAGTCGCACTTGTGATGAGCACGAATCTGAACGCAGATGCTCCAACTTGTGCTTTTTCAACGCCCTTGTTGTTTCTAAAACAAAGCAGAACCACGGCACAAGTGGCGTTTGGGAGGTCGCGGGCTTGAGGGAAACTTCCAGTGCAATCTGCACTTTCAGACCCGCATGGGACCCCTTGCCTTGCCCGGGCACCTGATCGCCTGCAGCATCAGTGGCTCAGTGCGGACCTGCACCGCTCGCACCGCTGACACGCTGCCAGGTGATGCACAGGCCGTGCTGGCAGTCGACACTGTGCGTCCCAGCCCGGGCTTGAGGTGGTGGGCAGCAGGACTGTGCCCGCACATCTGCCCGCCCGGCGCCCTTCTTTGGTGCACGGAGGCAGCAAGGGGCGTGCGAACCCACGCAGGGTGCATTTCGCCTGTAGAAAGTGAACGAAGGGACTTCACCGGGTGCCTGCAGTCGCTCTGTGTTTCAACCCGTCAGGAGTTGTTTCACAACAAGAACAAGTGTACCTTTTTTTTTTTCTCTCTCCTTTTTTTTTCTTTCCTCCTGCCTAAACTGTGAATTCCATATCAGGTACTAACAAACATGGCTCATCTCAAAAGAATTCATAATTAACTAAAAGAATTCATAATTAACTTCCACTGCAATTTGTTTGGGTCTCTCTTTACATAAGCTATGAGCTCTGGTGGGAATTCGAAGTGCTCTGAAGCGCCCGCTGTCCTCTGTGTAAGCGCTGCCGAGCCCGGGAAGGCTGAATTGCTGTAACTGCACGGTGTGTGTGTTTGTGTATTAGAGATCTCTGACAGACCTGTTTTTCTTTTTCTCTTTCTCTTCCTTGTCTTCTTTCTGCATTGGCAGAGCATCTTGGATTTGAATTAAAGGGTATGGAACAACCATTCATTATTAATCAGAAGCCATTAAGAGCTGCCCACATTATATTTATGGCTTTAATGGGATGATTAAAAAATCAGCTGTTCTGTTCTCTTCCCTGGCGCCAAGATAGATGTTTGGATTGAAAAAACAAAAAAACAGAACAAAATGAAGCAAATCACAAAATCGAAATGTAAACCTATAAAAACGCACGTGTATTTTTAGCAGCACTTTTTTCTTTGGTTCGAGCAGCAGCCTGGTGTGTGTGGCGTGACTGGGGTGTTGCCATACGTCTCCTCATTCAACATGCGTTTGTGTGTTTAGCTGAAAAGCTGGGGTTTGTGCCCAGCCCAGCGGCTGCCAGCAGGCACTGCTTGGGAGCGGGCAGGCGCTCCAGGAACGGGAAGGCAAGTTTTAGGAAGAGCAGGGCTTTCCTAGAAATGGCCATCCTAGACGCACCAACCTCCACCGGATCCTGCGAAGGGTCAGGACGAGCTTTGCCCTTCCTCCTCATAAAGGTCAGCCCCTTATTTCAGTTCTTGATGGGGAGGAGATGGTTCCAAGAAAGGTGGCATGAGACGAGCCACTCTAGAAAACAGGGAGCCAGGGAAGTCGGTGGTCTCTCGTGAGAGGGGAGGGCATAATGCTGAGCACGAAGGCGGCGAGCTGAAGTTTGGAAAAACACTGCAGCAACTTAACTGCTTTTAAAAATATCCACTTTGGGCAATTACCTGCTCCTGCCCAGTTGCTCATAGTCACATTATTTTTCTTCCCTTCTCCTCAGTCTATTATTAGAAACATATCAAGTATCTCATGAATAAGTACCAGGCAGATGAAACCCTTGAGGCTGGGTTTCCCTTGAGTGTACAGGCCAACCGCAGGGGTGGGGCTTGGTCAGGTGAGAGCAGAGAGATTTATCTTTAGCCATGACTTGAAAACATTAACCCAGCAACGTCAGCCAGAGCAGATCTTCACATGAAGATGTTTCACTTCCATTTGCTAGAGGTGTGGGGGCACCAGTCTTTCACTTCTGGATCCTAAATTGTCTTCCCTGAGGTGGAGGGACATGCACTAGCTGAAGCTGGAGAAACTTGTCTCCTCTGTTTTCTGCACGCCTGATCCAGCGAGATCGGTGTGTACCCCCAGCAGTTCTTCCCCGCGGCAGAAAATGTGTGCGTTCTGTGGTCAGGTCTTTCAGAGAAAGTGGTGCTGCTAATGCTAATACACTTAAACAAACTTTAAAACTGAGGATTTTTGACATCCCTTTTTTGTTGACCTTTTGTCCTTTTCCTCATCCATCCTCCATGTCATCACAGAACCGCTCACATCCTGTTCCCAGTCTGCAGTCGTCTCTTCTCTGTCATTCGTCTGTCACTTTCATGCGTCGCTGTGACACCCATGGCTGGACTGTGGTTCTGTCGGCATTATGTGGCACCACATGGTTTGTTCATAGTGTTTGGTGCTGTAGAGTGACAATGCTGCTGATGGAAGACGTGGTGTTTGAGAGCATAGAGACACAGATGGACAAGTCTTGCTCGAGGACCTTACCTTCTCCAACACAAAACTGTAGTGTGCATTCGCTTATTTTCTTTCTGTCACCGTTGGGATGGTCTTGTGCAACGTGAAGATACTGCGTTATTGAGCATCAGCATCAATGAGATGTTAGAAGCCAAGCTGAGTTACTGTCAGCAGGTCATTTAATTTCTGGGTTTGCAGCAGTGATGCACATCCTCACGCTTCGCTGCTTCATGTAGCAGAGCTGTCAGCTCAATACAGAGGCTAAATCTGCATTTCTGATTAACTGAAATGCTCCCCACGCAATTCAGGTGGAGGTTGAGGACAGTCAGACCTGACAAAGTCAGGGTCCCATAGTGACATGACCACCAGAACAGAGGCTCTGATTTGAGCCTTGGGTGAAAAGTTTTGTCACGTAGGTAATAGGTTAAAAAAAAAAAAAAAAAAAAAATCATAGTTTTGATGGCTTTGTTCTTTTTCCCTCTTCCATGATTCAAAGGGAATGATTTAAGCTTGGAAAAAAAGTCTTTGCAGCAAAAAACATAGCTAGTGAAGAGCCTTTTAAAAAACCTGGCTTGATGGATGGCTCCATGGTGAAAACCGACCTCCTGCCCAGCCTTTTTTTTTTTTTTTTTCTGGTAAGAGCAGTTTTTGCTGGGTAGTAGTAAAATTCTTGCCTGGTGCCGTCCGTAACCAGGACGCGCTCCTAGCTGGTTTTGCTGATTCTGACAAAATCTCTGAAACTCCTGTCTGAAGGAAAGAGCTGTACAGCTGGAATCCAGGTCCCAGAGGTGTGCAAGAGCAAGAAAACCTGTCTGCCATGGTTGCTGATGCCTGGAAGGGGGCATCTGTGCAAGGGACTAACATTGCTGAAGGAGGTGTTGGACCTCAGAGCGAGTTCTTTTCTCTTGCCAGCTCCACCTGGTTCCTTGTAGTAAAACACAAGGAGTACAAGGACAGCCAGCCCCCAGCCCCCGCTCTGTGAGCGGGTCCAGGGCCGTACAGGCTCTGGCTCTGAGGGGGTGCAGCCGGCTGATGAAGCTGCTGTGGTGCAGTGACTTTGAGCCCGAGGGAGACCCATGACCAGTCGCTCCTGGTCCACACCACCGTGGAGATGGAGTCTAGGAGAGCCTCAGCTGCCCACCTCGCTAGTAAACAGTGGGATATTTGCCTTCCTGGCTGCTCCACCCGCACCCTGAGCGCCTCGTGAAGCCAAAGGCCAGTGTGTGAACAAAACAGATGGAAACGTGCGTCCCTAAACTGCACCTTTGCAGCACAGGCGAGACTCAAGCTCTGCTGGTTATGCTTCGCACCTTCATGCCAGGGCTGTTATTCTCAGCCCTTGTTTAGCAAATCTGTCTTCATTCCCAGTTTGAGAATTAGAGGGAGAGAAACGTTTTTCCCAGCATCTTTTTTTCTTCCAAAAATGCTTTTTCCTTCCTAAAAAGGCAAGCTGAAATTGGTCTAAAAAACCTGGTTATCTGGAACGCTTGGTTGCTTCCCTCTCGCTTTTTTAGCGGAGTCTAGTCCCAGGGGATCTGGGACCAGAGCAGTTTCTCTCCCCGTTTTGTGTTCTGTTGTTCGGCAGCCCTGGGGATATCGGACAGCCTGTTCACCGTGGGTAGTGTGGCGTGGTGAACCATGCACAGCAACCATGGCGTCAGTTTTATTGCCTCGTCTATATGAAAAAAGTATTTCAACGAATATTAGAGAATTTCTCCAGCTGGAGAACCAAATTGCCACTGCTGTTCTCAGAGGGGATTGCTGGATGTCGCTGAGAAGAGCATCTGCTCTGGTGTAGCCACGGAGGAAGCTGTGTCCTTGCCGTGCGACTGCTGCCTGGGTGGGGTTCAGTTACACTGCAACCACATCCCAGTATTTCCTTGGAGCTTTGATTAATGTGCATGAATTACCTCACTGCCAGCACGGTCTGGGGTTTGATGCAAGTGACTGACTCTTCTGGCTTGAAGGCTGGTCCACGACAAATGGTGATATTCGAGAGAAGCGGCAGCGTGCTGCTGGAATCTTGTGCGTGCATCTGAGTTACCTGGTGTGATGGGGTTAGTCACTTCCTAGGGCTTCATTAAAAATCCATCACTGTACTGGGTTGCTGTATTTTAATTCCTCCGCTCCCTTTTCTTTGTCTAACGCTCTATCACTTTTTCCATCTTCATTCTGCTTTTTGACTGCTTTGGGATGTCCCTTTCAGCACCTTCATACTCTGGGGCTTGTTGCTTGGTGCTTTCCAGCACACCGCCAAGCTCCAGGGCATGCAGCCGCTGCAAGGAAAAGGCATTCTGAGTCCGTCAGAGCAGAGAGCCTGTGATGAGAGCATCACAGGGCGTGCATGTACGTGGTGAGTCGGGGGTGCTCAGGGACTTCCTTGGTAGGCTAGTAAGCTCCTGAGAAGGGGGGATCTGCTGCAAGGGAGAGGAGAGTCGTTGGGCTTTTTGAGATTAGTCACCGAGTTATGCTGCAGGGGAAGAAGAGAAAGAGAGGAGTGAGTTTGAGTGCAGAAGGGGAGAGCGACCGAGTGAGAGAGGACAAAGGTGCAGAGAGACAAAAGGAGTGGAGGTCTCTTGAGGGGTGAGCAAGGTTGCGCCAGGTAGTCTCAGGTTTGGGGCAGATATTAGAGAGGGGCAGTGGTAGGAGGGTAGAGATGGGTAGGGGGTCTGCCCTCTTCTCCATCTTACCCACACGCAGTTCTGGTTCCTGTGCAGCCAGACACATCCCTGGGACTGCAGCCCATTTGTAACTGGTTTCTTTCTCTCCATTTGCAGAAGCAGAAGAGCTCTACCAGAAGAGAGTTTTAACCATCACGGGAATCTGTGTTGCCTTGCTTGTGGTGGGCATTGTCTGTGTGGTAGCGTACTGTAAAACCAAGTGAGTATGGGTGGCTAACAGACCATGACTGGCCAGAGGTCACTGAGTGGTAGTGTTCATGCCGTGCATTCACGCTTTTCACCCCAATGCTGTTTTAAGGAGACGCTATGCTGTGGCACTTCCAGGAAGGTCTCATGCAGGAAGGCGGTGAAGCCATCTACCAGGCTGCGCCTGTCCAGGATGTTTTCCTGGGCCATTTGCTTATCCCCTGAATCAGCATCGTTTTGCCCAGCCTGGTGATGCTGTTACTGGGAAAAGCTGGCCTCCAAGCCAGCAGCTCATCTCCTGACAGCAGAAGCACACTGGGCTGTTGTGCAGGAGCTGTTGGCTCAGCTATGTGTGTTTCAGGGACTTCTAGAGCAATCGTGATGGAACAAGAGGTTTGGGGACCTCTTTTGTGGCCAGGCTTCCCTGCCTGGACAGCACCTTTTTCCCTGTTCAGCCTGCACCTCACTTCAGTTCTGGGTGGCCCTGGGACATGGGGCATCCCATGGAGTAGCTGCCCTACCAGGGGCACGGGTAGGCTTTGCCATTTTGGGCTTCATGCGGGACAGATCAAGTGCTTTGCCATGAAGGCCAAGCCAGGACCTGCTTCCCCGTTCCCTTCTGCCCGCTTTTCTGCTGTGCTCGAAGCACCGTGGTGCCCCCGGCTCCACTGCGTTGTGCTGGGTCTTGTCTTGAAAAATGGGACCCTGCATCCAGCTTCCGAAATTCCCCGTGATGAGGAATGTTCCCTTGCTTGTTTGAAAAAGCAGCAGAACGTGGCAGAAGTCAAAGGCCTTTTTTCTTCTCATTGGCAGCTGTCCACAAACCACACTGAAACATCGAGTGTGTCCGAGATTTGCCTTCTCTCTCGCCTGCGTCCCCCAGGTGCCTCTGCAGGGAGGGAACCCCATGAGATAAGTCTTCCTAATGGATGTTTTCCCTTTTCGTTTTAAAGGAAACAAAGAAAACAAATGCATAATCATTTACGGCAGAACATGTGCCCTGCCCATCAGAACAGGAGCCTCGCGAACGGGCCGAGCCATCCACGTTTGGATCCCGAGGAAATCCAAATGGCCGATGTAAGACCTTTTGTCTCCCTCTCCCTGCATGTTACCGAGGGCTTATTTTCCGCCAGGGATTCGAGGTGGATGAGCATGTTTACACACGCGTGTGCATGTGCATGAGGAGCAAAGCACTAACGAACAAAAAGATGAGGTTCTGCATAGAGACATTTCCAAAATGAACATCTGAAGGGAAAAGGGACTTTTCTTTGAAGCACGGGGTGAGATTAGAGCACTTGGGACAGGCTTGTTCTGATGAGTCAAGTGTGATCCCGTTTTCCTCTAGAGATGTTCCCGGCGTTTCCTGTTTATTAAGCTATCCCGTCGAGCCCCACTTTGAGGCACGACAAATGCGATTGACGTGGCTGGCGGTGGCTGGACCTGCTGTGGTGACCATGTTGTGCTGGAGCATGTCATGGTGGTCTGATCAGCACCGTGTTAGCCCACCTGCCCATACTCAGAGCTGTGCCCCAGGCAAGGTGGGATGTCCTGGTGTGGTGCCAGTGTCACGCCAATGAGAACGATCTAAGAATTTAGGACTGCATCCAGAAGGGTGGTTCAGCCACTCTTGTGACTTCGGTCACATGAGGTTCACATCAAACTCCATGAACTCAATAGGGCCATCAACGAGCTGAAACGCTTTGCTGGAACAAGGCATTGACAGGGGTCAGGAAAGGGGAGGGGGGAGGCAGAACCAAATCAGAAGAAGTGCTGATGGAAACGAGTGCAATGAATTGGATACAAGCTCTGCTGGGTCACCCTTGGGATGTTAAAATTTAGGTGGGTCCAATCCCAGCCATGAAGGAAGAGGGAAAGGCAATTTCTAAGAACGGCAGCCCTCTGCCCCCAAAGTACTGAGTCCCCCGAGAGTTTTGTGTCCCTGTCAAAAGCAAGGCTTCTTTTAGCTGGAGGAATATCTCAGCATAAATATTTGGACTACACCTCGTGTTTCTGCAGGACTCGCATCTCTGGCAGATCCCATGTTGTTGTCATTTTGCTGGTGCTCTGTCAGGTGTAAAACCTCCTGTGAGCAGCGAGAGTTTTTCTGCTCAGTAGCTACAGGTGGAACCACTGTCCTCTGGGGAACCCCGTGGCTCTTCATACCCTTCTGCAGTCCCTGTGCGTGGCCCTTTTCCAGGGCCCAAAGCGCAGGGGCAGAGAAGAGCCTCCAGCCTCGTCTCTTTCCATGGGGTGTGGAGCTGCCAGGTTCACTCGGTCCTCATCTGATTTCACCGGAAATAATCAAGCCGGCTGAACTTGGTTGTGGCAGGGTTGGCACGCTGGTGGCTCATCCGTGTGATTATTCATATTTTACAGTATATTTCTAAGAATGTGTCTGCCACCGAGCATGTAATCCGAAGGGAAACAGAGACAACCTTTTCGGGAAGTCACTCCTGCTCCCCATCTCATCACTGCTCCACAGCCACTCCAACGTCCAGCCAGAGGTGATGTATACCCTTTCCCCCTGAACTTTCTCCTGCTCTTTGCCTTGGGGTGCTGTGAGATTCGAGGCCGGGAGAAGGTTTTCCTTTCACCTCCCTTTCTGTGTTGACTTGATGTTTGGCACTCCACTGGAATACAGGCCATGTGGACACTGTGGGTCTTTGGAGGTAAGGAGGCTGTGCTTTCATCCTTTGCACAGACACAAACGGGAGGATGCATCTAGGAAAGGTTTTGTACGTTGGGTTTGCAACCACACTGGACACCTGCAGCAGTTCATTAAGCACACACAGGTTATTCGTTTCGTGCCTGATGTATTTAGAATGTATTTGCCCTTCGGAAGGCAACGTTCACAAAATATCACAAAATGTTTTGGCCAGTTCTCCAAAGTTAGGTCTGATTTGGGAGTCACAGTTTTTCACCAGAAAAAACCACTCCTGTGCAATATATCACTGTCTAGAAAGCTAGAATCTCAGCCTCTCCGGTGGTGGCACCTCCTTCCCTGGAAGTCTTGCTGAAGCTGTCAGGAAAACTGGGGCTAGCGGGGAAGTACCAGTAATTCTTGCCACACAGGATGAGGCATGATTTTTTTTAACATTTCAAAACAGCCATCGGAGGGAAGAGCAGCGTGGCTTGGGAGGTGAAGTTCTAAAGATTTTTGAGAGCATTTAAATAGCAGATGGAGCTTCTCTGTTTTTATGATGTCCAAAAAAATCCTTCAAATGCTCTAGAGAAATTCCTGTGCTGTTTTGAGTTTGGGTGTTCAGGTTCTTCCTCTTACACAGCTCTTGTGCTTCTTCCGATAAGTGACAGTGTGTCCCAAGGAGAGCACTTGCCTTTGAAAAGTGCCTGCAAGGTGCTGGGGGACCATACCTACAGCCTGTTGAGAACGTACAGATCACATTGCAGAAGATGTCCTGGCTTATTTACTTCATCAGCCGGATGTGTTTGTGTCCATTCATCCGGGAAGGAATCAATCCTTTCAGCTAAAAGTCAAAGATGGCTCCTGGCAGGTTTCTTCAGGGTTCAAGCATTGATCAGGGATGAGCAAGGATGAGCAAGGGATTGAGCAGGGATGAGTACTCTTGGTGAAGATCAACTCAGATATCAAACGGAGGTTTTCAGGTGAATTCCTCCCCAGATTCCTCTGGCTAGACCTCCAACAAGTAGAGAGGGAGCCAAGAATGACTGCCTCTGTCTGGGGAAATCCCACCCGTGGGGAACTAGGTGGTGTGTTTTCCAGGAGTTTTAGAATTCGTACCCTGCAGCCCAGCCCCAGCCAGGCGTGTACATGCTTGAGGCAGGTGCGCAGAGCCTTCCATGCTCACTTCAAAGTCCTGGGGTCCCAGGGCCATCTCTGGACACCTCCTGAAGATGCAAAGGTGTGTCTGGAGGGCAGCATTAACATAGGACAGCTTTGGGGAGGCACCTACACTGCACAGCCTCTGGTCCTGGCTACCTGCCACCTAGTCTTCCTGAGCCAAGAGCAGCAAGCAGGTGTTTCTTGAAGTCACGCCAGAGG
The DNA here is from genome assembly GCA_009769605.1 of Bucorvus abyssinicus. Lineage (NCBI taxonomy): Eukaryota > Metazoa > Chordata > Aves > Bucerotiformes > Bucorvidae > Bucorvus > Bucorvus abyssinicus. Next base: position 20,080,221 of record CM020041.1, on the reverse strand, counting down.
CAAACTACTGGCATAATCAGGCTCCCATTGCACTCGATCAGCACCTCTAATGAGGACACCGTTTGAAGTTCTAAATGAGTGGGGTGGTTGCAGCCAAGCATGTGCCTTACGCCATCAATAATTAACAAGTTCTTGGGAAGTCTTAATGAGGCCTGCTCTCCTTTGCAAGCCCCCACCCCAGATCCCCTGCTGGCACGGCTCTGTCTGGTGCGGTGCGGGCGTTCAGAGCTGCTGCTCTCATGGATCACATTCCTCTGCTATGGAGAGTGGCTGTGGTGCAGGTGGGCCCTAGGAGTGCGCATGGTCCTGTGTGTCCCCGGTGAGTCCTTGCAGCATGTCTTCTTTGCACCAAGACTAGAGCGGGTGGAGCTTCAAGTGCTCAGCAAGGTCTAGCCAACATATCAAAGCTTTTGTCTAGCACCTTGAAAGAATTTTACTGCCAAAATCTTTTAGAAACCCGTGGAAACTGAACATCTAGATCTGCCTTTGATCTGCTCTTCTCTGCTGGTGATGAAGTAATTTTGAGTGTTTGTTTTCTGGCTCCTTTCTGGTAGCGTTTCTGAAGGGACTGTCACTTGGCAAAGCAGGTGGCACATTTGAAGATCCTTTGTGGACTTGCCTTGGCATGGCCAGTGCATTGCTCCACACCCAGAACACTTTGCAAGCACAAAGCAGAGCTGCCCTGGCCTCCCTCCAGAGGCTGTCCCATCCTGCCCTCGCCTGTCAGGAAGTGGTGTGATAAAAACACGTTATGCTCTGGTTTGCCTTTCTTTATCCTCTAATCATATCTCCAAGAAGCATCAAATAAAGGCAAATCAAAGGCAGGGTTGGGAAGTTGGGCATCCCTGGCCAAACGTGTCCTAGTGAGAGGGAGAAAGGGGACAGCAGTGCCTTTCAGAGCAGAGCCTGAGCTGTGCCTCCGTGCAGCTCTTCGGAGAAGACTTTGGTGGGGATTCCTTGCTCACTCTCCGTATCGGTTTTGGTCCGCAGACACGAAAGCCACACCTGGAGCTTGGAGCGGACAGAGAGTCTGACTTCAGATTCCCAGTCTGGGATAATGCTGTCCTCGGTGGGAACCAGTAAATGCAACAGCCCTGCGTGCGTGGAGGCACGGGCTCGCCGCGGGGCCGCCTTCTGCATCGAGGACTCGCGGAGGCCCATGACGCAGTATCGCGACTCGGTGGATTCTCTGCGGGACTCGCCGCACAGTGAGAGGTCAGACCCCACTGCTTGGTGCCACTGCGGCACAGCAGGGGCGAGCCGTGTCTTCTGTGCCGGACACAGACGTTTGCCTCTGCTCAGCCCTAGAGCCACAGTCCTGTGGCAGCACTGGAGAAACTCCAGCTCTAGCCCTACCAGAGGAAGCTGCTACCCCAGGAGGCCACTCTGGTAGGAGCAGCAGCAAGCCCTGCACCCTGCTCACCTGGTTTGAGTGGTGAGTTTGGAGCACAGGGGTGAGAGGACTGGAAAATACTCAGCTGCAGTCAGCAACCGGTGAAGAAAAACTGGCTGAGGTGTCACCTCAGGCAGCTGGCACCTCAAGCAGGGTCTGGCCCTCAGGTGTTTGGGGAAAAGATGTGTGTCCTTAGCGTAGTCCCGGATGGCCTGGTGAGCAGGGGTGGGCACAGTCCTGGGACAGGGCTCTGTATGACCCATCCATCCAGGGAACACAGCTGCAGAGCTGAGACACCGTCAGCCAGGGAAAGGCAGCAACGGTCATCCTCTCCCCGGGTCTGGTTCCTCATGGTGCAGAAGCACATCTCCACCCTTGCTGCAGACCTTTGTGGGTAGCTATGGGCCACCCTGGGTGGCCACTTTTGGGCAGTTACATTTCAAGGAAATGGGACTTGTCCATGGGGCAGAGGAGAAAGGCAGCACCTCCCGCTCTCTCATTCCTGTCCCTGGTCTGTTCGGGCAGCCCGACCCAGCTCGTACAGACATCTCACACATCACAAGACACGTGGGTAAAAAGGCACTGGATGAGTCAGGGAGCCTGGGCAGCCTGAAACGATTGGCACTATCGAGAGGAAATGAAATCTGCTCCTTAGAAAGAGGTGACGCCGAAGGAAGGGATGTTTGGAGAGGAGCTGGGCCAGACTTGAGCTGCCATACTGATGTTGTCACGGGAGTAGGTGAATGCAGTAGACACCTTTTGAGACACGAGGTTTTGCTAAGTCAGAGGAATCAATGCCCAGGCTTCCCCCATCTGTGGCCTGAATAGGGGAGAACATTTCAGGGACCTTCCTTGGTGACAGGCCTGGCAGCTCCAGAGGGAACAGAAAGCAGCTGGCAGGGAAGTCTAGGCTCAGCCTGCTGGGAGGTGCCGCAAGGTTTGCAGCGATGAAGGATGGGAGTTGCGCACTGACCCCCTTGTGCGAGGCAGTCCTGGGATGCACGGTGCGTAGTGCTCTAGTGCCCACTGAAGCCAGCAGCTCATCCTCCCTTGGCACAGTGGTGCAAGGTCCCTGCTTCTGGTTACCCAGGAGATGCTGAGCTCCAGGACGAGGAGGACTGGAGGCCTCCTGGGTCCCTGCACCAGGTGTTTGGCAGAGCGCGGGTGCAGCTGGAGCTTTTTGGGGTTGTTCGATGTCCAAATGGAGGTGTTGCTTTTTCTCAGGTACGTGTCGGCCCTGACCACACCAGCACGCCTTTCGCCTGTTGACTTCCACTACTCGATAGCCGCGCAGGTGCCCACCTTCGAGATCACCTCCCCCAACTCGGCGCACGCCGTCTCCCTGCCACCGGCAGCCCCCGTCAGCTTCCGTGTGGAGGAACAACAGCCTCTCCTGCGGCGGTACCAGGTCCCCTTCCAGGACACACAGAGGTACGACAGCTACTACCAAAGGAAGACCTACCTAAACGACAGCATGGGGAGCCTGCCCTCCAGCCCCTTCCGCATCACGGAGGACGATGAGTACGAGACGACGCAGGAGTACGTCACAGCGCTAGAGCAGCCAAAGAAAACAGCCAGCAGCAACAGGCGGTGGAAAAAATCCAAACTGAACGGGCACATCCCTCACAGAGCCAGAGCCGTCCGGGACTCCTTCTCCTTCAGCAGCGCCTCTTACAGCGAGTCTGACGAGGAGCTGGTGGCCGAGAGCACCCCCTTCCTAAGCACTCAGAACAATGAGGCGGCGGCCACGGAGTCGCCGCCGCTCCACCGGCCGGGCGACAGCCGGACTCACTACCCCTGCGGCAGGCACAGCGCGCACGGGGAGAGCGGGCGCAGCAGCCTGGTGCACACGACGCCCAAACCGGACCCGGATCCGCTCTAGGAGCCTCCCGGACTCGCCCGCAGACGTAACCCGCATGGAGGAGGCAGAGGAGGGAGACGAGACAAAACAAAACAAATATTTTTATTTTATATAAAAGAGGAAAAAAATATAACAAATAAAATGTTTTATTTTCATTTTAGCAAAGTTGTCTTATAATAGCTAATGACAATGACTTTTTTATAGGGAATCTCTATTTATATGTAATGTCTTGATTTACAGCTTCCAAGAAAAAAAAAAAGTAAAAAAAAAAAAAAAAAGAAGAGGAAAAGAAAACAAACAATAAAGTTAAAAAAAAAAGTGGGCCAATTTTTGACTACTTAAAAATAGAAAACAAAACTATCGTGGTGCCTTTTGCTGTATGCTAGTGCTGGGATTCATGCCGAGGATTCTGTTTCAGTAGCATTTTTAAGATCATAGATTTTTATTTGGGAGACAACCTGTCACAAGGGCGCTCTTCCGTCAGAAGAAAACAGCCTCGCCACTTCGCCCCATACCCTGCTATTAATGATCTTATTCTTTGAGGTATCGTTTAAACACACATCAAGGACATGGGTGGGAGCATTTCCATTATCATGTCTGATGGGGATCTGTCTTGCCCTGTAAAATACTTGTACTTCGGCTTAAATCAGGAGAAAAAGAAACCCAACAGCACCCTGCTGAAATGCAGACGTAACGTTTCTTTTGCCACACGGGTAGGAGGAGAAAATGAGATTGTGCAGCAGCAGCAGCAGCAGCAGCAGCAGCCGCCTTTACAATATATCTCTCAGCTTTTGGCCATTTCACCTGTGGGTCTGGAGTTGGGTTGGCGCAGGTTTGGAGTCGAACAAGTCAGACACCCATACAAACGTGGTGAAATAACACCCCGTGGCGTACGGTCGAATCCAGCTCACTGCCCTGGCCGGCAGAAGGCACCGCGTGGTGGTCCCAGCAGGGCAGTCTCCGTGCAGCTGCATTGCCCCTTGCCCGCATTGCCACACCGGGGCCGTGCTGGCCGCAGCATCCCCCGACCGAGTGGTGTAGCCGCGGTGTGGCATTGGGCATGGCGCCATGGTGCCCCCAGGGCTGTGGTGTCCTGCCCGCCGTGCTCGGCCATGGTCCAGGCAGTGCTGGGAGGACATGCGGAGGACAGCCCCGTGGCGCAGCACAGCCACGGCTCACCCTGGACGCCGTGCCAGGCAGCTGCCGGCTGCGCTGCCCCAAGGTTTGGCAGGAGCCCTAGCACTTTTGTCCCCACTTGTCACCCCTGCGTTGGCCGAGAAGGGCCCTGCACGGGGCAGCCCAGCGAGCAGATTCTTCTGTCCGCTGCGCCGTGTATTGTAAAGACAGTTGTTAGCATCACACCTTGCTATCGGTGGTGGATGTCGTTTCCGAACTCGGAGCAGCTCTGGCCATCGGCTCTGTGGCGCAAAGAGACAGTCCTGCGTGTCCAGGCAGCAGAGCATCCCCCGTGGAAGTGCCCCTCTCTCCTCAGTTCTCCGCAGCAAACCTGTTTACATTGTAGCCTGACTTTTTTCTTTCTATATTTTTACTTCTGCATGTCCTTTGCATTTCAGATACTGTAGATCGGATGCATGGTGAAGCTGTGACTGAGAAGATAATACAACAATTGACAGTGTATTTCATTTAACTTTTAGCAATAAAGTAACTAAACCCTCTATTCCTCACCCATGATGGGGTCAGATAGAAAACTGCTAATTTGTCATGATTGTCAAAGTTTGCTCTGGATTGTCTGAATGTCAGAACTCTCGACTGTTTAACACTTGAACATTTTTTATATTATAAATAAAAGAAGAAATAACAAGCTGTGGGCTGCATTACTCTCAGGCGATTTGGGGGGCAGATGGGGAGCTGTGACAGGTACCATGCGCAGAGTTACAGCCTGGTCAAGGTTGGAAGAGACTTCTGGAGGTCATCTGGTCCAACTCCCCTGCTTAACCAGCTCACCCACAGCCAGTTGCCCAGGACTGTGCCCGGATAGGTTTTTAATATCTCCAGGGATGGCGACACCAGAACTTCTCTGAGCAACTTCTACCAGTGCTTGATCACCCTCAAAACAAAAAAGTGTCTTCTTGTGTTCAGACTGAATTTCCTATTTTTTAATTTGTGCCCTTGCTTCTTGTCCTGTCAATGGACACTAATGAGAAGAGTCCAGCTCCCTTTCCTTCGTTGCCACCCATCAGGTATTCGTATGCATGGTTAAGGTCCCCCTGAGCCTTCTCTTTTCCAGGCTGAACAGTCCCAGCTCTCTCAACTTCTCCTCATATGAACAATGCTGATGCTATAAACATCTTTGTGCCTGTAGAGACCCAGAGGTGGGTGTTTTTCTACCTGGCCTGGACATTTGACCTTCACTGCAGGGCTCAGGAATGAAGGCTCACTGAGATGAGTGGATGCTACCCACACTTCTCCTGGGGGCATGCCATTCCTTCTCTGCCTGCAGACCGGGAGATGCCCCTTCACTCGACCCACAGAAGCTTTCTGTTGTGCCAAGAGAGGCCAAGATGGCTGGCACGTGTTTCACATGCTGGCACCGATTTCAGTGATTTTTGCTGCAGAGTGGAGATGCGTTGGGTCCAGTTCTGCGAGTGCTGTGCCACCATTCGACATCTACCCTCCCACAGAACAGGTCCCTTCTTCAGCTCTTCCATGGCAAATGAGTGTCTCTGGCTAGCCCCCATGTAGGGGGATCACTGAGAACACGGTTTACTCACAGGCTCCTGACGTTGCACCCATGGCTCAGTCCAGTTTGGACCCTGCTTCCTTGTTCCTGCTCAGAAAGATGAACAGGTGCCCAAAAGTCCCGGCTGAACTCACCTTGTAGGAGAGGGATCTGCTACACACTGCTCTGTCAACCCCACAGGAATGCACAGAACCGGGAGAGACAGACCCTGGGCCTCACAATGATGCCCAAGCTGAAGGCCAGGCTAAGCACACCCACGGACTAGGCTGCTTCTGCTCCAACATTCCCAGGATGCCCATTGCCTCAGAGCTGACCTGATGGGGTCACAGGCCATCCCTAACATTCATTCCTTGTGCTATGGGGACTCCAGCCAGACCAGAAGGCTCAGCACTTCTCCCTCAATAAAAGCATCTCGGCACTGAGCTCTCAAAATGTTAAAGGATCCCGCCCTCTGCCATGGGGCCCGTGTGACCCAACAGCAATGTTCAAAGGAGGTCTTAGATGTCTGGGACTCGGGATAAAGGTGGTAAGGTCAAGTCCTGGTTTAGGTGACATTTGCCACGTAGCCCTGGGACACATCATGTCGCACTTCTGCACAGCCCCAAGTCTTGATGGATGAAAGCAGCGACACCATGCAGCTCTCCACCCTCCCATTACTCTTGGGACAGGCTGCGACTCCCCATCGCCTTTGGTCCCCCAACTTATATCCTCCAGCATCTCCTGGAGCATGGTGAGATGGATGGGAATGGGCAGAGAGCCAACCTCTGGAAGGGAGGTCACCGAGGGTGAGGATCCCTGGGGATACCAGCCACGTAGAAGCAAGACATGGGGCCCTTTGGGTTCCCAAAGCAAGTCCATCTCCCTGCCCGGCTCTCCTCGGCACCTGTGAACTGGTGAGTTCTGTTCAAGGAGAAGTCTGCCTGGGGCTGGCACAGCAGCATCTGCATTATTACGAGAAGGCTGAAGCTCTTGGGCGTCCTGCTGCCCTGCTCTGGGCTGGGGTGTGGAGGGCTGGGCTGCAGAGCCGTGGTGCGGCCAAACCTCGGGGTGTGCTCAGTGCAGCTGATCCACACCAGGCATCACCGCCGCAGTCTGCTCTCTGGGTCCCTCAGGCAGGAGCCGTGGCTTCGCCCAGCACTGCCCCATGCAGGGGGGTGTTGCCCTGCTCCGTGGTGGGCAGGGACCTGTGATGCTCTGCATCTGCTGAGACACCGCTAGCTCTGAGCTGTTGCAGCCGCGTGATTTCTTGTGGTGATTTCTCGTTCAGCATGCCCCGATTCCCATCACTGTCTTCTATATTTGGAGGCAGTTAACACTGCTGCAATTTTCTCTCCCATTGCCTCTGAAGGAAGCCTGCTTCCCTCTGCTTTTTCCCTGGCTGGTTTATTTTTAGACCTCGCATTTCCAGCCAAGTGTATTCCTGGGGTTTGGCCGTAAATATTTTAGAGCAATTTTCACAGGTAGGGGGAGCCACCAAAGCCTCCTGCCAGCTCTGCTCCCCCTGTACGATGCCTTTGCCACCCTTCCCAGAGCGGAGGGATTGCTCTGCTGACACAGATGGGGGGATGCGAGCAGGAGAGGAGCACTGGATCCTGGCTTTGGGATCACAAAGCATCCCTCCCCAAAATTCCCTCTCAGATGAATTTGGTGTCAGGCTGTGTCCGGGAGAAGGGGCCTGGCAGGACGCTCAGGCTGAACCGGCACTGTCAGGGGATGCTGCCTGAGACCTGGAGCAGGCCTGCTGCCTGCTGGAGGGCCTGCAACAGGCTGGGGCTGGCCCAGAAAGTGCATTTGGGTACCTTGGAGAGGAGAAAAAGATGTGGCCGCTTAATTCTCTGAGATGCTGCTCCTCTTTCCTAGTGGTGTGGGGCTGAGTCCTTCACCTTCAGGGAGGGAAAGAGAGAGAAAAAAACCATTTTCTTCCTGGTCATGAGCTGAGGCTGCGGGTTGGTCAAACAAGGTCTTCTGGGGTGTCCTCAGTCCCCTCCTGTAGGTAAGATGCTCACCACATCTTCCATGCACATAGGCATCCGGATCAGTACTGGGGTGTCACGGCACACTGCTCGTTGTCGATAAGGGCGAGTCCAACCCTCTTGGCTGCTTGTCAAGGGCTGTTCAATGGCAGCTGCCACCCCTTTCCTCATCCTCTGGGTGGTGAGTCTCACAGCGCTGAGGCCCCTGCCTGGTGCCCAAAGGAGACTTTGCAAGATCCTGCTTTTCCCTGACACTTACTCCCAACCGGGGATGGCAGACTGGCACCTTCAACATGGGGCACTGAACTGCTCTGGTGGCTTCCTCAGACACACTGGAGATGTCACTGCCAGCTGGAGGGGACGGTCAGAAAGGGCAGCCTGAGGTACAAGATATTACCTGGGATTTTGGAGAGCAAGAGTCTGGCCTGGCTTTCCCCTGGGCTTCCACTGCGTGAGTCTGGGCACCAGACGCTTCATGTGAGTCGCAGCATCTTGTGTGTCTTCAGTGCAAGGGATGGTTGTACAGTACCTGACACAGCAAAGCACACAATGCCTTGCAGAAACAGCCGTGACACCCAGCATAGCCGTGGGCTCCTCTGGGAACAGCTCCCAGGACATCTCCGAACGCCAGTGCAGATGTTGGTATCTTTCTCCTCCATAAGCCTCCAGGCAGCATGCGGGCAGGCAGACCTGGGATGCATCAGATGGAGGGAGGAGTTACTAGAATGTGTTCCCAAAGCAGCCTATCTGTCCACACCTGCTCCACAGACAAGCCATCCATCCACAGCACAGGCAGGCCAGTGCTTTCAGCACCCAGGAGGACGGGTGGGCTGGTCTCCCACGTGTGGGACGGCGATTTCTGGTGCTGTCTGTCCATAGCAACCTGGCTTTCATGCGGCAGGCGCTGGTGGCGATCTGTGTCAGCCTGGACATCTACTGCCGTGAAGTCTGGGACCCATCCAGCACAGGGTGGAACTGTACTGCAGACCAGTTCTCTTTACCAACAGATTCAGCTTTATTGTTATTCTTTTTTACATGGTTCTTAGTGCGTCATTTCAAATAAACTATCAAACTGTACAAAGAAACAGATAAAAGAAGAGGTGACGAAGTTGGGCAGAGGATTTTAGTGTCATGAACCGTCACGGAAAACAGTAGTCCATAGGCTCTCAAATGTTGAAGGTCCAAATAAATCTTATTTTGTTTGTTTAAAAAAACGCTGCAAAGTATAAACAATAAATGACTGTAATTAGCAGCTACAAGATCCTTCAAAACGGGAACTTGATTACTGTGAATGCACCTAGGGGAAAGAAAAGCCATCTGAGATCAAGGACCAAACCAAACCCTGAAATAAATAAACTAAGTGTGGGAGGACAGCCGTGGCGTTGAAATGCAGAGGAATCACTTCTAGCACAACAGTAAATCATCCGACCACAGGCAGCAGGAAGGAATAGAAACACAGTTCCCCACCTAAAATTTGGGTATAGCATGTGCGTTGCAAAACGGGGGACGTACAGCATGGACGGGCGGGTGGAGTCGCTCCTGCACAGAAAGGTGCGCCTGGATCTGAGGCACGGCTCCGATGGCGCCTCGAACCTAGAACGGCAGATGCTGTGGGTGCTGAAGAAGCCGCCACTTGGCCAGTTTGAAGACGCAGGAACAGGAGAGCGATGTTTCACAGCAAAGCCAGGAGGGATTTCCACTCCAGTGAAAAAAGGAGGAAAAATAAAGAAAGATACATACACAGGCTACCGCATTTTTAAGACCATCCTGGTGGGCTGGTCAGACCCTCCGTGGTCCCTAGTGTCTTCCCCAGGCAGTTTGCCTTCACTTGCACACTGAGGATAAAAACCCACATTAAGGTTTCCTTATATATATATATTCATTTATATATATTCCTATGTATATATATATATATATATAAAAAGGATAAGGTGACAGAGGGCACTTCAGGCCTCTCCTGCCGTGCGTGGGCAGATGATGTTCCCACATGCTGTGCTGAAGACACCTCTTGCTTGGCCGGGGACTAGTGCGTGACACCCATCCTGTTGTGACACGCTGAACCGTGCTCCTCTCGGGGAAGGGACGTGCTCCCTGCCACGCTGTGCCCCTCTCCGGGAGCACTGGTGGTGCCACAGACCGTCATCCCAGCTGAGTTTCCTGCACTGCTGGGAACTGTGGACATGAACCGGTGGGGATGCCAGGGAGAAAAGGAGGAGGAGAGAGGGGGCTGGTGGAGAAAAGAGCAACCTGGCCCTTGGAGAACCAGCCTATCCCTTTGTTGTGCAGGCTGTGGTAAGAGGGACAGCAAAGCCAGGGGACGAGAGGGGGAAAGAAGAGATGGTGTGTCTATGGTGCTGAAATGCCAGAGCGTTGCCAGAGAGTGTCAACTAAAGCTTCTTCGATTTCTTTCACTAGAGCAATCCCTGTGTCATACACATCTACGGTTTTGCTCCTGTAATTTCCTAGGTAAAATTGTGCTCATCGATCTAGTCCAGGAGCGCAAAGCATTGCCGGTTCATACCCCTGTGCACCCCTACGTTCCTTGTTAAGTGTTCTGCTCTAAAACGTCCTTTTCCGCCTTACAGCTGACGGACATATGCCCTTGGCTCAAGGAAGGGCTCGAATGTGTCTTCCGCAAAGCAATGTCATCAGCTTCCACCTTGAAGAAACTGCTTTCAATTCTCTCCAGGTCATCTGTCCCAGCTTTTATCTTCATGCACAGCAGGTTGATGTACGTCTCATAGCGGCTCTTCTGCAGGGAAAGAGGGAACAGAGAGCCTGGGAACAGGGACAGGCCATGGCATGTGTAGAGAGCAGAGGCAATGCCACCTGCTACTGCAGGAAAACCCATCCTATATCGTCAGGGTCCCACTAACCACACCCAACAGGTACTGTGTAACCACAGCACAATGCCTGGTCTGTGCGAAGCCTGCAAGGACTCATCAACCCATTGCTGAGAGGGATGGGGAGAAAGGGTAGGGTTGTGCAAGACCGCCCAGTTGCTCTTACAGGTCCTAACTGCCATTCTGATTAGATAAGGGGGATACAGGAGGCAAATCCCGACCAGCAGATCTGCTCCTTCCTTATATAGGAGTTCCCCTCGACTGAGTCCAATACTTCTGCTTGCCGTTGTTCCCATCCAGTGATTCACTTGTTACTGCGGAGCAGTGCACCCATTGCTCCTCACAGAGCCCAGCATAAGGGGAGACATCTGGCACCTTTATTGCAAGGCTAGGTGGGACCTCTTTTATGGACTTGGGTAATACTCGTCCTTTCCCCGAACATCTCGGAGGCAGCCTATACTCGCTGCTTCTTCAGCACTGAGAAACAAGCATTTCTAAAGCACATTTTGTAAGACAGAGGAGATGAATTATGCTCTGGAAGTGCCAGCTTCTCCTTGCAGACTGAAAAGGCAGCCTAGTGAAAATGATCAGATGGAGACTTCTCTGCAAGGCATCCAAAACAAGACGTCTGGAAATCAGGAGGCAGCAGCAAGCAACTACTTGAAGGGTAACCAGCAGCCAGAAACTGGCTTTGAGGAGTCAGGCTGGGTGTTACACAAAAGGGTGGGGCAGCCCTAGTGGGACATTTCCATCCTTGGAGATTGCTGATGTTCAGCAACAAAATGACATGCTCAGCCTGGGCTAGTACTAGCAGTAACCCAAGCTGTTGCTGGAAGTAGGACCAGAGGCCTCCAGCAGCCCCCTCCTACGGACGTCTATGTGGCAGGAATCTCACCTTCTGCTCAAGTCTTACTGGAATGAAGAATTCCCTTTGTCCCACAGTCAAATGCCTCTTAGACTTTGCAGAGAGTTTGACTTGAGCTACGTGCATCCTCAAAGAGCCTGCTTTGGGCTTCATTTACAGAAATGCCTGCAGCAACAAGGATTAATTCTCCCAAGGATTCCCTTGATTTTATTAATGTTGCTGAAAAGGATTGATGCACACCGAGAACTGAACCCCTTCCTTACTTGGGACCTGAGGAAATGTCAAGTTCTGCCACAGCGAAGGAAGATTTTATTTCTCTCATCAGTTTTCCCCTCCTCTGGTTAGAAATCACAGAGGGGAGGAAACATCTCTCATTTCTTTTTTTAGCTTCAGTGCAAAGCAGCGAGGCTGGCTGCTGCCCCAAGACACCCATCCAGATCGTGAACCCTCGTCCTTCGCTCCCCCTTCACACTCTCCCAGGCTCCCAGCACCCACTCCGGAGCTCTTAGTTCTCCTCAATCAGCCAAGGTATCATTTATCACAGAAAAGATGAAAGTTCCTTTACCTCAAATATTAGGTAATGTTCTTTGAGTCTGTATTCCTCAGCCTCTTTTGACTTGAGGCTCTTCTCTACAGGATGTAATTTATGCTCTGCTAATTCGTCTGCAATCTGCTTCATTTTATTTTCATGAGACCTCAGCTGTTCCTCCTGCCGAGAGAAGCGTGTCAGGTATTACAACGCAGGAGCGCAACACCCGAGTGCACCGTCTGCCCGCTGCCGTGGGATCTGTCTCTGCAAGGATGTCAGCTCCATTACCAGGCTGGAGCTAAACATGTGCAGCACATTTGTAGATTCATCTGATAAGGCGCAGCCGAAAGACGGGTATTTGAGTGAGATCAAAACTCATGTGTCACCACTGCCAAGAGTGGATTTCCCTGGCCCCTGGGCTTCTCTAGCATCACGAACACAAAGTGCTCTGCATCCTGTAACAGCCAGTAAGGACCCACAGCTGCCCAAGAGCTGCTCATCCTGCTCTTTTTTTTTTTTTTTTTTTTTTGGCAATACTAGCACCCTCCTCATGTGGGCTCTGAAAAAGGTGACATCTGGCCACATCTGGTTCAGGAGATAGGAGCCTTATCTCTGCCCTGACTTTCAGGCTGTCCTCCCCTTTGCTGGGGGTCAGTGGCAGCATGTCCCTACTTTTCAGAGGTGCTTAAGGTACGTTGGGCTTTCCCTGGAGGGTGCAAACGAAAGCTGTTCTTTGGGTGGCAGCTGCCCATCGCTCTTGGTGAACCGAGCCTTAGGCAGCCACGGTCCAGTGCACCCTGCCCCCTTCCTTCCAGAAAACCTTCCTCACTGGGACTCAGATTCCCCCTTCGTCTGTGGCTTTTCGGCTTGAGAAACAGCAGGGGTCCACCTCTGAGTCCATGTTATTATAAACCACACCAGGGCCGCGGCCAGCTCTGGGGCTCAGCAGCACCAGCTGTTCCAACTCTGGCAACAGAAAGGTCCTGGGGTGTGATGGGCAGAGAGCAGCAAACAAGCCCGAACCCACAGCCGCACAGGCAGGGTGCATAGGGTCACTTATAGCAAAGGAAGCATTGGCCAGACACCGGGATTTGCCACGGTCTGTCCAAGTCGCCCACCCCACTGCCCCGTTCCTGCCCTGAGCACCTGAACGTGTCTATCAGGCAGGAGCTGGGGGAGCTGCAGACGGGCTCCACCTGAGCTGCGCGCTGGATGGCTGGCTGAGCGGTGGGCACCCCTCCATCACTCCTTCTCTCACGCGTTACCTGGCACAGCTTGGTCATGGACGAAGGCAAGAGTGGGCGGCAGAACTTCTTCATGGAACAGATTGCAGCTGGGAAGGCTGGGGCAGAGAAAATGGCAGCAACAAGATTGATGCGCAGGATCCAGGAGAGCATTTCTTCTTTACTTCTGTTATGGGGGAAGGGAGAAGAGAGGAGTGTCTGTACATGCTCCTGACCAGCCAGCTCAGAACAGCCCTGGAGCCATCTGCTCTTAGAAGGGCCCATCGGTGGCCTTGCTTTGAAGCCATTTCTGTGCCACCCTGAGTTGCAAACAGAGGAAAACACTGGCTAATTGGTCCTCCCCAGTCCTGCCTTCCTCATCCAGCTCTGACTGCGCTCCCAGAGGAGCTGGGGACTGGTAGCATGGTGGCAAGGGCCAAGGATATCCTGCATTTTGGAGAGTGGGAGCCACAAAACAGAGGTCTTGGGGAGCAGGTTGGACCCTTCACTTGTGTCATTCGCGGGACACTGCCCCAGGTCCCTCATCAGATATGTCCAGGCACTGCTCCCCCCAGCCTTCAAGGGGGTTTTCACTGCAAAAATTCAGATGTCAAGCTTTAGCTTGACCTTAGCACCCCAGCCCAACTTATATACAACGTCTCCTGTCTCAGCAGGAGACAAGAAAAACATCAGACAGAAGATGACTCTATCACACTTGACACTTACCAGCAGAGCAACTTTCCTCTGCAATGGGCTAAAAGAAAGAAAGAGGATATAGCCTGGCTGGGAAGACTTCTTTCATGAGCTTCAGAGAGTTTCCCCATCAAAAGCTGGTGAGGGGAACCATCAGCTCCTTAGTTCAATGCACCGTACAGATGTTCTCCCTTCCACAGTCTGACAACAGAAGTTAGTAAGGGGAGCCTTTTACTCAGTCCTTTACAACCCACCCCATCCTGCTCAGCCTGCCTTGGTGACAGATGGAAACAAGACCTCCAGGACTGACTCAGAGCTACCAAGAACAACAGGTAGAAACAGTGACCCCGTGACCAAGTCCTTTGCACAGTCCTACAGCCCTCACCCTCAGCCCTCCTGCTCAGCACCTTCCTCCCCCCAGGTTTGTCCCCTAATGCATGTGTTGAGCTGGCCAAGTCAGAGGGAGTCTGGTGGTGGTTGGAGGTCAGGCTGCCCATCCAGGCTCTACGGGAAGAGCTGGTACTTACGGGGCCTGGAAGAGGAAGACTCTCCAGTCAGCTGTCTTCAGCTTCAGCACATTGGACTTCTTGCTGTAGTCAGAGGCTTTTGTGGCTAAGGCGTGGTGCACACGAATGGCATTTTTCAGATCCACTTCAGAGAGGTCTTTGTCAGGTTTATATTCATCCTGTGAAGAGGAACGTTAATTGGATAATGACAACACTAACATTTGCGGGCTGCTTTAATGAACCTGCCTTTCTCTCTGAGCTATAATCACAGAGTGCAGGGCCAGGAAAAGCACTGCTTGGTACAGCAAATGCTAGGAGCTGATAATGATAATAATTAACATCTGGCAACTTCTTCCATCATTAAGTTCACTGGGAAGATGTGAAGAAGGAGATGAAAGTTTTAAACATAATTATCAATAGTTGTCTCTAACACGGCACATGCCGGAGGCTTTGGGGGGAGGCGCAAGACAGGGATAGGTTTCTGCAGAGCTTCACCCACAGTGCACAGCTCAAGCTGGTTGTAGGCAGGTGTTGGCGATCGCCTGCCCTGGCGCTGCAGCTTTGTGTAGGGGAGGATCTGGGCTTGGGTTTTGCAGTGTCCTGGGCAGCCCTGGAACAGCAGCACCCCTGAACAGCAGCCAGTGCACCTGAACCATGCCTGGTGTCTCTTTAGGATGTATGGCCCTTTGGCATGGTTGTCCATGGGATTCATTAGACTGGCACTTGCAAACTGCAGCAGCATTCCCTGTATTCCTGCTTTACTTCCGCCACTGAAGGCCGATTTCACACAAGCAGGAAACGGAGCAATAACGATACATACTATTTATATTTTATAAACAGAGAGAAAATACCGAACACGGGATTCTGAAAGGGTGGTCTTGGCACAGCACTTTTTAGGAAAAAAAGGAGTTCAATCAGTCCTGTGTTTACCCTGTGCTTTCCCAGTGACTTAGCCGCCGGCCACTTAAAACGAGACCCTCCCTCCCACTCTGCACCTCCGCCAGCTCAACGACTGGTCCAGCTGGGCGATGGGGTGCAAGGATGGACAGACGAATGGATGCACGCAGAAAACCTGGTCTTGGCTAGAACAAACCACCACCTCATCCGCCCCAACCATGCTAGAGGCCACGTCAGGACGGGGTGTCCCTGGAAGGGCTTGCCTTTCCCTAACGACTCCCGTGCAAACCCACAGGACTAATTCACTCCTCTGTTTTGCTTTCCTTGACTGTCCTTGTCTGCCCGGACAGGGGCGACTCTGTCCGATAGTGGTGGTCTGTGTGTCACAACCCTTCCTTAGCTTTCAAGCTATAGCTTGGTCTGTTCTGCAGATTTGCAAAAAGATGTTCTTCTCCTGTGTCTGGTGGTACAGATCCAGCCGCTCAGGGAACAGCCATGCTACCCTCTCTTGGTTGCTAACGCTGGTCAGTAAAGCTGTTCTGTGGGGTAGGGTCAGACAAGTCTCCCCTCTGTTGCTCTTTAGAGCCCCAGGGACCAGCACTTGGCAGCCCATGGATGTTGCTCCCGATGGGAATCAAGCTTCTGAAGCCTTTTCTTCCCTCCTCTTCTAAAGTAATCGTCCCATCAGGAGAGTGGTCGCCATACTATGTTCACCAGCATGTGACACTTGGCCTTGTGCAAAGAAGTGCTGTGGGGCCCAGAGCCCAATGTCTGGCATGGGCTCCTGGCTCACACGACTGCCTTCTTGAGGGTGGACCTCAAAGAAAAGCCCTGGCTTTCCGGCAGAGGAAGGGGTGGGTGCTGCAGGCACCCTGTGTTGAAGGTGACAGTCAGGTGGGCTGTGCTGCAGGGCGGTATAGACGCCCCTTTCCACAGTGGGGTGAATTCGGTAGCCAGAGGAATGGGCCTTTCAACAAAGGAAACCAAATGCTTTGCCTTATGAGGACCTAATACGTTAGGCCACTTGGAGAGAAACAGTTGCTTAAGACACTGCTGCTCAGGCCTCACGTACTGTAGAGACTTCCATTTCTGGATGCTTTTCCAAGGCCGAGGATCTTTGGTTCTGAATAAATCTGACTGCGATGCCCAGGATCTCTTATTTCAAGTTAAGCTTTCTGAAAATACGGGGCCAATAGCCAGGCTTAACGGCACGTGACAAGGAGAAACTGCCATGGCTGCAGACTAACGCACATCTTTGCCTCCAATGGTATCATCATGTATTGCCGCTGTCGGTTTCAGGCTCACGGGCATCGATGTAGGTGTAAGAAAAAGCCAAATCTTCTTCTTCTAGCACTGGGGCCCGTGAATCAGCCTAAGGTTGAATCAAGAGGTTCTCGTTTCCTTCTGCCTCCCCACTGGTGGAAACAGGCTGCGTTTGCAGGAGCTCATGGTGCTGGAGACACTTCTGCGCGGGCCCTCTCTGCCAGGAAGCTCAGTTTAACGCCTGTGCTGCCGTAGCCATGATGACACGCACTGCCGCCGATGCTGGGAGACTCCTGTGTGCTCTCGTACAGGCACCCTCCACAAAATGCTCCAAGGTTGTGTGATGCCACACAGACACTGCTGGAGCCATCGCAGTGCCCAGCACTTACACCATAGTGTAGGCTACACCGTGTAGCCTTCCCCCAGAGAATAATCCCATCGCCCCTCAGCCAAGCGTGTCAGCTCGGCTCCAAAGCCTCCAGCGGCTTCTCTACATCCGCCTCCTTCCCTTTCTGAGCTTTGATGTAAGTTTAAGTGTGTGCATAAGCTGCTGCTGAGGAAGGCATGTGTCCAGAACCATTGTCGTAACACAGACGCTTTCAGTGAAGGGATGCTGGTTCAAATCTCAAAGAAACCGATTTATACTAAACCATAAGCACTATCGCGTTTGGAGGAACTTCAGACCATGGTTGTCCACTGCTAACCTCACTCTCACCTTCTTCTTGGCATTATCCTGCCATACATTTCCTGGCAAAGGGGTTAATTTGGTATCACAAGGCTGTTGAACTTTTGTATTCTGTGTCCTGCAGTGTTCACACACGTACTCATCACGGAGAAACGGGCTGTGTCACACCATTCCGGTTCCCCTTATCCCCCAGCCCTGACTGGTGCCATGTTTATTTTCCCCTTGCTTCTCCAGGTGTAGGGTGGTGGGGGTCAGCAATTCCCTGGGTCTGTTTTGGGGATATCTTCTGCAGGAACTGAGCCCCGGTGTGGACCCTTTGTTCCAGAATCCATCTAAATTAATTTCATTCACTTTCAGCTTTTAATGTTGATGGTGTAGACAGACTCCCCGTTCATGTGCCTCTCCTGCCTGCACAAAGGCTTTGCTTAAACATGCATGACCACCCCCTTGCCTGGTCTTGGTTTCTGCCATGGCAGTGCTCCTCGGTGTCTTTGGTTCACTCTTCTGCTGTAGCTACCCCCTACTGCCTACCCTGTGGCAGGAGATCCACAGTTACTCTAAGGTCCCCAGCTCAAAGCTTGTTTTGTCAAGAAAAGGCATCTATCTTTCATGCCTGCCTTTGCAGGGCACCTGGATGGGGTGAGAGAGCCCAAGGGGCTGGTCCTGCTGTCGTCTCCTCTGGACTCAGCACTAGCCCTGAGCAGTGATGTGAATATGGACATGGACCTACAGACATTTCTCATGCTCTGAGGTTCTCCTCTTTTTCCTTCTCCTCAGATCACATCTACGAGCCTAAACCAACCCTTCAATGAGGAAAACTAACCACTGCACCCTTTCGGTCTGGTCATGAACTTGGCACTCCAAATAGCACTACCATGGGACAGCATCTGTGGCTCGAGGCTGTGCTGGGAACTCCTTCCTGGTTGGGGGCTGCAAGGGCAGACCCTGTGGAAGAACCTGCACCATTTCCAGTACTTCCATGTGAAAGCACTTCATGCTTTACAGCTCTGCATCGTTCCTCTCAACACCCCTGTGTGTGTGGTGATTAAGGGTTATTATCCCCATTTCACAGAGGTGAAGTAAGTTGCCAAAGGCCATGGAGTGAGTCAGTGCCCAGTGCAGATCAGAGGAGAGGAGTGCCCGGCTCCCAAGCCTGCGTTTCTTCCTCAAGACTGTGCTGCATCCCTTTAGGGGATCAAGCAATTGCTTCAGCAGACTGTGCTAGAACACGCTAATCCAGCAATTAACACTGGCGAGTCAATGACATGTGACATCAGCAGGTTTATGGCCACGGCCTGAATTACTTCTAAGAGACTGACTTCTACCTGTCCACCCACTCACCCACTCCTCTGCCTGTCTTATACCCACCTCTTTCTGTGTCTGGCAATTCCTCCTTTCTATAGATGTCTCACCAGGCTCTCCTCCCCGCCTCCTTCCCTCTCACCCTTAATTCTACTCACCTTGCTGCCCAAAACTAAATTGAGTTTCCTACTAAACGCATGGGAATTTCCTGCTGAAGCCTAGATCCTTGGTTTGGTCTGAGTGGGAAACTGGAACAAGCTGAACCTGTCCTCCATGGCGTCAGGTGGGTCTAGAAGCAGGTACTTTCTCCTCTATCTTCACATCAGAAAATCTTTTCCCAGTGATTTGTACTTAACCCAGGTTCTACCTTATGTTTATCTGCAGGCATCTTCTGCTGAGAGCTTGGGAGGCTGGTACACCATTTCCTTTCTGTATTGTGCAACTCTCTTGTTCCAAAAACCACCCCACAGGCAAGAAATTGCACCAAGAATTGACAGGGCAGGTGGATGTTTACCCACTCTCTGTTGTGGTGCTGGGAATGTTTGGAAACGGCAGGGCAAGGGCTTTGTCTTCATGGTCTCATCCTTCTGTCCTGTCTCTGCAAGCCTGACAAGACATTGTCTACAGCCAAGACCAGCCCATGGAATCCTCTGAAGAGGACCAGTCTGGCAGCAGCTCATGACCAAGAAGCCCCTCTTTGCCCAAATCCTCTGCCCAAATGTCCCTCGAGTTAATTTTTGATGTTGTAACAAATAATACTGACTTGGGACACCCTTGGCAATTCCACTCCCTCCTCCTAATTATGCATCAGTCATGGCCGTTATTTATCAGACACTTTCATAACCTAGGCAACTCTCAGGTGTTTGCTTCTTCAGTCCTTGTTGGTAAAGGAAGCCCTCAGTCTCTTACCCATTTGCTCCTGAAGGTCATCTAGAGAGGAACGTTCGTCTTCTAACTGCCGCATCAATCTCATCCTCACAGTCTTTTAAAATTCTAAACACCCAGCACTAACCTAACGAGCCATGTTAATACAGCAGTCCAGATGGTTACTGCGGCTCGCCTTGTACAGCAAAGAAAACCCAACCCTTCTGCCCCATCAGCAGCAATGACACTCAGTGTTGGCTTCACGGCTCCTTCTAGTGCTCTCCAAGCAGTCAGGAAAATCTTCAGTAAACTGGATTTTGGTACAGCATGGGAAGAAAACCCTGTCCTGGAAGTGTATTTCATTGCAAATATACACCCCCTCACAGACGCATCCCAAAAGCCATGCCCTGCCATGGACAGGGACACCCTCCACTAGATCAGGTTGCTCAAAGCCCCCTCTAACTTACCCTTGAACGCTGCCAGGGATGGGTCATCCACAACTTCTCTGGGCAACCTGGGCCAGGGTCTCACCACCCTCACAGTGAAGAAATTCTCCCTCATATCTAATCTAAATCTCTCCTCTTTCAGTCTGGAACCGTTACCCCTCATCCTGTCATTGCACTCCCTGACAAAGAGCCCCTCCCCATCTTTCTGACACTGAAAGGCCGCACTGAGGTCTCCCTGGAGCCTTCTCTGCTAACTCTCTCAGCCTGTCCTCACAGCAGAGGGATTCCATCCCCCTGATCATTTTTGTGGCCTCCTCTGGACCCGCTTGAGCAGGTCCATATCTTATGCTGGTGGCCCCAGAGCGGGACGTATCACTGCAGGTGGAGTCTCACCAGAGCCGAGTAGAGGGGAAGAATCCCCTCCCTTGATCAACTGGCCACACTTTTGTTGCAGCCCAGGATGCAATTTGCCTTCTGGGCTCTGAACGCACACTGCTGGCTCATATTGAGTTTTTCATCCACAGATACCTCCAAGTTCTCCATTGGTCTCAGTCCACTCATCGTCCAGCCCGTACTTGTTCTTGGGATTGCCCCAGTCCAGGTGCAGCAGACCTTGCACTTGGCCTTGTTGAACTTCATGAGGTTCACACGGTCCCACCTCTCCAACCTGTCAAGGTCCCCTCTGGATGGCATCCTGTCCCTCCAGCCTGTCGACTGCACCACACAGCTTGCTGAGGGTGCGCTCAATCCCACCGTCCATGTCACTGACAAAGATGTTAAATAGCACTGGTCCCAGTACTGACCCCTGAGGAACACCACTTGCCACTGCTCTCCACTTGGACACAAGGACAAGTCCTTGATGAAAAAGTCATTTC
The DNA here is from genome assembly GCA_009769605.1 of Bucorvus abyssinicus. Classification (NCBI taxonomy): domain Eukaryota; kingdom Metazoa; phylum Chordata; class Aves; order Bucerotiformes; family Bucorvidae; genus Bucorvus; species Bucorvus abyssinicus. The sequence continues at coordinate 20,059,302 of CM020041.1, read as the reverse complement.
GATCCCAGTGGTTCCTGTGATTTTGATGAAATTGCTTTTTTTTTTTTCATAGGAAAACTGTCATAAAATTAAATGTTGGCGGTCACTTTGTACAAGTTAAAACCTCATGTGTCACCTGTGGTCAGCATGAGGACCTATCCAGTGGAATTGTAACAAGACAAGAGACTGAGAGGTAGGAAGGATGCCACTGACTTGAAGAACCTCACACTTAGAGGGCCGGAGGAGGTCTGGTCTCTCCTGCTTGCGCAGCTTCTCTCAGATGCAGGAGAGAGTGGCCAGGCTGTAAAAATACCACTTGGCTAAGAGCAACCCATATGGTAAATTACGGGCGGCTGCTGCCAGACTTCTGTTGGCTTTGTGACGTGTGCCATAGGATCTGGCAAAACACGAGAATCATTGGGGTGTGCTACGAGCTCTGAGTCATAATTGCGTGATGCCCTGAGGATCTTTCTGCCTTTCTTATATAATCCAGTGTTTGTTTACTCTCATTGCTTTGGAGATAATACTGCGGTACAGTGGAAGATCTACCCACAGCCAGGGCTCTTCCAGCAGGTTGAGTTCAAGGGGTTACTGCATGGCATATGCCACTACGGTAGTTCAGACCCAGTTCAGTGGGTTACGCTGCTGCATGATGAACAGACAGTTGGCATCCCTGGCTGGCTCATGCTGACATCCCAGTGAACCCCTATCCAGGATCCTTGGGTTTTCCCACAGAAAAGACTATCCATGGAAATCCTCCTAGCATCCAAGTGCCTGGAAAGGCAGAGAGCAGAATGCCACAGCATGCAGGGAAGCTCTTCCATGGTGACTTTGCCTCCTAGGAGGACCTGGGATTTATATTTGTGTTGACTGGTGGTGGCTACTGAACAAACAGACATGAAGAGAGGCAGAAAGTGGCACTTGGCAACCCATGGAAGGACCCAGCTCAGCAAGGTTGTGAAGGAGAAGAGAAACTTTAAGCATGGTCCATACCGAACTCAGTGAAGGGCTCATAATCAAATCTATGCCCCTAGCATGAACACCACTATCAAAGATGGGAGCAACCTCCCGTTCTGTATACTGGTCTCTGGAGGAGCTCTTTAGATGTCCATGCATGCATTAGGACACGAATTCACCTCTACTTGTATCTATAGGTCTCCTGCCTAGGACAGCTGTCTGCTTTGGACACAGCATGAAACAGCCAATGGGGTAGTCCACCATGGTTACCTTCTGTAAATAAAGGACGGTCCCTTTAAGCACAGCATAAAATTTCTTCCAACCTCTTCTTCCTCTGGGAGCTAAAAAAGGAAGAGCATTTAATTATACATGTCTGCTTCTGCCAGTGCTGCTTGACCATCACATTTCTGGCAAAACCAACCCTTCTTCTGACCCACCACAGGCATGCACTGACGCCCAGACCTCATACACGTCCAAGCTACGACTATGAGTGACTTGTCTGCAAGGACACATGTTTGAGAGACATGGGCTGGGAGATGCAGCCTCCCAGCAGGATCAAATGCAGGTCAAAATCAGAGTCGAGCTGGTATAGGGCTATCAGTGGACAAGTGCAGGAAGTCTCTGCTCCTCCAAACCCAGGTTCATGTTCCTTGGACTAAATGCTTGAGGAGCAGAGACGTTCCTTGAGCTCCTCTGCTTCAGATGAGTGCTCCAGACATACCCCGGATAAGGCACCTTCCATTCCACTGAGGAGGGAGCATTACCACCAGCCGTCTGGATGGGCTTGGAGACAGAGAGCTTGCTGGAAGCTGGAGAGGGTTGGGAGGTGACAGGAGTCATCTACATCACTACAAGACAGCGGATCTTCCAGGCACAGGGTATTAAGAAAGTGCTGGAAGCAAGGGAGGTGTTTGGTGGTGGTCTCTACTCAAGACTTTTAATGAGCTGAATTGTCTGGGCCAATCGTTGCAATCAGCAAAGGGGGTTATCCAAGGCTTCATTAATCTCTGCCCATTGACAGTTCCCCAACAGATCTTCCTTTACCTTTCCTGCAATCCCACATGCGGACAGCAAAGCCATGAGGCATCCTGCTGCCCAGTCAGCACATGGCAGCTGCTTTCAGCACATGGCAGAATGTGGACAGGAACAAAGCTTAAGAGACCAAACTGTCCTCAAGGTCAGGGCTGGGGTGGACAACTGCTGTGGAACTAGCCTCACCCCATTGCTCAGTGTGGGATTCAGGATTATTCCCACGAACAGGCTGGAAGACCAGGTCTGTCTGTGTGAGACAGGCACCGTTATGTTCCTTGGCAGTGAGAAGGGAAGGCTGAGGCCTCCTGAAAATATTTCATGTCTACAAATGCCTCAAAACACCCCCCTTTCCCTGTGCCTTGGCATTCATGGGTCTGGGGATCTCTATTGTGCTCCCTGGGATGCGCTGAAGAAATGCCTTCAGCAGCAAAGCCAGGGAGAAGGCTTGGGCAAGGCTCTGCTACTGCCTGGGGCACACCTCCTGTCCCATTAACACGTACTTCTCTTCCCATCCATGTCTGCATGGGTTTTACGGGTGAGGACACCGTGCTTGTAGGTGACTGCGTTCAGCGCTTGGGGTATGTCCAGGAAGGGGTTGCTGCTGTCAACAATCCTTGTCACTTTCTTCGCGCTGGCTCCAAATTTGTCATCTACCAGCTCCGAGAGTGATTTCCTCAACTCGTCCTCATCACTTGGAAAGAAAGTCAGAGAGGAGATTGAGTGGAGGGCACGTGGATTGGGTCACAGTGTGTCCTACCTGCTTTGGTTTTAAAGAGCTTTATTACAAGACTAGTCAGAGAAAAAAATGAGATGCCGGGACTGCCACACATGGAGTGTGTCAGTGGTGGTGATCTGGACATAGCTGGGAGGACTGCGCAGGGGTCCTACCGCAAGGTTACTCAAAACAGCTAAGGGACAGGTAAGGGAGCTTGTCTGAACACCAGGAAACTGCAGAGACACCATTGCTGAGGACTACAAGCCTTTCACAGGGAGAGTCTCCAATTCTGTGCCCTAAAATCAGAGCTTAAGGTGGTCTTTTGCTGAAGACCAGGCATCACCAAGGTTTCACAGCCTCTGAGAGGCAGCCTCCAGGGCCTCCCAGGTACTGAGGGAGCTTGAGGAATGTCCTTTGCATCTCTGAGGAACACAAGCTCTGCAGATATTAGGGGGTTGGGCCACTTGATCGAAAAAACACAAAGCCTGGAATAGGTTATACATCAACTCCCCATTTGTGTCCGTCCTCAGGGTGGGCCAGCAGAGAGCAAGACCTGCTGGTCCTTTCCAGAAAAACTGCTTCTCTTCACAGATCGCCTGGTCCTGGACCCTGCCCAGCAAGGGCTGAGCAGCTTAGGGAAGTGTCCACTGACTCCACCACTCTGCCTCTTCCTGTTTGGAGTAAAACCTCCTCCGGCACATAGAAACTAGAACTTGTTATGGGAAGTGGGATTTGCCAGCATCCCAGGGACATTAAGGAGGGAACAGGGAACTTCTGCCCTGTGTGATACATGTAAATGTCTAAGTGGTCACCTTAGGTTGCAGATTAGATTGGGACCAAACCTCAGCTGAGGAGGGCCTCAGGGATGAAATCACTTGCTGGGAGGTCAGCACTAAAATACCACACTTCCCCACCTGTGGCAAGTAGATGGCCAAAGCATCAGACACATCTTGGAAGAGACAGATGATTTCTGAGCCCTCGGCACCCACAGGAGTCCTGGGGCATAGGCAGAGCCCAGACCTTATGCCTGGGTGGGGAGCTAGTTTTGCTCAGTTCTCTGAGCTGCACGAGAGGGACCCCTCTGAGTCCTGCTTGCTGCTGGGATGGTGGTCATGTACCTGCCTGTTCGGCTGGGCTTTGTGAGCAATGGCATTTCATTTGCTGGGATGGACAAGGACAGAAGGTAGAAGCAAGCAGGGAAGAGTGTTAGCCCCAGATTTCTAGTGGCATTGGAGAGGCTCCTAAGGGAAGACGAAAAGCAGCCTAGAGATTCCGGGCTGGCACCTTTCGTGCGGGAGCAATGGCTGGACATCGTCACTTTGGGACTCGGCTTGGGCCCGAGTGAAGTGAGCCCAGAGAGGAGATGAAGAAGGTTAGTGGCTGAAGGAAAAGTGTTAGCCCCAAATTTCTCGTAGCATTTGAGAGGCTCCTAAGGCAAGATGAAAAGCAGCCACTAACTTCTGCCAGTGTCATGTCTCTGAATGGAAACCAGGTACCCCACATCAGGGAGCGCCCATCCCACAGCAGAAGACCTAGGAGGACTCTCATGTTGAAGCCTGTCCATCTACAACCAAGCAGGACACTCTGCAGTAAGGCAGGTCCCAGGCTGGCGTGGGGTGAATGAGGGGTGCAAGGACAAAAGTGTGGGTGGAGGAGGGCTGGAGGGGGGGTAGATGCTGCTGACTGGACGCACACCGCTGCAGTGGGACCCCAGGGACTGACATTCCTCTGATGTGCCCGATCCAGGGAGCGTGTGCTGGCAGGCGTTGTGTAACCACTGCCCGCATCCAGCGAGCAGATGCACTTCTGCTGAACTCCTCTTACATAAACCATCCCACCGGCACCTCCTGCAGAGCTACAGAGCTCCCTCTCGCGACTACGTCCACCAGCCAACCCGGTCTTTGCTGCGGAGCTGGCACTGCTGCTTTCCTCTCAAACAGATGCCACACAAGATTATTTTTGAAGTGAAATTGGTGCTATGTGGCCCACTGCCCTTCCAGGGTCCCCGGCTGGCTGTGTCACTCCTGAAGGAGACACCAGCCCACAGCGAGCACTGCTGCCATCGGGGCATGGCTGGCAACAGAGGCTCCAGCTCTTCAAAGCTTGACCCAGGTAGTTGGGGAGGGAGGTAGGATCAAACCATTTCCAGCCACTTTTCTGGCCAGGACAATATGAGGAGAAGAGCAGGTGATGGGGCTAACAGCTCAGAAGGTCCTGCTCAATTCCATGACCCTCCGGAGGGAGACAAGAGAGGTCTGAGGCTACAGAGTAGGGGAGGGGAGGAGAGACAAATGTCCACTGTGTTAGCTTAAGACCAGATCTGTCAAGGACTTCCCCGTGGCAGTGGTGGGGAGGCATTGGGGCTGGGGAGCACAGTTCACCCCTCGCTGAGGGTCCTGGCCTGTGGTCTGGGCAGGGGGTGGGCAGCAGAACAGGGGAAGAAGGGCTGAGGAAGGTGCTGAATGAAGGTGGTGTGGAGGCCACCATGCTAGCTGTTCCCAGAGTTGTTTCAGGGTAACAAATGATGATCTGGAGGAGACAGAGCGCATCTCGATGAGTTTGGGATGACATAAAAATGAGAGGTACTGGGCCACTGCTGAGCGGGACAGGAGCCTCACTAAGTGCAGCACCCCAGTACTGCACTGGGTTGGAGTGATCCTGCAGAACGGTCAGCTGGGCTGACTGACTGGGAAGCAGCTCTGAGGGAAAGGCCCTGGGGCTCCTGGGGAACAGCAGGATGAACGGGAGCCAGAAACAGAGGCCAAGAGCATTCTGGGCTGTGTAACAGCGGCACGGTGAGGAGGCTCAGAGAAGTGATCCTCCTCCTCTGCTCTGCATTCATTACGTCGTACCTGGATACAGGAAACAGCACTGGGCCCCCAGTACAGAAAAGGGCATCAACGAGGTGGAGGGTTCAGTGCAGGCTACCGAGGTGCCTGGAGGCTGGAGCACTTGCAGTGTAAGAAGTGACTAAGGGAACTGGACTTTGGCTTTGGGGGACCTCATGGCAACCTTCCAATATGTGTGAGGAGGTTATCGAGGGAGTGAAGCCAAGCCCTTTATTATGGTGCATGGCAGAAGGTCAGGAGACAGTCAAAACAACAGTTTCAAGTGGACACGAAGAAAACATCACTCTCAGAACAATTAAGCATTGGTTCACAGAACCCGACGGGCTGTGGGTTCTCTACCCTGTGGGTTTCAGGATCAAACTGAACAAAGCCCTGAGCATTCTGGTCTGAATTCAATGTTGACCATACTTCGAGGAAGAAGCCGGACTGGAGATCTCACAAAGTCCCTTCCCACCTGAGTGATTCTATTTCTGGAAGAAACTGTGTGGAAGAGATGGGAAGTCTCAGTGACCAAAATAACCACAGAGCTTAAGCTTCCTGTGCAAAGACCTCTGCAGCACCTGGATAAGGACCAGCATTTTACAGGTGTCATCGTAAGCGAAGAGAGCATTCCCTTCCTTTAGATCATGCCTGTGTCCACAGACCGCCACCAACTTCCTCATCTGCTTTTGTGTCTATAAATAAAGACCGTAATAAGCCATAAATAAACCCAGCTTGCCTACAGGAGGGACTTCTGTGCTTAAGCTCTTGGCAGGAAAAGTTCTGGGAGCTTCTGGGGCTAAAAACTTGACTCAAGACCTGCCAGCTGCCTTGAAAGACACACTCTCTCTCTCAAATGCTTAACGTATACTTACATGGCCCACTCCAGCTTCTCATTCTTGATAGAGTTATATAGTGTCTGAAACAAGAACATGGTATTAGCTGTGTCTCTCATGGAAGACATGTCCGCGTTGTGGAGACCGTCTCCTCCACACCCTGCCTGTGTTCTTGGAGAGATACCTTCCTTGCTGAACTGTCCTGGAGAGGCATTCAGCACTGAGCAGGACAACTGCTGTGCTGGCAGACCGTTTTTTTGTCTAAGTGCCATGCTAGGAACTGGACTGGACACATCAGCAGCAGAGGGGTCCGGCAGCCAGCCTTGCTCGGGAGCCACCGTGTGACATTAGGGCGCTGCACCTTGTCCTGGGTGAGTTCTGGCCTACACAGAGATGGTAGAAGACTCTGGGGTATGCCAAGACACCTCCAGTGTCTTGACTAGGGGAAAAGGACAGTGGAGGCTTGGACACTGCCCTGAGAAGCAGAGGAGGGATGAATGACCTTGGGGATCAGCTTTTCCAGTTCCTCCAGTGCAAAAATCCAGTGGCTTCCCTGGGGCACTGGGAAAGAAGCAGGAATGGGCTAGGAAAGCACAATATGGAGGTGGCCCTGGCCATACTGAGCGGTGGGGAAGGGTGAGGTCTGCTGGGAGGCAGCACAGTGTGACACCCCTGATGTAGCACTGGTCATTTCAACCTCCTTCCATACAGCAAAATGCAGGTCAGGTTGCTGGACCTGCAGCAGTGTAGACAACATGCTAAACCATGTGGAAGGAGAAAACGCTCGCTTTGGGGTGTTTAACCAATATCCCATGGTACTGAACGAGTTGGGTGGCAGCACTACGTCTCACCTCATGGAAGGGAAGGCAGAGAAGATTATCAGTGCCAGGTGGTCACATCTGGGAGTGGGGGGTACCTAGTTCTGTGCATTGTTTGGTGCACCACAGAGCTACTGTGGGTGAGAGGGATCCCTGGTAAGCTCTGAGGGTAGATATGCCACCAATCTGGATAAAACCCCACCAGGGAACAGACCTCGGGTGGCTCAATGCACGTGAAGCTATCCACGTGGGTTACACTTCTGCTGAAACAATCGTGCACTGGAAGATGCTGATTCAAGGGCTCAGAGTGTCCCAGCAGGACGAGGTGGCCCTACAGTAACAACAACAGTATCCTGCTTTCTATTTATATCACATTACCTTCAGTAAATCCTTCGCAAAGTCCTTCCCATCGTTCAGCCCATCCAGGTTTGCTATGAACTGTTGACACGACATCTTTTTGCCAATATTCTGTAAGGGAAAGAAGCAGCTCATTAGACTTCTGGAGAGTTTTGACTTTAATCAGAGTGTCTTTCAAAGCACAATTTTATATGCAGTGGTGAAGACTGGGTTTGCCCCAAGAGCTCAGAGCTGAAAGGTCTTCTGCTCTGATTTTCTATTGGGCTTTTTGCTTTATTTGTTCATGCCAGCACACAAACATTTCAAATTACCTCCTTTTTAGTGGTGGAGATAAACCACCTGAAAACAAACTCTCTAGCTCTTGCTCCAAACTAAGTGATCTCGCCTCTGGTCTTCAGGTTGGCCCTAGTTCAGGGCCTGTGTCTCAAAACTCAAGAGAAGCAATCAGATTGCCTTGAAACCACAACACTTGGGTGGGTCTCCAAGCCTGCCGCATGTGAAATGGTGTGAGCGTGCAGTGTCAGCATCTGAAGACAGCCAGCACTGGGCAACAACTCGTCCTTCACAGAAACCGTTCTTTTTGATTGCCATTATGAAAAGAGACGATCCAGCTGCTGGTACTGTGTGAACTTGAGTGCTGTGGCTTGTGAGGGCAATACACATGCACGAGGAGAATCTCACAACCTGGAACACGCTCATGGCCAATGAAGGCCAAGCCCATTTGGTGCTGATGCTGCCAGGTCATCCAGCACCCCTGATACCAGTCTGTGGCATCTTTGGCTCTCACCATAGACAGGTGAGTCACTTTCTCAGCCACAAGGAGCGAGAGACTGGAGGCAGGCAACCTTTTCCCAAGCCTTCCTCTTCAGTCCTACCTCTCCAGAGGACTGGAGCAGAGGTGTGGAGGAGTCAGTGGGAACTGAAGCATTCAGAAAAAGGAGTCGGATACCACAAAGGAAAGATGGGTGCCCTCAGTGCCACGTCATATTGCAGCCTTCACACCCTGGAGTGAAGTCCCCACAGACCTGCAGTGACGTCACATGGAGTGGAAATGGCGTCAGTGAGAGGAGAGCATGAGCTGCCACCAGTGGTCCTAAGGATGCTGATAGCTTCCTGACACTGGGTGGACTTTGTGTCAAGGTATCAAGAGGGTGGCCATCCAGGAGGACCTGGGAGGATGGCCAAGAACAGCAGATCCAGGACCCTGTTTAGGGACTCACTGAGGAAGAAGGGCCTTGCTGGGTGACTGAGAGCAGATGAAGCTGCAGCAGATGATATAGGAGGAGATTATGTCTCTGTGCAAGAAAATAACCTATTGAAAGAGACTGACACCAGAAACCCCTGCCCACAGCATGCACAAGAGATGACCTGGAGGCTGCTCCCCAAGTGAACGCATCAGCAATGACTGAGGCCATGGGATGAACCTGCAATACCCACCCCCTCACCTGCCATCTGAGCGTGCAGACCTCCTCTCTGGCTACATGGGGAGCTGGCGCTGCCTTTGGAGCAGCACTAAGGCTCCTAATTGTGCCTCCTGTCAGTGCCAGCTCCGGGTGAGTTGGCACCCTCAGGAGATAAAGAAAAAGAGGAACAAAGTGCTGCTACAGATCTGCAGTGCCTGGGGACATGGTGCGGCACAACACAAGGCTCAGCCATCTTTGCTTTCTCACAGGAGACCCCCACGGCTGACGCCCGTAACTGGACCCCATAGGTAGAGGCTACTGGCAGCTAGTGCTCAGTGGGGGCACTAGCCACAAGCTGCAGAAGAGCTGCAGGGAAACCTGCAGACATGGTGGGTTTTGCAGCAGAGGGAAGAGAGATTTGGGTACCTGCTGGCTGGTGAATTACAGGAAGATAAAAATTAAAATAAAAAAAGCCCCCGCAAAAAAAAGCCAGCAGCACAATGGTGTGTGGATGGAGAAAGGAAGGAGGGTGGGAAAGCACCAAAAAAATGCAGTAACAAACCTCCACGAGACAGGGAGAGTTTGGAGGTGAGGTAGGCATGTTGCCTGAGACCTTGAGGCACCAAATTACTTTGAGAGAAGGTGACTGTTTCTACCCCTGCCTTGAGGCAGAGGTCAACACGGTTTAGGACGTGAGTGGATACAGCGAGATAAAGCGGCACAAGCCACCAGCCTCTCGGGTTTCTCGGGCATTGCATCCAGGACGTACATTAATCCCAGGGGCTGGCTTCTTTTTTATTCTGTGATCTGTCTTGTCCTCTTGCGCAAGATCTTTGCTCAAACTGAGGCAGCAGCCACGCTGTGGAAAAGCAGCTGATTGCCGAGCAATTCGGGAGGCTGGAAACACCTTCCTCTGGCAGCCAGACGAGGTGGTGAGAAAGCTCCAGCAAGAGCTACTGCTACTGCAGATGGGCTGCTGGGACAAGGCTGCCAAAGCACTGCAGGGGCAGGGGCAGGACTGCAGGACTGAGCACAGCGTGCTGGGGGGTCACGGGTTCAATACAGCCTCTAGTCCACGATATCTTAACACTTCAGCGTGCCACTGCAAGGAATGGGCCAGAGCAAGCCACGCAAACGCAAAGCCCTGCAAGCGCCTCCAGATCAACACCAGCTGAACGGAAAAATCAAAAAACCACTCCAGGACGTGGACGTTGCAGCTTCGCTTGATCAACACTTGCAAAGAAACAGCTCTGTGGTCACACGTGCCTCACCATCAGCGCCCCAGCAGCAGAGACTGCCTGTGTTTAGTAAGCACAGAGAATGCTGGGAACAGCTCTACGAGCTCGCAGGGGGGTCCCTTCTATCACAGCAGGCCAACTCGCTGGTTCAGCAAGATCATCACATGTGGACATAATCTTCAGGGCACACCTCAAAGCTCAGTGCTCAGATGTTCTATGTCCCTTGCTGAACTGGCACCTCTGGGTAGGAAGACACATCTTCGTTTCTGTCCAGCCACACAGATGTGGCCATTTTGCTTTTCTGTGGTCACTTACCAGCAATAGAACAAACCAGTGAGGCTGCTTCACAGCCACATGTAGCTACTCTTCCTGATACGTCCCTGACAGAAAAGAACTTCACCTCATCTTTGCTTGCTCCAGACCATGCAGTACAGCATGAGAAGCCACTGTCAGACAATTGGCTGCCCCACCATGGTGTGCTCGGCTGGAGAGTGAGTGAGCGGCAGGGGATTAAACAGACAAGTGAGTAGAGACAGTATGGGAATGGATGGGCCGAGGTGGGTGGGTTCAGACGGCGTGTAAGAGTGGAGAGGTGGAGAGATGAAGAGACAAGGTGCACACCAGTGGTTAGAGTGCATAAGAGTAGGTTAGGAAGGATGAGATTGATTTCATGATGGGTAGACAGGGCTGATCTTGTTTCAACCCCTGTTTACAGTAGGGTTCTTGCCTCCTCTGAGCCTCAGCCATCTGCTGTTGAGCTGACTCATCCAAGATGATCATAGACCATCTCCTGGAGTGTCCAGGATGGCTCTATCTGCCTCCGGAAGACTCTGGGCTGCAGCCTGGCATTCCTTGGTTGTTGCCAAGTTCCAGCATTAGGAGGCTGGGCAGGTGAGTATGGAGCTGGGTGCTCAGCGGGAAAAGCAGGTGCCATGTGAAAGCACCAGGGGAAGAGGCAGGTTCCTGGATGCCAGAGGCCATGAAGGGTGGACATTTAGGGTGCTCTCCCCAGCAATCCCTCTGTGGGATGTTAAACCACTTGAGCTTCTGGGCTGGATGCCCCAGGCATCAAACATCTCAGCTGCAAAGTGGTGAGCGGAGTCCACCTCCTGTGAGCTCCCCAGCATAAGCACCATGCCCCCAGCAGGCCCTGCTTTTACTCAGGATCTCTTAATGTCTCTCAAATACTCATCTTTGGGGGAAAAAACCCAAACAACTACATCTATGCTTCAGCATAAAGTGACGGTCATTGGTCTGACTGGACCAAGGGATCTCGTCGTGGATGTGTTCTGGGCTGCAGAAACAAAATCACCCTGCTGCAAGGAACAAACTCACAAACTTTGGGTCCTAATGTCCCCTGGGCCACGCAAAGCTGCTGTGGGCAGACTGGTGTCACTCTGCAGGTGACACCAGTGGCTGCTCATATCTCAGAGCTCTTCAGCTCTCCCAGTGCTACTAAGACAGACGTTTGTAAGCTTAATAGTGATGGACACGTGGAGTTAGAAGCTGCATGGGAACCCATTTCAAGGTTTGTTCAGTGTCCATGAGAGCTGTTGGGCCACTTTTTGAACAAATGCTAAAGCTTGTCACATTACAATGTGACTGCATAAGCTGGACTTTTCTAAAGTACCAAAATGCCACTATGAGTGCTGATGATGCATCTGCCACTGTCCTTCCACGGCCAGCAGTTCTGAACAAGAAGGGATAACATTGATGGTTGAGAAGGAGACATTCCAAAGCTTTGTCTCCAAGGGGCTGGAGCAGAGGAGTACTTACTTTGTCATAAGATCTCTTGGAGTTCAAACAGCACCAGCAGAGCAAGGTAGGGAGTTGCAACAAGCTGAATTAACATTACGAGGCTTGTAATGTTTGTTGGTGGCTGCTGGCTGTTAGACACCAACTCTGGGTGATTCTATGAAAACGGAGCATCTTATTCTGGGTCACACCAATGCCCTACAACAGTCTAGGCTGGGGGAAGAGTGGCTGGAGACTGCCCAGGGAAAAGGACCTGGGGATGTTTGTTGGTCAACAGCGGCTAAAGGCGAGGCAGCAGTGTGCCCAGGTGGCCAAGGAGGCCGATGGCATTCTGGCTTTTCTTAGAAATAGTGTGGCCAGCAGGACCAGGGCAGGGATCGTTCCCCCGTACTGGGCACTGGTGAGGCCACACCTTGAATCCTGAGTTCAGTTTTGGGCCCCTCACTTCCAGAAGGACATGGAGGGGCTGGAGCGTGTCCAGAGAAGGGCAACGAAGCTGGTGCAGGGTCTGGAGCACAAGTGCGCTGAGGAGCGGCTGAGGGACCTGGGGGGGTTGAGCCTGGAGCAAAGGAGGCTCAGGGGAGACTTTCTGGCTCTCGACAACTCCCTGGCAGGAAGTGGGAGCAAGGTGGGGGTCAGTCTCTTCTCCCCAGGAACAAGCGACAGGATGAGAGGAACCGGCCTCAGGTTGTTCCAGGGGAGGTTGAGGTTGGCCCTGAGGAACAACTTCTTGCCTGCTGGGGTTGTCTAGGCCTGTCCCAGGCTGCCCAGGGCAGTGGTGGAGTCCCCATCCCCAGAGGGGTTTCCCAGCCATGTCGAGGTGGTGCTGAGGGGCAGGGGTCAGTGGTGACCTGGCAGTGCTGGGGGAACAGTTGGACTCGAGGAGCTTAAAGGTCTCTTCCAACAAAAATGATTCTGTGACTCTGTGACTCTGTGATTTTAAAGGCAGTGAATTTTCTGGACGGTTTGGAAACAGGGTCTGAGTGCACCTGTGATAGAACTTCAACGGTACTAAGGCAAAAACTCCAGTGTGGCCAGGAGCAAATCTCATGTTTTAAAGGCAGTCTCATCACTTTTAAGCCTGGACCCAGGGCATGTGATGGTCACTGCTGGAATGGTGAACCGACCCGTCCCAGAGACCCAGCTGTAGGAAACTGCACCTGTACAGAGACACATCCACCACCCTTCCCTAACCAAAGGGATTCCCCACGCCATGGCAATGCACAGCAAAACACTGAAACACACTCACAATGTTAAAAAAGGAAATCAAAAGTGATATGAATATCATGGCAGCACCTTTAACGAAAAGGGATGAGAGATCAAGTCACACAGGCCCAGGTAGCTGCAGTTCATGGAGGTTTCTCTACACAAGGAGAGTTTCATTTGGCGGGTATCAGCTGATAATGGGTTGCTAAGTAGTGAAGGACACTGCACGACCACTTAGGGATCCAGACAAACAAAAACCCTTATTTTCCTTTTTTTTTTTTTTAACATAGGAAAAAAACAAGTCAAACACCAGTGCTTTAAAGCAAAACACTAGAATGACTGCACTTACCACCTGGTAAAGGGTTAAAGAGCAGAAAGAGAGGGTCCAGGAGCAGAAGGAAGAAAAAAAAAAAAGATGAGAAGGAGAAGAAGAAATTAATGTTACTTGCGAGGAAAAATAAAGAGAAGATTTTTCAAAGAAAAGCTCAGGTCTTTCTACACCTGGTCAAAAGAAAGCTACTTTTTTCTTTGCCTAGATGGCACGAGATAATTTCTTCCTACCAGGCCTTTTAGCCAGCTTGTCAATGGAAAACAGAAATGGTAAAGTTTGGGAGGTTTAGGGGGTTTTGGCCTTTTCAATAATTTCTATCTTCCCAGTGACATAGTTTGGATAGTTTAAATTAAAAAAAACTAGACAAAGTAAGATTATTTTGGAGTGAAGTTGCATCGTTTGCCTTCTGCCACAATGCTGCTTTGGCTGTCGCGGGAAATGCTTTGATGAAAGTATTTCCTTGGCTCCAACCACTGAAGGATGAATGCTTGGTGAGACCCTCCCAGAAGCCGGCCCCACTGCTATCCCACCGCGTGCAGAGACACTTTGCCCTGACACGTTACTGGCAGCCATGGGGGTGGTAATGGACCCAGTGGCCAGCTGATCATAGGGTTCTTGTTCCCCAAAGGAGGAGGCCATGGCAGCTGTAGCCAGCTTGGTGCAGGCCACAGCGCACATCTGGACAGGATGCTCTTGCAGAGACCAGTGACTCCCTTCACTGACTGCTGTGTCCAACCCTTGGCACTGTCATCAAGGCAGTATCTGTGCTGTGCCGGTGGGGAGGGTCTCCCAGGTGGACGGTCAGGATGGCACTGGTGAAGCTGGTGGCCTTTGCACCTTTGCCATCATAGGTGAAGGCCACACATGTCGTGTCCTCTTCCCAACCCCACAGAAAAAGGCTCCTCTCAAAGGTGATCATAAACCAACGCATGCAAAAAACGAGCTGGATTATGGCCTACTGTCCCCTCGTTAACAGGCTAATGAAGAGAAAACCAGGGCAAGCCTCTGCAGATGCACAACAAATTGTTACCAGCTGGAGGCAGAAGAGGACTCCGATGATACAGCTTGGCAATCATGGGCTTGTGGGGCAGAAAAAGCGTGTGTAGGTTTCACGTGCACAGGCTGCTGTAACAAGCCACCCCTCCATGCCCTCTTCATCTTCACCTAAGTTGTGGGGAGTCTGTGGCTCTAGGTCTGAGCTCTCAGAGGGCCTATGAAACAATGTACTTCAGTGACCTGAGATTTGAGGAGCCCCTCTACCCCTGGAGAGGGGCCACAGCCCCATGAGGCTCACGGCCATGCTCTATGCCTGCACCATAAGGCTGGAGAGGAGGGACGAAATCTGGGTCAGTGATGCCCACAGCCTTCTATAGCACTGAGCAGGGCGCAGAGCCCACGCGCAGTCCCAGATGTATCCTACAGCAGGGGCCTCTGAGGGCACACAATGTCCCAGCTCTGTCCCTTACGCCCAGTCCCATCTCCCCTCTGCAGCTATTTTTCCTCCCACTCTGCTCCGCTCTCTACACTCTGGTTGATCTTTTAGGAACAAATCCCCCTGAAAGAGTCTCTAAAAGGTAGTGAGGGATCTTGCAGCCTCTGCTGTTTTCCAGCCGCACCTTTGGGCACCGAGCTCTGCTCACCCTGCTCTTTGTCTGGAAACTTCTCTGATAAGAAACTCTCCAGCGGCTGTCTGTTACATCTTGGGGAAAAGCAAGAGCTGGAACTTACTTCATGTTTTGGGAAGGAAAGGTCAAATCTAGACCTGTAGGAAACCACTGACTCCCTCGCAGCAGTTTCTGGGATGAAGGGACCCTCAGGTCTCTGCACCGGAACAAACAGCAGCACAATTGGTGCTGCTGTCTGCCAGCCCCGTGGAGACCGGTGGTGAAGACCTCTCCATGAGAGTTCCTGGGACAGGACTGATGCTTGCAGCATATCCTGGGAAGAAAGCTGCATTGCCTGTGCCTCTATAAAATAACTGATGTCAGCAGGAGATATGCTTTTGGCTTGATCGTGGAGTGACACTAAGAGAGCTGTCCCCAGGTCTGGGCTCGGCACCCAAAATTCCCCCTGGAGCTGGTCGGAGTCCTCCCTGCCAACCTATCTCAATTTTCCAGCAACACATCCTGCATAAGGGGACAGGCCTCTCTCTGTACTGGGAAGGAAAAAAGGAAGGATGCATCTCCACGTACTACTTACATGGCCGTGAAGGTCCGTGTTTAGCAGCATCAGCGCACAGGTGAGCGTGTGGATCCCATCTGAAACACACAACAGTCACACAGCTGGTTACTCCCCTTCCCAGGCAGTGCCGGCATTTGCTGATTGGCAGAGCACTGCGAAACCAAGGCTGGTTGCTGTGCCTGGGGAACTTAAAGAAAACCTGCTTCCTTCATCTGTGAGGACATCATCTTGTCCTCCAACTTGACATTTTCCTGAAACCATCTACACAGAATTGGCTTTAAAGCAGTTTGTCAACGGCTTTCTAAAGACCAGACTTTCTACTGAGTCTTCCTCCACCTCCCTTTTGTGCTGATGCCATTGCAGAATAGGGCAGAGACCCTGGCAGACAGAACTGTTTTGCCCCCAGCTGATCACAGTCACCTCAGGGGTTTGTCCCGAGGTCTTTAGGTATCATTCCTGGGCAGCCTGTAAGCTCTTGAGTTGTTCAACAAGCGTTATTGCTACAAATGAGTGCAGCATTTTTGGCTCTCTGACTTAATAAAACGCACAGGAAGTTTTCCTTCCACTTGAGAGAGCGCAGCGCCCTCTTCTGCAGCAGGCAGCCTGGTGGCTTGCTGTTATTTCAAAACCATGCTCTGTCCTGAAGCTGTTTGAGGTCAAGAGGTTAGTCTCCATGCACCACCTCACCACAGTGAGATGCAAACACACTCTGGCACATCATCTGGACCTTGTAAGGACCTCACAAAAGGTGAGAATCAGGGAGAGAAACAGGGAGGAGGCAGGGCCAGAACTACTACAGCCGTGGCCTGTCCCTGTCCCAGTCAGCCACTAAACAAAGGCACCATCTGTGTGGAAGAGTTACAAGCCCTGAGCACCCCGTGCTCAAGGCCAAGCACTGCCAGCTGAAGGCAGCCAAACACACGAGCCCAGGATGAAGGCAACTGAGCACATGAGCTTCTCCCTTTCCTGGGAGAACCATGGTCTGAGGGAGGAAGGGAACATCACGTATTTCTCTCTGAGAGCTGGCAGTCCTGGGGGCATGGTGTGATGGACACCTCCCTTCAAGAGAGAATCACTTCCTAAGAAAGGTGCTTCCTTCACTTTCACAAGAAGCAGCTTTGGGCTTAGGACAAGCTGCCTTCCATTCCCAGTGTGTATTTTTGAGTCTCTGTGGAAGGTTCTGGGCTGACATCTTCATCTGACTTTACTGTATCACTTTGGTAGGTAAATCATGTCCCACACGGCCCCAAGGTGGAGCTGGTGTCCCAAAACCTGCTATTCTCTCGTTGTTGCTTGGCTCAGTCACATTCACCTTTTCTCTCCGCTCACAGTGTCACAACACAACCATATAGTTCTTACATGTCCGGGCTTCATCGGCACAGGAAAGCACTAATAGCATGTTCAAGACACACCTCTCTGGGAGAAAAAACAGCCACCCCATTCATCGGTCAGCGAGTCAACGCTGCTTGTTTGCAACATCCCATCATGCAGGGCTGAAGTGACCGTCGGTGTTGCAACAGCCAGGCCTCCCTCAGTGGAGGAGTTGTTGAACCGGCATGTAGCAATGGCCTGAAATGTCTTAGAGGGCTCTAAGACCTTCTCAGCCACCTGACCATCTCCACATATCCTCTCCAGACAAAACTGACTCTATGGTGCCTCTATGCCATCAGACCATCACAGCCAGAGGTGGTTCTTTAGAAATCTAAATAATACACGGTGGCTCAAATTCTGTCTTTGTGCAACAACTTTTGCAGGTTTACGCTGGAAGCAACCCAAAGGAACTGCTCCCTGAAGAAAGATCTTGCAATGGCTTTCTCAAATGACCGTGCATCTAGAGCAGGCTTCTGCTGTATCTGCAAAAGAGTGACCTGAAGGGGACACTTTGCTTCCCTCCATTTGCATCCCCCCATTGCATCAGCTTCACGTAGTATTGGGATTACAGCTGCAATTTTTCAAGCCCCATTCAGCTGCGGTGCTGAGCACAGCTCTGTCCTGCTTGGGACTCCTTCAGTTTACACTTGGTCTGCAGGAAGTGGCTCTGCCCAGCCTCGTGCAATGTGCTGCCACCAACACAGGCAATGCTGTGGCTCTGAATGTTAATGAATAGGTCATGACAGCAGCAGCAGTAATGGTTTCAGATCCAGTTTTCCTTATTCTTAATATTTTTGTACCTTTTAGGAGTATAGCAAACTGAGAACAGGTCCTACACCCAGCAGCAGTGGCATCTGCACTGAGGACCATGCAGTTATGGAAGAGTTCTGACTCCATTCATGTTTGTATTAGCAGGCACCTTCTCACCGGGTGTTCAGAACTGGGATCTAATTTCTCGTCTGAACAGCTGCTGTAGCACAGCTCCATCAGCAGCTTTGTAATCCGTGTTTCCACACGGCAAAGCTCCTGTTCTGTTTCTCTTGTCACTGCCCTCCAAACACCCTCCTGCTGAAGGGTGTGGGATGGAGTCGGAGGTCTGACCCCCTGTTCTCCAGTTGGTGTGTGCACGCACCCAACCCCACAGCGGGTGTTAAACACCTGAGAACCAGGCAGGGAGAAATGGCCCCAGGCTCTTGCAGGGGGATGTGCTGAAGAGGGCTCAGGACTTTGTATTTGGGATATTTCAGCGGGGGACTGCTGCTGAAAACTCAGCCTGCAGCTGGATGTCTACTGGTGGAGGACCCTTCCCTTCCAGGGAAGGTCATCGTTGGATCAGAGCAGGGGAACACCACACAAACACATGGAAATGAAATCTAAACCCGTATTTTATTGGGATACCACCAATAAAAGCAAAGAGGACACTGTTTTGAGAACAGCGGGTGTCCAGTTAGCCTGGCAGAGGGACTGGTGGGCTCCTGTGACACCGGGCACTTGCTGCTCTTTGCAAAGCCTGCAAGACGGAGACAAGCAGGAGCTCTCAAGCACAAGTGGCATACTGCATGCAGAAGGGGGTGGAGGAGGAATGACGGGCACTGCTGTGGTGCCAGCAGAGAGCAGGTCAGTGCCTGATTTCCATCCAACACCTCCAGATGCCGTAAGCAGGTGTGTGGAAGCATTTCTGTAAGCATGAACGTGGGCATTCTCATGTCTGGAGCATGTGTATGGATGTGTGGAATGACCCTTCCCCTTTAAAAATGTCAGAAGAAACTATATCTACCTTAAAAAAAGGTGGGGAGGGGCTGAAAGCAGATAACAAAATCTGCAGCTCCCGTGAGCCCAGAATTTGGTCCAGCTGTGCGTTTTTCTGCTGCAGCTGTAGACACAAGGAGCAAAACTGCCGTGCACGGGAAGCCAGCGGCATTCCTCAGTCTGCATGGAAATGTTTTCCGTTCAGTAGACAAGGTCTTGGGCTGAGCCAGGACCAGCCACTCCTTTGCCCGCTGCCAGCAACCACTTCACAAACCACGACCACAATTTGCAACCGCTGAGAACCTCTCACCACCTCCCCTGGTGCTGGGCAAGGCACGGCCACCGATCCAGGCTGCAGCCGAGGAGCTTGTCCTCAGTACAGCTCATACGCTCTTCAGAGGACACAGCCCCCTGGGAGCCAACCCTCAGACCCTGATCTGGCTCTCTTGGGGGGGTCTGTACAGCACCCACTGCCCCCAGTACCTCCCAGGACAAGGACAATCAGCAGGGCAGGATCCCAGAGGACGGGAGAAGCTGCAGCCTTGCCTGCCCAGTGAATGCTGTTCAGGCCCATCCGCGGACGGTTTTACACTCAGGCTCTGTGACACACGTGTGCTGTGAGTATGAGACGGACACCAGAGCCAGGGAAAGAAGGCGGTACCTTCAGACGTGCTCTCCTCCCGGTTGCACTGGCAGTATCGCCGGGA
Organism: Bucorvus abyssinicus; assembly: GCA_009769605.1. Lineage (NCBI taxonomy): Eukaryota > Metazoa > Chordata > Aves > Bucerotiformes > Bucorvidae > Bucorvus > Bucorvus abyssinicus. The sequence continues at coordinate 20,039,839 of CM020041.1, read as the reverse complement.
GAAATGAATCAGCACCCGCTCCCGCTCCTGCGTCTCTCCCATCAGCGGGAACGCTTTCAAGAACGTCCTGCAAAGAGAAAGTGACACTTCAAGATGTCATGGATCAGTCTGCTGGGCAGCATTCATGCTAAGGAGGGAGATGGAAAGGGGGTCCTTGGAGCAGCTAGGAAGGCCTTTGTCTTCCCCCCAGCCTGCGCACCCCTGGGCCCCTGCAGGTGCAATGCAAAGGGTTTCTATGGAGCCAGCTCTGAGCTGTGTAGGGAAACATGCTGTCAGCTGAGATCTGACCCACCTCTGGCTTGATGGCACCAGGATGGGTTGTCCACCCCAAGGGAAGAAGTTGCTCCCACTTGCTCTGATTTTGTATGGGATGGGACTCCTGGGAAAGCTGCTCTCCAACATGGGGAAGCAGGTTGTGGGCCCTCCTGCCAAAGCCCACTTTTGGTAGCAGTACCTTGTGCCAAACGTGACACCAAAGCAAAGATTAAACAACAACCTGGAGCTCCCCCCAGTCCCTGCTCCTATCACATGGACGGCCTCCACAGCGTTGGGAAGCCTGGAGGAGAAACCCACCGCGCTGCTCCGCTCTGTCCAGCCCAGGCCCTACGCGGGAGTGCCAGAGACCAGCTCACCTGAGTGCTTTGTCAAGGGTCAGGCCAGTGAAGTCAAAGAAGCTGAGATACTCCTCTGCTACCAACTTGCTAAATTCGTTACTGTAATTAAAGAGGGAGCAGTCAGCCCTTTCATCAGGGAAGAAGACACTGTCTACAAGAGGAACAGCAGACTTCTGTCTCCTGGCCAGCCCAACACCCAGCGAGACACTGCAGTCATGATCCCAGACCCAGGGGTACTTTCCTAGCTTGAAATGCTGCTGGAATACCTCCAAAGGGGGCCTAAGAGGTGCCCACAGCCTAGCATCGCGGCTGTCAACAGCAACCCTAGACACCTGAGAAGGAGAGATGCCTGCCCCCACTGTACCCCTCCGTTGTGCTGCTGGCCAGGCAGAGCCTCCTCCCAAACCAGCCAGGAGCAGTCTTTAAGGACGTCCTGTGCTCACCTAGTCTTCTCCCATTGCTGGACGTGTCCCCTCCTCCTACAGCAATACTCCTGCTCTCCACTCCATGTTGGCTCCCATCCCAGCCTCTCACCACGGCACCTTGCTCGTGTGTCAGATGGATGCCACTGGGAAACTGGAGCCGGAGAGCTCAGCTGAGCTTCTGGCCCTGCTCTTCCCTGAGTGATTCTCCAGAAACCATTCCCCTGCCACGCTTTGGAAGGATGCTTGGAGATGTGTTGTCTTTACAGCCAGAATGGGGGCTGTTAAGTTCCTCCATTACAGAACTCAGGTAGTGGCAGTGCAAGAACAATCGAAGAATGCTGGCAAGAAATTGGAGATGATCTCAACGTGCTCGGCTTTTGCCATACGCAATTCCTTTGCCTCCTGCTCACAAAATGAAAAGCCAATTGCTACACGTTGCACATCCAGTTACAGGCAGAACACATTGCATCTCCCAGAGCATTGTTTCATCTTCTGCTGTGAGGTGGATGCTCTAAAGCCTCTGGCATGGATGCTTTTTGGAAGTGTGACAGGCAGCAGGACCAGGCAGAGCAGTGTGACAGCTCCAGGGGAGAGGTCCAGGCTCAGTTTTGAGAGGCAGGACGTAAGCATCCATGCTGGAGTTTGCACAGGAGACCGCCTCAGAGCCGCAAGGTCTCACACCCTTAAAGCAATCTTATAATTTGTAATTTCTAGCTCTGGGGAAGAAGATGTCCTCATGAGCCCATGGCCCCCCGGGTTGGTCTGTTTGAATCAGTGCCCCGCTGATTGGTGTGCGGATTCCTGGCAGCTTCCCAGGGAGGCTTCTCCACTTGTCCTGGAATATCACAGCAAGGTGATGTGAGACGCAGAAGATGACCACCCGTTTGTGAAAGGAGATGTCATCACATCTTCACCCTTGTGCCAAAGAATGAGCAGAACCAAGAAAGCCCCAGGCCTCCCCTGGGATCCTCTCAGCTCTAAGTCTGCAGAAGACCTCATACATCTGCTGTGCCAGTGATGGGAACTAGCCAGCACTCTCCCTTCCTCAGTCAGGTCCCATCTGCACAACCTTCCTAGCCATCCCACCTCCAACACGGAGCTGGCCTGAAAGCATCACCTAAACTTACCCTGCTCCCACCCCTGTAGATTGGTCTTACATAGTCTTAAGTGATCAAGACCAACTCAAACCACCCCCATCCTCATGCTTTTTGCTTTCCTGCTCTGCAAATCCACCTGCTTGGTCCAAGAGCCTGCAGCTCTGCTCAGGTCTTGGAAAATGATTCAGATGTCAAAATCCCAGCAGATCAAAACAAATGTTTTTCTTCTAAAGGCTGTGGCAATCCCCAAATGTGGGTCACCAAACAGCTTTCCAAGGCGTGAGGATTGCGGGTTTGAGTGAGGACTGCAGGGACACGCTCAGATGCACCCGAGGAGACCCATTGCTTGAAACTTCCCCCACTCAGCGAGCTGTCATGGCAAATTTGCAGGAAAGGAGAAGTATGTCAGACCTGAGGCAGCAGCAACCCGCAATGCACCTGCTACAAGAACCACAGCAGAACAGAAGAACGGGGCTGCTGCCAGGGGATACAAAGAGCCTCTCTGGGAGATCATTTGAGGGCTCCTTCTGCTCCAGGACTAAGCTGGGAGTCACAGACGATCCTTGGAACTGAAAGTTCGAGTATTTGCTGAGGGATGGTTGCGTTCTGCTCATCTGGACAGGAGTAAGACATTTCAAGGACATAAAAAACCCCCAAACAACACAGGTTATATCTGATCCAGGAGAAGGATGGTGGGGATTGGTGTCCTCACACCCACTGGCATCCTAAAATCATCTGTTACTGCTACACTCATCACTGTTACTCTGCCTTGTAGAAAACCCCGTAACTCTCACTTTTGCACCAACACTTTTGATTTCCCTTCTGCCTTACCCAGGCAAATCTACCTGCTGAGGGGCTTGGACCTCCAGTCCGTACCCGGCTCTCCATCAAACCCTTCATACCATCTGCACAGACTGGGTCAGGAGGCACTGCGCTTTGGGGTGCAGACCTGAAAAACCTGGGGACTGGCAGGGAGCCCCATGCCCATCTAGGTCTGGATCCCAAAACCTTCAGCCTGGGGATTGCTTTAGGGGCAGTCTTGCCGGGCCCTTACCAAACGCAGGAAGCTCCTGGTCCTGGTGAGCAGCAGCTTGTGGCAGTTAATGCCCAATACACGCAGGCAACGTGTAGGATTTGGATCGCAAAGGCATTGGGCTTGGACCAGTTTCAAATAGAAGGATCTCCAACAGCCCCAACACCATCCAACGAGCCCTTGTAACAGCAGGCTTCTCCCTTCCTGCCTTTGTCCTGTCCTCCCAGCATGACCAGTGCTCCCCCAGACCCTCCCCACCACAGCTGTGTTTCTGCTGGCCATTCACGATGCTGCCATCTCAGTCAACCCCCTCGCAGGGCTGGCTGCAACCCAAAGCCCAACTTACTTTTTCCCGAGCTGACGCGCCACGTCGCAGCGCTTGAACCCTTCGAGGTTGTACAGGCGCTTGGCCAGCCTCTTGGCAGCCTCGCTGTCTGCCCTGCAGCCATTCGCCAAGGTGTCCGTGCTGCCCTGGTCAAGCTGCTCCGTGCTGCCCATGTCGGAGTCAGAGTCTGACAGTGCGTCTTTCAAACTGGCGTCACTACGCAGAAACAAGGAACAATTCAAGGAGCAGCAGCGTGACTTGACAAAACCCACAGAAAAGGCCACATTTTGATTTCTTCTTGTCCTAACCAAAAACATATGAAAAAAACAACTATACGTTTGTGAACTGAACAGTGGACAAACCCTCCTCCATGTCAGGTCAAATGAAATAGTACAGTTTAATTCCAAATTTGTAGAAAAAGGCTGAAGAGAAGATGACTTCTCCTGAGACATGAGGACATATCCGTTCGGAGCTAGCAGCCCCAACACCTTTTAAAGCTTCCTCTCTCCTCACTGGTATGGAAAGGGATACCGAGCTCTTTCAGAGCCGTGGACATTCAGAAAATCTTGGGGATAGATGGAACGCTTCTCGCTTGGGATCATTTGCTGAGGATGAGAAACTGCAGTGGTGCAAATCATGGCAATGGGACTGGCACCAGTCCTGCTGCCACTCCCACATCCCCACTGGCACCATGTAGGTGGGGCTGTGTCCCTTTATTTTCTTGCCCAAGGCCAGTTCTGGCACCTAGTCACACATTTTTGAGCAGTGTGACTCACGGAAGGCCTGACAGCTAGCTGGACAAATGCCTTGCTCCAGCCCTCCCATGACCCGGCTGTTTATTGCCTGGCTTCCTCATGCAAGGAAGTGCCCTGCAGAGGAGCTGCTGCCTCCCAAGGACGATGGTTTGGGACTGAGCTGGTCCAGAGGATGAAGTCTCTGCTGATCTCCTCACTGTCTGCAGAGGAACCTCTGGGGAGGCCTCTACAGGGGCACCCAGACCTAAGTGAGACCTTGAGGACTCCCTCTACTTCCGAGGACATTTGGCAACAAGCCTGACTGTCTCCAACCTGCCGAGGGCTGCTGAGGATGCCAGGCAGGCAAGGCAGTGGTCTACCCAGAGAAGCCCCAGCTTTGTTTGCTGTAAGGACAGGATCTGTGAGCAGCAGGAGGGATGGCGGTGCTCTCCAGAGCACACGTGAATACAGAGTCCTGAGCTGTGGCTTTTCTTGGGCTCGCAGGGCTCACCTGCAGTCTGGAGTCCTGGGTTTCAGAACAAGGAGGACTCAGGCACAGGCCCGCTGGGGACTGGCTGGTTTAATGCCATGAGACCTTGGTCCCCAGCTGCAGTCCTAGCCTACAGGTAGGAAAGCTTTTCCTGTCGGTGTTTGGCCTCTCTGCCATGACAGCACATGAGAGGAAGCAGAAGGGGAAAAAAAGCAGCTCCATCTCTATCACGGCCTCTGAGCCTTGCTCCAGGACTGGGACCCCATAAGGCAATGAGCCCTTGCCCAAGGAACGCCCAGCCTGTCTTACCTGATGGAGTTAACGATCTTGGTGCCATCTTCCTCCGACCCTTCCACGTGGAACCCGTTTGGAATACTCTTCAAGGACAACCGGCTCAGCACGTTCTCCGACCTGCTGCTGGTAATGGAGTGCCTGAGAGGGCTCCCAAAATCCCCCTCTGCTGGCTTTGCTGCTGCCTGCTCTTGCTTATCAGCAGCCATGTGGTGAAGGGCTTCTCTCTGCTGAGCTACCAGTTTCTGCTCCAAGAGTTCTTGGCTTTCCTTGACCCTTTGCTGGATCAATGGGGTGAGTGGGGCCTCAAAACTGACACAGCTGTCTGTCTCGTCTGTGAGAGAGAGGACGTCCAAAGAGTCCAAGCTGCTGTAGTATGTACCCTTCATAAGGTCAGACTCAACGATCTTCTCAAAGGTCGAGCTGAACCCATCCCTGATGTCTTTGAATTGAAAATGTTCCTTGTCGTCCTCACTGCAGCTCAGCTTGGCATCTCCAGAAGCAAACCTGGACCAAAAAGGGAAATGCAGAAAAACACGGTCAAGGTCATTGCTTGTACCATTCTGTTCGGAGGCAAGAGGCAGCAATGGCTGCTGTGATTACAGGCCCTTGGGACCTTTCTGCGGTATAACCTGCCAGGTTCCCAATTTTATTACAAGCTCCTAGAGCTGAAAAAGGCAGAGCTTTATGATGAGCAAACCCCGGGGCCCAACCAACCCTTAATTTGGTCAAGCCCCAGTGACAAGCCAGACCTCTGAACTGGAGACCTTTACACCTGACACGTGCTACTGGATCCACTGCCAGCATAGATTTCATCTGCAGCTTCTCTCTCCCTTCAAGTGCTTCAATTATGGGTATTTCAAAAGCAGGAAAATCCTTAAAATCGAGGCCGCTCCATCTAACTGTGGATATCGGCAGCAAATGTCCTTGATCTTTTTTCTAGTGGAGAAGCAGCAGAAGCTTTTAGGGAGCAATTTGTATGCTGTAACTTAAGCAAATACAAATGCTTAAGCATACAAATGCTTAAAGTTAAGCCTTACCTCTCGGATGAGGCACCCAGAAGTGCGAGGTGCCCTAGGAAGAGTTTTCTCTCCCCTGAGGAGGATGTAAAAGGTGCTGGACACACGCCCCGGCAGGGGAAGGTCCACGCTGTTTCCCAGCCAGCCCGCAGGGTTCCGGCACAGCGCCACAGGCTGTGGAACGCATGAACCACAAGCCTGGCTACCAGGTAAGCATGGATGACTCCCAGCGATCCCAATGCTGTTTGGCTTTGGCTGCAGGGGCAATCACTCCAGTGCATCCCATACAAACCCAGACTGGGAGAACTCCCCTGAGTCTGGCCCAGCCACACGCACTGCGCTGGGAGCCCAGGGGACGCCTGTGATGGAGTTAACTTTCTTCACCATGCACACACGGTGCTGCGGTTTGGATTTGTCACCAAACCGGTGTTGGTCATGTTTTATCGGTTGCTGAATGTGCCTGCACGGTGTCACGGTGCTCTCCTATTTTTCACTCCCCAACAAGTAGGCTGGGGGTAGGCAAGGGGCTCGAGGGGACACAGCTGGGACAGCTGACCTGAAGTGACCAAAGGATATTCCAAGCCACATAGCGTCTTTCTCAGAAAAAAAAAAACCAACCAAAAAAGGTGGTGGTGGAGGGGGGTGTGTGTGTGGTCTTTCAAAGCAGCCGTGGCTCAGAGGCTGGCTGGGCACCAGTCTGCTGTGGGAAAGGAGTGATTGTTTTCCAGTCACTGGGGTTTGTTTCCTTTTTCTCTCACTTATTAAACCGCCTTGACCTTAACTCACAAGTCTGCTCTCTTTTGCTCTTCTGATTCTCTCCCCCATCCCACAAGGGATGGTGGTGAGCAAGTGGCAGGAGAGGTGCTCAGCTGGTGGTTGGATTCACCTCCTCACTCAGTTTGGAAGCCCCGCGTCAGCGCTGCTGCTGCGCCCAGTGCCCCTGCTGATGAGCCCGGCCTCACTCGGAAGCAGCATACGGTTCCCTGAGATGAATTCTGGGTGTGGATCAGCCGTGAGCAAGTTTCCTTTGCCAGTGGACGGGATGCTGTACCTGTGCATGCCCAAACCCAGCTGCTCTTAGTAATGTTTCCCACTAGGCACCAGTGACAGTCCAGTCCCTGCCTCGTGCATCACCCGGCATGGAAGGGATTGGAAGTGGACGTTGGGAGGTCGTGGCTCTAGCACAGAGGCAGCAAAGCACTTGTGAGCCAAACACAGCAGAGCCATGAGAACATCTCCAAGGAGTCTGGACACTTCTCAATGTACTTTACAAAACAGCGCAGTCTTTTTAGGTGGGGAAACTGAGGCACATGCCACACTCCATGGAATTGCTCATAGCAAAAGTAGAGAGGTAGAGAGATACTGTCTCGTATCCCATCTCCGCCAGCCAACAGCAGAGAACAGAGAAAGCAAAGCGACCACGCCTGACAGCCCCCACAGCCAGCCACACGGTTCCAGCTCCCAGCTGTTTGCAGCTGACCAGAGACATTGACCTGATGCAGAGACATTGACCTGATCCAGAGACATTGACCTGATGCAGAGACATTGACCTGATCCAGAGACATTCAGCCCATCTTGTTGCACAGACACAGGCTCCCTGGTTTATGGTGGAGATGGACCCCTGAACACCACTGCCGTGCTTGGGCCGAGGCTCAGTGGAGCCCTGACGCCAGGTCTGCTCGCACTGTTACAGGGTCTGGGGAGCACTCTCCCTTCTCTCAAGGCAGGAGGGATTTGCCTGTATTTCCACTGCACAGCCAAGCCAGCAGCCAGGAAGGAAGGCTGCCTCTTGAGCAGACAGCGAGTTAATATGGCCCTGGTTTTACTGGCCCAAGTACACTGACATAGCATCCTCCTGTCCTGGAAAGCCCAGCCCTTCAAAACATCTCAGGCTGGGTGGAAGGTGGCTGGCCATTGCAGGACACAGTGGCCCTAAGGGCTAGAGAATGCACACCTTGCCACCGGTGACAACACACCATCCACGAACCACCATCATCATTTTAGTGGAGCAGCCAGGTCTCGTGGGCAACATGGGGTCCACCATGCCTGAGCGGTGAGCATCACATGGACCGGTCATCCTCCAGCACCCTCAGTGCGGGCCGCAAGAACTCAGCATCTACATGAGCCCTAATTCCAGGCAGTAAAACGGGACCTGCTGTCCCTTCACGTAGGGGAGTCCTCAAAGTCAGCCCCCTTGTTTGCTACAGCCACTGTGTTCGAGGACCGAAGCCTGCAGGCTGGGGGGCACTTTGGCAGCGCGGAATCCCTCACCCCCAGAATCCACAACAACCAAAGACAGTCATAGGGTGAGAGGGGAGACAGTGGACAGCTAACAGAAAACCAGGGTAAGGAAGGGAGATTGCAGCGGCAGAGGTGCATGTAGCCCTGCTGGGGCAGGGAGGAGCGGGCACGAGTCAGCTGCCGGACTTCTTATCCCCCATCTCTGCAAGAAAAGTGCACTTGGGGAGGGATTTGCATGGAGGTAGATTTTTCTGCTGCTAACGTGTCAGGGTGAGAGCCATTGAAGAGGGGAGGACAAGCCAGTGCTCTTGGGTTTCTTATTTCTCGGTGTCCCAAGAGTCCGACGAACCCAAGCAGGTCACGGTCCCATGAAGCGACTATGCCACGCTGTCTCCCCTTCTTTGTGATGCTGGGTGCCAGGCCAGAAGGCTGGTGAGCTGCGGCAGGAACAGGGGATCCCAGCACAGCAGGGAGCAGGACAGACCCACCTGAAGGGCTGGGCGAGGAGGGACACGATCCTGCTTGGCTTCTGCTACATTCACGAGTCTTGACAGGTCCTGACAAATAAGTTTTTGCACCCTCTGAAAGTCCCCTCTGATGGCTGATCTGTTGGAGGTGTTGTTTTCAAAACCAGCTCTGCAAGCATGTGCGTAAAACTTACATGAATCTCTAGACTCACGTAATCCTGGATTCCAGGAGCTCAGGGCTTAAGAAAACTGCCACCCAGCTCATGAGAGCTGGCCATGCAGCAAACCGGACATAAGCAGAAATGAGACAGACGGCAGCAGCTCCAGGCCAAAGAGCCCTCATCCTCAGGACGGCTTCTCTTTACAAAGCCATCCCTCCCGGCAGGGACAACTGCAGCGCCTGGGCGTGACTGTGTGTACAGAAAAGATCTCCTCCTCCCCCAAAGCAGCAGGAACTTTAAAAACTTCACTCCCTTGTGGCAGGAAGAACTTTACAGCCTTAATTACACCCAGCAGTGGGAATTGCAGATCTGCCGTGGCAGCTCATCCCATTGCCAAACTTCCCGCAACAGCCCCCATCCCCAGTGAACTTCCACATCCCCTCCCCTACAGCAGGTCTGGGTCCTTCCCACACCAAGGAAGAACCCTGGGCCTTTGTGGCTTTCCCCAGGTCCCACAGGAGATCCATCACACCACCCCTCGGCCTGCATCGCTGCACTCCCATTGCCAGCGTGTCTTTGTGCACCATGCAGGAGGCCATGCCCTGGCCCACCCCTGTGCGGTTTGGTGCACAGCATGTGTTTCCAGGAGTGTGGTGCACCACAGCTGCGCCTGGAGGTATTCTCCTGGGTACTCCTGGGTATCAAGCCCATCAAGCGCCATCAAGCCCTGTGCCTTCTGGATATTACTTAGCAGGTCCCACATGGCCACCATCCCCAGCCGCACAATTCCTGCTCTCTCACCACACTGAACAGAATCATCCCCATTAATTGTTCACACCACAGAGCTCGTCTTTTCCAGCCCTTTACTCACACCTTGAGCCCAAACTCGTACAGCAGGCAGCCAAGGGACAAAGCCTGTGTCCCTACAAATGCCTCAGCAAGGGCTGCATGGGACAGACTGCAGAGACCAGGGCAGGAGCCGTGGTCCTGGATGGGTCAGGGGGCATCAACATGTCAGGCACAGCACACCCGTCCTTGCGTGGTCCCGGAGAAGACAAAGAGACTTTCTATAGTTTACACCAGCCCAGGAGCATCACCTGCATCTCATCCAAGCAAAGCCAGGCAAAGGTGGGAGACAGTGAAAGACGTCGCTCCGTGACTGAATCTGACGAAGCCTCCCTGCAGAGCAGTGCCACGTCCTCATGACACAGCAGGGAAGGCAATTGCGTTACTTAAACAAGAAGCCGTATGTTTAGTTGCATCGTAATCACAAGGGTTGGAAGCGCGTCGGAGTTACGCCGTACCTCGCTGCCCGTGCTGCTTCTGCCAGTCAGCCCAGAAAGGCGGCTTCACCGCTCACAGCAGGGCTTGCAGAGCAGTGCACTGGGTGACGGCTGCCACTGAACCGTGCTGGATTCTTACGCACTGAGTGGTTTTATTTCAATTCTCATTGGTTAACTAGTCGTACTAAAGTGCAACCCAGTTTGCTGCGTGGGGTGGGGAGTCCTGTCAGAGAAGGACGTGACGGAAATCAGGACTTTCTTGCCTATGCATTGCAGGCTTTCTGCAAAGTTCTTCTGAAACTTTATTTAATGGAACTTGAGTTTCTTGGCGGTGGTGTGTGGCCATGGGAGGAAACATGTGGGCAAAGGCAGCAGTCCCAAACCTGCAGGTCCTAAGTGCATCTACAAGCCAAAGGTGAGGGTTCCTCTACAAAAAGATTTGACCTTTTTGCATGAATTCATGAGGCTGAAAGATTATCATGCACCAGGGAAGCTCTCAGTTTGACTGCAGAGCGGCAACCTCCCAGAGGTCAGCAGGGCCAATGCTGGGGGCTTCTGGGAAGGTGAAAGACCTCTAGGCAGGACAGCTACAATGACAGGAAAATGGACTTTGGCAACCGGTGTATTGGCACGCCAGTGGGTGCCACGGGATCAACTGTATCAACTAGACGGGGTAAAAGGGATTCAGTTAAAGCAAACTGCAGCACAAGCACTACAGCTTTGGCTTTGTTTCCTTGACTTTTGTATCACCCATTTCCTGCACAGACACACCAACCTACCTTCAGCTGGGCAATCACGGTTTCTTCCTCCAGCTCCACTATGGAGTCAATGACCTTGCATGACTTTTTCCCCTTTAATTCTCCATTGGTTCAGCAGGAAGAACAAGACTCAACCCCTTCTTGCAAAGTTCTTTAAGACCCAGGACAAAAGGCTTCATACAAGCACCAACGTGTGGATGATGACAGCTGATTTGTTCCCTGGGAACGAGTAGTTGACTGACCACAGTAGACAGAGAAACCCTAGGTTCTCCTGTATCCAGAATGGGTCATAACAGAAACCACAATGTACCAAAGGGGAGGAGAGAAAGAAGTGGGGAAGCTCAGAGATGGTGCAGGACGACAGCGACTTCCTGGTGCCTCCGTCCATCTGTCAGCTTTGTTACTCTTGACCAACACTGATCCAGGAGAGCCAGACGGTCACGTACGGTCGGGAGAAAACAGCTCCGTGCTGTGTTTCACCCTGTCACACGTTTCTGCCTTTTAGCCTAAAGGTCGGTGGTCAAAGCGCTGAGGCACCCGCACACAGGTTGCTAACGCGGCCCTGGGCAACTCGCAGTTCCCCAGGCTTCAGCTGTGCCCCAGCTGCTCTTCTGCCTTTGAAAAGAGCGTGTGACTTGTCCCGTGTGCATTCAGCTTCCCCAAAGTCTTATTTGCTATCCAAGGGAATATGTTTAGAGCATCAGATCATGGGCTGTGCATGCAGAGCCCAGTCAGTTTGCATCTCCTCCAAATCCTCAGCCTGCCAGTTCATGCCCCAGTACCTCAAAATAATGGCACTTCCAGTGACGGCAGCAGCGCTCGCTGACCACCCTTGGCTTCCTCTCGCACTCACGATCTGTGCCAGGGAGCCACATACCAGGCAAGTGTGATTCCTTTTGCAACCTGAGAGACCTGCAGACATCCAAGACCCGACTGCAGAGCTCACGGGGCTCGTGGGACCTGCTTGGGGGTGGACTCCTCTAGCTCTCTGGACATCAGCAGCCTGCACTGGACACTCTTCAATACCTTCAATTGTGCCTGTGGAAACAGTGCTGCTCCATCTTGCTGAGGGCCTTAGGTTAAAAAAAACCACCAGTTTTTTATAGTTTAACACTAGAGACGCAAAGAATTAGGCAGGCCTGTCGTCAGCCCACACACAAGTGTCTTCCCAGCTCCGCTGACACTCCTGCCTACGCTCCAGACAGCGCTCTGAACAAACGGCTCAGCCTGAAGCCTGCACTGGACCAAAACCAAGAGGTGATTCACAGCGCCCTCTTGGCCACCCTGCCTCTTTCACACCATCTCCTCTTGAGAAGGTCCTGCTCCTCTGCGACAACCTTTGCTGCTCTTCTCCAGCCCCCTCCTGCTTGCAGCATCTCTCCTGTGCTGAAGTAGGTATGCAGGCAGGGCCATAAGATTCACAGCAGCCACCAACCCCAGATGGCAGAGAGCAACATCCGTACTCCTCACACACAGGAATGGCACAGGAAGCACCCCACATCCTCCCAGCAACCAGCCATTTCCCCCCAGCCCCCAACTTGCAGAGTCCCAGGGAGGTCTGGGCACTTGTAAAGGCATAAAATCAGCTGTGGACACTGCAACAGCGTGTGTGTCCCCCAGCCTGGAGAGCTCTCTCGTGAAGTCAGGCTGCCAGTACCGAGACCCAGAGACCGAGGAGCATTGCACTCGTGCTGGTTTGTCTCAGGCACTGGAGAACAGGATGACACTCGTATCTCTTGTCTCACACGGCCATCCCTGTGCACCCAGGCACTGGTAACACCTCCCACAAGTGCAGCGGGGAGCAAAGATCCGTGCCTTGCCCTCTCACTAACGGCATGGTCCTTTGGATACAAAGCTGTGGCCCAGAGACTGCCAGAGCAAGCCACGCTGCCAGGGACTTCCAAGGTGTACCAGCCCCCCAGACAAGCCCGGCTCTCCACCAGCACCTGGTTGTCGTATTTGTCCTAAGTTATCTCAGGTCACTCTGTCATTGTGCTGCTGCTGAATCTCCAGCTTGCAAGTGGGACACCCCCAAAGTGAGCACAACCAGCACCCAGCACTCTTGAGACCCCTAAAGCTTCTCCTTCGCTGTAGTGAGTCAGTGGGCAGACACTGCCTCTAATCGCGGCTCCTCTGCATTTGCAGCAGGGAAAAGCAGTTCGAGAAGCCCAGCGATAAGAAGAGCGAAAAGCCACAGCCAGCCCTGAGAGCAGCTGCAGCTCTTTAAACGCATGAGTTACACACAGAGCAGAGAAACGTCAAGCCAAGGACGCTTGAGAAGCAACACACGCTAACCCAGCACCGAGCCGACATTGCAGTGGTTTCACACTCACCCGAGCTGCTCCTCCGGCTCGCCGGCACTCAGAGCTTCGGAGGATCCCAGGACGCTGTGCCACCGCTCCTTGCTGAGGGCCTCGCTAGCTGTACCCTGGCTGGAGGAGCCCCGCTCCCCCAGACCCGTGCTGCTCCGGCTGGGCACGCCACCGTCCCGCTGCTCCAGCTCCACGTCCACACCATTCGCCAGCGCCGGCCCGTCCTCACGGCTGCTCTTGATGGCGGTGCCTGTCCCAGGTCCCTGCTCTTTCTGCCTCTCACTTGGCTCCGTCACTGCTTCCAGATGTTCATCCCCCTGGCCCCCGCGCTTCCCCTCCGCTCCTCCCGAGGGCTGAGCATCGTCCCAGGGGCTGGCTCTCCCGCTGGCAGGCTCCGCAGGCTGGCTGAGCTGCTCGTCCCCATCGCTGCAGGCCAGCGCGGTGGGCTGCGAGCCCGAGGAATGCAGCTCACAGCGGTCTGCAGCAGACCATGGAAAGGGGCTGTTCTCGCTCATATTCCACTTGTTGTCCCAGTGCTTATGGGTTCCCTCCCCACACGCAGCTCTGGCTCGGCACTACCTACAATGGAAAAGAAACCACATCATGAGAGCCTGGGAGGGCTGTCGGAACGGTGCGGGCTTGTCAATAGCAGCTCAGAAGGGTGGCAGTTGGAAGCAGAGCACGGGAAAATGTCCTCCCCCCTCCACTCCGCCTCAACCCCTCAGTGAAAAAGCAAGGACGGACTATACTGGGGTTTGCTGCTCTTGCGAAGAGGAGTGCTGGTTACTCGGTGAGATCCAGAGAGCGAAATTGCGGTCCTAAGCCATCAGGGGCCCAGGCACCCACCTTCTCCTGCTGTTCCCATAACCCCAGACAGACCTGTCCTCGAGCATGGGGGACCCCGCAGGGCTGCTGGTGCCCCGGCTGTGGCAGGCGGCTGCACAGGGCTGGGGACAGGAATGTGGCATTGCTGCTTTCCCAGCTTGCCTCCCAGGGTGCTAGTCCCAAGTAATCCCTGCCCGCCAGAAACAGGGGACATAGGAGATGGGTGTGATTTATTTTTTAGGAACACGTGGAAGCAGTGATGTGCCAACCTGTGCGATTCTCCTTGCTGACTGCAGCTCTGCGGAGCTTCTTGCCTGCCAGAGAAACACTTCTCTTTTCCTGACCCACAAGTACCTCTGAAGGGTGTCATGAGTTGCCAGCAAAGGTTCTGGCAGAAATGTCCCTATCGACTGTCCCCTGGGATGCTCTCTGCAGGGCAAGGGAAGGGTCCTGTATTGCACCACAGGAGACAAGTAGCTTTGTGATAAAAAGGCACCTTATTGGTGAACGTGCCCGTTGATGCAAAGTTTGCAAGTCTTAGTAGCAGCGTCCTTAGCTGTGGGTTGTAGCCCCACAGCGCCGTGCCAGCTCTTCTCCTGTGTGACCCTTGAAGCTGCCCTCAAGTGCCACCAGAAACGATCTCTCCTGGAAGCAGGAGTTTCTGTATGGTGCTCAGGCCGAGCCATGAAAACAGCTGATTTTGGTTTAAAACAAGATCTGACTTCGCCTGCTCAGGAAGCGTGGCTGATCAATCACAGTGGGCAGACCCTTGCGTTCTCCCCCTGATTCTGTTCCTCACTCACATCTCAAGCAGATCATTGAAACTCTCTGCCTCAACTTCCCTCTCTGTAAACCATCACCTCTGAGAAGACACAAGGGTGCCCAGATGTCAGCAGTGGGCTCTGACTTGCTGAGTCGCAGCTCTTGTTAGCAGTAAAATCACTAATTTCTTGGCCAGTCAGGGCTCTACCAGTTCTTGGTAACAAGAGGTGCTGGGCCGCAGCTGCCTCTGCTCTTACAGCCCCTCACTCTGCGGAGACATCGGCAGCCTCCTCCCTGCTGCTGATTCCTCTGCACCAGGGCAAGGAGCAAGGGAGATGTGGCATTTGACCCCAAACACCCCTCTATGGCCTGGGTAGGGGCAGATCCACGTGGATATGAGCAGGACAGATCCTGAGGGGAACCCCAATCCCCAGCTCACTCTACCGCAGTGCTACAGCCCAGGCAAACCTGGACCCAGGATGTGGCCTGCTCTCTGTGTCCTGCTCCCCACAGCTGGGAGACGTGGTGCGTGGGGACTTCGGAGTCCCACATGGGATGGGTTTGGGGAGAAATGTTCCTCAAGGCCTGCACATGCCACAGTTGAGAGATGGGGCAGGCTCCTCCTTGAGGCAACACCGGCAGTTTTACCTTGTCTCCACGTGCATCCGTGTGCATCCCCCGCTGTCACAGAGCGCACAGCATCGCTGCACCTACGGCACCAGGTGCAGCCAGGTGCTTCCAATCCCTGCACGATCCTTGCCTGTAATAAGAGATCAGAGAAAGTGAGACGCAGGCCAGCGAGGAGACCCCCACTGATCTCCTGCCACTGCTCCGTACTGGGCTGTTTCCCAGACCCACCCCACGGCCTGTTCTTTGCAGACCTCTGTATGTGCTCTTCCCGCTGCACGCTCTGCTCCTCCCTAGTTTTCAGCCGTGGCAGCACAACAGCCATGTGCAGGAGTAATCCTCAGAAAGGGCGTCTGACTTCTGTCTTTGTGAAGTCCCCCCTGACCAATTTGCAGAGCAAAGGGACTGTGTGACTGCAGGTTTCAGGAGAAACTTGACGATGAGCCCACTGAATGTCCAATTTCACCCACCAGTTCCATAGAGGGAGACACCTGTGTTACAGATAGACCCTCCCAACACTCCTCCTTGGCCCCACCGACAAACCAAAAGTCACGTAAGAGGTCTTTGAGTTAATTGTAAGCAAATCTGAACCATCAAAATCATCAATGCAGCGACATTTCCCCTGCAGAGCGTATTGTACAATGCAGACCGGCAGGGACAGTGATGCCTCCCCATGAGGTGACCCCAGGCTAGAGGAGCATGCCTGGTCACCAGAGATGGTGCGTCGTCTACAGACAACTGCCTGAGCTAGCAGGCCAGGCTTGCTGTAGAGTTGATGGAGACAGCCAGACAGGGCACCATTGCCTGGGCAGTGTTAGAGGTCTACCCTGGGCTGGGTGGATCGGACCCTCCATGTGCCACCTGCTTTCCAATGGCTGGACAGAGTCCATGGAGGCGCTTGGCAGCAGATAGCTATCAGGTCGCTGTGCACAGATCTGCTTACATCCTCTCTTTGTCCTCATGGGCTTTCATCCTCTCTCTCAGCCAGCCTTCTGACAAGAGAAAGGCCAGCCTAGACCTCCTGGGACACAGCACATCACTCTCCTGTGGCCTAGAATCCCACCCACAGGAGCTGAGCCCTCCCAAGGGAGGTCAAAACAAGCCCCTGGGACAGTCCTCAGGTTCACACATGTGGGACAAGTCTCCTCCAGCTTGTTCTTCTGCCATCCCAAAAGAAGAAGAAAGACCTGCAAATCCCTGTCCCAGCAAATCTGGGAGAGAAAATCAGTCCCAGGCACTTGGTAATCCCACACACCAATAGCAGGGCGAAACCAATGCAGCATCTTCAAGGAATTTACCTATAAATCTACCAAGACCCTCCTGAGCATGACCACCCCATAACCTCCAGAAATTCTGAAAACCTGACATGGGCCAAATTTTGGCTTTCCCGTAGCGAAGGCGTAATACAGACACGCAACACAGAGCCAGTGCTCGAATCTTTGGAGGAACCTTTCCAGCAAAGTGCTGCCAGCCTTTTTCTTAATGTAAGATGAATAACGCGGCTTTTTCAAGTCCAATTTTTTAAAACCAGCTGAAGAGTTTGGGCTGAAATTCCCCACCTCCCTGCCATCCATAGAAAAACTCCAGTAGGAACCAGACACCACCCAAGCTAAATTCCAGTCCAATAGCTAAAGCTTGGCCCAGCTGTATGCAACCAGAAAACAGGAAGCTGAATGCGGTTAGGAGACGAGCCTGAGTAAGGAATGTTGGCAAACCCTGGTAAGTGTGATGTCCCATCCATCCCTCCTAACTTCAACCAACTTACATTATTAAAATTTAAAAAATCAACTTTTCTATTATTATGTATAAACTACTGCATCATGCCTACTCTGTTTTACCCTCTGTGAAGTCCAGCTGGGACGTTTATGGTCTGGGAGAAGGGCTGAGGAGTCACTAGTTAAACCCTCACACATGCCTGCGTTCCTGCTGGAGAAGAGGCACCGGGAAGCCCTGGCAGGATGCATGAACAGAGCGTTGCTGAACCAGGAAGACGATCAGCTCCCAGCTTCCAAAGCACCAAGCTAAGCAGAGCCAGGATGAGAGACCCAGGCCTCCCACAGCCTCCTCACCCCTCTGAGCTGTGTACGTGTCCTCTTGGATCCATACCCCATTGCTCACATGTGGATGGAGGCTGTCACGTGCACCCAGAGTCTGCAGGCAAGCGTGCATGCACAACAAATTACCCAACAAGTCACTAGCCTTGTGAGCTTCATGCTTGCAGGGACAGTCCCTTTGAAGCACACCCGGGTTATGGGTGGCTGAGGCTTCCCAGAAGCTCCAGAGGAACTGGGAGGCTGGGTTGAAACGGGCCATGGCTCCATTTCCAGCTGCTCACAGTGATGCCTTGTACTGAAGTCATGCAACTGGCTCCTGCCGCGCTCAAGCATGCAGCCCAGCCAGCTTGTCCCACATGAGCTGCAGAGGGTCTCTCCCACTCCACAATCCCACGAGACAGCCATATGTGATGGGGCTTCTCTGTGAACTGCTACCGTCCCCAGCTGTGTGGGGCAGGGAAGAGGAGACAGGCTGTGATGACACAACTTGGCCTCAAAGGAAGACAACTGAGGGTGGAGCAGCTGCTTGCAACTGTCCACATCTGTCTCCAGCAAATAGCTGGAAGGTTACCAATGCTGCAAAGAGTCCAGAGTCTCGGCGCCCTTCTGTTAACTCTGAGAAAGCACCGAAGTGTAGCTCAGCCTCTGGCCCAACAGCTTCAACCAGGCCACTGGGAGGGGACACGCTGCAGCACTGAGGAAAGGGGCAGGGGGTGGGGGGAGCTGGTCTTCAGAGGTCCATTGCCCCGGAGGAGTGTACTGGCAGAAAGGAGGCTGAGCTGGACTGCAGGATGCTATTCCGTGTCCCTGCTTGTTTCTTTTTGTTTCTGCTTCGCAAAGCACTCTCCGGCACAGGTAAGGCCTGGAAGGTGTGATATCCCGGCTCCCACCAGTGGATTTGCACATGTCCTTAAGTCTTGCCCTTTCGGCAGGCTCAGGCATCCTCTCAACTGTCTGTTGCTTCTCTAGGTCCTGTGGGTAGGGCGGGCATCCCTCTCATGTCCACTGTTCCCAGCCTTCTGCGAATGGGTTAGCGTAAAAAAAAATGGGTCTGGCAAGAAAAAGGAATGACCCAGCCTATGTGCTGGCCAAGATCGTTCACACCAATGGCTGCTGTGGCCGTGCCGAGTTGTAGACAGTTGCTAAGCTGTGGTTCCATGATTTGGACCAGACCAACTCTGTAGGGCCCACATAAACAGAAGAACATGGATTCGTGCTGGAAAGAGGCTATTACTGCTGTCAGAAAGGTAAGGGAAGACAAGACATCCACTATCCAGTGCTAACCATTGCATAACCATAACTTCCCGACTCCTTCCCAGTGCCAGGACTTGTTTCTTCCACTGCAAGGTGGAAGAGATGCAGAAGGGTCTGAGGATTCCATCCCCTGTGGACCCCTGATGCTGCCCTTTCTTTCAGGACAGATCCAAACGAGACAACTGCTATTAGCTTCATTTATCAGAATCCCAGCAGCACCAGCCCACCACTGTCGAGTGCCCAGTGCCACAGGACAGCCACAAAGTCCCTGCTCCAGCCCTGCTCTGCTCTCAGGGTCCTGCATGGCCCCTGGACCACGGGGAGATGGGGCAGGGCTGGTTAGGGGTGGGGGGAGGAGAACAGAAATGCCCTGTCACTTACTTTGGGACGACGGCTGGATTTGCAGTGGGGCCAGCAAAGTCGGGCTGGCATCCGCTGCAGGACGGCACCACTCCCGAAGAGGCTGGGCAGAGATGCAGCAAAGTTTGCCCTGATTGTGTGAGGGGTTGGAAACCGCACAGCAGCTCTTTCAGGGACTGGCTCTGGAAGTCTCCCAGCTTTTGTTGAAGCTGAATGGCTGGTGGGAAATGATTTATTTTTAATTTTCTTCCCTGTGTCAGGAACTGGAAAAGCTCCCACTTCAGTTTTGTGTAACTGCTTGGCTGCAACACAGCAAGGCTTGGAGAAGAACCCTGCTGCTTAGTCAAGCATGAGCTTTTCCTCCAGCTCACGCCGAGCTGGGCTGCTTCATGCTGCAGCCTTGCTTTGCCTTGCTGCTCCACGTCCTGTTCCCTTGGGCTCGGTGGAGGAGGGACAGCAGCTCCTTCAGGAGGGCTCTGTCCTCACCCTGGCACTGCAAGGATGTCCAGGGGGTGAGCAGGAGGAACAGAGATGACACAGAGGAGAAAGGCATGTTCTGACATGGCTTCCATGGTGCAGGAGATGAAGGAGAAAGCGAGCAGATCCTGCACTCCTCTGACAACCCCAGAGTCAAGATCAGGACGTGAGGAGCAGGGGGGGATGTCAGGAAGGGGACGGGGCTGGCTGCCCTGCTCTGGGATATGCTGGGGTGCAGACCCCGGGGCAAGGAGAGCGCTGGGACCTTGCAGCTGCTTGTGTGCAGCCTGGAGTTTTGGAAGATGCAAAGCAGAGCAGGACTACCCTCCTGGGACTTTCAGCAAAACTGTAGAAGAAGGCCTCATCCAGAACATCACCATGCTCTGCCGGACACAAGGTGGTGGCAAATGCCGAGAAGGGGCATTGTAGCCCTTGCCCAGGTCCCAGTGCAAACAGGGATGAGCCAGTTCTTGTGAGTGGGCTCAAAGCAGGCTCAGGGGACAGCAGCAGCTTGGCCCACATTTTCTCCTGGTGCATGGAAATGAAGGCTGACCTGAAGGGAAAGACAGAAGGAGTTGGTGCTGTCACTCAGGTGCCACCAGCCCTTTGGCCACACGAACCCACACTGACACCTAAAGGCACATGTAACGCCATGAGCAGCTTCAGTCTGTGTATTTCTTGTCCTTGGAGGTCCAATACCAGACACGGAGTCCAGATGTGGTCTCGCAAGCTCTGGACAGAGGGGAAGACTGTTAACACAGCCCCGTACACACCTGACCTGCATTGCACGCTGCTGACCTGCTGAGTTTCAGCAGAGCAGCTCCTGTGGCAGTCAGTCCTCAGCCCACACCAGTGCCTGGGGTTACTCCAGCCCAGCTCAGCGCTGCCTCATGGTGCAGCAGGCAGAAGCTGGGAGCAGCTTCTCCAGCCTGAGAAACTCCACAGGATGGGATTTGTGTGAGTACAGCACAGACGTACCCAACCAGGAGCATCTCAGGATCTCCAACCTCTGAGTGACCCCACTTCCACAGCTCAGACAACCAGGTCAGGAACCTTTAATCCTGCTCCTTCTAAGTTATTTTCATCCTTGGGGCAGGAGTCCCCCCCCTCACACCTCGTTTGCTGACCTCCGTGAAATGCAGACTTCTGCAGCGCTCTCTGTGCCCCAGGACCCCATTCCAGGCCATTGCAAAGTCGTCACAGATTTCCTGAGATGTTGGTTGCTGAAAGACACCTTCCATCCTCTTTTTGGGAGAGTGAAAAGCCATTTTAGGTGGCAGCTGTCATGATGGGAAGAGTTCTTCAGCAGAATTCAGAAAGACGTGACAGGCAGATGTTTCCTGCTTGGCCCTTCTCCGTGACGCACACTGTGCCATGCAGACACGCAGCCACCACCAACACATGCATCTACAGCTGCCCTGGTCCCCGCCTGCTGCACAGCCAGCCTGCCACGACTGCCTTCTGCTTTTCTTAGAGAGCGAAACACTAACGAAGCCAAATCTGCTTTTCTGGGCATCTGGCTTGTGCTTTATAAGAGCTTAAAAATTCCCTTGGTCATTCTTGTTGGAGAGAGCCCTTGAGCTCCTTGGGCTAAAACGCCTACAGTAACGTCCTCTGCTGCGATAGACCACGTGCTCTGAGCTTCCACCCCCTTTGAGCAGGAGTGAAACACGCCATACGGCTGTTTGATCTCCACGCCGTTGATCCCGTCCATAATGTGGCTGGTGAAGAGGCACGGACGTGCCTTTATGACCCAACTCACCAATGAATTTACAAAATGCAGGTGCAACACATTGCTCTGGGCGAGGGTGTGTGCACGGGCACCACAGGGTTTCTTTGAGGAGGCGAACCCGTGGGAGATCGCAGCCAGGGTTCTTCCTTTTGAAGTATGTCTCCTCCCTCTTAAGTCTCTGCTTTGACCCCTGCCCTTTCAAAATGGCTGGAAATAAACACCTTTTACCATCTCATTGTGAAAACCCTCATTTATTTCTCCCGTGGGCTGGAGGCTTGGTTTTGTACCATTTTGAAGACCTCAATCATATCACCTCCCAGCCTCTCCTCTCCAGATTATCGTCCCTGCCGCCTTAGCCTGTTCATCATAAAACAGCTTCTCCACCCACCTCAGCATTTTGACTGCCCTCCTTTGGATTTTCTCTGTTGCTTCTGTTGCTCTATTACAGTCTGGAGATGAACTCAAGAGGTGGGCACAGCAAAGACTTATCCAGCACCCTCTGTCTGGATGTCATGACACTGAGCTCTAACTCACCTGCGACATCTCTGCTGAAGACCACAGTCTCAGGAGCAGGGCTGGGACGGGGTCTCAGCCAGACACTGATTATGTCGAAGGTGCTTCTCCAAGGCAAAGTAAAGAGGAAAGTGGGCAGAGCTTGAGGGAGCAGTATTTCCCTGCCCTCTCTTCTCCCCTTACTGCTCCTCTAACCATGCCACCTTTGATACTACTCCGTGAAGCCCTTCCCCGTGCTCCCAGCACCTGCTGGACCCACTAGAAGAAATAGGAGCACTCACTGCCACAAGTGGTGCGCTTTACAGACCCCCTGGGGTGCTGACAGCCATTGTTCAGGGGCAACACACAGTGCCGGTGGTGTCCATCCATCACTGACAGTTTCAACTGCAGGCCCTGCATCCTTCACTTCCAATGTAGAAAAGAGGCCATGGATAAAACACATCTCACAGACTAAAATAAACCAGCTACACGCTAAAAAAAGAGCCTTTGGGTAATCAGAAATCACTGTGCATGGAACATTTTCTTGAAGCCAAATCCTATAGCTTCATATTTTGAAATTTCACTAGAGTCCCCAGAGCAAATAGTACACATTCGGATCCAAACGACTCCTGCAAAACTTCATCTTGGGGAAACAATGGCAGTTTTTTGCTTATAGAAGACAATAAAACTGAGTTTTAAAATCCTCCACAGCCTTCCAGTTCACAGTCACCAGAAGGGGGAAAATGAAAGACTATGCTCAGGATTTTCCACCCGTTCCTTTCTTTGTACTGGCACATTGGCTACAGAGGACTTTGTGCACGGACCCCTCCCCTAGCCCTGGGCACGCATCAAGCAAACCTGACTCTTCACAGGAGAAACAGAGTCACAGTCTCAAGCCTGCAGGGTGAAAGCCTGGACTGCACAGTCCCTTTACATCCTGGTGAGGTGGCAGGAGTTGCTTAAGCCTCCACCAAAAAACGGGACAAACCATAAGGATTGTGAGCTTATGTGTTCCCCAGAAGAAGCATGAGTTTGAGATGGAAGGGCCAGGAGGCTCATAAACATGGACCTGAATGTCCCTCTATTCTTGACAGCAAGTTGGGTCTGTATCTTCCTGGAATAGGCTCCTCTAAAACGCCATCCAAGGCTTCTACGTTTGACCATGGGAGGACAAAGGTCCTATCAGTGACAGAGCAGCCAGGGGGGTCTGTCCAACCCTTAGACCCCTGCTCCTGAAGAAGTGAGCCTTGACCTTCTTGGAGACCTTGCAGGGCTCCCCACAGGCTCCATCTACAGAAAACCACTGCCTTTCTCAGGAATCCACCCGTGGCTCAGAGAGAAGCAGGAGCCTCCAGAGAGGGAACAGCAAAGAAGGGCGAATTTTTACTGCATCCTGGGGGGAGGAGGAGAAGGGCAGCTCCCAGGGGGCTGTCCTTCCTGCCTCCCCAGGTGGAGGAGGATCCACTAAGTAGATCTGGCCAGGAGCATAAGGCCACGAGCCTGAGGCACAGAGGTAAAGCCTGCGGCTGTAAAGGCAAGTCACGGGGACACCAAAAGACTCCCGTATGTGCAAGGATCCCTACCAGCCCTTCCCTGGCGTGGGTGCAATGGCAAGGGAAAAGGGGCAGAGGCACCTGGCACCCCATCTTCAGGCAGCTTCCACAGCTTAGAAAAGAGCTTGAGAGTGGGGTGCTGGTCTGGGCAGCAGGTGGGTCCCGGTGGCTCAAACCCTGCGTGAGGGCAGGACAAACAGCTCGTAATCAGCCCATGCTGTTGAAGACAGGAGTTTTCACAGGGCACTTCCAGACAAACCTTACCCCTCCTTGGCTGTGAACGGCAGGTTTTCTTAGCTCAGCTCAGAGCTGGCTCTATCCTCGCCTCTGCCTGTTTGCTCTGGTGCTCACCTTCTCTTGAGGGGGAGCTTAAACAATTCAGGCAGCTGTAAACTGCACTTCTCTCCTGGGTGTCTGTGGGTTGTGTGATAAAACCAGGCTGTTTATGGGGCCTTTCCACTCAGTTCTGTGCAGTGTTGTAAGTGAATTCATTAAAACCCAGCTTTCCCCATAGCCAGGGTTCCCTTCCATAAAAGTCCACGAGAGCTGTAACTGCTTCTCACCACCCATAAATGGGAACAGCCTCCTCCCCTCTTTTTTCCTCCCTCTGCTTTGATTCTCCCTCCTCACATTCTCCCAGTACTCAAAATAACAAAACAGGGCTGGCAACTGGCTCAGACCCCATCTTTACAGAGACGCTCTGTCCAAAGCAGTTGGTAGACAAGCTGCTTGAAGACAAATGGACTCCAGCCCAAGGGACAAGGAGTCCTGCAGCACCGGGAGTCCAGAGGCACCAAAACGCGCAGGGATGGCTGGGTGCTGGTTTTGGGCTCCTTGGGAGCCCAGTGTGATCTGGAGAGCACTGCAGGGAACAAGATATTCCTGAGCATCTCCCCGAGCATCTCCCCAGCCTGTCAGGAAATTGGGAAGGGAGCAATCAGACTTTTGTGGACTCTAACACCAGAGACAGCTGTTTTGAAGCCAGTTGCTGGTGCCCAAAGCTGATGTGCAACACCCTGTAACACCAAATAACTCCTCACGTGTTGGTGAGCGTGTGAAATCTTCCTTCTCTCTACATAGCACTTGTCTGTGAAGGGCAAGGCTTGTGTTCATGCAGGCAGACTGGTAAGTCTTTCATCCATAGGGAGCAACCAGGACCAACCCGAGGGCACGAGTGAATGGGACAGGACAGCCACTCTGGAAGCTGGAGGACCAGGGAGATGATCCTCTCCCAAGGAAGAAGCCGGCAAGCATTGGGGATGTCATTATATACATCTGCAGACATCTCAGAAGGTCTGCCTTTCCATCCTAGACCACCTCCAGAGGAAAAGGAACAATCTTCAGTCTCTTCTTTATGAGGAGGGGAACTAGGCTCCCCTGGCAGAGAGGAACAGTCCTTGTTTCGCCCAGCAGAGACTCAGCCCTGGCCTCTAAGGTGCTGTCCCTGCTCTACCAATCAGGCATGCTTTCCTCTGCCCTCTCCAGGCCACAGCTCACACCACTTTGGTGCCCATGTCCTTGAGACTCCCACGTAGACAAAAAACTGGCTCAAGACTCTTGGGTGCTACTGAGTGCAGCTATGTCAACCTGGCCAATTTGCATTTCCAGCTGGCCCCCAAACCAAGAGCATTGGTACCAAGGCATCCATGGCGAGGCAGCCTATACCTTGACTGCTGGAAATGTTCAGGCCCAGAAGGCATCGAGTCTAGAAAAGACTGATGGAGAAGGCCAGGAGATTGTCCAGATAGGACTAAGCCCTCCAACTGACTTCACCAAGCAAAGGCTAAAATAAGATCAGCTAGTGTCCACTTTGGACCTAAGGTGAGACAATCAAGCCCATCTGTGAGGGAAACAGTTGGGTAGCTCTCACACCAGCAGGGATTTTCTGGTTTTGTCCCTGTGAAGGAAAGGAAGAGCAGCTTCCCTCACCCAGATCAGACTGAGATGCACTTATTTGGCTTGAGAACGCAGACTCGGCCAAGATTTGCTGGCAGCCAACTGGGCTGAAACTTCACTGCCTGACACTACAGGGTGCCGGGGCAGGAAATGTGACATTTCCACTGAAGGCAGCAGGTCCGCTTGGGCATAAAGCGGTTTGCCCAGAGGACCTGCACCAGAGGGACTTTAATAAGTCATCGGGACCAAATCAAGATGTTGGGAGGAGATCTGGGGAGAGCAGCCACTACAGGGGAACAGCCAGGACAGTGCTCTAGGAAAATCATCTCCTCTCCAACTAGCTCATGAACATCAGCCCTTCTCCTAGTGAGCATTCTACCTGTGAGCTCACGAGTTCTGCAACAAGCCAGTTTTTCTTTGCTTTAGCCAAAAAATCCCACCTTACCTTTCAAAACTGTGGGAAAAGTTCCTACAAAGGAAGTGGGAGTTAAGTAAATCCTCCTCTTCCAAAGGCAAACAGGTGGCTGCTGAAATTCTGAAAACTGTCTATTGGCTGTAGAGGCACTTACAGTTCAGCATTCTTCCATGCTGGAAGAGTCACACTCATACTGTTCACTGGCAAAGGTGGATGTCCTGCAGGCAGCACGACCATCCTCCCTTCTTTCTTCCAGGATCTTTCACTCAAGAAGAAAGATCTGGGGCCCACCTACATTTCTAGTTGGTCCATCACAGCTATGTAGCAACGTGCTGCCTGTTGAGCTCAGCCTCCCAGCCTGCAGTCTGCAGGGTGAGGAGCGTCAGTGAAATGACTGAAAAGATAACTGCATATTTATTTCCTGGACTGACAGCCTGGGATGGAGCCGCTAAAAGAACGGCAAGATTTCACTGCTCCGTTAGGATGTGGTAAGTTTTCATCATCTTCAACATGGCAACAGGAGATACTAGTCAGAACTTGACTATGCAAGAACTTGGTTGAACACATGCGAAAGCTCTTGAGTGGGACTCATGTCATGCAGATGTAGACACCTCCAGCTGAGCTCAGCACCCAGGTCCTCTTCAGAGTCAGCAGAAAAACTGCATCTGATCTGTACCAGAAATCTGTGTTACAACCAGAAAAATACACTCTGCTGTTCACCAGCTAGACCTCCACAGCCTGGGACAGCAACCCCAGCTGCTGATCTTCACAAGCTGTTGCAGACATCGCCTCCTGCCCAGCACTGCTGACCACGTTTGGGCTGCAAACACATCCTCTGCATGCCGCTCTCTGCAGACAGGCCTCTGCTTTTACAGGACAGCTCATGAGTGAGGAACATGCCTTCCTGGGACCGGCAAGTCTTCTCCTTTCTTCCCACAGACAGCGCAAAGCAGATCCAGCTTGTGTTGCTGTGTTTTCAGCTGGAGAAAACAGGTGCTTCAGAAAGGATGGGTGAGATTCTCCGAGTGAGTTTCTCTGTTTTGGAAAGGCTGCTGTTGTGAGGACCCTGGGAGTGACAGTCCCCAGGAACATCGCTTCCTAACACGACCAAAACTGGCTTCCCTAAGCACGGATGCCTTTGAGTGGCATGAAATGTTGAAGCTGACTTCTCGTTGAAAACTGAGCAAGTTGCCCAGGAAGTACTATTGGAAACCTGATGGAGCCGTTTTGCAGCTCCTGTGCTGAGGCTTCATCTGCCCTTTGTGGATGTGCTGGATAACCGTGCCAACAGGAGTGCGATTTTCCTGGGGAAGAAGCAATGCTCTAACAGGCCGGCTCCTACGTGGATATAAAGGTGCTTTTTAGAGACAGGGTCATTCCTTCTTCTCAAGGGAATGAGAAGAAGAGCCAAATGCACCATCAGGTTGATGTAGTCTCATGAGGACAGTGTGCTGTTTTAACTACTTCTGCTCTGGGACCCAGAGGCTCTCCCAGTCTCCAATGTGCAAGATGCCTTGCAGCAGGTCTTGTGACAAGGCTACAGGAGAGTTGCTGCCCCAGACTGCAGTAGGTCATTAGTGGGCTGTTTTAAAGCACAGGCTTCTCAGGGCTTTCTTCCTGCTCCTCAGACATCGTTACAGTCAGGCATCAGACAAGGATTTTGGGAACTGATGGATTACATCCTGGACTGAGTATTCTCTGGTACACAGAGAGGCCAGAGGGGCCTGCCAGGACTAAGTGTGTTGTGAAGATGAAATACAGGTTCGGGAGACGAACGCTGCTCAGCCTGGTTCGTCGGATGACCCCATGGCATAGTGCCCCACAAGGAGTGGCAGTGAAGCTGGCTGCGGGAGCACGGTGCCTCAGACGACTGCGCAAGCTGCACATCGCACCTCTGACACTGGGAACCTCCGATTCTTCTAGGACAGTGTTACCAGGGCGCACTCCTCGCAGTTTGCTATTACACAGACAGCAGTGGATACCCCACCATTCTGCCCGAACTCACAGAAAACATCTAGGTCGTTAAAGCACAGGTTTCTGCTACAGGATCATTCCCTACAGCTACCAGGAGCTGCTGTAATGTGGTGGCCGCCGTCCTTCTCTCTTGGTCTGATGGCAGTAATGGTACCACATCTGCATTTTGGGTGTTGCTGTCACACTGTGATTTTGCGGTAACGTTGCACATCCCAGTCTGCGTTTCTCCTGGGCTTGTTCCTCTGCTCATGGTCCCCAGGTGGCTCTGGTCCAACACTCCCACCAGGCAATGCAGAGTCACCTCCTCTTGTCGTTATCTCGGTTCTCACACCGGGTGCACATGGGAAATTGAAGCTTCCTGAAGTCACATCTGGACACACAATGCTCCCCCTTCTTGCACACAAAAATTAAAAGACTGTGGAGGAAGCCTGGAGAATACCAGAGCTCAAAGTGGCGAAAGGACACAGGTCCAAAAGTTGGGGATAAAAATCTCTTGCTCTTTTAAGACATTCTTATGATCTGGGTCTGGGGGTTAATGCCCACCCTCGGGTCCCACTCCTCACACTGCGAGGTGCTGTGCCAGAGGCAGGTCCTGGCAGTACATGCATCAACACCCCTGCACAGTGCTCGGGTGCTGTGCGTGGTGTGGACTCTGGAAATCACCGGCAGCAGCAGGCACCGTCCCAGGCAGAAGGGGTGTAAGATGGGCTGCATGGCTGAGGTGGCCACGGGTGCTGCTCGGGTGGGTGGGAGCTGCCACTGAGGAGCAGCCAACAGCAAGGACACTCGACGGCGGGGAGGAGGAGGGGTGCAAATAAAAAGGTCACATTTTGTTATAAAGCACATCTGTAAAAGGTTTATAAAGGGTTAATAACTGATTAGCAGAGACTTTTGGCACCTTGCAGGCAGGCGCTTCTGAGCACCTCAGAAATACTGGGACAAGCCGCACATCAAAACCAGGCATTACTTATGTTAATCCTTTCAGAATCTAATTAGACAGAGCCTAAAACCGTGGGCTGGACTGACAGGCAGGTGGTTCCCAGGGCCGGTGGCACTGCTGGCCCATGGCCTCGTGCTGGTGGCCTTTGCCAGGCAGCCATGCAGAGGGACAGCCTGGCTGGCCTTCCTTGTTTGAAAGACAGTGGTGAGCTCTCCTCTCCTGCACTGCTGGGCTCCAGGCGTCCCCGAGGAGAGCAGCTGTGTGGCCCAGCTCCTGCCAGGCCCCTCGGCTCAGGGGCACAGGGAGACTGATGAGCCTGTGGGTTTCATGCCGAATAGGGGCAGCATGTTCAGGAGAGAGGAGGCTTCGTTTCTCAGAGTGGGAAGGAGCAGAGTGGCAGGAAACCATGACATGAGGGGCTGCAGAAGGAGTCTCTTGGTAGCAATGGCTCTTCTGCGGGTGACCTGAGACCCACTGCTCCCAGCTCCACCAGAAAAACCTCGGCAGGGGCTCAAGGCAGCACTGAGCTGTTAGGGCTGGAGAGCAAAGGACACTGCAGAGTCAAGCCTTCCGGCTTGGGACCCTCAACCCACCCCAGCCAAACTCAGCCCAGCCCAGGAAAGCTCAGCCCAGCCCAGCTCAGCCCAACTCAGCTCAATCCAGCACAGCCGGTCTAGCCCAGCCCAGCACAGCACAGCCCAGCCTAGCCCAGCCCAGCACAGCTCAGCCCAGCCCAGCACAGCTCAGCTCAGCTCAGCTCAGCTCAGCTCAGCTCAGCACAGCACAGCACAGCACAGCACAGCCCAGCTTAGCCCAGCACAGCACAGCCCAGCCCAGCTCAGCCTAGCCCAGCACAGCTTAGCCCAGCCCAGCCCAGCTTAGCCCATCACAGCACAGCCCAGCCTAGCTCAGCCTAGCCCAGCCCAGCTCAGCCCAGCTCAGCCCAGCACAGCACAACCCAGCTCAGCTCAGCCCAGCTCAGTTCAATCCAGCCCAGCACAGCCCAGCTCAGCCCAGCACAGCCCAGGCAGGGGGGTGGCTGGGGGTCTTTCAGCCCAGCAGCCAACACTCTCCATCCTGGTTCAGGGAATCAGGCCAGATGTGGCCCAGGGACACCCCATTTCTCCTGCCATATCTGTGACCAGCTCGCTGCCTGCCGGTGGCTGCCCAGGGTGAAGACCGCCAGCAGAGCTGGGCAGGTGTCGAGGCAGCGTGGAGCCAGCCAGGCTGTCCCTCTGCATGGCTGCCTGGCAAAGGCCACCAGCACGAGGCCATGGGCCAGCAGTGCCACCAGCCCTAGGAAGGAGCCATCAAAGGAAACTGGCTCATCTGCTGCAGCTCCCTACTTCTGGGATTATCTGCTGCCTCAGTTTCCACACCTGCGCAATGGAGAAAGCTGCCTCCTGGGAGCTGGGGAAGAACGAGACCTCTAACGGTGAGACAATGCCAAGAGACCTGGATAAACAGCCTTGAGAGACACAGGAGGCCTTTTCCTGGAAAGGCAGGTTACCCCTCCCAGCTGCAGATATCGGCTCCTGCTTCAGCAAACTCAAGACTGCTGAGGGGTGGCTCCCTTGCCTGGTGTTGCAAACTTTCAAGATAAAACCTAAATACTCATTAAAGCAGCATTTGGCAGAAACCCCATCCTCAATTACAAAAATAATTTCTTTTTTTTTTTTTTTTATATGAGTCTGAAGCCTTTGGGGCCTCATAATCTAATTGAATAAAGCTCTCGCTTTCCTCTTGCCTGCTCCCCTAGCTCCTCTTGTACCAGCAAAGACAAATCTATATTTTTAATTTAGCAGAATCCCCCTGCATTGTGTATCCCCGTCTGGCCAAAACCACCTCTGTTCCCCCTGAGCCCGTGTCCTGCCTGGGCAGGTGATGTCCATGACCTGGTTGCTTTTGTTGCTAGAAAGTGCCTGAAATACTGGGGTCCCTGTCCAGCCCCACCCAGTTCCACTGCCTGGGTACCCAGTGGCCTTTCAAGTGGCCAACATGTGGAGCCAGGCAGGAGCAGAGCCCCACTGAAGGTGAGCTCTGAGCTGGGAGAGGTGCCCCCTGAGCGCAGATCTCACCCGAGTCTGCGAGATCCATCTGTCAGGATGTGCGGTGGGGAAACCACGCTGCTTCAGGACACACAACAGGGACAGGCTGCGGGTGAACTGGAGAAGGAGTCTCTCCTTCTGTATGTGTCCAACGCAGCCAGCATCAAGTGGCCATGCACAGAGTGGACAGAGACCCCCACAAGCGTGGCCAGGGCTTGCTGTGGAGGACGCTACAGTCAGCAGGTCCTGCCTTTTATAAAGCAGCGGGTAGATGTTTCTCCGAGTCGGCCTCAGACCATCCAGCTCCGGATCGGGTGCTGGAGGGAGGCGGGAAGGTACCACAGGGAACTCCCTCTCCGTGTCTATGAGGCTCTTTCCCAGAACCATGTGAAATTTTTTGGAAAAATTGTTCATTGGGTGAAAATCGCGATTATAGGTCATCTAGATCTTACCTAGATTTGTGATGCATTCATGCTGAAACCACTGAAGAGATGGATTTTTTTAAAAGTGTCCCCCCCCCCCAAAAAAAAAAAAAATGGCAACAGTTGAGCTTTATGATTTGACTTTGGAGCTTAGAAGCGAATAACAAAAACAAAAATTGAAAAAAAAGCTGAAAGCAAAAGCTGAAACCCTTCACTTCGGTTTGGAATTACAGCATTTCCCTACAAACTTACAAATTCTAAAAAATTAAAAGAAAAGATTTGGGTCTATTTTTTTCGTATCAGGAAAATACTAGAGGGACAACTGTCACGCAGGGGCGGAGAAGCTGGAGAGGAGGCTGAGCTCACATCACTGTCTCTGGGTTTTTCAGTACAGTTGGTGAACTGTGAGCGTATCGGTCACCTGGGTCTGATGTACGTTTTCCTGCTCGACGCTGATTGGGAGAGATCAGAGGCCCATGCTCCAACCCCCCGAAAGGGGCAGCAGTGGGATTTGCCCTCCTAATGCAGACCTGCAGGTTTTGTGTTTTGAGGGGGGTGTGAGTCTCCATCACAGAGCCACAGAAAGGACACAAAGAGGTGAGGAACTCAGCTGCATCACCTGGAAGGGAGATACAGGATGGAAAGGGACCACACAAGCCACCGGATCCAGCTGTGAGCCCCTCAGTCCAGAAAGCACATCATCCAGAAGATCACAGAGTGGTCCTGTCCCCAGCATGCGCACTGCCACACTCAGAACACACTTAAAGCAGACCAGGGGGCCTGCTAAGGTATCTCAGCTGGAGAGCAGGAGATACAAAATCAGTGGGCTTTGCCATAGTGGGAGCTTTGGGAGATAATCCTAGGAACAAAACCATCTCCCATGCTGTAGAGGAAGGCAGAAAATCCTGGGATGAATCCCATGCCCATCCTGCTTGACGGGAAACATTGTTCCTTCCCTGAGCCCTGATGCGGTGTCTCAAGGCAGTGGCAACGACAGGGCACCCCACCAACATCACCCTTGTTGGGAGCCATTCAGGGTGCCTCAGAGAAGAAGAGGACCTAGGAGGAGATGAAGCAAAGCCTTCCTGAGCTGGTGGTACTGCAAAGGTGACACCTTGACCCGTTTGCATAGGACCCCCCAGAGTGGCGCTGGGAGGCTGCCTTCAGGAGTGGTCTCCTCTTCTGGATCCCAGTGTGAACATGTCTCCTGCCCAGGACATGGGGACACACTGTTCCTTCAAACAACCCCACAGCCTGAGCCAGTCCTGCCTCCTTCACAGCCACCAGGCCCTGCAAGACTAGCTTACATACCACAGAGCTGAAAATCCATGAGGGAAGGATGTGAGGTGATGAGAAGGAGGAAGAGGAGGAGTGGAGGACATATAAGCAGTGGTGGTGAAAAGACAGGTGACAAAAGACAGCCCAGTACTGGGCTGAAGCCCAGAGCCCAGAAAAAGCATGGAGGGGACAAGAAGAGGCTCGGGCTCAGCTGCACCATCTCTGCTCAGGCTGCCTGCAGCTCCTTGTGTTCCCTGGCCCTGCCTGGTGCAAGCGAGGGAGAACTGGGGCTGCTCCAGCGACAGAAGCAGCGTTTGCTCTAAAGAACTAGTGTCCCTGCCTGGGACTTCGAGCAGAACAGGGTGCTGCTCAGGGTCAGGAAAACCAGGCTATGGACTGCTGGGAAGGACCTCCCTGAGCATCTCATCTCCTTGAGCTCCTGCAGGAAGACAAAGGGATAGTGGTGAGGATGAAGAGTGAGGTGGTTACTGTCCAGGTTGGACAGTGCCTCTCCACCAGTGAGCCCAGCCTGCCAGCCACGCCAAAGAAGATGAGAGAGGAAGCCAGAACTGACCCCGTCCCTCTTGCCTATGATTCCTGCACCATAACCACCACAGAGAAGCATCATGAGCCTCATGTGCAGAAGGTACCATCCTCTGGACTCATCTGACCATGGAGAGCCTGGATGCACTGAGCCTCACGTGGACCCTGATGCAGGACAGGGTGAGGAGGACATTTCCACTCTCAGCACATCTGGCAAGGAGATGACTCCGTGGCAGAGTCTTTGTCAACTAGCAGAGCAAACAGCCTCGAGACATGTGGCCATTTACAGCAGCAGATCACCCACTCCAGTGACTGCTCATAGAGAACCTCCAGGCAGGCTTTTCCCTCAGCAGGAATCACTCTGCCTGCAGCCAGCAGATTGGTGACAGTAGCAACGGCTTCCTCTCAGCCCAGAGAGCATCATCCTTCTGGCAACGCCATCAACCTGTGCAAGCCAGCAGGGCCACACACAGCTGTCTGAGCTGAGCAGGCCTTTCCTCGTCCTTCTGGCAACAAGCACCAACTCTAGTGCTGGGCAGAACCACTGACACCCCATGGAGCAACTCTACAGAGGGAGAAGGCACTCCAGTCTTCAAAGGAGACTTTTCACTTCAGTCCCTTTAAGGTGGTGGCCTGACCTACTCAGCGCCATGCGCCTCGTGGCAGGCCTAGCACATGCAAATCATGGCACGGGCTGAAGCTTGTGGCAACACCGGATGGAGAGATCTTCGTCGGTGGGAAAACCCACGGAGGAAGGGGACAAGGTGTTGGATGATGGGATGGAGCTATAGGCTGAAGTCAAGAAGAGCTATACAGGGTATTACAGCATGGGAGATGAGCTGTGAGCAGCACCAGTGGGGAGAGCAGAAAGTCAACACCTGTAAAGGCTTCACACTCAGAGCTGGACACAACCATAAAGAGAAATGAAGCGGATACCTCCTGCCACATGCTAAGGATCCAGCTCTGGGTCAAGAGCACTGTGATGGGTCACATAATGAGAGCACGAAAGGGGCCTTCAGTTCAGTGACCCCATAGGTGAGGTCAGAGAAGCACATCCTCATCTTGGACACCACAGAAGGTGAAGTAAGACTGCTAGCCTCCCTCTTGCCACACGCTGTGCAGCTCTGATGAGTGACCCTTACTCCACCCACCCAGTCTCCATGAACCAGTACCCATTCCCACCACCTACAGACCTCCCTCTGCACCTACAGACAGGACCGCACCATCTCGACGTGAACAGGCCTGGTGGTCAGAGAGAGGGTCTTGCTGGCAGAGCTCCTGTCTCCTCTGCCCAGTGCTACTGCTGTCGCCTTGGCAAAATCACTTGACCACACCAAGCCTCAGTTTCCCCAGAGTCAGCCATGTCCTAGGGTGGACTGAAGAGTGATAACGTGCTGAGACAGGAGGAAACTCAGTATTAATTCCAAACTACTGAAGCCTCACAGATCCAAGGGGATCTCCAGGGAAAACCACCTACTTCAACTCCACTTCTGCTGAACTTTTAGGGGCAAAGAAGAGACGAAATGAGAACCATCCATTTTGTGAATCAGCCATCTCTCCGACTTCCCCTCTGGGCTCGGCCGCCCACTTTCAGACTTTATCCATTGTTTGTTTGGATTGTTTTCCTTCGTGCAGGAAAAAACACGTTAAAGAAAATCCTGGCTGAATCACAGACTTTGGAGTGGCTGCAATGGACGATTTGACAAGGACATGGGGATTTAGCATATTTTTAATACAGAAATATCTAATGATAATACGCTACACTCCTGGCTAAAGCATTATCTACTGTCATGGGGGGAATTTACGCCGTAAAACTCTCTATGATAATGCAGGCCTGGAACTCCACACAAATATTACCCTGGTCCAACAGCCACAAAGCTCTGTTTATCCTAGTAATTAATTCCCTCTTACGGTTAGGGACACAATTAGAGAGACACTGCCATTCTGATGGGCTTGTTTCCACCAGTGCCTTTTACTCTATTTACATCCCACAACAGGCTTGGTCTTACAGAAAAGGGTGAAATTGCGTTTATGGAGACAATGCCACATGCGCTCCCAAAGCATTTTATAGATGCGAAGTTAGGCTCCAAATCGCAGGTTTATTGTGCGAGCACACAATGAGCTCAGATTAAATATTGACTAAAGCCAGCATAACACCCAAAATCATGAAGATGAGCACAATAGTGAGATTTGCTCTCGGCCGCCAGAGAAATGCACATCTGTAACGCAGAATGTGCCCTTCCCACAGAGACACTCTTTGTATTCCAGCCAGCCTTAGGCAGGAACATTTCATTCTCATAAATTATGGATTTTCCTTCCCAACTGCCCACACCTTCATATTACCAGTTGCAAAGGAAACAAATATAATAACAAAACCCAAATGCCATTCCCCTGATACGGTGGTGAGCAGGTGGCTGGCTCTCTGCATCCCCGAAGTTGAGGCAGGAAAATGGAAGATAAACACGGCTAAAATCAGAGAATCCTCTCCCTTTTGTCCCCCGAGATGTGGGAGCCAGCAGGAAGGTGTGGGCACGGCAGGTACCTTTTAGAAAGTACTGCCAGCCCTAGCCGTGCGCTGAAAACTATCCGTCCTTCTCACGCCTTCCGCCTCCCCAGACTTGGAGAAGAAATTCAGGGAGACGGGGAAGCTAATCTAACAATTATGGTAATCACACAGCGCTGAACGGGGGAGCCCGCACCCTCCACAGCAGCCTGACCTCTAAATCCTCTAATGTGGTGCTGCTTCACTGAAGATTAAAAGAAATTGTAACCGAGCTCAGACAAAAAGACACGGGAGGTGAGGCAGGAGCTCACTCGGTGGCGAAGCTGACTCCAGCCCAGATGCAGTCATACCACTTCAGCTTCTCTGTACCATCTCCATGACAACCGCGTAATTTGGATGCAATAACCAGTGCCGAATTGGTCTTTAAATGTAGCTTTGTTATAAAACATCACACTGAACACGTCAGGCTCAGGATAAAGGGAAGTAGCCCCCTGCCAACCAGGGCTGCGATTTAAGAGCCCCCTCCTTTAATTTTCAGCTGCTGAACAGTCTGGCTATTTCAGCAATTGCGTGGCTGAGCGGATTTCAACAGCAGAAACAGCAAACCCGTGTGGGTCTGCCTCTGTGTGTGTGTGTGTGTGTGTAGGGCATGCTGTAGTACAACATCTCAAACGAGACACCACACCGAGGGCTGGAAAAATGTGTCAACGTCTCTTCGGAGAATGGGCATCTTTCCACATGCACGCGCATGCACATGCACACGCACACACACGTCTCAGGGAGATTCAGTCTCCAGCCACTGAAGCACACAGCTGGTGCATCGAATAATCCTTGTAAGAATCAAAACCGGTAAAACTAAGCAGAATAGGACGGCGGATCCACGTCGCGCAGGACAACGAGGGCAGGGGAGCTCGCGTTTGCACTTACCCGAGCAACGAGCCGTTCAATTTTTGGTCCCTTCACGAACGCCTTTTCTCTTCAACAATCCATGCAAAATAATCTGCAGTCCCACCGATGGAGGAGTGGCCCCGTCCCTCCCCCTCCACCACCTTACTAGCTGCCCCTGTTATTGGCTTCCTTCTCCCTTCCCTCCTCTCTCCCTCTCTCTTGCTGGCAATGGTTACACCTCCCAGCCTTCCCCCAAGGTGTCGAGGGGCTGCCGGGGGCCCGGGAGGCAGGGTGGGAGGGGACGGCAGAGGGGGCGGAGGCAGGGAGTGATGCTGGAG
This sequence comes from Bucorvus abyssinicus, assembly GCA_009769605.1. Lineage (NCBI taxonomy): Eukaryota > Metazoa > Chordata > Aves > Bucerotiformes > Bucorvidae > Bucorvus > Bucorvus abyssinicus. The sequence continues at coordinate 20,003,208 of CM020041.1, read as the reverse complement.
GACCCAGTGGAAGCATGGAACACAGCCCTGGCTGGCGAAGCCCCTGAAGGAGCTCAGGGCAGGAGCGGACCTGCCGCCTGGCCGGGAGGCTCGGCTCGCCGCTCGGGCTGCGCAGGAGCTGCCGGTCACATCCCCGGGGGTGCTGGGACTTGTCCACCCCAGTGCACCTGCAAAGTGCTGGGGGACAGGTCTGCTTCTTTCCAGCAAACCGCTGAGACTGGCTTGAAGTTTTACCTTGAAATCTTGCCAAATACTCACGCTGTCTCTAACGACGGGCGCCCATCCTCACACAGATGCACACGGACCCAGCTCGATGCAGACCCCAGCAGTGCAGGTTGGTTTGCACCAGGACTCTGGGCACTCCCACCTGCTGCAGCCCTACCCCTTCCCATCCCATTCTACCCCACCCCATTCTACCCCACCCCATCCCATCCCATCCCATCCCTTCCCCTCCCATCCCATCCCTTCCCATTGCACCCCACCCCATGGCCGAAGACCCCTGGGGTGCTGCCCACATGCCAGCCAAGCTTGCTCCAGAGCCACCCCCACCACGACAGGCTGGACCATGCACCCACTCACTATCACCAGCACCTTCTTTGGCAAGGCTGATGCATCACTCTCATGACAGCTCTTGCATCTGACAGCAACGGTTTTGTCTGCGGGCTAACACAGGCTCACCGAGATGGCTGGGGACGCAGAGCAGGGTGGAGAGGCAGAGGCACACAACACTTTTCTTGCTTTAGGGCCCCCCTTACTTTACTTGTAGTCCCAGTGCTGTAGGGAAAACACTGCCTCTTGGCCAATCGCTGTCTGTAAAGCAACAGAGGTTTCTATGGGCACACAGGTGAGGGGTGGGGGGTGTCTCTGGTTCAAGTGGCCCAGGTGGAGCACAAGCCTGTGGTCCCTCAGCCTGAGCCAGCCGGGGCAGTAGCCAGCTACAGGGTTCCTTCTCCTGGAGCTGGCACACACCTTTGTACGGGGACCACCCATGTCTTTGTGACCTATGTGACCCAGAATGTTCATCCATCTGCACAACTGCTTCACAGGGATGTGTGCTGCTTGCGGGCCCTCAGCCTTGTGTCTCATGGTGCCCAGAGCACCACATGCATGCACCATCCTACCTTCTAACAGCTCGCAGGGGATCAAGGGTTCCCTCAGAAACAGCGAGAGAAACCCCAGGCTGGACATTTAGGCCAGGGAAGAAGGGTTTGGCGTCTGCCCCTGATGCATGTTCCAAGATAGCCGATGGCTTCCTGACTCCCTGGAGAAAACCTCTCCCTAGACCTCTGTGCCTCTTGGAAAGCTTATTCCAGAGGATGCACACCACTGGATGAGCAGACAAATCCCCAGCATCCCGAATCAAAAACCCCGTTACAATGTAGAGCCGACCATCCGGACACTGAAGCACAGCCATTAGATGAATAATGTCCTGGAGCAGCTCTGCAGAACACACAGGCCACGTATATTCTTCCAGAAGGGACACCCCCCAGCACAGCACGCGGGGTTGTTTGCCAGGGATAGTATCGGTAATGAACCGTGTAATGAGCCACCCTGCAGCTACGCTCGGGAGTTATCCAACAAAGGCAAGCGTGAATGAAGGCTGCCGCGCTGGAGAGACACGAAAGGGATCTCGTGGTCACAGGCAAGCGCAGAAAGTACCTGGCCAAATCCAGGTGTGGGACTGTTGACCTCCCTCAGGCTTCCTTCATCAGAGAGACAGGATTCACCTTACAGCATCACAAAAGTCTGTCCTGCTCCTCTCTCTGGTCAATTCTAATGTATTTGTAATCAACCAATTATCAGGTTAGCGTGCTTTAACACACAAAAAAAAAATATATAAAAAGCACCATCAATGTTCATCAGTCTGTTGTACCGTTCAGATCTGAAGAGGAGTAACAAATCCAATTTCTGCGCAGCCAGTCCTAGGAAGTGACGTTTTACAGCATGAGAAAATGAGGTTCTAGTTTCTAAGAATACATCCACTGGTGGGGCTCTAAATAACTGGGTTATCAATCATTCTGCTTCTGGGAATGAGCAGATCAACAGCTGGATTCAGGGACAAACCTCCTCCCATCCCTTGAGCAGGGCGGGGTGCTGGTCCTTACCGCGTGTGGGACACTCCTCACAGCAACAGAGGACTAAGATTTTTCCTGGATTGCCGGTTGATCTGCGTTAGATGCCTCACGTATGTCGTAATTTTTTTTATTAAGAAAACTCCTGAACTCTAGCAATTTTGGACATGCTGCTAAACTGCCTGGATAAGTGTGGGAACGTGCAGATGCCGCTTGCCACCTGCGACACGAGTTCTCTGGGGAAGCGGGAGCAGCCTTGGGAGAGGCCACCTTCCTTCCACGTCGACACCAGGGGAGCCACCCCTCAAGCCCCAGACAAAGGAAAGCACACATCTGGGAGGGAGCCTTCCAGGGAGCAGGGAACTGCGGGCACCAGGGCCAAACACTGCAGACCACACGACAGGCACGAAAGTTAACCAGCGACACTACAGACCACGGAAACACTCCGGCTGGGCTGATGGGAGAGGCAGACACCTGCAAAACGATGGGAGCTTGTGGACCTGATCATGGTCACATGCACCCATGGGATCCACTGATAAATGTGAGCTCCAAGGCTGCTCCACAGCTGCTCCCAGGCTCTGCTCCCCCTTCGCTCCAAGTAGAGAAGCTAGGACCACTTACCCTACGGTCCCACAGGGTTTACTGACTTCACCTGGCAATTTGAAAACTGTCTTAACTGCGGCTTAATGCCCAAGTTTGAAATGCTGCATCTGTGGTCTTCCAGCCATGCCCTGCTCCTGGTACTTAGTATGTCACACAAGGACACTCCTGGGTGCTGCTCAGCCTTCTCCTTAATTTTTTCTATGAAAACATAGCCAGTGCTCTCATGCGCCCAGGAATGAGTTTGCTTCCATGTCCTCCCACAGCTATTTTTTCTCAGGAAACCCCTTGGATTTCCCAGCTGGGACTCACTAACTTCTGGTACAAGCCACTTTGATGGAAGCCAGAATTAGGAGAAAGCTCTACCAGGACCTTGCTGCAATGCTCTATGCAGGTGGGGAGGAGGATGTGGAGGGGAGTGACAGCCGTCTGAAGAAGGGTCAATCCTTGTGAGCCTTTGCCTGCATGTCTTCTGACACTTCAGATCAGCTCTTTGTTCTGGATAATGGCTGTCCTGAAAAGTCCACCCTGGAGCTGTTTGAGCAGACTGCTGAGATACTGAAACGGTGGTTCACGTCAGGGTCACCAGAGCTGGAGGGGAGACAGCTCCTCACAGCTGTTCTGTGGGCTGCGAGAGCTGAGATTGGTTAGTCTCACCCTGGGTGGCTGGATGACGGGCAGGAATGGTGCTGTAAAAATACTTTTGAGAGAAAGGGTGCATGCAAAGAGCTCCTTTCGAGCTCTGAAGCAGAAGGGCTGCCAACAGGTTTGTAAGTGTGGGAAGATGGGAAGGAGAGAGAGGAGAGTTGCAGAGGAGGGTCCAGGGAAAGCATACACTTGGGTGTGTATGCCCCCAAGAGACCCCTCCAGAGCACAACGCTTTCCTGAGTTGGGGCTGAAACTTTGGACACTGGACAGAGACCCGCAGCTGGCTCCTCTTCTCCATTTGAGTCGGTTCCTGCTCCACAATGGCTTGTTCCAAGGTGGCTCATGCTTGGTGTGGGGTCACAGAGATGTGTGGGTCAGCAGATGGTGGGAGGGAGATATTATGAAGGGCGAATTGCCAGGAGGCTCTGCTTTAACAGCCAGCTGAAAACTCTGTGGCCGGCGAGTTTTGGAAAGCCCAGATGAAACGTAGCCTCCAGTAAACAAGGTGCCACTTACGTACAGGAAAAAGCGCCTTCACCCCAGGACAAAGCTTCCCAGCCTTAGGTGATACTGCTCACGGCAGGTACAGCCAGACCCAGAGGCCGTGGCCCACGCTCGCAGCCACTCCTGCAGGAGGATGAGGAGGGGAACACAGTGTCCTTGGAGACAAGATGTGCTCAGAAAGCCCACAGCTGGCATTTCTGTGCCAAAGCGGGCTGTTGTCTGAGTTACAGGCGTACAGGGGACAACAGCCAATTACGGAACAACACCAAGCATCTCACCCTGAGACAAACTGTCCAGCAGTTAATTAACACAGGGGGGAAATTACTCCAATCCCAATCCCAGTACTTGCATCTGCTCACCATGTCTGCTGTCACCCTGCCACCACTGGCTCTTCTGAGGCGACAAAGCTCCTTTTTCCCTTAGGAAATAACTGTTCCCATAGGCTGTGACCAATTCCCCTCATAACCTACTCCTGGATATACGTTCAAGAGGAACTTGTTTAGTGGCTCCACAGGGGTCTGGTTTTCCACACCGTACTTGGTTCTTCAAGCTCCTCAATAACTTTCTGGGTGCTGGGCCAGGAGTCAAACCTGAGTACCAGGCTGCCCAGTGCCCAGCACAGCCACCACTATCTCCAGTGCCGTGTGGAAGTCCCGAGAGGACACTGCAGAGCACGCATCTCCTGCACGAGAATTAGTCACCTCTCTTGCTCATGCAAAGAAATCGTGATGTGCTCAGGAGGTGTTTGCTCCCCTGCCCAGTGTAGGCATTTCTGCCTGGGAAATACCAGCCTGGAATATGGGAGCATCTTTCCTGGCATTTCAGGTGTTGGCAGGATTGGAGCTGCTGGATGATCGCTCTCTTCGCGCTCTATCCTCCTGCGTGTCAACTTTCAGATGAGTCACTGTCCTCCAAAACACCATCTTCCCCGTGCTCGTGGGGGGCTCCTGGGTGTGTGAATTTGCATTTGTCTTCCTGGGAGCCTATTGCTGACACAAAATCAGCTCCCCAAGGGGACCCGACCACCCTCAGTGTCTGACTTGCTCTAATTTCACTAACTTTGAGTGTGTGAAAACCGTATCCTCAGCAACTGATGTGAGCAGACTCGGGGAGGTCCAGCAGGGACTCCGCTGGTCTGCTGGCTACCAGGGGTCTGCACCATCTCTTCCATGATTTACTATATTCCAGTGCAATGAGTCTCCCACTCTGGCATTCATCGTCCCTCCTAAACAGACATTATCCTATTTTGTCTGACTAATCTGAGGTGCAAATACACCTTTCCCCAATGTACCAACATACATGAAGAGTCAGGACCCTGAAAGGATTTCTCCGCCATGTCTCATGAAACGGTACAGTGTCCTTTTTCCACTCCTAGATGTGTACAAACATTTCTGTTTACCAGTTGCCATGCAATGTGCTGCCTGGTTGCTACTGGAGCAAGAAGCTTTCCATCCTCTCTGTAAATGTGAACCCACCAGGCAGCTTTTCTCCAGAGCACAAATGTTTGGTTGGACACTTCTTTCTTTGCAGTATCGGAGCAGACTCCTTTACCACCTTCCCCCAAAAACAACACGTAGCATTTATTTCCTCGCTGACATAAATGCTTATAAATACAGATGGGGGCACACTCTCTTACAGCCCTTCGTGCCAGCAAACATCATTTTCATTGACTGCTCTTCCGAATTAGCCTTCCAGGTCTCTCCATTACGTAACAGTTAATTTACAGCTTTTGTTACCGAATCCCTTCTTCTGTTTGTGTGTTTTATTGCCGTTATTATTTCCGCTTTCTCCTTCCGTAACAATGATAGATTCTTAGCCAGGAATACCTCTGATGACTGCGGAATTGCACGCGTGCTGTGGAGGGGACAGCACCTATCGAAGCGTTCTTAAACAACCCTCATTTATAACACGCATTGTTCTGTCTCGGGTTTTCTTCCAATCATTTCTCGCTTGTAATTGTGCTCAACTTAGGAAAATTGACCACTTCAAAGTGCCTTGCATATGTATCATCAATTTAGGATTACATTCTGCTCGGAACAAATGCAATTAGGCCATTTAAACAACCATTAATTCCGAGGTCAGTGATCAATTCACCTTTATCTGTCAGGCTGGGGTCTGGCACGGAACTGCACCAAATTCACTGCGATACTTTCGGTAACAGAAAATTATCATCTGTCATTTTTAGAAACTCTGGGGCTGTGTTATTGGCAGCAGCACGAGTCCTTCAGCATCTTACCCCTGAGGCTGAAAAGCTGTTCTGGAACATGGATTTTCTTTCACTTCGTTATGAAGCTGTTTAGGGAAGCTATTTGTCCAGCCCCCCAGTTCGATCCGGTGTTCTGCGGGCTACGTCTGTGCTGGGGCAGATCAACGTGAACCTGAATGGAAGAGCAGCCCTTGGCTGTCTATTAGGACAAGCATGTGGACAGTGTCCCAGGAAAGGCTGAATATTTGGAGGCAAAAATGCTACAGCTCTGTTAGCAAATCCCCTCCCTTTACCCACACGAAAGCAACTTCCAGAGGTGCCCACAGCTCCACCCCGGCTCTCTGGGGTGTCCCCAAGGTGCTGCTTCACCCAAGTGCCAACCCAGAGAGGCAAAGCTCTGCTGCATCTCCAGCAAGACCTGCACAGGAGCACCACCCCAGCTCACCGGGATGTCCAATGTGGTCTCCACTGGCCAGATGGCACATGTGACAGGCAGAGCATGGCTTTCTCCAACACTGCTTGGCTCTTGGCCTTATCTCCAGCTTTCTGTCCGGCCAGTCCTGGGTGACCAGGGTGTCCTGTGATTCAGGCCTGTGTCAGTGTGTTTCAGAACCGCCTAGGATGCCCTATTTGGTTTTGGAAATGAGAATTTTTGAAGTCCGCTTATTGCCCAGACATGTGTCATTGATGTATGGGACGACTGCACCATCTCCTTTCTGCCCACTTCACATTTCAGGCTCAGATGGCTGTAAGGGTGCTACCAAAAACTTTGTTCACACAATTATATAGAGCTTATTGTCTGCTGTGATGGCCAAATCTGACTCATGGTTCAGAGGCATCACCTTCCTTCTTTAACCAAAGGCATTTGCCAGGACCACCCCTGCTAGAGGCTCCTGTCAGTCCCGGCACCCCGAATACCGCATTTGTCCTCAGAGCATTCTCACAGCCCATTGCTGCAGTCTCTGCATCCTGCCTCACGGATGAAACAGTCCCCTGAACAGGCAGTGTACCCCCAGACTCCAACTGGATCATCTGGACTTGCTGCCAACTGCCCAGGAACCAGTGCTGTCTGCTGGGCATCCGTGACCACAATGCAGGGAGGAGGCTGCAGAGTGGCAGCTGCAAAGAGATCTGATTTATGCATCTTCACCTCATTCTGGTTGTGTAGGGTCCTGACACCTCTGGGAGGTTTTCTCTTGCCAAACTACAGCGACTCCACCTCATCCTGCTCCTTTTGAGATGTTTCATGTGCTGGGTTGACAGCCCTGACGCAGCACGGCAGCAGACATTTGAAGAGAGTTTTGCACAGAGCTTATATGTGTTCGGGGCTCGGACACAGCCCAGAGCTGGGTGGAGGGTGTGAGGAGTAATTTTGCTGCCTGTGGGCAGGTTCTGGAGCACTGACATGAAGGGACAGAGAACGGAGGAAGAAGAAATTGCTGTTACCTGAGACAATTCAAGACATGTAAAGAGAGGACACTTCAGCAGTGGGAAGAGAGCCCTGGCCCTGGCTCTTCCAGGTCAAGGACTGCTCAGCCCGCAGGATCAGATTCAGTGATGAAGGACGGTTGAAAAGTCTAGCCAAGGTAAGCTACACCGTCCATGTGCCAGGGCGGGCATTGCCTCTCTAACCGCAGATGTCGGCCCAGAAACCTACCCTCTCCTTTAAGGTACACTGTCCATCTGGATCCAACCTAAAGGCCACAGCCAGGTGCTCTGGCTCTGATTTTTCGAAGACTTGGGATAGGGAAGATGGATTAAAGACAAATTTTGGAATGACAAACCTGATTTACATTATATTCTCTATAAATATAAGTTTGCAGTTGGAAAGGGACATTTAAATGATCTGATGTTTCATTTAAGCTCAAGACTTAGGGCCTGGCTGGGAGATATGGGGAACAGAAGCACAGAGGGCATGGGGCTCCCACATCTGGGAAGGTGTTGGGTTGCAGTGGGACAATTAGCAATGATGAGGCTTGCAGTGACACAAACCTCTGCAAGGACAATCCCAGCATCTTCTCTGCTCTGAGTGCTCCCGGGTTGCTACAGTGGATTCAATAAGAGAGACCTTTTGTGATGCTGATGGAGAGATGACGCAGTTGCCAATGAAGTTCCATTAGCTGTGTGTGCCCTTAGGACTGCTGTAGCTGCAGCATTTAGTGCTGTTGAAACGGCCACTGGAACTGGGACAGGGAGCCCGAAATGGCATGGCTGAAGTCGTTACAGACACCGAACATCACTGCAGCTAATGGCACTGGAAGGGCCAGAGAACCAATTATCCAGTGGCTGGACTGAGAGACTACACCGAAACTCTTTCTGATAGAGCAATTAGTTATAGCCCAATGTTTCATCCCTTTTGAGCCAGGAGACAGGGGAAGGTAGTGATCCTCCGCAGGTAGGGAGATGAAGAGGGGCTAAACGATTCTGGGGAAAATCGATCCCAGTAAACTATCAGAACAAGACCATTCGCAATGAAGAACCACAACTGTAACCTGTATGACAAGATGTTTTCCCTGTGTGAAACTCCTGCAGAAAGCGTGAACTGGTTGAGCTGACAAAATACAATTTATTTGTAAGGAGTTTTTAATTTTTTTTCATTCATTTCACTCCCAGACAGTTTGCCTGCGTTCCAGCAGAGCTGAATTTCTGAGAGGCATTGGGAAGGGGCAATTCACTGTATGGGGATTGGGAAGGAAGCTGAGTAGCTCTGGAAAGGCTGTTACTGTCCGTCACGCATGAACACATCTGCTGTTGCCATCACTGACGGCATCAAGGGCACAGCCATAATCGAGCTTCCTTTCTCCCTCCTTCCAGCCATTTACAGATAATCTCACCGGGGATCGTGTTTTTTCAGAAATCTCAGTCACAGGACATGTTCCTGTAGATCTGGCACCCCTGGGGCTACTCCACGCCATGAGCGTGTGTCTGCAGCACAGAGGAGGGGAAGCGTGTTTTCAACAGGAGAGTTTATAATTCCTCAGCCACAGGTCGGTGTGGGACTGAGAAGCTGCTAAGCAATCCCCCAGCCTGCACTACCTCTTAACTCCATTTCCATTTCCTAAACCGCTGCTGACGTCTGTCTAAATAATCATTATCTCCACAACCATGCTGAGCGTTGGCTTTTGCTGAACATCGCGCAGAAGATTTGGAGCTCTTGACAGGATGCTGAGCTTAAGAAGCTGCCGCTCCAAGCGGCTCTGACTGTTTGTCGCATTTCATGGGCACACACGAACGCACACACACACGCCCTACGTGCACGCACGATCTCTTTCATGTGAGTTGCCTAAGTGAATACTTGCTGTCAGATCTTCCAAGCCGCAGCACATTTTTAATCAGTCAGATAATTCCGTCACTCATTCCAGACCTGCTCTGTGCAGCTGTCGTTTCAAGCATCAAAGCCTCTCTGTCAAAAACCACGCGGGCCGGGGGCTCGCTCGGGCATCGCCGTTTCGCAGTGCTGGGGGAGGAGCAGGGGGGTTGCAGAGGAGAAGAACAAATGGGATGGATTAAATGAAGTTATTATAAATACTTCTGAAGCCACCAGCCAAGCACCCTCAGCAGCAAACAATGGCACAGCACACGGGCGACACGGGTGTCCGTGGGATTTGTAAAGTATTTGCAAATCTCCCTCTTAAATTGCAGAATGGGGAGAAGGGGGGGTATGTCAGATGAAGCTTCCTGCCTGAGATGCTCAAAGCCACCGAATGGGATTTGGATGTCTGATTCTCATTAAAATTAATGGAAATTGGGTGCCCAGACCTACAGGCAGCTTTCAAAAGCTTCGTCTCCATTTATAATTAATGTTCCCAACAGAGTGACTAAATATTCATACAATAGGTCATGTTATATGCAAAATGGAAGAGGTGCCTATTGGTAGATCAGGGACCAAGGAAAGGAAACTGATGGGGTGTCAGGTTCAATCCGTACTGTCCCTTGTTTAAAGTTCTTCTACTTGCAAATCTCCAGCAGCTCCCACTAGAGGAGCAGCTGGGGTGTACTTCTAGCAGTGATGATGTTCTCAGGGTACAACACAGCAAACAAAAACAGCTGCTTTACAGTTTTCCTGGGTTCTTCTCCCCTGCCTACCCACAGCTCTGACTTCCTTCACCAACTCACTTCACCTCTGCAAATCTCAAATTCCAGCATGAAAAATACACAGTATGACTGTAGGAGGAGCACTGTGGAGCTTAATCCATGAACACTCCTCTGTCGTGGCCAAAGCTGCTGTAGATGGCAGACGCCAAGTAAAAGACTGACACTAATCTGCCTCCGTGCATTAGCAAAGCTGTGACTGGATCTGTACCACTGCATTTGCTCCGTAGCGAAGGAGTAATTCAGTGTACAAAGCTGGTGGATTGAACCTTGCGAGCGTCTGAGGGGTCTATGATCTGGCGGTGAAATCTTGGCACTCCTGCAGGGGAAGTCCAAAGCAACCAAGCCCTGTCCTGGTTTGCCTGTCCCCCTGGGGGAAACTCTTCCTTTGCTGGGCCATGCCTGAAGTCCTGCCCCAGCTGATTCACTGAGAGGGTGTCTGTGGAAGACTGGGCCTTGTGTACCAGGTAGCCTTGCGTCCCCACCCAGAAGAGTTCCCAAGCTTGGCTTAAGATAGACATTTGGGGTGGGCTTGATGGTCACAGTGCTTTACTGAAGGAGATTCAACTCCTCCAACCTTCGAAAACGTGCCTTTTAATTTTTTCTTCCACATCCCATCCAAAGCCACCAGATGAAGAAGCTCTGCTGGCTCAGGGAACATGGAGACCCCTGCAGTGTCCTTCCTTGCTTTGGCATCTCAAGGTTTGTCAAGCCCAGATGGATGTATTGAGTACCTCAGAGCTCATCTGGGATTCCTCTGTAGGTCCCCCACTTCTAGGATGGAAGTTGTAGCTCCAGCTTCACTGAAAGCACACAAAGCTCAGCCAAAAGACATGTAGTCTGCTCTTGTGTCCACGGTCAAATACGCTCTGTGATAAAGACATGCCTTGTACCCCCAGCCGCCAGCTTCTAGTCAGCTTGCTCTTCTTCTCCACTACACTAGAAACCATCAGTTTGTAATACTGCCTTTCCAGGTGACCTTGGAGAGGTTACACAGATCATTCTCTGGTTCTTCTGACCATCCTGACCATATTTCACAGCACAACATGGGCTGTGGTTAGTGTCAAGGCTGGCTTAGCGCAGGTACACAAAACTGTACACAGTCACTCAAAAGATGAAACGTGAGCTACAGCTCCATCACCTAACCCTCACAGCCACCGGGCAGTGGAAAGGGGAGAGAAGGCATCATTCCTAACACCATGGCCAGTCTGCTCGGCGTGGGACATCCACCCTTCCATGGACTCGTTCCAATTAAAACAATTGGCTTTGCAGACAAAAATTCAAATTCAAGGCTCAGAGCTGTTGTCCCCAGACAAGATGTCAGGAGAGCATCAAGGACACAAAGAATGAAACAGCTCTATTTGCCTTGTGAATACCTGTCTGCTTAGTTTTTAATTAAACAGCAGCTGGGCGTAGGCTTGTGAGACAGCAGAAGGATCCCAAGACAGAGGACATTAGGCGATCCATGTAATGTGAGGATGTAAATCCTTCCCACCACTGCCACCGCCGCAGCTGCTGTTGGCAGAATCCGCCCATCACTGAACCCATCACTACAACAAGCTTCTGCAAAGGATCTCTTAGATTCCGAGCATTTAATCCCAGAATCAATTATGCGCCCCAAATCACAGTCAACTCCCCATCTTGTAAAAGAAATGGAGGTCTCAGGCAGGGGTTTTAGGAGTGGGTTAGAGAAGCCTCTGTTGGCAGTGACCTACATAAGAATTCAACCTCTCAAAGCTCCTGCCAGCCCCACAGACCTATCACTTGTTGATATACATGTGGGTGGAATTGTGAAGGTCTGTGTTTTCTTATCACATAGACTCAGGGACGAGGAAAGCTTCCCCATCTGGAGATGCCTCAGGGCTTGGCCATGGAGGGAGGGCTGTGAACCCTGGCAGAACGTCCTGGCCTTGCTGCCAAGAAGCCAAGACTGCACCCCTCTGACACGGGCGGTTACGAAGAAAAGACTGGGACCAAGGACTCGCACTGCTCAGCCCCAGTAACGCCCATTCTCAGACCCTGGGCCACTGACCATCCTAAGCCACAGACATGACCCCCCCCGCCGCCTTGCCACTGAGCACAACCACGCCGAGCACCCGTGCTGGGAACACAACTGTGCTCCCACAGAGAGCTCTGCAGGCTGCCGCCCTGTCAAACTGCCCCAGATTGGAGCGAATAAGCTCCTTCCTGAAGGAAGATAATTGCTCTATTTTAAAACTAAGTGGTTCAAGGAGAAAAACGCAGGCAGGAGGCCTGGTGCTCTGAGCTTGGGGTGGGAAACAGGAGGTACGCAGGGCAGAGCAACTGCACAGCTGCCTTGCTGGGTGGTCAAAGTGCTGGATGAACATGAGGCAGGCTGCTACTGTGTCCCCAGCCCAGCCAAACCAGTGCTGCTGGTGAGAGCAGAGACCTTGGTGGGAAAGCTGGGTCCCCCTCCTCGGCGTACCGAGCTGCGAGGCTGGGCACCCTTAAAAGCCAGAGCAGAAAAGCTCCTGGTGGAACAGAGACCCTCTGTCTCACCTGGGCCCCCACCCACAGGTTCAAATTTTGTGGCAATAACGGAGGTCCCCAGAGCACTTTGGGTCAGCCTGTTAGGTCAGTGACACTCCACAGGCTGGTCCGAGAGCTGGCGTTGCGAAGCCCAGCCATGCAGGGGAACGGCCCCCACCACGGGGACAGCTTGCAAGGAAACTTCTCTGAGGAAAATAGTTGCCGCTTCATCAAAAGCATCTCCCAGAGCAAAGACCAACAAACAGGAGCAGACAACAACAGAGTCGTTAATAAGGCCAAGCCTGGCATCTTCCTGGACCCCCCCACCGCTGTGATCAGTGATTTCACCGAGCAGGCACAGAAGAGGCCTCTTCGGCGGAGTTTTGTCTTTGCTGCTTAAAATTCAATGGCTCCTCTTTCGAGGTGGGCAGGAAAGAAACAGTTTTTGTACGGTCACAGCCCGCCCCCCTCGTCCCCATTCGCAGGGAGGAAGCTCTGGTTTGAACTTGGCAGACGTGCCTCTGGCCTGCAGGGGAAGGACACCAAGAGGCTTAAGGATGCGTCAGCTGCTTCCCAGCCCTGCTGGACTGGCACTGGCCCTGGCAGAGACGGGTCCCATTTGAACATCCCTCAGCTGGAGGTCAGACAGACGTACTTGGTGCTCCAGCAAGCTGGGTCCCACCACGGATGCCTGCGAAGAGCTCCCAGCTTGCCCCAAGGTGGGCACTCCTGCCAGTTCTCCTTGTGTCCCTTCCTCTCGGGGTCAGGGGCAGAGCCACGTCACAGGTAGGATCTGCAGCAGGACTGGCCTCATACATCCACACAAAGAGAAAACGCGCACGTGGTGGGCAAAGCCACGGCTTCCCTTCAGGCAGCGTTGCAAGACGATGATGTAAAATCCATTTTGGGGGACCCCGTGACCTGGAAACAATGCTGGAAGTACTCAGCTGACCCCTCACACAGGAGCTGCGTGTTATCCACATAAAGCTGTGCTTTAGAACCAAGGCTGGCTGCCCTGCCTCATCTGAGAGCTATTTGCTGTCGCTTGAGGCCAGAGTTAAGGTTACTGAGAACATCGATGCCATGTTTTCTCTCGCAGAGACCTGAGGCTCCTCTTTTGCACAGTGAGCACCTAGAACGAGCAGGAGGATGCGGTAAGTGCCCTGCAAAGCTTTTGTCACCTGAAAATAGTTTTGCAGTTGAGAATGCACAGCTGTAACTTAGCATGTGTGTCTGGAAAAAATTAAGTCCTGGGGCCTTGCTTGTGTAACCCCACCTCGTGCCCGTGACTTCCCTCTCAGCTGTCAACCCGCAACAATGCTGCTGGGTTGGCCAAGCTGTAGAGACCCAGCTTCTCTCTCAGGGAACGAGGGTCGTTTCCCTGGGACGGTCACCTCTGGCGGTTTGACTCGCTGCAGTCTGCCAGAGGCAGAGCCAACTGCTCCCTCTGCGCGGGACCACTGATGAACCGGGCACAGACGGGCAGCAAGAAGGGCTGGGGGCTGAAGCGCTGGGGCCAGAGGACAACACGGGTTCAGAGAGATGAGTGTCCTTCTGGAGAGCTGCAGCAGCACAAACTGCAGAGGACAAGCAGAGCAAGGGAGGGTTTGCTGCCTCCGAGCGCCAAGCACCCTCCTGGCAGTACGGCTTTGAAGGGAGGAATGAAACGTGGGAACGAGCGGCCTGGCCAGGGCACAGACATAGCGTTTAGCGAGGGACGTGCCTGCCTTGCCCAGATACAAGGGACCTTCTGCTTTCAAATCCTTCCTGACAGCCACCCTCACCCTCCCCATGGTCTGCAGCCCCTCCGTCCAGCTTTCCCACTACAGCAATTCATCACACCAGCCTTATCGCAGCCCCACGTCATCTCAGACCTTTGTCTCTCAGGACAGGGCTTAGAGAACTCCCCAAAGTTAACGAAGCAGGTCCATCCCCTCATTAACGCACGGGGCCTGTCGCCTTTGATTAGGTTGTGCTGACTCCACGCGCACACCACACTCGCTGCTCTAGATGCAGAAATGCTGGGGCATTTCCAGCTGGGACACAGACAAAAGGAGGAGATAGCAGAGCCTTGGATACCACCGGAGCAATTCAGGACAAATAACGAGAGGCTTTCTTGGCTAATTGGATCTGTACTGTCAATCCAGGACAGGAGATGCCTTAACCCACACTGCCTGCCTGAGATGGCTAAGCAGGCCATAAATAAACCGCAGCACTGGTCTGAAGCTCATCAGCCTTCATCTTCCACGCTGCGTGCCTCCTCTCAGCCCTGCTATAGCACAGCCTATCCGGTGAGGGGAATCCAGCTCCCATGCCTTTTCCACAACCACAGCCCTGCAGCCATGCCAGGACACCTGGATTCCACCTTGGGTAGCTCAGAGACCCTTCAGGCACGGCTGGCTTAAGCAAGAAGCTACTGTTTTCAAGCTAAAGTCAAAGGGCAAACTCTGGAAGAGCCAGTGTCAGAGACCAGTATTAGTGGAGGCTGGCAAGCCAAAGACAAGGACTTTTCAGAGGAAGGCTTGTGAATTGGACCTTGTTCCCTGCAGTACCTAGGCTTCTGCCCGCCTTTTGTTTTCAGCTACAGGACAGGGCTCCAGTCCAACCCCAGCTCGTTCTCACCCCTGAAAGTCCTTCTTTCTTTTGTTGCTCAGACACCTCTCCCAGATCGTGGGAGTGCTGGTGCCTGAAGACAAGACATGCAAACAAGAACAACCACCTTCACATGACTGCTAGCCAGCACAAGGACATCCAGACCTGGAATCAAGATGGAAGCCTGACACTTCCCTCCAAGGATCTTCGGCATCTAAACGTCTTTAAGGAGGGAGGCTCAAAACAGTGCACTGGGCCCCTGAGCCCCCACTCTGTCTGCAAGGCTGGTGGCTATGCAAGGTCCCCAGTGCTTCCCCAGGAAACACAGCAAAGGAAAACGGCTTGTACTGCTCGGGACCGTGACCTGCAGATCTTCCTCTGCCACAAGAAAGCCACGTACGGGACACATAGAAAGGCAAAGTCACAACAAAGGACAGTCCAACACTCTGGGTCAGGCAAAAATAGATTAACCTACTTGAAAGTAGGACAACATCACTAAAGAGTAGGACATCTGGTCACCACAGCAGGAGGAACAAATACAGAGGAGGCAGCTTGTCCATACACATCTAACATGACAGGAGACAGCTGAAGCACATACACGTAGTATGTTCAGGCAAGCAGCTGGGACGAGCGGTCCCCAACCAAGGCAGGGCAGCTCTCGGTCTCTCTGAGGTAGTCTCCTAGTCACTCTACTTGCCCACCAGAAGCCCTATCCTGCCCCCAGCAACCTGTGGGACGTGCGTGCCCAAACCTAACAGCTGATCCTTTCTACCCATTCTGCTAAACCACGGTTTGCAAGAAATGATCACCAAGAAGTGAAAATGTAGGAAGATTCCTGCTGGGCCTGACTGCTGAAGGGCCATGACATGTTTAATGCAAACTGCTTCGTGGGTCCCCGCTGCTGAGGCCATCCCCTCTGCTGGCTCCAGCCCACCTACCCCTGCTCGACTACTTGCACCTCAGTGCCTTTTCCCCAGCCACGTTTTCAGCCTGCTGGCAGAGCGCTGTTCGGAGTGGACTTGATGAAGAAGTGATTAAGGACCATCACTGAGCTGGTATTAGCACTGTCAGGAGCTCTGCAGCCCACCATCCTGCCCGCAGGCTGCAGCTGAGCCAGGCACGATGCGTCTTTCAACAAGAACCAAGAAAGAGAACGCCATAGATAGCGAGCTCGTCAAAGGAGCCTCACTGCTGTTTGTAGAGAGGAGTTAATGCCACTCCACTGCCCGGCTGCTCCAGGGCCACTTCCTACCCAGCCTTGGCAGGACAGGCAGTTTTCTTGGCTTAGGACCCTGCGCTGGAACGGAAACCCAGAGCACCAGGTCTCAGGACACCATTCAAAACCCTGTTCCTTGTTGCTGCTGCTTTCAAAGGAGGCAGTAGGAAACCATCCAGGTTCCGGGTCCCTTTGCAGAAAGCTTTAAGCCCCTTCAGTGGTTTGTATTCTTAAATTCAGACTTGCAGAAAGCATTCTGGGGCAGCCACGAACTTAGGTGTCCACCACAGCAGCCACCTCAGCAGACCCTAAACTGAGGTGAGTGTTTCTGGTCGAAACTGACAGGTGAGCCCCCCCTGAGAACAGCCATCGAGACCGTCTTGCAAGTACCCCCATGTCAGCTTCCTTCTGACCTCAAAATCATTGGTCACCCACAACGGCCTTTTAACAGCCTTGCATTGAACTCAACTGCTCAGCCACTCGCTCTGGGCTGTGGGATGAAGCCGAGAGGAGAGCCTTCTCCAGTCTTTGCTAGGACTGTCACAGTGGCTGCTTGCCACTTGTTTTCAAGAGAGGACAAAGCATTTGGGGGAGAAGGCGCCATTACCTTCATGGATCAGGCAGTGGTAAAGCAGGAAGGGAGCTGCCTGCCCTGTGCTGGAGCAGATGTCTCGGTCCTTCCCCAGGGACAGCAGTCCAGGACAGTGAGTGATGCTGCTGGACCCCCATGAGGTGACAGGGGTGACAGGAAACACTGGGACAGAAGAGACTACCATCTCCAGCCCTGGGCTGCCTGAGTCCCGTTCGTGATGCCAGCAGTAGGGATGGGGCAATGCCTTTGGTTTTCCGACAGCAGGCACAGGCTGAGGCCGGCTCCAAGCTGCAGAGACGGACTGTAGGGGCATAAGCTGCCTATTCCAGGCCACCCCATCATGCCCTACCTCTGCCAGCACAGGAAAGAACCCCAGAACTGCTGCCTCCCTCACACCTAACCCAGAAACCATCTCTCCCCTTTTCCGGACATAGTGATACCAATTTTTGCCAGGCAGAAGAAATCTAAAGCACTCGCCTTGCGATAATGCTTTTTTTACTCCAGAGTGTCTGTCATCCTACGCAAAGTCATTTCTAACCAAGGAACCATCTCAAATCCACAAACAAGAACTCAGTTTGAAGATGTGATAAACATTTTCCTAATTTTAATTAAAAAAAAAAAGACATTTCAGAAAAGCAGCCTAATTTATCAGCTATTCGAGTACCCTCAGACCTGCTCTCTACCTTCCCCTTAAAAAAGGTGAAAGCAGATGCACTCAGCCCTAACCAACAGGTAGGGTCTGCTTTCCTCCTCCGAGCACTGCCCGGAGGGACTGACAATGAACCTGAGGCTGAAGACACTTCATAGCTCTAGAAGGCTGCTCCTCATAGCAAGAGCTTCCTGCCCCGCAGAGCCAGCATCCTAGGCCTGCAACTTTGCCAAGAAGCTACGAACTTTGCTTGCCGAGAAAGCCCTGAAACCTTCACAGTGCGATTCCGGTCCATCAGACCAAGGTGACCTGTGAGTCGGCTTGAATGGGTTTGTCCACATCACACCTTTGCAATTCTGCTTCTCAGCCTTCCCTCGGCGTTGGGGCATTGCAGCAAGCCCAGAGCCTCCCGCCCCTGTCTGAGCAAAGGAATGCTGCTGAGAGCCTGGCAGCGCCGCTGGCTCATGTCTTACACATCACTGGATGGTGGTGGAAACGACGTTTCTGCCACGCAGTTGAGCTTGCTTCTGTACACAGAAGAAAGTTGGAGAGGCACTGGGCAAGGAAGCATCTGTCCAGGACACTGAGAGCAGAAGAGTCCTTGCAGCACACCCTCTGTCGGGCCTCAGATCCTCCAAAATCTGTACACCAGTGTGGGGCACCGGTCGTCTCGCAGCGAGGTGTGGTGCAGCGCTCTAAGCAGCCCATCCTGCACCCTACTGCCGATGGGGGTGACACGCGTGACATCACAGCCCCGCGGGCACCCATCCCTGTGACACGGGGGATGGGGACCGCACCTCCCCCCCCACCCCAGCCCGTCGCTCCCGCTCCCGGAGATGCTCCCCCACGCGCACCCCGGTGCGGGAGGGTGTGCGCGCACTCACTCACCCCGTCCCTCCGCGCCCTGCCCAGTCATCGGGGCAGCCGCTCCGCTCCGCTCGGTGCATCCCCCGGGACACACGGGACCGGCCTCGGTTCCGGGCGCATCGCGAGCTCCGGCCGCCAGGGGGCAGCAAAGGGCACGGCCGCCGCCGCTGCGCCCCTTGCTGCCCCCTGGCGGCCCGAACCCGAAACTGTTTCCTCACCGAGCGGCTGGGGGAGACACCGGTTCGTGTAACGGTTTGGGCTGGAGAAGTCCTTGAATCTCCTCGAGTCCCTCCGTTCCCCCAGCACTGCCAGGTCCCCACTGACCCCTGTCCCTCAGCACCACCTCCACACGGCTGGGAAACCCCTCCAGGGATGGGGACTCCACCACTGCCCTGGGCAGCCTGGAACAGGACTGCACAACCCCAAAGGGGAAGACATTGTTCCTTAGGGCCAAACTCAACATGCCCTGGTGCAACTGGAGGCCGGTTCCTCCCGTCCTGTCTCTTGTTCCTGGGGAGGAGACACCGACCCCCACCTTGCTCCAGCCTCCTGTCAGGGAGTTGTTGAGAGCCAGAAGGTCTTGTTAGTGGTGGAAGGATGGTGGCAGAAGTCACGCAGAGCAGTGGGATATTTTCAGATCCCTCTGAGAGACTCTGGAGAGCTCTGCAATCTGCCGGAGCACAGGGCAGTTGTTGGGTTTGCAGTGGGTTGCAGTGGAGTTGCAGTGCCCCACATTGGTGCTTAACCTTCCCTGCCCCTTGCCCGCTCCCTAGGGACAGGGAAGGAGGTGGTTTTGGGGGGAGGAAGCCGCCCCCTCCCCTGCAGGCAGCAGCTGCCCTTTGCCCTGAGCACGAAACCCTCATGGACTGATGGACCAGACGTGTGCTCAGCATCTACCTTCTGGGCTGGAGCGTTGCTAAGAGACAGGATCCCCTGGGAGGCTTCGGTGCCAGCCGCTGAGCCCAGCACATCAGCAGAAGGGGATGCAGCCTCCGGAGAACCTCTGGATGATGGAAGGACCATGTAGGAGAACACACAAAAGGCTGCAGCAAGGCACCATGAGAGACACCCCCACACCTCATAGGGAAACCTAAATTGGGGAGAAGGGGGTCCAGACCAGGACAAAGAGCTTCGCATCAGCAGGATGGGGTGAATCTGGAGATGTCTCTGGAGGGTTTCAGGTCAGGGAGATCACACTGAAGCAAGATATTTCTGTTAGCAGCTCTTTCCCCCTCCTGGGGCCGTGGTGGGGTCTCTCTTGGCTAGTTGGGGTTGAGCAGCTGGTGTGCAGAAGTCGTGGGGTGGAGGCTGAGTGGGTGGCCTGGCAGAGGGGAGGGCAGCAGGACAAGGACCAGGACAAGTGCACCGGGAGCCGGGCCTTGCGCAGGCAGAGCTGCTGCTTGGGTCATTGCCTGAGGCATTCGCAGTGGGATGAGAAACAGCCACTTGGCCTCTTTTGTCTCCCCTCTTTTGATGTGGGCAAGGAATTCCTGGGAGATCTGAAACAGTGTGGGGGATGGTGGGAAAGACTGCCGGAGGTGACCCAGTTTCCAGGGCTTACCCTAGTGCAAGTTAGCTGGACAACTGTCCCAGGGACTGGGCTGGGGCGGTGGGGCATTCCTGTCTGACACGTGCTCTGGGGTTTCACAGGGGGAGTTGCTGCCCCTCGGGATCATGACAGGCATTTTTCCACCTGTGGGCAAGTCCTGTTCAGGCTGTTCACGGTAACTCACACAAGCTTTTTTTACGTGACCGACATTTCTGGAAGTGATTTAAAATGCAAAAAAAAATATATTGTGAAGTTGGTAGCACCAGGAGCGAATGGGAAGAAGCACAGAACAAGACAGACTGACGACCCTACCCCGCGTCCTTTGACATCGCCTGGCTGAGCTTCCCGTGCCGTTGCGGGCACTGAGTTTAAAGTCTTGGGCTGCAGTGAGAGGGCCAATTAGGGGATGGCTGCTCTGAGCAGGCAGTTCATTGGGTTCTCCCAGGCCCTTGCAGCCCCAAGTGGGTGCCGCAAGCAGTCCTCGATGGAGCTGCAGGCTGGAGTGTCGGTGGGTGCCACGGCCTGGCTTGGTTGCTAGCGCTGAGCTGTTCATGCCACTGCCTGCTGCAGCATGGAGCAGGGCAGAACTGCGGTGGCAGCTGGCGACGAGATGCTCAGGCCATCTGCCACCGAGCTGAGCTGAGCCCCATGCTTTGCAGGGACCCCATCATCTTCGCTTGGTGAAAGGGACACTTCCTGGCTTCTTTACCTCCCTTGTGCTGATGTTGGATGGTCCTCAAAGCAGAGGCTCAAACCATGAAAGTCCTTCCCCAATTCAGTGAACCTTGATCCCCAGTTTTTCATGGGTTTGATGTGGTCATTAGTGGTAAATCAAACCCATGGACCCCGTTGACATCAGACTGCCCGAGTGGTGTCCAGATAAATGAAAAAGCCATCCTCTGCCTGCAGTTCTTCTGGGTGACAGCTTCTTTCCCTCCTCGTCACCCTTCTTCTGCTGTGCCCGCTTCCCACATGGGCCAGGTTTTCCTTCCTCTCCCCCACCCTGTTGCCCTGGGCATTTTACAGGGCAGAGCTCCTGGAAACACAGGACTCCTTGTCTGCAGGAGTCAGTCATCTTGAACCAAGGCTCAGTCAGGTTAACAATTAGGTTCAAAAGTTTCTTCCAACCAGGGGGATCTTCTGAGAGACAAAAGGCTTCTGCTGGCGAAATGAAGGATGCTAGATCTGCGTAGGAGCAACACTTGTTTTCCCTAGTTTGATGGGAAGTTGTACACAGCAGTTCTCCAGCTCAATGCCTTCAGGAACCTCTTGCCACCTACCCTGCCTGAGAGCTGGATTTCTGGGCTGAAAACTCAGGTAATGTGACCTGGTGTTCCCAGGGTCAAACCCAGGTACCCCGGGGGATGCACTAGGGGCAGGAACGTTCTGTTGGGAGACAATTCTTCCCAGCACCATTGTATATTGAAGTGTTTAGAGAGCAAGTCTTATGAGGAGCAGTTGAGGGACCTGGGGTTGTTTAGTCTGGAGAAAAGGAGACTCAGGGGAGAACTTCTGGCTCTCAACAACTCCCTGACAGGAGGTTGGAGTGAGGTGGGGGTCAGTCTCTTCTCCCAAGGAACAAGTGACAGGACAAGAGGAACCAGCCTCAAGTTGCACCAGGGGAGGTTGAGGTTTGATGTTAGGAAGAATTTCTTTACAGAGAGGGAGGTCAGGCATTGGAACAGGCTGCCCAGGGCAGTGGTGGAGTCCCTGTCCCTGGAAGTATTTAAAAGATGTGTAGATGTGGTGCTGAGGGACACGGTTTAGTGGTGACCTGGCAATGCTAGGTGAATGGTTGGACTGGATGATCTTAAAGGTCTCTTCCAACCAAATGACTCTGTGATTCTGTGAAATTCATGGCAGAAGTGTGGCACTGTCCCAGCCTGACTGAGGTGAGCAGACCTGTCCCACCCTCTGGGCACAACACTGGTCCCTGGCTCCTGCCCCACGCTGCCCAGCTCTGACTCCTCCTTTCAGTGTCACCTTCTCTGCAGCTCCCATCTCCTCCTTTCTGGTGCATGGGATCTCGGGTGGGAAGAGCTAACGGCATGGCTCAGTGAGTATGACACGGCCCTACCACAGCCCTGCATGCTGCGTTACCTGCGGGGAGAGGAGCCTCTGACACACCCAAGGTGCTGATGGTCTGGAGAAGTACCACTGAATATGCCAAGCCTGAGGGATCAAAGAGGGACTGTCCTGGCTGAGAAGGTGGGATGCTCTATCCCCCAAACTGTGCCACATGAGGAATATACCCAGCTGTCCCCATCGCCCCCAGCCTTATTTTAAGAAGCTGGGCATCCCAGTTCCACCCATTTGGAAAAGGGTGCTTCAAATCTGCCACGAAAGTGACTTCCCTCTTCCCATAAACCAGTACTGAACTGCACTTTGAGGGCTCTTAGTCACTGCCAGAGACAGCCCCGTTCTTGGGTTCCCTCCCTCTCTGCGTGACTCTGAGTATATGGCAAGCGGGGCCATTTGCCAATGTTTGTGTCTCGACAAACAGTCTGTCAGCATTTTCATGTGTGGCTTCATCTGGGACCAGCTACGCGTTCTCTCCCCATTAAACGGCGGAGCTGTGTGCAAACACCCTGGCATCCAACCATCTGGGCCATGCGCGGGGCCAGCTGCTGGTCTCCCAGCAGCACGTGTCAGGCACCCTCTCACACCAAGGCGAAGGACGGCTGTGGGACTGGTGCCTCCGTGCCCCCCGCCTGCACAGGTAGCCAACCCACATCCTGCCATGGGGGTGTCCCCTGCCAACCATCACCTCTCCCTTTAGGAGTCCCTACCGGATCTCCTGAGCTCCAGCCTGGCTCCCATGGGACCCGGCATGAGCAGGCTGCAGCAGGCGGCAGTCCTGGGTACAACAAACTGGTGAATGGCACTGGAAACCACTTCTGATTGCTGATAACGCATGAGAACTCCATGCCCACCAACATGATCAGCTTTCAGGGCTTTCATTCATGGAGCTGTTGAGCATCTACCTCCCTCCCTGGCTCGCTGGGGAACAGTGGCCTGGGAGGCTGGGAACAGGACAGATTTTCTCCTAAGATCCTAAGATCGCACCCTGGCAGGGCACAGTTCTGATTTCGAGCTCAGGGCTAAGACACCTTGGACATACAGGCTAGATTCTGTCCAGACTCAGGGTCTGGAAAAGGTTTCTGACCCAGAGAGCTGGGATACAGGTACCTTGAACTTCAGCCTGCTACGTCCTCCAGCCTCTGCTGTCTCCACCAAGAGCTGAATCTGGCTTTTTGCCCCAGATCACATTCTGCCTTGGAGTAGCTGTGACAGGAGAAGAGCAAACGGAAGAGTAGATGTGTGGGATGTGATGCATCCCACCTGTCATCAGCTGGAGAAGACATTACCCCATGCAGCAGCCGGGGGTCTTCCGAGTTGGCCCAGCGGACCCAGAGACAGCACATCCATTTACACCAGAGCTGAGTTTGTCCCCAGTAAGCTGTTGGTGTATTCCTCCACCTTTCCTAGGGCGCTAATTCCTCAATGCGCATCTGTGAAGACTTTAAATGGTACCAAGATGGTCACCTCTGAGAAGATTTCCATATTGCTGTTGACACTGGGAAGACCCATCTCCCCTGTACAGCATGGCAAGGGCCTCATCCCCATTACTTAGCACAAAATACGGATACTAGCTGAGGCCAGTAGTGGAGCTGGTGATTTATTTTACATCTCTGAACCTCCTCTTGCACGGAGGAGACTGCCTCTTGTTCACCATGGAGTGGAGGAATCTAGAGCTGCAAGGACAGGTGATACCCAAATCATCACTGGTGGCACTCAGTGGATAAGTCATCTTTGTAAGGCAGGTCTGAACGCTGCTTTCTGCTTCAGCCTCTCCTCCTCTGGAGTTCAGGGAAGACAGTGATCAGGCCCAGGCACTGACTCCATGAAGGTCACAGAAGGACACACTGCTGGCAGACCATCCAAGCTCACCAGTCCCACCACATCTGGGCTGAGAAGACTTCCAAGATGTGTTCAGCAGGATTTGGACAAGCTGCTGCCTCCACATAAAGCTAGAGATGGAGCAAGTGACCTTCAGAGGAGCATGCAAGTAGAAATAGATGACCACAGACTGCAGTGGGACATACCTCCATTGTGTTTTACACCATATGAAAGCTGGTGTGACCAAGACCAGGTGCACACTGGTCCTCAGTGGCCTGGCTGAGCTGCAAATGCCCTGGTCACACAGGCACCACTGAAAGCAAAGCACCCACCTCCTTGCAGGCAGACCCCAGACTCATGTTGGTGTTGTGGGGCACAACCTCAATCTGGAGGCAGGTGAAGGTCTCATTCTGGTGGCATTGCCAGTGATGTGTGCAGATACAAGCTCTGTTTCTCTCCAAAATTACGCATTAATGTTTCCTGAAGATACGAGGACAGAGCCATCAGCATCTCCACCAAGAGAGGCCGTCCAGAACTGCAGATGACACATACATGACTGACCAAAGATGGGAATTATCTCACATACCTGTCACGGAAGGAAATGCGTGTCGCACTTGTGAGTATCTCTAAACTACAGCAAAAACCATCATCAAAACACGAGTAACAGCAGAGTCAGAGCAAACCCCAAGCAGCCACGGCCAGCAGCTCATCGCAACAGCCTGACCCGCTCACCACACCGCTCCCAGGCCAGCTGAGTGATGAACAGTGCCCGACCCCACAAGGCAGCTTGTGCCAAAGGAGCCGCCACAGCTGGTCTCTGTATCTGCTGCTCTTCAGAAGGCAGTGAGCATCCCAGAAAATCCAGTTCCTGGGTTTGCCAGGAACAGCAGCCCAGCAAAGGGATCATGCCCAGCCCATGCCGGGTCCCAGCTGAGGAAGGCAGAGCCACAGGGATGCATGGGGCGATATTGGGCTGTGCGGGGCACGAGCTGCCTGTCCCCAGTGCAAGTTGGCTGGGAAACAGCACATGTGACACGCAGGAGTCCCCCCTACGGCAGAGCTCTGCTCGCTGGGCCGGGACCGGGCTGCGGCTGGTCTCAGCAGCGTGCACGGAGGCTGCGCGTTCATGCTTGGGTGTTCATCAACCCGACAGTTTGATCACGGCCGTGCTCCCGAGGCCGATGAGCACAGAGGTGTGACGTGTTCACGGTGGGATGCACGGCGCCAGGGACTTTTCCACCCCCCGCACAGGGAGGGAGGGGCAGGAGCAGGATCTGGGGTGGGGGGCGAGGAGCTGCATGGGTATGAATCAGTTTGGGATTAGAAGGTGGCACTGGCAACCTGCCATGTGACAGCCAGGCTTGCGCAGCCAGAACCCCAGCTGTCAGCCTGGTGGCAGCAATTAAATGAGGTATCGATTGAGGAGTTGTTGTCTGCAGGGTTTAAAGATAAGATCGATGGAGACCAAAAGGTTTGGGCTCCGTTTACTAATTAGTCAAGCATGCTTGGAAGAAAAATCTTTGGAGACACAGAGAGCTGAGCTGCGTAGGGGCTGCGTGCTGGGGTTACCCCCTCCCTGGCATCCAGCCTTCACCACGTGTGACTCTCTGGTGCCAAAGGGTGGACAGGCACGGGGTGCCTGTGCTGGGGATGTAAATCATCAAGGGGGCAAGGGGCCGCGAGGAACAGGTGGGGACATCAGGGTGGAGTGTTCTGTCTGCACTGGGGCCATGAGCTGCTATTCTCCCCCGGGGAATGAAGGTGGGAAAGGGGCCGTGGGGGTGTCTGTGCGTGGGGAGGAGTAAACCAAGAGGAGAGCTGCTCCCTTTGCCTTGCAAATTGTTTGGGGCTGAATCGATCCATTTCTTAGGCTCTGGCAGTAGCTGCAGCCTGAACACATTTCTCTTCCCCTGCTCCTCATGCAGCGAGCCCAGAGACACAAAGGAGAGAAAGGTGGCACAGGCCGTTTGTGGCTTCTGTGCAGATTCTGCCTATGCTCCAAGGAGCTAAATCAGGGCAGAGCAAGGCGACGGCTTTATGCCCTCTCTGCTTTGTTCCCTCACTTCCAGACAATGTCCAGGACATGGTCAAATGGGGACAAGTGGGCAGTGGCATTGCCTGGATGTGGTTTGAGCCGCCTTTGAGACAGTCTCCTTGCTTGCTGTTGTGGGAGGGGGGCCTGTGGCTTCGAAACAGAGTCAGTTTTAAACAAGCTGGGGAGCTGAGCTAGATCATGTCTCCCGGGGGACGTCTCAGTGTCAGCTCTGCGTTTGGAAGAGGCGTTGATGTGGCTCTCCCTTCCCGGAGCGGCAGAATTCCTCTTTTCATCTCAGCTTACCAGGAAAATTCAAGCCCAGCAAATAGAGAAGGGTCAGAAGCTGCCGCCATAGGTCCTGTGACCTGCAGCCAGCCTGGGGCAGTGCTTCATGACCACCACAGCCATGGGTCACGCATTGCCTCAGACCCACTCCCTACCACGTGATGGGACATGCCAAAGCACTGTTAGCCGCATGACCTAACAGGAGCCGCGGGAGAAAACACCCACCACTTTGCATTCCCTGCGCAGGTCAGCCCTTCTGGTGCCTCCCAAAACAGGACAGAGGGGAGCGGGGGCCTGACGCCAGCGCCGCTGGCAGAGGTGCAGCATGTCCTGCTGGAACCCTCGTCCTTCATCTGGGTCTGCTCTCCTTCGGCGCCAAGCTTGGCAACTGCTGTTAGCAACTGCGACCTGACCCAGCCTGCTGTAAAACCCAGCAGGACGGGAGAGAGCAGCATTTGAGTGGGCTGAGAAGCCGCAGTCACCAGGAGACCGAACGTGCCGCCAGGGGTGGTGGGGATGAAAGGAAGGGATGGAAGAGAAAACAGAGATCAAGGACACTGTGACGCCGTGTGGCTGTTCCAGGGTGTCTCATGCTTTCGCAGCAGGGCCAGGCAGATTTATAGCTCTGTCTTGAGGGTCTGGAGCTTATTTCACATTTAGGAGGCAGTTGCCTTTGCCTTTCCTCTTTGGCTTGTAAATCTGTGCGCCCCGCGCTGGATCAGCCCCACATCCTTGTCCTCTGCATACGGCATCGGTGCCTGCAACAGACACGACATCTCTGCCAGCGCAGGACAGGGTCTGAGGGATTGTTTTTTCCTGCTGTTGTTACTCAGCTCTGTGCCACCGCATTGTCCAGAAACTGTGGATTTAACACTCCTTCTCTACAGGAGACATGGACCAGGCAGCTGGCCCAGGGCTGCCAAAGCCATAATGCTCTTCCCATGCGGATTTTGCTTTCCTTATTCTCCCCCAACAGTCAGGTTGTCCACCCTGCCCATGGCCACCTGTCTGCGCTAAGAGGGAGCAGGAGACCCTGTGGTTTCTGTGGGTTGCAGAGCCTCCTCTAGACCCTCCACTACAAAAGCCCTTCCAGCCCATGCCACCTTTTATACATGGCTGTGACAGACAAGCAATGCAAGAGATGTCCCCCTTTCTGTCTCACCAGACCAGCATGGCTCAGACAGCACAACCAGGGTCCTGGCTTGCGATGTGACTGCATGTTGGACAGGAGATCAAAGCACTGTTTCCTAAATGTTTCCTGGAGATGTTGCAAGAACCACCCAATCTGACCCACTTGCCTCCCAGGCTGCCTTCCAGCATCTGCCACTGCCAGGAGTGAGGTTGACAAGTGGCTGATGATGACTATTCCAGTGCCACCCCGACCCCATAAGTAGTTGTGGGGCACCCATAGCTGATATCTTCCCGTATGAGGGCCATGCTGTGATTTAACACCTAGCCAGGAAGAGAAGTCTGAGTTCCCCACGTGTTCCTAGGGGTTTGATCTAGACAGATTTCCAGGAGCCATGGAGGCATTTATTTCCTGTTTGTCTGCCCTGGGTGGATAAATTCGGCCTGTGCAAGCCAGGGTGTAGGTGTTTGCCTAGACACGGGAAGGCTTGACTCTTGCAAGGCGAGGAGAAGCGGAACGTTGAGTCTGTGTGTAGTGGGACGGCGTTTCTCTGTCACCTTTCTCTCCTGGCAGTCTAGGAGGGATGAGGCACAGGATGGGTACAGGGGTGTGCCCGGCTGCCAGAGCATGGAGGAGGCACCCCTGCCTCCGCGGTTCACCATGGCAAAGGGGACAGCAGGACTATTCCCACCTCTCCTCCTTTTCCCTCGTGGCATGAGGCTGTGACCCAGCAGCAAAAGGATCAAAGAGCGGGAGGTGGGAAATCTGGTCACAGGTCCCCACTGGGGCTGCTGTGAAGCAACGGGAGTAGGACCGAACCCCAGCCTGTGCCAAGAGCAGCAGCAGCGGCACAGCACTTTCCTAGGCCTCCTCACATGCACAGTCTCAGTGTGGTCATTGCTCTTTAGCAGAGACATGCGTGTCTACAGAGAAAGAACCCCAGCAGCACGCAGGAGGTTTCTTGTCCGTGCACAGGGAATCTCCATCTTTTAGACTCAAGGGGGATCTTATCAATGTATTTAAACATCTGAAGTGAGGGTGCAAAGAGGACGGAGCCAGGCTCTCCCAGTGGTGCCCAGTGAAGGGACACGAGGCAGTGGCACAACCAGACACACAGGAGGTTCCCTCCGAACATCAGGAAACAGTTTTTCATTGCCCAGGGGGGTGTGGAGACTCCATCCCTGGAGGTATTCAAAAGCCATCTGGACATGGACCTGGGCAACTGGCTCTAGATGGCCCTGCTTGGGCAGGGGGATTGGACCAGATGACTTCCAGAGTTTCCTGCCGGCCTCAGCCTGTCTGTGGTCTTGCTGGAGACTGCATTTCCAGACCCTGAGTTTGCTTTCCAAGTCAAAGTCATAGCTGCTTCTAGCTCCTTCCTCCTGACTTGCCCAGCTTGGTGGCTGTCACAGATGCCAAACTCATCTCCATCCGCTCCCACCTGTGTGGGGCCCTGGGCAGACACGGTTCTCTCTCACAGGCCAGGGAAGATGTTGGCCTGCTCAGCTGCAGCCCTGGGAAAGCAGCGGGCTCCGCGTACCGGTCAGAGCCACCACATGCAGGAAACTTCACCTGCTCCCTCCCTGCCAGGAAGGACACGCAGGCTGGGAGCTCCCACACAGGCCACGCGCTGGCCTCAGCCCCTCAGCACCAGTGTTGACGTGGGCCTGGGCAAGAATTAGAGACAGACTCTGCGCAGAAAGCGGGGCTGCCCCAGCGAGCACATCCCACGCCAGGCTGTTCCTGCTGCCTGGGCTTCCTCCCACCTAGCCTTCCCTTCCTCAGATCCAGGTCACTGCCTCCTGCCCTCCCACCGTCAGAAATGGTGAATAATTCACTCCCTTCATTTATGTCATTACCTTGGAGGTATTTATAGTGCATGATCAGTGTCTCTAGAGAATTCCCTCTCCTGAACTCCATAAATCGCATTGTCCTGGCCTCTCCTCCCCACCTGCCTGTGCCAATGGCTGCATCGTGCTTGCCGACCTCTTGCATTTTGTTAGGTTTCTTCCATCCTTAGTCTTTGGGGCCAAATGCTCTCTCCATTTCTGCCCGGGCTCTCCACTGGGGCTCCACGTCTTTGTGGGCAACCCGATCCACAGGTAACAGGGACAGAGCAGGTGGTGTGAGACTGCAGGGTCATCTATTTTCTCGCTGGGCATGAAATATGTTCTCCCTCATGAGCACATCCCACATGGAGCAGAGGCTTAACCAGAACAGGAGGACATGTTTCTTTGCGAAGCAAGGGCAGCTGGAGCATGTGGTGAACTGATATGCAAAGTCTGGATGGGTCATTGCTAACTCCAGCTCTGTCCCTACATGCTCTGGGGACAGAGGGACCTAAGCTGATGTATGGCTGATCATGAGGCTAGATTTCTCCCCACAGTTTCTGGTTTGGACCATGATACTGTACAGTGGCGCGCACTTAGATCTGCCTCACCTTCCAGCAGGAACCATCCGTCCCTCATGCCCATGGCAGAACTCACTCAGAAACGGGCCAAGAGTAACGCATGGTGTCCCAAGCTCTCAGGGTCTGCTAGCAGAGTTGTTCCAGAGGAACATGTAGCTTTGAGCCTTTCCCCATGGCTCAGGAAACACCACAGCAGTGCAAAGCACCTCTTGCAGGAAGTCCGTGCTCAGCCATGCCTCACTGCCCCGGAGAGAAGCATCTCAGTCCAAGCTTGTGGTGTTTCCCTGGTCAACACCAGACAGCCCGCAGGGTGCTGTGTGATGAGAAACAGGAGACAAAGGGACCAGGCACGCAGCAGCATGATGTCTGTTTTCCTCAGTGATGCAGTTAGTTCTCATCAGTTGCATTAAGTCTTTAAGTCTCCTTGGCTCTTACCACCACTGGCAGGGAGTCCCGTGGATTAGACTTTCGGGAAGCAGCCTGCTCCTCCCCAGCTCAATGGTAATGTGGTTACTTCCAGAGTTGCTCGGGGTCATTTTGTCCCTCCCATCTGAGGGAGAATCACAAGCTGAACTGTGCTGAGTCTGGCAGGTCTGAATGCTGCTGGTGAGGCAGGATCCAAAATTGGCCTCAGTTGTACCCCACAGGGTCCCTGGGGCACTTGTGGGGTCCCAAAAGAGGGGTCCTCTACCCCCAGTGCTGCTGAAACTGGAGAGGAGCTTTCCCACAGGGTGGGCTTTGGCACAGCACGGAGCAGAGGACAAAGCGCAGATGTGAGGAGGACGGGGGTGGAGCAGGTCGAGGAGGACGCAACTACCCAGACCCTCAGCATGGGCTGAGCTCCAGCCTCCCTCTGCTCACACCAGCTGGACAGGTATCCTGGGAAGCTGTCCTGGGGACCGTGGCACCAGTGATGCTGGTCCAGTGCTCCATGCTCCTTTCTCGGAGATGGCCCCACTGGGCACCGACTGTCCCACTGCAGGGAGTGGGGAGCATCACCAGCCATTTGCGGCAACCTCCAGGCCAGACGGCCTGCCCTGCTCTGCACTGCTTGGTCGGGACGAGGGCCGAAGCTGGGCAGCCTGTGCTGCTGTGTAGATGCTAAACTAGGCCAGCGTATGGTGCTGTAGGTCCATGGTATAGACATCACACCGACCTGGGCCGCGGGAATTACGGGGAGTTAGCCCAGTAGCACTGGGGAAGCTTGTGGGGGTCGTCTCTGAATTTGCTTGGTATTTGGGAGGGCAAATGTTTAAATCCTAAGAAGTCCTGCCCCCAGCCCTGCTGAGCAGAGGATGAAACATGGGCAGCGTGCTTCTGCACACCCGGGAACCCGTCCTGGCACTGGGCACCGGGCTGTGCGTCTCCAGTTGTGGATCCCTCGGGGGGCTGGCGGGCAGGAGCCGGTTGCACCCAGCCTGTGCCGGGCTGCCGGAACTGCAGGAGATGCCGTGGGCACAGGCCAGTGGGAGGGGAGATGGGTGAAGTGAGAAATCTCACTTCCCATGAGATGCCGCAGAGCGTTTCCTGGATGTTCCCAGTTTTAGAGGATTTCTTCCCAAGGAGAAGAAGGAGGAGTCCCGTTTTCCCAGGGGCAGCATGCACGGTTTGCCTCATCCCACGAACCTACTGCAGAAGAGTTTGGCTGAGCAGTTTTCAGCCAGTCACACCCAGAGGACCACCGTACCCTTGCTGTGGTGGGGAAAGCCAGCGACCTGCCCTCACTTCAGCCCCGGCGACGGGCAATTTCTCACACCGCTGCCAGTTACACTCTTACCCCATGTAGGCAGATTTTGACAAAAGGCTCATCTCAGCCCCATCAACACATCCCCTCTGCTTTTACAGGTGCCCGGGGACACAGCATCATTGCCTCTGGAGCATCGGAGAAACCTGCGTGCCTCAGGGACTACAATGGCTCCAAGGTGGCTGAGCCAAAGGACCAGCTGCTGAAGGCAGTAACGAGACCCAGCTCCACACCCCCGTCGCTCAGTGGCCGCCATGAAAGGACATGCCGAGAAATGGAGCCCTTGGACATGCTGGGTCCTCAGGGTACAGCCAAGCATTACACCCACTCCAGCACCACCCTGGAGCTTCCCAGGGCAGGGTGCTGCCGGTGCCTGCCAGAGCCTTGGTCTCACCCCAGGCAGGGACCCCTTGCCAGCCCGGGGGCCAATGCGGTGCTTCTGCACAGCGCAAGGCCAACCAAACCACCCCTCCCGCCCTTCCTTCCTCCCTCCCACGGTCTGCCGGCTTCCCAGCTCCCAGCCCTTCCTCCCAGCATCCGAGGGGCACTGATAGGAGGTTAACCCTGTGCTCTCCGCAGCCTTGCTGTTCTTACAGCCCTCCAAGGGGGAAAAGTGCAGGGGATGGGTGTGGTGTGGGGGTCACCCTCTTCCAATGGGTATAGCCATTGGAGTGACACCCCAGACAAAGTGTGGATCAGGGAAGGATGGTGCTGGAGCAGGTCAAGGAGGACACAACTGTCCAGACCCACAGCACAGGCTGAGTTCCAGCTTCCAGGCTGCTGGGACAGCTCTAGAGCCCCTACCTCTTCTCCAGCAGCCCTCTCCGTGATGCCCTGGTCAAAGGGCTGCTTCCTGGGCTTGGGACAGCTGCCCTCCCCTGGGCTGGAAGCAGTGGCTCCTCTCCGGGAAAGGCTGCTTCCGGCACCCAGGGTGGAGGGTGCACCAGAGCCCTGGCAGCTCAGCTCCGCTGGGTGCTCTGCACCACACCGAGTGATTTAAGGCCACGGATGGAGCCTTCAGCGTTTCCCGTCGACAGTGCAAACGCCACATTTAATGTCGTCCTTTGTGTTTCTCAGGCAGGAAGAGCTGTGTGTACAAATAATTAAAGGGAAGAATCGGAGTGATTAGGGCAGATGATTATTGTCAAATTATGATTTATCTCAGAGGGAAATTAGTACCCCCCTCCCCCAAAGGGCTCAGCCTAGCACGGTGAATGGGCACTGGTTTTTTGATTAATAGATGCCTTTAGAAGGTCACCTACATCCATTGCAGATTAACTCAGTGGGAAAAGTTCTTTCAGTAATTCAAGCTGTTGTTCTCACAAGCTGTCAGCTAGCTGCGAATCGGGAAGGTCCATCCGTTACAGGGCTGCTGGGTTGGAGGGGATCTTTCTTTCCTCCGGACACATAGGCGTGATATATGATGCACAGAGACATGGATGACCGAGAAAACGAGCTGTGGAAAGAAAACAAAAACAGCAGTAAAGGGAAGCGAGGAAGCTGAGCCGGCAGAGAGCAGGCCCAGGCAATGTGGGGTCTGGGACTGGAGGGGCTGAGCTCAGCTTGAGGCTGATGCTGGAGCAATGGTCCTAGAGCTGGTCAGCTCAGCATGGTGGAGGTGAAGGAAGGGTTTAGATGCTCTCTTTTTGCAACCGTTATGAGCTCCTCCCGCTGTGGAGACAGTAATTCATCTTCTGCACACTTCATCCATGCCTGTGTTCAGACATGTCCATGGAGGTGCTGGGCAGACTGAAACCAGCGTCCCACAGGATCTGACAGTCTCCTGTGCATTTTTGGAAAAGGTCCCTCAGAATCATGTCTTGACTATTCTACACTGTGGACGCATTCCAGCTGGCTGCTGAGGAGGAACGACCACACCAGGGTCTAACTGCCACTCAGGCATTTTCTTGGGGAAGGTGGGAGTTGGTGCTGGCAAAGTGGAAACAGCGCCAGCAAGGCTGGGATGAGGAGCAGTGGGACTGACAGCATCAGTCCACAAACTCACAAGCAGTGTCAGAAATGCTCATGTCGGTACAAGCTGCTCTTCATATTGACCTTCTGTAGCTGCTCCATTATATTTCTTCTGACCTCCATGACCACTTAACAAAGTGCTTAACAAAGGCTACAGATGGATCCTCTTCTCCCATCACCTGTCCACCTCTGATGGAGATACAGAGGTGATCTCGCTGAGGTGATGTCCTACATGGTGATTTTGTGCCATGAGGATCTGAAGAGAAACCAAGGCCCAACACCTCTAATTGTGTTGGGAATGATGTGATGATTGTACACCTCCTGCCACAGTGCTGGGTGTACAGTTACCAATTTGGAACTTGCATACATTCCAGGCAAAAGGAGAGGCAGGAGAGCCCAGGTATCCTTCCTGTTAAGCTGGTCAACAAAGAGGTGAAGACGACTCCATTCCCTGATAAATAACCATGATGATTATATTTACCTTTCTTTTCACAAATGAACAGTGTTTCAGCACAGTCATCAAAAATTCCCACTAACAAACATTTTCTTTGCATCCATCCAGCCTTCATCATAAATCTATGTGCCGGGCATTAATAATGTTTTCAACAACAGATTGATTGACTAGAACATAGCTTGGTCGTCTCTAAACACTAAGGGCTTCTCAACTGATTTATCACTTACTGAAGTCCGCACATATTTGTGTATGTACCATATTCCTTGTTATATACGTTCCCCTCCTTTATCCAAGTTTTCCCCAGCAGATCCATCATGGTGGTGTCAATGGCTTCTGTAGATTTGGACACCTTGTTGCCAGATCTATAATAAAGGCTTTGCTGGCACAGTACAGAGTAGGTGTATTTTTGATAAATGAGTTTTAAGGTCAGAAGAAACAGTTAGATCATTTTGATTGGCAGAGTCCAGAGGCTCTTACCCAGTTGCCTCTGCACAATGTCCAGTATCATCAAGAGACCCAAGGTTTTCCTTCCAGAAAAGCCTTCTCTTCGAGGCATGAAGATGTTGCTGGTTTGGCTGACTTTAATGGAAGGCTTCGGACATTTGGGAGGCTTGGGGGTATGTGACAATCTTCCTTTGATATATTTATGTTTAGTTAGTTTGAGACTTACTGGGAAGAGCTTAAGCCTGTGGGCGATACTATTCTGAGGGCTTCAGGCTGGAGAAGAAATAAAACCATTTCCAGATGTGGTTTTCTAAAGATGTCTACATCTAGATTTTGAGGGATTGGCCACAGAGTGCGTCTTCTCTGGAACCAAGCGGTAACTCTGGAGTTGGGCACTGCATCCATCACACGTTAAGGACAGAACATGATCAAATGGAAGAGGGAAGAGAAGCAGGACAGTGCCTTCAAATCAAGGGCCTGTTTTACACTGCCTGCGTAGCCAAACTCCTGGTGTTGGATCTCCACGACAGCATTGGTCATCACAGTGCTTAAGAAAGTCCATGGCAGGGACAGAGCCTCCTGCCTTCAGCCCATCCTGCAGTCTGAAGTTGGCTTTTTATAGGAAGGGTGCTGGTGGGATGATGAGAGGTGAGGCTTTAAACGCTGGCTGCCCAGAGAGTCCAGCACCACTTGGAAGGGACTCTCTGACATGGGCACAGCATCCTCAAGATGCCATGTCTCTACTGGCAGGAGGAAGACGCAGTTGGAAGCGAGACCAGGTTGAGTATTTTATTTGTACCCCTTTAATATCCTTTGATCTCTTGGTAGGTGCTGGGGACACCTCCTGGTGTCCTGCTGGGCCCAGCTCTGATGGGGAAACATGCTCTGGTGTATGTACCATCCTAGTGATCACTGATGTGATTGACTGGCTGTCTAATGGGTTGTTACAGCACTGCAGAGTCTGTCTTGCTCTACAGGTTAACTGTGAGGAGCCGGGGAGATGAAGCAACGCTGCTCTAAATTGGGTTGTGCATTGGGAGCGGCAAGAAGGATCTCAAAAAAACACCTTTCCCTCTGCAAAAATTTCTTTTATGGTCTTTCACAAGGGAGGCCACGAACAAATGGATGAGATGCCAGGAGTCAAATGGGAGT
Organism: Bucorvus abyssinicus; assembly: GCA_009769605.1. NCBI lineage: Eukaryota > Metazoa > Chordata > Aves > Bucerotiformes > Bucorvidae > Bucorvus > Bucorvus abyssinicus. Next base: position 19,967,607 of record CM020041.1, on the reverse strand, counting down.
TTTCAGCTGGGTTTGGGTTTTTTTCTTGCTTTCTTTAGACGGCCTGAGACGTTCATGGCAGGTTTACTGCTCCTGGAGCTTGTGTAAGTGCAGACATGCCCGGCCTTTGCTGTGCTGTCCTTTGTGTGCTACAAGGAAGGCAATGACTTGGGCCTTCGCAGCCCTGCATGTGAAGTTAGGGGTTACGTGCTCTCTTCCGCAAAGCAGCACAGCTCTGCAGAAGCCCCACGCTGGTTTACACTGCCTGCAGATCTGCTCCAGCTGTTTAAAACTCCAGACGTTCCTGACCCAGTACATAAATCTGCCACCCTAGATGTTTGATATGAGTCACAAACACTTGCTATCTGTTTGTAATGTGCATACATGTCCTACACTGATGCATGGATGTCACCAACACAAGAGCTCCTGGGCTGGGTGTCTGTGCCCTTGGCTGCCAAATCAGCTCTTCTCCCAGCAGATGTGTCGTCTCAGTGCACCTGGCTAATGGCATCAGTTGCTGGGCTAACCCACAGCACGATGCCCCAGTAGATCACGGGGCAGGAGACCTCATCAGTGTGGACCTTTTCTTTCCTTCCCAAAACTTCACACAGCAAAGCCAATCTGGGAGCCACAAGCTGGTGCAGCCCTTGCCCCAGGTAACCAAACCCACAAACCATGCTGGGTGAGGGACGGGTGATCTCCCTCCCTCGTCATGGGAAGGACTTGGATGCTGAGGGACAGAAGAGCTTTGGCTGCAGGGTCACTTTGGAAGAGCAGCCCCCTGGACTCCCTTCAGCAGTGTGCAGCTGAGGACAGCTCTCCCCAGAGGAAGGCAGGAAGGATGATGGAGAGTCCTGAGCTGAGCCTGGAAGCAGCCTCCCTCTGGGTGGCTCCTGGAGGGACATGGAGGACCATGCAGCTCCCGCTGTCAATGCCATGTGTGGCAGGAGCACACTTGCTGTTTGTTCCGACTTTCAGAACAGCAGGCTTTTGATTCCCTTGGTAGAGCTCATCTGCGCTTCTTTCTGGCCTCTTCCTTTCTCTGTGCCAACCACGTGCCCCTCAGCCCGTGGGCTCTGCTGTCATTGTTGGCTGCTGGTTTCACTGGCCTCAGCTTATTGCATCTGTTTTGATTTGCTGGGTCTTGCATTCAGCCATCCGTTCAGCTTTTATTGTACGTTTCTAAGCGTCAGCTCCGGGTGGTCATCGACGGCTCCTTTCACTCCAGCCCGTGCACCAGCTGCATATTAATTGCTCTCCTTTCTCCTCACGCTCATTCCCTCCCTGTCTCGCCGCATGACATTTGCGGTTTGCAAACTTTGTGCGAACACGTTGCGATCCAAGCCCGGCTCTCCTCTGGGTGAAGGAGTGAGGAGGGCTTGGCACACCACCTCCACAGAAACTGGGGAGATGAGGATTACAGCGGGAGGAGAGTCCATCCCCTCTCTTGCAAATCTGTTCTGGGAAACCTTTCCTCTGGTGGCTCTGTCCGTCTGCCGGTTGGTGGCGGGTTGCTCACCATTGGCTACTGGCTGATGCTTTGTCCGGTCTTAATTCCATGCCCAGAGCAATGAGGCTCTGACTTCTTCTCTGGTTGATCATTGTCATGCCAACACAATTCCAGCTTTTAGACAGCCTCCTTGATGCTAAGTCTGAGGTTCCCTTTCCCTGGCGCCCCTGTGGTACTGCCTGGTGCCAGGCAGAATTTCACTTCTTAGCATGAGCTATGGTATTGAGCCGAAAACAAATAAATGTTCGTGCTCACATGTGTGAACAGGCTCCTTCCGCCTGGCCCTGTGCTGCTGCTCTGGGCTACAGCACTTTGGAGACCGAACTGTCTTGAAGCATGAGCCTGCCCTGGCTCTGTGGTGTTGTGTTGCTTAATGACTGATGATAATGTCTCTGTATGTAGGCTTGTAGCCTGGCTATCCATCTTTAAATTTCAAAATCTTTCCTCCTCAGCCATTACCTCCACCCCCGTAATCATTCCTGTTGCTCTTCTCTGAATTCCACCTCATTTGTCCTTGTTTGAAAGCAAAGCACAATCAAACCAGCCAGTCTGGGAGTCCAGGTGAGTGTTGAGGTCCAAGAGGGGTCCGCTCCTTGGCCCTGAGCTGGCCTGAGGTCAAGAAGGCTCTTTGTCCTGGGTGGATCTGGGCTGCTGTCCAACAGCCCATCCAGCTGTGGTAACCTCAGCTGACCTGGGAAGAAGGTATTTCTCCAAAGCTTTATGAGGACAGAGGCTGTAGCCTAAGAAATGCTTCCAGCACCTCACCTGCTTTTACCTGTGTGTGTTCACCTTCCCCCCCCCCCAAATCATTGCACAGAAATGGCTCCATGTTTTTCCAGGGTCTGCCTGCTCACAAGAGCCCTTAACAGAGGATGCTATGCTGGAGCTCAGTGAATCAGGTAATGTCGCTGTCTGCCAGACTGAGACACGAAACAAAACCTGCGAGAGAGCCGGTCTCTTGGGAGGTCTCTAGTCCAGCCTCCTGCTTGGAGCAGGACTGTTGCCAGCCAGATGTGGCTTCGTTTGGCCACGTCCTGAAAACCCTACTTCTCTGTGACCTGACCCAGGGCTGCGTCACCCACCTAGTGAAGAAATTTTTTCTAATGTCCGATCTGAAGATTCAACCCGTAGCCATTGCCTTTTGTTATCTCATCCACCACCACTGAGACCTTGCGGGTTAATCACAGTGGCCTGCGCTCTAGGGAAATAACTTTCTGTCTTAAGGTGAAATAAAGCCGGGCTGACTCCCCAGCATGGAAAACAATGCCTCCTCCCACCCATATCTGACTCGCCTTTGTGCATCTGAGCCGGCCGGGATCTCAGCCTGAGTGAACAGCCGCTGCTGCAGCCGTGACTGCTGGAGACCAGGGCACGGCTCCTGCGGCAAGACGGAGCCTGGCAGCTCCGCTAAGCCCCGAATTTTTCTTTGTCTGGAATAAGACTGGCACTTCGTCACAGCAGGAGAGCCCCAGTATCCAAATTAAGCACAAGCTGCAGCGCTTAAAATCTGAGCAACGAGCTTTCCTCGGCAGTGGGTGGGTTTTTATCATGGGGGTAGGGAATTTGTTGTCTGTCCTCGGTTTCCTTTGCGAGCAGTTTCTGTTCTGTGTCCTCACCTCTGTTTGTTTGACGGACACCGGTGGGACAAGTAGATCACAGTTAAAGCCACGGTTAGGAGAGCTGGTCAAAATATTTGATAGGAACTTCTTTAAATGGGAAGATTGACACTTCTTAATAAGTCAGTGGAAGTTGGCAGGAATTCAATTTGACATTTGCCACTTTCTGCAGAATTACCAGTGTTCGCTTTTTTTCAGGAACCGTATTTAAACAGAATGCTCTTGGTCGATGACAAATTTTGAACAGTTTTGAAAAGGGTTTCAGTAAAAATAGACAACGTGTTAGCAAATAAAAATCAGATCTTTTGCGAGCTTTCTGGGAGACCTTTTCACAGAATCACAGAATCATTTTGGTTGGAAGAGGCCTTCAAGATCATCTAGTCCAACTGCTCACCCTGCTCTGCCACATCACCACTATCCCATGTCTCTCAGCACCATATCAACATGTCTTTTAAATACTTCCAGGCATGGGGACCCCACTACTGCCCTGGGCAGCCTGTTCCAACTGCTGTGTGTTCGTGGGAAACCTTTCAAACCATTTTTGAACTCAGGGAAGCTGATTTGAAGAAGCTGCTGAGCTTCTTGTGAACATTGCTGAGAGACCGCCCCAGTTCAACCCAGCATCTCTGGACAGAGATGATCTTGTGCCTGCCAACAGGTACAAAAGCAAGTGCCTTTTCTCAGCCTCCCCAGCTCCAAATAACGACTGCTAGCGCATGCCTTCAATTGTCCAGCACAAAGCAGCTCCTTGCCAGCTTTCGCCATGGACAAGGAGGCCCAGCGGGAGGGCGAGTTTTGATGTGTGGTGCTACAAGTAAAGGGGACCTGTCTGGAGTCATTTCTTCTGTCTGTACATGCGTACCTAGCCCCAGACAGGAAGTTCCTCTCCTGCACCTCACTCTTCTCTCCTCTGTGTTCCGAATGAAGGACTTTTGTCATTTCCAGCCCCAGGAAGCTGGTTATCGTAATCTCTCAATTTTGAGAACCAATTAGCTGTATCCATCAATGCCTCTTGAAATGTCTGGGGCAATACCATTTACAGAACCTCCTGTCCTCAGGTCTGGAAGCATGAAAACTCTTGCAGCTGCAGATAACTTGGAGACCTTGCTGAGCTACTGCACTTGGTTTTGATAATTTCTTCCCAGTTACAGGCAAACTGGACAGGACTTGGGTGGCCCTGCCGTACTATCAGGTCCTGCCAGGAACAATCTGCTTAACGGTGCCTGGTGGATTCTCTCCCATTCAATGGTTGAGCATATCTTATCTCTGCAGTCAGGGCATGACTCCTGCCTGGTTGGTGAGGCTGCCAGTGCAGGCTTTTTCTGATAGCTTCCCAATGCTTGTAGTAAGGCCCCATTGAAACCCTTCCTCTGTGCACACACTGGTGGGGACACACACAGACTGGTACCTTTGCCAGCAACTGCCTTCTCATCACTGTATGATACAGTCCTGGGGAGGTGAGAAGCTACTCCGTCAGTGACAAGTAAATCAAAGGAGAATGGCCACAAGTTGTGCTTGAGACATTCTGGTTGGAAAATATCTTCTCCATTTGGGTGTTTCTTCCCCAGGACAGGTCACCAGAGAAGTGGTGCTTTTAAGAAGCAGTGAGAACAAACCACAGCTGACCTGGCATAGCATTGGCTGTAGTACAGCACCGAGCAGATTGGACCAGAACTCTTCAGAGGTCCCTTCCCATCCACATTTCTTTGTGTCTGTGATGGGTGTGGGTGGGGAAGCCATCAGTTTCTCTTCTGTTCAGTAGCAAGGCTTGGATGCATCCTGTCCCTTTATTGTCTCCTTGCCTTGGTCCACTCTTGGATTTCAGCTCTTGTAGAAACCTTGTGAAATAAAGCCGCAAAATGTAGAAATTACATACATAGATCATGGAGCAATTGATTTACCCTGATTTAGGCCTCAATCAGCTTGGAAGTGTGTGAGAATCCCTCACCCCTGGGCCCAGAAAACGGCCGGGTCCCACACGCAGACCAAGCTTGACCTGGAAAGGGCACTGGAGTGTTTCTGGATGTCAAGGGTAGAAACCCTTCAAGAAGCCTTAAGCTACTGGATTTGCTTGTGTCACGGGTTAGGGCTGGGCTGGCCATTAGACAAATGACAGACGCCCTGTGAACGCCCCTCCCTTCCCAAAGGGGAAGAGAAAGGGAATAAGGGAGAGAGACTTAAGGATGAAAAAAGAAAATTAAAACTGTTTTAATCAGAACAATAATAATAAAACAGCATATATACAAGTACAGACCACACCAACACTGAATCCAACCTCCTGATGGCACCACTGGTGCTGGGGGCAGGCACCGGAGAAGACCCAGACTGGGCTCAGCAGCAGGTGGGAACCGGATGCAGGAGCTGGATCCCAGAGCTGGATTCAGGAATGCACGGATTGGGATCGAAGGCAGAATGGACAGAGTCCTTCTCAGACACCAGACATGGAAGAAGAGAGTCGAACCTTGTGACCTCTCAGCTTTATCCCGGATATGATGTCTATGGGATGGAACACCTGGTTGGCCAGTGTAGGGTCCCCTGTCCTGTCTGCTCCTCCCTGCAGCAGCAGCCTCTCCCTTCCTGCCCCACAATGTAGGACACAGGGTGTGGCAGTGACCTTGGTCTGCACAGCAGCGTCAGCCAGAGCCTTTCTGCACCCCAACCCCTGGCCATCACTGTGAACATCCAGCGCTGTCACTGCCAGGAGCAGCCATTGTCTGCACAAACCTGCTGTGACCTTCAGAAAGTGCCGTTAGTTAGAAGAGACTGAGCTGGAAAGTAAAATCACTGAACAGAACTAGTTCTGTTCTAACTCGAGCCAGGACAGCTCAAAAGACACTTTTTGCCCCTGTCCTCTTGGGTGAAGCATACCCAAAGAGCCGGGGCAGGGACAGGAACAGCATGGAGCAGCTCACAGAGGCAATGGGACACTATCCCACCCCACACACCACAAAGCTATGAGTCATCCCAGCGAGCTTCTCGCACCCAACAGCTCCTTGCTTAAATCACGCCTTGATGTCTGAGCTCCCCGTGCAGCCAGAGGAACAGCCGCTCGTGTTTGCTTCTGCCTGGGACAAACTGGTCTCTGAGGTGGGCGATCTCCCTCCCTTATCAAGCAGATCAGACATTTAGGTTTCTGAAGTCAGGAGAGGGATCCACATGGTCAGGGCAGGAAAGCAAGACTCCTTAGCTGTTGGGAAAGAGCAAGGTGTGATCCTTCTTCGACCATGGCGTTGCCTGCTGGAGAATGGGTAGATTTAGACGAGCAGATGGTGGCTACTTGCTTCTCCCAGCTTCCTGGTTGTGTCCTATCAAAGGCCAGTGGTCATCCACAGCTTTCCAAATTCACCTTCCATCCAACAGTTCCTTGGTGGTGTCCCATCTCTTCTACTGGCATTTTGAGGAGTCCTCCTGCTCCCTGCTGTCTTTCTGGAGACCTCTGCAGCAAGTCAGGTCCGTGCTGAGGTCCAGGTTTCCGTACGGCATAGCAGAAGATGAGAGAATGCATCAGCTGTCTAATTTCTCGTGTGCATCCCCCTTGCTGGTGCAAAGCCTGGCCTGACCCTCTGGGCTCAGAGTTTTATTTGCTGAAATGCTGTAAAAAATACTGTGAGAAAAGTTCAGCTCCTGCCTGGAAAGCAACGACGTAAAAATGGAACCCGCTTACTCAACCCACCGGCTCCCTTGTGCAGCAATCTGAACCGATGTGGTGGTGATGGGAATAAAATCTTGCTGCTTTGGGTGACTCATAGCAGGGCAGAGCGGGGCTGGGTACAGGGCAGGGAGCTCAGAGGGTGCATTTTCCAGTGCGTCATCAAAAAGAGCAACCTTTAAAAGACGCTGGTACAGGCCGTGGAGCAGCCACGCTCTTAGGAGTACAGAAAAGGGACTGGGGCATTTCCCCCTTTTATACCCTTCTTTTCCCTCTTGCTTCCCTCTTGAATATGGAGGATTGGTGGCATGGGTGGGAAGCGAGGCAGAGAGGCTGTGGGCTGGGACACCCTGAGAAGGACTGTCCTGGTCTGGCTAACTGATGCACACAGGCCACGAAGGCAAGTTTTGCTCTGCAGCAGGTCCAGCGCTTTTGTAGCGGAAAAGACAGGTCTTTCTGCCCTGGAAGTGCACAAAGCCTGGTCCTGCCTTTGTACGGCCGTGCAGTCAGGAAGGACTCTCTCCTGTGCTTTACATTTTCTTGTATGGCCAGTAAGAGATAATCACCATGGATGGGTCTCGCCACAGAAGTCACGGCTCACCTTCGGTGAAATAATGGTGGTTCTTCATGAACGTGACTGTTCTTTCAAAGCTGAAGTATAGAGAGGAATGCCAGCTCTTTAGTAAACTGTGGGGAAGCATGGTCAGATAGCCTTCGCTTTCGGTTGGAAACATCTCCAAGAGACCTGCAGAAAGATTAGGGAGTCCTGTAATTGGACAAAGATGTGGTATCTAGGGTTGTTGTGGTTATTTATTTTCAACTCTGCATCCTGAGACAGCATCTGCAGGAAAATGGCATGGCTAGACCTTTACAGAAGGACTATAGGGCAAAGGGCTGAGCAGGTGTTCAGTGAAGCCGGCTTTTATCCCAGAGAACCCTTCACATCGGAGGCACAAATGATGGAAAAAAAATCTGAATCTCAGTTTCCTACTGAGCCGATGGGCTGGAAAAACATCTGCTCACTTTAGGCTGCGTGCGTTTGATGTGGGATCCTTGCAAACTGAAAGTGGGAGGCACCTTGGGTGAGAGCATCTGTGAGAGTTCACAGCTCTGAAGTGGCAGGAGAGTGACAGGAGAGTGGCAAGAGAAATACAATGGGCTTGTGAGATGTCTCCTACGGCCTTGGAGAGCCAGGAGGTGAGCTCCCAGGGGGTTATGGGGGACAGAGACGAGGGCTGCTGACAGTTCCTTACAGAAATGATCTTAAGGATACAGGTACGAAGTAAGGCAAAGAAACACAGCAAATAACCAAAGCAGATGAGTCCCCAACTCTTCACTGCTCTGAAACTCAAGAAGGAAACAAAAGCTGAATAATGACAGCATAACGGATAAAAGCAAGGGACAGACTCAAAGGGGCTGAGGCTCTAGAAGAGTTCCAGCGAGCCAGAGGGTACGGGGCAGCAAAGTTCCTCCTGCCTGCCTGGACACGTGCATGTTGCCCACACCGAGAAGCCCTTATGGACGAGTTCATGATCCAAAGCGGTGTTCGAGGCTGCTGGCCGGACACAGGAGAGGACTCCTTGCCCGCCGCTGCCAATGCAAGGTCTGCAGTGCTGCTGGTTACTCACTCCAGAGCTCTTTCAGGACCCTGGAACTGAGAAGGACCCTGCTTGGTGCAGAACTGCTTGCCAGCATAATTCAAGATGAGGTCTGCCCAGGGCTACCCAGTACACCACTGGGAAGTGGTTCAGTAAAATCCTGACTCAGTCCCCATCTGGATGCTTGGAATTGAGTTTTGGTGGGTGAGACTGGCTGATCGCTGAAGGCTTGTGCAGAGATGTGTGTAAGTCAGTGCCGACCCAGAAAACTGGCAGGAGAGCAGCAGTGATGCTCCCTTCTGGCTCTGCTTGCATCTCTTTCTGTTTAGTTCAGGATTATGGAGATCAGTCCCATTTTATACGAAATAAGGAGATCTGAACCATATGTTGTGCAGGTTCACATCACATCTTGTGGCACAGATCTGCAGGGAAACTTCCACGAATCTTCAATCAAATCAGCCTGTATCCAGGTGGAGGTTACGTCTTGTGGAAGAGGCAGTGCCGAGATAAACAAGGGCAGAGGAGAGATGACACAATATCTGTGCCACAGAGCCAGCACCAAGTGATTTTCACAGCCCGTCTCCTTCCCTGATGTCCCTGTATCACCACCAACCCCATGGACACAAGCACTGATGTTTCTGCTCCAGGCACTGCGAAAATGAGGCAGGGAGAAGATAAATGACTCAACCGTTCTTCAGGACATTAAAGTGAAGTGGAGTTCCCCTGGTCTCCTAAATTGCAAGGTGGCACCCTCTAGCCAATACCTCTTCCCTCCAGCCTCACGCTGTCTAACTCTTTGGATCAATAGAAGATTTGCGGGGGAGGATGGTCTGTACATGGCATCTTTAGAGCCCTGCAAAGCTTTTGTCCATGGCAGGCAGAACGCGAGACCCCAGGCACAGCGCTGCCTTGGGAAGTGGAGCTTTGCGGGTGTGCTGGGTCTGGCTGGGATGAAGCCAATTTTCCTCACAGCAGCCCGTTCGGTGCCGTGCTTTGGATTTGCAACTAAAAAGCTGTAGATGACGCACTGGTGTTCTGGCTATTTCTGAGCAGTGTTCGCGTTATGTATTTCTCCGTTTGCAGTTCTGTCCCCAGGCATGGGGTGGGAAAGAGGTTGGGGAGGGGACAGAGCCAGGACAGCTGACCCCAGCTGACCGAAGGGATATTCCACACCGTGTTGTGTCAGCAATAAACGCTCAAGGGAAGGAGGATGAAGCAGGGCTGTCCGTGGTTATGGTGTTTGTCTCTCCGTGTAACTATCACGTGTTCTGAGGCCCTGCTCTCCAGGAAGCAGCTGGACTGCTGATGGGAGGGAATGAATGAATCCCTTATTTCCCTTCACTAGCATGCAGCTTCACTTCGCTTCACTTATAAACTGTCTTTACCTCGACCCATGGCTTTTCTCACTTTGCTCGTCCTATTCTCCCCCCCATTCTGCTGGGGGAAGGGGCAAGGCAGCAGCTGCCAGCACACCACAGGCCACAGTGATTGCTCTGCTGCCTCTTTTGGATACAGGGAGCTGTGGGGTGATGATCAGAGGCAGAGCGGGCAGGGCGAATTCCTCGGGTCTCTGCTGGACTCTTGAACCCTCAGGTACGCACCATGTTCCTGCTGTCCATGAAGGTACCATCTGCACCAGTACCATGTGTTTATCCAACTGTTCTCCATTCCTAAGAGCCCGAGAGCTACTGTGCTATTGTGGCTCCCAACAACACCAGGGACGGGCAACACTCAAGTGGGGATGAATTTCTCTGAAATGGGTCTGGGAGCTGCTTTGACATGAGGACATAGATCAGCGCTGCTGTCCCCACTTCAAAAATTACCCCGGGCCTTCTCTATCCTCTCCCCGCAGAAGAATAGTGCTGATGAAAAACAAAAGCAAATGATGTGTTACCTGATATCATGACTTGCTCGAAGTCGTCAATGAATGGACTTTCGGGTTATGGATTTTCACGCGCAAAGTCCCATCGATTTCATTTGGATCAATGGAAAGAAGCCAAGCAAAGAGGAAAAACTCCAGAGAATGATTTATCAGCCTTTGCCACTCAAACAATATCTCCCTCTATCTTCTGTGCGGAGAATTCGTTCAGCTTTAATACAGTGACAGTGCCTGTCTGCTCCACGTGTACCGGGGGAGTGCGGTCCCTAGCAGGGGGCAGGAACTTGAGATTTCCAAGAACTGCTCTGGGAATCGGAAAGGGTTTTGTTTTCCAGCTCTTGTGATGTGTTGCAGCTGCCCACCGACTTTTTTGTTTCCATCCTTGGCACACAGAAGAATTTCATCACCACACTCTTTATCACGGAAACATGTCATTCAGTAGCATTCGTACATACTGTTCACATCAAATCAGAAGGTTGGCTCGAAACTCCTGCAGAGATGGGACCTTTCCAATTGAACCTGCCTCGATAGGTTTGATGCTGGGCTGAATGCAAAGCCAGAAGGAGATCGATTTTTTTTCAGACAGGTTTTCAGAGACGACAGAAGATGCATGGAAGCCTCCCAAGAACCGCCTACCCCATGAGATGTTCACCATTCAGGATGTTGGCAAACTTGTCAGATCAGAAGGTTTTGCAAGACGCCAGCCGCTCAGGGCCAGAAGTGTTCGTGAAGTTCTGGGGACTGTCAGATTTTCGCTGAAGAGGTACCTGAGGCAGCCGTATGGCCGAACACCAAGCGCTGAATTGAATCTAGGTCTTCCTCAGGATCTGACGCCCGCTGCTCTCTTTCCCTGCTTGGGATTTGGAAAGCCAGACCTGGAACAGGGTATGATTTGCTCATGTTGGTCTGCGTGATGCCAGCTGAGGCTACTGGCAAATTCTGCTTGCTGAAAAATTCTCTCATGTAGATGAGGGTCAGATGATTAACTCTGATGAAACTTGCCACAGCTGAAATTACTGCCAGTGCTAGGTATGTGGAGGAAACATTGGCAGAGCTGCCTCCCTGCCATGGGAAGGATCTCTTTTGCTCCTAGAAAGTAAAGCAGGGGTGCTATAGCGGCTTAGGTGGACTTCTCGGCAGCGATGAGGAGCAGGATTCAGCTCCGGAGCTGCTTGCCTTTCCTTCTGCAGTACTTACAGAAACGAAGGATTCTGCCTGGGGAAAGAGTGCCTGGGCAGGAGACTTTCATCTGGAATAATCAGGACAGCGGCTGGCATTTCACAATGAATCTACCAGCTGCCATGTATGAGGCAAGGGCGATGGGGATTGCTGTGTTTGATCATGGTTCTTTTCATCTGGTCTGCCACCAAGACGAGTGCCCTGGCACAGGAACTCCCTCTGGGGCTGACATCAGCAGTGAGGGATTGGTGAGGCTGGGAGATGTGTCTCATCTGCCTAAGCCCAGAGCCCATCCTGTCAGCAGCTCTGTGGAGGTGTGGGGGGTCCTTTGGGTGCCTAGAACAAGTGTGCATCTTGGTTAAGGTGGCAGCCCTATGCAGTTGTCCCAGGTGAGGTTTCAGGAGGGTGAAGGAGGCTCCCTGGCTGTTACCAAATTGCATCTGAAAGGTGTGAACAGGAGAGGTGAAGAAAAAGACATGCAAGACCACGAGTACCAGTCCCGGCACAGGGCGTTCACCGCAGCGCTCCCACCAGCTGGCGCTGACCTGTGGAAGCTTGCGCTTTTTTCAGGATGCTTGAGCTACAGCCACACAACGGCTTCTGGTAGCCCTGCAGCAGCGAGCGTGGGCTCGCTGTGACTCTCAGGAGCGCTACCCCAAAGGGCTTCTGCTGATGAGTTTCTGGAGGGCAGCCGTGTGCAGTACGTGCCACAGCAGTAAGTGTCACAGCATTAGGTGTCACAGCATCAGGTGTCACAGGACCCTGTAGGAATTCCTAATACAATTGATGCTTGGAGAACAGCACAGATGGGCAGGCCTGCTTGAGGGACCCCAAGAAGAACAGGGCCACTGGTCTCGGGGAGCACAGAAAGACAGCAGGTACCAGCTGCTGCCAAGTGCAGCTGGGCTCTCACAGCTTTTTGTTCAACATCAACCACTTTTTGTGATGACACCAATCAAATTTCCAGCCAGTTGTCTCACTAGGGGGACCCAAAGCAAGAGCAGAGAGACAGATGAGTCAACTATAGATTTGCTTGCTGTAGCATGCCTGTTGCCAGTAGATTTCCATGTTTCCAAGAGCAAGCTAAAAGCTTAGTTCATTTGCTGAATAGAGGGATGCTCCAGCAGATTGTCTGCTGTTGGAAATAGACTCATCCAAAACTTCTAGGCTGGGCATCTTTCAAAAAGCCATGCTTTAGCTCAACTGCGAGTTCACTGAACATCACGTATGAAAGTTGGGGTGAGAGTTTGTGCCCTGTTATGCAAGAATTCCAATGAGAAAAGGACAACAATCTTCCCAAGAGTGTGTACAGCCTCTCCTACAGAAACTGTGGCTTCACAGTTGCAGAATGAGTGGGGATTTTTCAAAGCCGAATGGAAAGGTAAGCTACTGGTGTGTTAATTTCTAGGGGACCCGAACTTTGTGAAAGCAGTATCCCACCTACAGCCTGTGCTAGAGCTGTGACAACCAAACCATCTAGATGAGGAGAGAAATTCACGGAGCAGCCACCCTTCCCCAAGCTCACGTGCCAGAAACTCACTGATACTGAAAGGGATAGGGACGCTGCTGTGCAAATATCCCCGCTAGTAACCGACCTGTCAGGGAAGAAAGAGCAACCTGCCAGAATCACGTCAAAGACAGGCAGAGTCAAGGCCCTGAGGGTGTCACCAGCAGTGACAGGAGACTGTTGTCCAGAAATAACAGCCCTGCTTAGCTTGGGAGAATGGCACACAAAGGACTTGGAGGAGCTGAAGGGAAAGGGGGGAATAGTCCACAACCTGTAATTCCAAAAATCATACAGAGAGGGAGAGCATGTTAAAGAAAGAATGGGGAATCCTAAATACTGTGTGGTTCCCACACGTTTACATCAGCCACAAACACGTGCCTGAGGTATGAGCGAATGAGCTCCCGTCACTATAGTTCTTGCCTTTCCTTCTGTTTCTGGTCTTCGCTCCTGACGGCATGGCAACCCAAGCACTATCGGACCAGGAATTGTTTCTTTCTTTTGTTTTGAGAATAATCTGTCCTTCTTAAGCATCCAGGAAGTAAACACTAATTCATGTGGTTGCTCTGTCCCAAGCTGTTGCCATGCTTTTTCCAGAGCAATAAAACACAGGAGCTCATGTGAAGCGGAAAAGGCTGGACTGTGGAGGAGGGAGGAAAGGAAGAGAGGGAGAAACAGACTGTGTTGATTTCAGTAAGCCCTTGCTTCTGGATGACAACTTTCTTCAGTGTTTGTCTGAATGGGTCCTCCCTGAACATACAAACTGGATTACTGAGAAGTCTGACAGACAGGACATGAGAGGAGATGCTCCTGATGATGGCTTGAGAGTGAACAAGACCACAAGCACCGGAGAGTTGTCACTTCCCCAACATCCCACTCTGCTGAGGGAATGCAACAAAAGAAATGTTCAGGCAATGTCTTACATCATCTGGACACCCACTATGGAGAGAGCGCAACTGATGACCAGGCACGTCTTGATTCAGCCATTCATCACGGTGGAAGTGTGCCATCATTTCCCTGCTGGTTTTCCACTCTCACTCTGTCTTTAGACACTCCTCTGCTTATAGTGACCCCTCTCCAGGGTAAGGTAAGCACCTCCTGTGCTGGTCCTGTCAGCACATAAGTTCCCCTGGGGTTCCCCATATCACATGTGCCAACTGCACTGGCGAGAAACCTGCTCTTTCACTGGGTACAGGTGCTGCGCTGTCAGGGTCAGGATAGATCTCAACCAAGGCCTTTATGTGACACGCAAAATAGTAATAGAGCAAATTTTGAAACAGAAAATAATGCAGAATGTGAGAAAATGTTTTGGAAGGTGAGATCTGGTAGAAACAACCCTGAAGGAACCTTCTTCTAGAAGAAACCATGAACCGATGCCACTGGGGAGGCAGTGTCTCTCACAAGCCTTCTGAGGCAGGGGGTACATCAGTCCCGGTCTGTGATTGGCTTTACGGAGATGCACAGTCATTAATAACAACCAGTAGTGAGGAATCAGGAGAACCTCCTCCTGCACAGCTGCCTCTGCAGCAGACACGTGTCAGCAGTTGCCTGAGACAGGAGAGAAAGCAGCATTTGACAAATCGGTGAGAGCAAGTCCAGGCTGGAGTATCGGCAGCTCTTCAATCGCTCAGGTGGTAAGTGGTAAGTGGGTGCTGTGGAGCATACCATGAGCACAGACCATCCACTCACCAACACCTACAACGGTGAAGGCTAGACTCTGGCTGGGCAGCAGGCGAGGCCCCATGGAGTTGCAGCAGGATGGGAGGGAAGAGCAGTGAGTGAGGTGGCCATCGTTCAGAACAGCCAGGACAAGAGGGAGGATGAAGAACTGGAGCTGTGACCACACAAAGGCCTGGCACAAAGTCCCAGATCTAGGAGGGGAAACGTTGCTGGACCTTGTGAGTGAGCTGCCGCGTGGCTCTGCCACTGGGGCAGCACCACGGTGAGCGGATATAGTGACACCAAAGGATGGAGATGCACTGGGAAGAAAGGTTGTGGCCCACAGGAAGGGCAAAACCAGTGCTGTTGGGATGAATTAACAACCCTTCACCACTTTGCCCAGTGGAAGATGGTCCTGCTGCCATGGCAGGAAGAAAGCAGCAGCCACACAAATGTGCAGTGCTCCGGTACAGCCCCCGTAGGAGCCCAGGGGCTGCTGGGCTGCAGCAGTCCACACTCACTCCATGAGGTGCAATGCCCCACGGTGCAGACGGGATCACGAGCCCAGCGCTGTGCTGGCCGGACCATGGGAAAACGAGCGGGCATGGCCACGCCGGAGACACTGCCAGACCTCGCTGAGTCACCACCCGGGCTGGCCGCTACTGTGGCTGGGAGGTCGCCTGCTCCAGACTGCAGCTTTGTCACTCTCCGTTATTTAATTGATAATTTATCACGCCATTCCAGACAGAGAAGAGCTCCTCTCCACGACACTGTTTGTTCCCTGTCACATAGTCAATTCCCCAATCCAATACACCAGTTGTACTCTTATTTTATGAACCATACCTTAGGGCCTAATTAATGCAATTAATCAAACTTTTACTTAGGCAGGCATATCTTCATTTCTCCGCTGACTGTCTGCCTGGACAGCTGGGTGTGTTGTCTGCACAGTATTCATCATCGGAAGCCATTACAATGCTCTGGAGTGCACTGAAGAGTACGGGCAGGGGACTGCTGGTAACTGAGCACTGGTGGTCAGGTTTCAAACACCGACACCGAGGGCAGATTCTGCTCTGCCTGAAGCCAGTCTCCATCAGGATAAAAATCCCTCAACTCAGCACCGGGGAGCTGAGGTAACGGAGAACTGAGCGGTCACAGAATCAGGCTCTCAAAACCAGACCCCTGTACCACCTGGAGCGTGCCCGCGGTCCCCACAGAACATGGTCCCAGCACCTCACCTGTCAGAACCGCCTCCATCTGCCCGAGGGAGCCGCTGACGAGCAGCGTGCCTGCAGCCACAGTACCTGTAAGGCATGCCACAGAACCGGAGATCCTGCTGGGGCCATGCAAACTGGGCAGGAAGACGGTGCTTTGATCTCTTCTCCCACTCACGGCTGCTGCTTGGAGTCAGGAGATGGGCTTAGGGGCATTGCTAGTCTGTTGAGAGACAAAAAACAAGGGTCTACATATCTGCAGGACATGCCTAACAGACATTTAGGTGAGGGAGAGCACAAAAACTGGTGACTAGGAAGGGATCCTTCATGCCCCGCTACTCTTCCACCTTCAGTGCTCCCTACAGGGGAAGTCTGCATCCATTGGCATCCAAGGCAACGAGTGGATACTTAGTCAGATGGTCCCCCACAGGGTCTGGGTGCTGACTTTCTGGAGTGTCTTTCTGGAGCATAGGACCTACTGCTGACCATAGCTTTAAAAATGGTGTTTCAAAGGCTCTTGTGACACCTGACTCAGAACGTTTGAGCAAATCATCACTTTCCAGGAAAAACTCCTTGGAAATATTTCTTCATGAATGTTGTTGAAGCATATAGAGGTCAGTAGTTTTGCAGGTCTCTCTCCACAGCCGATGAAAATCTAATGATAATTGGAAGTGTTAGCCAGAAACATAACAGTGATTTTGTGACTAAAAGACCCATGAAATGGAGTAAACTGTCAACTGGGACAATCTTCTAGGATGCCATTTCACATCTGATATCACGAAAGATCACTTGCAAGAGACCCAAGTAACCTTTCTTATAAAACCAAGTGGCTTTATTCTCTTTAATCATCCGTCAGAATCTAGAAAGTGCCACCAAAACCAAAACCAAAACCAAAACCAGAGTTATCCTCCATCCCCTCCTAAAAACAATGAACAGTTGAAGCTGTGGAGATGATCTTCTAAAGCATCTTGGGAATGAATATTTGGCTGAGTTGTGACTTACTGATATGTTGGACCTTGGCGGAGTCAGCTGTATCCAGCCCTCAACCTGTCATTCAAAGATGATGGGACAAGGTTATCTCCCACATCTGTAAACACTCCAAATTGTGTCAGAACTCACTATTGTGTTGAGTGCTTATCAGTCAGACACTCTTGCAAGCACTGCCAGAAAATACTAGCACCAGGGATCACAGAAAGGACTCAAGGATATTGCTAGTGTTTCCCCCAAACTGGTACCCATTCCACTGTCTAAACAGGAGTCAAAAGTGATCTTTCCCTGTCTGGCAAGTTTTATACGGGAGAACTTCAAAGAGCCAAGAAAAGCAGAGTCATAGCTAAAACCAGTCAAAATGTGTTGCGTCACCACAACATCTCCAGGATGGTGCGCTGTGATGCGTCAAACCAGACAGCAGGACACTTCAGGGCGGAAGCGACAGCTCCAGGCCCAGGACATCTGCTGTGCTAGTGTCTGGACCCGGACGAGCGGTGTAGCACTTCTTGACACGTCAGGGGTTATAAACTAGAAAACTCAGGACTCCCTATGGCACTTGAGTAGAAAAGGCCAAGCTGATGTCCATTGGTCATGATAAAGGCACTGGTCTACGCATTAATTGGCTGTGGCACAGTTTTGTTCTTCGCTAAACAAGGTGGGTGTGTGGAGTGTGTTTGATAACACAACGGCTGCCTCAATAAACGTAACGAGCCATCGACGGAAATCCTTCAAAGACTGAAAATACACCGCTGGGATGTTTCCCGTGACAATGGCCACTGTGGCTGGATTAGCCCTGTAGCTCATGAGCAGGAACATCCCCCAGCTCATGCAGTAGCATGTAGCCTCAGCAAGGGGCCCCGCCCGCTCCCATCTCTGAAACACAGCTGTTGGATGGCCAGAACTGGGAAGATAAGGAGAGATGGAAGAACCATGACAGGCCATGGGCTACAAAGACAAGGTCCTTCAAACATCACTTGCCAGAGCTTTAAGAAGCTGTTTCAGTTTTGAAAGGCAACTTTCCAACTGCCAGGCCATTGTGGCAAAATGTCACTAAAGGGAGCTCTAGTGCCTAAGAACCAGCGAAGAGCCATCGGCAAACTTCCAAAGCCATGGCATATGCGACACCACAAATTTCTGGGATCTACTGCAAACATGCAGCTCCGCCCGAGGGGTGGCTGAAGGACCGGCTGCTCTGCAGGAGTGGGATACAGTTTAAAAAGCAGCCTGACCTGACAGGTGAAGCCACACATACGCAAAACGTTACGAAGCTCATGAGGAGCCGAAGCCTTTGTTGCTTGTATCCAGCATTAATGAACTTATTATGACAAGCGCTTCGCTACGCCTGGTTTTAAAGGACATCCTGCTGTCCGGAAATTGAGTTTCTGCTCAGACCAAGACCAACATAAGTGACAGCAGTATGATATAATAATGATGTCATACCACATCATTTTATAGGAGCTTAAATCAGTCAGTGTATGGGTTGGTCCATTGCTGCTCCAGACTTGGTGTTGTCAGCAGCCGGACCTCCCTCTGCACTATGGAGGGAAAATGATACAGTTCCCACAGGGTAGATGTTAAGACTACTTATGAACCGGGGAGTTTTATCCATTTCTGAGAATACAGTCATGGAGGAACAACCGTAACTAGGTCTAGGCTCTGGTGAACCCCCCGCTCAGCAATTTAATGAAAACAGGAACTGGGAGACAAACACTTGACGTGGCCAAGAAAAGCCCGACTCAGATGTCATACGGGAAGAGAGCAGAAGTGCACACACCAAGCTGCTCTCTTGCTGTACTTGAGGCTACACTATTTCTGCCTCTTCCTGTTCTTGCCCTTCACCTCCCACCTTCAGCTGGACTTGAAACCCGGTGGAAACCAGTTGCTTTTCCCTAGAGATGGTGACTGTGATAGTTAGGGTCAAATTCCTGCTCCGGAGTGCAGAGCTCAAGGCTCTCGCCTTCAGACTATCTTTCTTTTTCCAGCAGTATAACTCTGATCACCTTACCTAGGGCAGAAGTAGAAATGGAAATAATGGATGAGGAAGGTGAGCAGAAGACCACAATGCCACTGGGCGCATGGCCTGAAATTCAGTAGGAAAAGACTGTTTGGGTCTGGGGGATATCTGTTAGCCTTTCTGGCGGAGCCGTAGCCATCCAAACTCCATCTAAGGGTGACATGTCTTCGGTAGGTTTCAGAGTATGTTCACCCATGGGAGGGCAAAGGGGAAGAACAGACCAGGCTGCCAGGAATGCTTTGGGAGAGGAATCTAGCTCTTTCTTAGATCCTGGCACCACTGGCACAGGAAATTAGCAGAGCACACTCTCACCCCATAAACATCATGTCCCCAAGGAAGTGTGTGCTTCACTAGCTCACACTCTTCATGAGCAGTCAGTGCTTAATCTGTGTCCCACCATGGTGACAAAGACCATGTGCCACCTTCCACCTGCCACTCAGGTAAGGCCCTGAGCACTAAAGGTCCCCATCTGATATGCCTCATCTGCATTATCACGGGAAGATACTGATGTGGACAGCTTTGCCCAGGTTACTCGTGTGGAGTCAGAAATGTCACTGTCCATCACCAAAGCACTGCTGTCCCTCAAGGCAGAGCCTGGAATCTCCTGGTAGTGTTTTCACTGGTGGGCAAAGGGCGGTTTTACAGGTAGATCCTAGACCGGCGGGTGTCTCCTCGCAGGCAGACACCCACTGCGGCATGAACAGCAGGACTCTTGGGCAGCAGATGCTCCCCACAGGGCTGGGGCAAGGATGTACTGGGGGAGCCTCTAGAATAACCAGCATCACCGAACTCATGAGGCGGGGGGGCACATCTCCAGGAGCAGAGCCATATGGAAAGAGAGCTTTGTTTTTCCTTGTTCCTGCTGGTAAATGAGCTGCCTTTTCAGCTGCCTGTTACCAGGCACGCGGAAAACATCTGCATGGCGCAAGTAATTACATGACAGCCAAAGCTCAGCCCCACCTTGGGGAAGCCTTGCCATGTCTCCCACTTACAAAGGGCGGGCAGAGATGTTTCCAACTTGTGTCTTCAGGAGCTCTGGAAGAAATGAGCTGTCCTTACTGGAATCCACCTTGTGGCAGGCTCCCCGTTCCTCAGAGCCACACAGCCGCCCCGCTGCTCCTCAGCTTCCCTTCCCCAGAGACTGATAAATCACCATCTGGCAAGAGAGGGAACTCCAAGGAGAGCACACATTGGGGCTGGATCTCCACCCCAGGGCCACAGGATCCCATTTCCTCACCAAGGATACAACATCGTCACTGCTGCAGCTAGATAGGTAGAGTTGCTGCAGCAGCACCCCTGGTTCTTCCCCCAGAGCTGACCCCAGCCCTGCTTCTGCCCTCACAGGGCAGTGGGAAGGACATGCTGTCCCCCACTGAGAGGGATCCAGCCCTGCAACACCAGAGCTTGGGCTGGTCCCAAAGGCCTTGGTGGTCTTTCCATTGGTTCAGCCAGCTCTGGCTCAGCCCCAGCAGGGCCAGGTTTCCAATGACTCACAGTGCTGGCCGTGGTGAGATCATAGGAAAAGTGGCCAGTGTAGCCCTTTCCATGAAAGAATGCACACAAGCAGTCGCCTGGCAGGACGTGGGCGCAGGCAAGGGCTGAGAAGGCGTCCCCAGGTGGGGCACTTAAAGCGAGTCAGGAGCTGCTGCGATCTTCTGGCTCCAGTGCCTCCAGCTTCCCAGCAGCATGGAAATGGATCCCTTGGAGCATGCACGGAAACCTGCCCCAGCAGAGCTGTGCACATGGAAACAGGCAGCAGACACAGAGGGAACTGTGGGAGAGTGCTGGCAGCATTGCTGGCCTGATAACTCATAAGGTGGCTGCTCTTGGGAAAGGTGATATGGGATCCACGGGTTCACACACCCTGACCACACCTCCTGCTTCCTTATGGTCATCCTGGTCCTGAAGGAATCAGTCTCTTTTAGGGTGAAAGAAGGAGGTTCCTGCTGCCTCTTGCACAGCTGGAGGTGGCTGAGGAAACACGGCACATCCCTACCACAGCATCCGAAGTGACAGCAGCATGTGCCAGAGGTGCTTGGCCTAACCCCGGCTGTCCCCTTGCTCCCCAGGGGAGCATCACCATGTCAGGCTGGGACAAAGGACCCTGGCAGGATGCAGGGCATGTTTCCAGCCCCGTGTTTCTAGGAGTTTGATGCCTGACTGCCTCAGAGGGCTTTGGCCAAGCAGCCTCTTGCTCCCCAAAGAGCAGAGCTGAGTGGCCAAGGAGAGGTCATGTGCAGGAGCGTACATGATTTATGGACAAGCCTCACAAGATCCTCCCTATAGGAGACCTCCCCGGTACTGGTGCTCTTTTGAAAACTTGCAGTTATTCTCTCTCTCTTCCCCTCTCACATCATTTTGCCCACTAAACGACTGGACCAGGGGGGTCTTCCCAGATGGCCAGAGGTGCCTCAAGCGCATGCAAAGCACAGTGCTCATGGGAGGGAGCTGCATGAACCATGATCTCACCACTGCCTGGGGGCCAACATAGCGTGCTGAGAGCCCCAGCTCTACCAGCATGGCCTCCTCGCTGGCTCTAGCAAGGCTGTGACGTGGAGGCATATGTGCTGCATGGCCACAGGCATGAGCAAGGACTCAGACCTCCCAGGGTCCCTCTGGCAGGGGGGGAATGCTATTTTGGTGCTGCTCCAGGGAGCTGGGAGGGTGCTGGGGTGAGAGTGGTGCTGGCAGGGGGCTACGGACAGGGCTGCAGCACCGTGGTCACACTCACTCTGCAGAGCCAGCAGAGGAACGGGGTCGAGCGGCCTGGCCCTGAGGAAATTGCCTGCCAAGGACTGCGGAGGGCAGCCGCCACTCGCTCCATTAGCATTCAGCGGCATCACTACGGTGCGAAGGGGAAAGCCACCCTCGTCAACATGAGGACAGGAGATAAAAGCACTTAGCGCAGGCTGGCGAGCGAGACAGAGGCACTTCGGCTCAGGTGGCTGGCTCCTCGTCGGGCTTTTGTAGTCTGGCTGCAGCCTTCCATGCGGCACCGTGGCAGGTTTGCGCCCCATCGCTTGACTACGGCAGAGCCACTGCTACGCCTGAGTGGCACTGGCAGAAGTTCCCCAAAGGTTAATTGATGCTGCAGTGCTGCAGCCACTCTGTAGACAGCCGCCTGCCAGCAGCTTCACCCTGTCAGCTCCTGCGCTGGAGCTTCTCCTCCCTCTGCAGCATCCTTCCCCGAGGGGGAGTACCTACCCCCTGGGCAGCCAGCGCAGCCCTTCCACCCACAGGAGACAACCAGCGGGAGCTGCATCTCTCCCCTCGGGCACAGGGCTGGGAGGTGGGGCTGGGAGATGGAGCTCATTGGCCCCCAGCGCTGGGATCTCTCCCAGGACTGAGAGCACTGCCAGCAGCAGGAATCATCATCCCCATACCCCCTCCCGCTCCTGTCCCTGCAGACAGCAGTCTGGCAGCCTCCACGCCCTGCGTTCCTCGGGCAGGAGGAGGGATGTGCAGCCCCAAAGCCTGCGGTAATGCTCGTGCTGTCCCCGACCTCACAGCGGTGGTCTCCACGCCTCGCAGCCCTCCACCCCCGCATCCTCTGCCTCAGAAGCGGTGGCAGCCCCCTGCTAGGAATACAGCCTGACGCTCAAATCCGCAGCACATCTCCTGGTACTTTCAGTGGCTGCAGAGCAGGTCAGCAACCGTATTCAACCCAAGGGAAGACAGAGGTTGGGATTCAGCGTGAATGCCATGCTGGTAGCCCCCCTCACTCCAGACCCTTTGAATCCTCTTGGTACTCAGTGACGAGGTGGTGCAGAGATCTTGGGCTGTGCATTGGGGCAGCCTCAGAAGTGAGAAACAGACTTTGTGTTTCTACTTGAGCAGCTTACTGGGGGGCACAGCACCAGCCTCTGGCATGAAAGCCAACAGTCCTGAGCGGAGATGAGACCAGACTGGGCAGCCCATTCTTGGTTTGCACTGGAGACACCATGTGCAAGGCCTCCCTCAGCTGTATGTCTAAAACCTCACATGACGTCGGCTTGTTTCCCTGTCTGCAGGCTTTAAAATTACAAAGACCCACCTCTGAGATGTCATCCATGTTCAGCCAATATTTTAATTGTCCTGAGCTCTGCCCCCCCACCCCCCCACCCCCACCCCCGTTTACTTCCTCAGAGCTGTAAAATAAATAGCACTGGCATTTCCCCCTCAAATCGGGAAGATCTTCCTTTGTTCTTCCCTCAGGGACCAACGGCTCGTCCATCAGAGGCAGATCCTTACGCTACAAAGTCCGGCAGGCCCCTCCCCACAGCAAACAGGGTTAAAATTCAAAGACCACCAGGGTCTACGTGATGCTGATCATTTATATGAGCACGCTGCCTTGAGCAAGGGCTGCGTGAAAGGACCGCACCTCAATGTCCCCACCTCCAGGAGCTCACAGCCTTGCCTGGAGACAAAGGCCAGCCAAAAGATGAGCCATGATCTATGGCAGCCCAAGGCAAAACACCGTTCAACAAAAACGCCCCGGAAATATGGTAGGAAACCATCTTTTGCATCGCTGAAGCCAGTGACCAAAACCAGAATTGAGGACTGAAGACCCTGCGCCTCAGCAGCCTGACGTGTGAGCGCCGGCTGCAGGCTGTGCTGACAGCAGCGACTGCCGCCTCCCGTGACCCAGCTGCGTGTCTCTTCTGGAGAGCTGCAGGGATGCTGGCGTGTGCCACGGGCACTGCGGCCGTGCCAGAAGGTGCTGTCGGTGCAGGGGTACAATCTGTGCTCCCAAGCACAGGGACCCACTGCAAGACCTGAAGGGAGGCTCCCTCAGCTTGTACATCCACAGCAGCCACAGAGGACGGCAAGTTCCCCTGCCCCTGGCAGCACACAGGGCTTTCAGCACGGGCCAGCAGAGCCGCACTCCTGGCTAGACAGCAAACTTAGAGCACAGGAGCTCCATGACGTGGGTGCTGCGGCCTTGCGCTGCCAGTGCTGGCCTTCTCAAAGGGATACCCACCCTCCTCCTCCTCTGCTCTCCCCTGGGCTCTGCGGCAGAGCAGCGCTGGGACAGCCTGGCAGCGCCGGCCAGCCGGGATAGGGAACTGCAAAAGGAGCTTTGTAAACTACACAAACACCAGCCGAGGAGCCAGTTTCGTCCTTCCCCTTTGTACTCTCAGCGCAGTCCGGCAGGGACCGGTGCGTGCATGCACTGAGGGCTGCAGCTGGCGCTGGGAGGAACTCGGTCTCCCGCTGAAATGTGCTCGGCTCTGGGGCAGGACGATGCAGCTATTTAACAGTAGACAAAAATGTTTTGCAGCAAGCAGACCCCATCCATTTGCTAAGGGCAAACTGCAGTGAGCAGCTTGGAAAATCAAAATCCCTCCCTAGAACTGAGCTGAGCTTCACCACCCACGGGCCCTCGGAACACTTGAAGCACCAGGACCTATTTCAGGTGGCTCAAGAGTGTGAATCTCTCAGAGGTCTGTGAAAAGTTTGTGCTGGCAAGATCACTAATGACTGGGACAACCTCAGCTTTGGAAGCCCAGATTTTCCTGGAGAGGGTGTCCAGCCCCTGAAAGCAGAGCGATCCCTGGTGCATGAGATTGCAGGTGACAGCCCACAGGTATTCCCAGTCCTGTGGGGGAAGAACGACCCCCTGAGCCAGCCTGTGAGCTGGAGGGCCTCCTTTGGCAGGGGGAAATTCCCAGTGCCTGCCTGTAACACTGCTCATCTGCATACCATGAGCATCGTGCTGGGAAGTGCCTGGCCATTCCTAGCTGCCCTTGGCTCCACCATCTCCAAAGCACTGACATTCAGTCCCAGGGGTAAGCAGAAGCACACAGGGTTGCCTCTTCGTTATGATCAGAGGCAGTTTCATTCACAGAACAACGGGAGTAGTGCTGAGCGCTCTTGAAAAATCCCAGCCCTTGTAAAGGCCACGTTTGGTCTGGAATAGATCCCAGACCTGCTAGTTTCTCATCCTATGTTTCATCCCCAAAACTTCCCTCCCTTTAGACAATTGGGAAGCTTTGCTCTCTCATCACAGTCCTTTGAAAATCGTTGCTCTCACAATGGGGGCTAAACAATTGGTACTTCCTGATGACCAGGGTCTCCTGGAAGGAGATATTTTTGTATTAGAACATATTACTCACTTCCATCAGGTACTCTTCAATTTACAGAAACTCACAGACCTGGCCCAGGCCAGTGGAAAAAGTGCCTTTGTGCAACAGGAGAAGACGTTGGAGCCCACCATTCGGTGCTGGCAGCACTGTGAAGAACCTGCTCAGGTAACTCAACAGCAAACACAAAGATTATTACGTTATGTCGGGTGGAATTGCCAATGTAAGCAATCACGGAAAAGCCTGTGAGCGAGGCGGTCTCGTGGCTGTGAGAAGGAACTAAGGACAGAGTCTTGGGAAGTGGCCTGAGCTCTTGGGACAGGTCCTGCTCTCTGCAGTGAGCACCTAAACTGGACCATAAACTGCATCCTGGTTTTGAGTCTAACTGCACTTAGGAAACAGGATCTTGTATTCCTGGTAATAAAATGGATTGACTCAAGACATCTGGTGAATATTTTCCCTTCCCATAAAAAAAGAATTATTCCGGAACCTAAATACTATCTGATGTTTTGGGTCAAAGAGGAAGGACCAACAGTTCAGACACTAATGAAAGGTTGTGTTTAGAGCTGCTCCTTGCCCTGTACTAAGTAAAAAAATTACACCCGATAATTTGCTATATGAACTATTCTGTGCATGCAGATGTTCTGCAACTGCTGAAGAGCCCCACTGCCATGTAACAGCGTGCACAGATTATATATGAACGCGTTTAAAGCGGAAGGGCGTGTTGAAAGGACTTGACCAGTACGGACCCAGCGAAACCAAAAGCAAACTGGCACTGCTGCGAGAGAAAGGGACGGGGACGCCTCCAGCAGAGCCCACCTGGCCAATCCCAGGGGAATGCGGAGGTGCCACATGGAGGAGGGACCAGGCAGGTAAGCTGGAGGCACCAGGCAGGTTGTCAACTGCTCCAAGGTACCTGTGCAAGCACTGGACAGCAAGCAGCTCGCGGTGCTTTGATCAAGGAGAGGAACGTAGGAATTACTTGACACTTAGCATGGGGCAGAAGCATGCAGATGAGCAAATACTACAGCACCCAGTGCGGAGTCATCAGCGTGTGTATCCATGTCTTGGGATGAGAATCCACCCAGAGACGTGCAGGGTCCTGCAAGACAGGGAAAACTAATCACAGGCCAATCTACAGCACCGGTGTCAGGAGGATACTCTGGCATCCTGGTTTCAATTCCCGAGCACATGGGAGCCTTTTGAGACTATAAGAAGAAATTAAGTCCTGCTTTGTACTGGGGCAACACGAAAAACTCAGACCAGAACATGACGCTACAAATCATATGTGACTCAATTAGAGCAACGTGACTAGCGCTCCCTTCACCAAGCAGAAAGGGTCTGATGTGGCTCAAAGCCATCTTTCCAAAGTGAAGGTAGGTTCACCTCTTTGAGTATCTGATTCCCATTTGCTTATTTTACCTCAAAGGAGGCTTTTGGAAAGAAGAGTGGTAAATGAGGGGGAATACCCTTCATACAAATTCTTTTTTATTATTATTTTTTTTGTTCTGCCTACACATAAAAAGGAATAGACTGCTGGGTAGAAAGAGGGAGGGAAAGGAAGAGTTGGAGATTGCCTTTAATGTTTCTGGGGCCAGTGAGAGGAACAGTGGTGAAGATATTCCCGCAGAAACTGGGGTACGACCTGAGACTGTGTTTCAGATGTGTCAGAAAGCTGTCAGGCTGGGGAGATGAGACAGCATGCTGGCTGCTGACTGCGGAAGCTGTCCGTTCCCACTTGGAAAAAGGTGTCCCTCAGAGATACGTGTAACACAGACCCAACAGCATGCCTGGTCTGCTGTCCAGGTGCCCCCAGTGAATTGCTTAAGACCTCAGACAGAGGAGAGCAGCAAAATGTAGCAGCAGATGGCATCACCAATGGACGAAGAGAGGCAGCAGCTGGGGCCCTGAGTAATTGCAGGGCAGATTCGGACTTTGCCTTAACCTGGAGCAGCTGAACCAGACCAAGAAGGGGCAACATTTCCACTTCCCCAATAGGAATGATTATTTTGCTGAAATGAGGCAAATTCTTCGGTGAATTAGATGCATTAGCAGGGTACGGGCAGATTCCACTGGACAGAGAGGATGTCAACATCTTCAGAACTCTGGCAGATTTCTCTGCTTCTTGAAACTGCTTGCAAATGTGGGCAGCACAGCTTGTGTTCGACTGGATGGCGTCCCAGCTTCGCCATGGACTCTCTGGAGTGAAAGTCTGCAGCGTCAACGCAAGATGGAGAGCACTTCTCATTGCTACTGGCAGAAAACTCACCCTTGCTTCCTGCACAATCCCCACCTCCCTGCCACCACTGCTGCTTCTCTTGGTCTTCAGTTCCCACGCTGAAGTTCTTGCACCAGGGACCAAGCCCTGAACAGTTCAGGGCAGTTCAGTTCAGGTCTAAGACAGGAGCCTTGAGAGGCTGTGATGGCGAGGAAGAGGAAGAGGATCTGGACAGCAATGTCAGGGAAACATCAGAAATGGTCACTGAATTGCTGTGGGGCAGCAGAACACTCTAGGAAGTCCTGAGGAGATGAAATGATGAACTGGCAAAGGGTCAGAGATGTGGACATACCTCATGGTTACAAGACTGGTCATGCAGAGACCCCTAAATGCAAGGACTTGGGGACTCCAAGTCCCCCCTAACGCAGAACAAGATTACAGCCAGCTACCAAGCTCAAGCAACTTATCTTTGTAAACTCCTTTGCCATGGTAGAAAGAAGCCCAGAAAAGAGACCTCAATGCTTTGAAGTGAGCGCTGAAATTATTGCCAAGGACTCATGGCAAAAGATCGTGGGAAAAGACTTTCTATTGATTCTTTTTTTTTAATTCGTTACTTAAAGCTTCTACATCTTGGCCAAGGAAATGTGACCATTCACTCCCGCCTGCTGTTCAGAATAGCTCCTGTATCCATTTATCATGCACTGGGAGATGTGAGCTGCTTGATCTAGGGTTGTAACTCCACTGGGAAAGATTTCAGCTGAGGTGAAGGCAGCAACTCAGTTCTCGTTGGATTATATATATTTTTTTCTCAATCCTCTAAAGTATCTACATTTTGGATCTGCATCCCTTATGAACAATTGGGGCACTGCAGTTGCCAGCCAGGGGCCAGCACGAGACGCTGAGAAGGAGAGAGCTGGCCCAATGTCCCCCAGCAGTAGGTCCCACTCCAGTCTGCAGCTGGTCAGGCTGCAGAGCAGAGGTTCAGTTTCTAAACTGCTGCTATCGCTTGTGCTGGGAGACTCTGGATAGCTGCAGTTAAGTACATGCGAGCCCAGGAAAGTCAGAAAAGGCAGCACCAGGGGGATTTGGGAGATCCGACAACCTCAGCACACTGCGGTGCTTGTAAGTGCCCACCTCCACTGGCAAGATGCTATGGGCTGTTCCGGCTTCCGAGGAAAGATTTTAGGTCACCAGTTCCTGTACGTACACTGTGTCTCTCTGGCGAAGCGGGTGTTATAACTCACCTCTGAGCACTGGTGTGAGCGGTTGCCCCAGTAACAGTGGGTACACTGCACCCAGAAGCAGGCTTTGTAGCGATTCACAGCCTAAAAGAGGACAGAAAGAATCAACGATGCTTACTGTTGGTTGGGGAAAGTGGAGGAAATGGTGTTTCATAGAGGGTTCCGTGAGGGGAGTACGTGGCCAGGGATAAATCAGCCCAGGACAGAAATGGCGACTCGTTCTCCCACAGTGAGAAAGTCTGGATCCTGCCCCTGACTCAGCCAGCGACCTTGGGGAAGTGACCTTGGCCTTATCTACATAGAGACAATCAGGAAAATGAATCTGAATTAACCTTTGCAAATTGGATTAGCTAAACTTCATTAAACGGTCTGTGTGGACGTTCCTGTTCAGAATTCAAGTAGCCTCCACTGATCCTACCTTACCTCATGTCCACAATAAATGTGAAGAAATCAAACTCAGCTTTTTTCCATTACGGGTAGGACTGTCCACACAACTGCTTTAAGTGCAGTTTAACCAAACCACTGTAACATCCAACTTCCTTCACACGAATGATCCCTGATGGTCTCACGTGTCTTTGTCTTCCTACCATGCTCTCTATTTGGACGAGTAAAACTAGAGTCTCCAGATGAAGGAGCAGCTCTAATTATATGCACAGACCATGCCTACCACAGGATCAACGTGACCTCTAGGTGAGCATTTTATATGAGTAGTAGCAGAGCAATGGAGACCTGGGTAGGAGAACGTCTATCAGGGATGGGTTGATTTGAACCCAGCTGCACCAGGCCTGTTGAATGCATGCCCTGGTACACACGGGGGACATCAACCTCCCTTCCCCTGGAACTGCAGTGGGGCTGTGTGCAAGCAACCCAGGAGATATCTGGAGTGTCTTGAGGACAATTTCCTGGAGGTAATCAATGAGGTGCTTTGGGGAAATGATCTGCTGGAGCCATGACTCGCAAACCAGGAAGAGATGATCAGGAGCGGGAAGGCTGGGGGCAGCTTTGGCTGTAAGAACCATGAGATGGAAGAGTTTCAGCTACTGAAAAAAGGCACACAGCAGAACCCCAACCTCAGATGCAGAGCAGGCTTCATCTTCCTTGGGGATCTGCCTAGCAGGATCCTGTGTGAGACTTCACTGGGGGCAAAGAGGGCAAGAGAGCTGGTACATCTTCATGGTCCTCCAAGCACAAGAATGAAGCATTGATGTCTGGAGGAAGTCAAGCAAATGGGGCAGAATCTAACAGGGAATGCCTGACTGAGGTCAGATGCAAGAAGGAAGTACAAAGGAGGTGAAAGTGGGCTCGGGCAACCTGGGAAGATTGGAGAGACATTGCCTAAGGGGTACACAGCCAAAGCTCAGCTGCTGTGGAAACCAGCAACAGACGCGAAGGGAAATCAAGAGGTTCCTAAGAAGTACATTGGCAGCAGAAGGAAGGCTGAGGGAGAGGTTGCCCTGCAGCTCACTGGGGCAGGACCTAGTGACCACAGAGCCAGAGTAGCTGGAGTACTCAAAGCTGCCTTTGACTCAGTTGTTATTACTGAGGTTTGCCCTCAGACCTCCAGGTCCCTGGTCCTAGAACCAGACCCTGAGTGGTGAGGCATTATTTGTGCTAGAGGAAGACTGACTTAGGCCACACTTGAGCCATCTGAACATACACAAGCCCATAGGACCAGGTGGGGTGCATTTGAGGATGCTGAAGGAGATGGCCAATGCCCTAGCATCTTTGGAAGATCATAGCAATTGGGATGTTCCTAATGAGTGGGAGAAGGCAAACATCACACACAACGTTGAGCAGGACAAGAACTGCAGTGAACTACAGCCTGCCCAGCATCAGCACTGTGCCTGGGAAGGTGGTGGAGCAAATCCTCCCAGCAATCATGACCAAAAACTTGAAGGACAAGAAGAGAACAGCCACCAGGGATTTGGAAAGGGCACATCGTACCTGACCAAGCTGACTACCCATGTGACAAGATGACTGCCTGCGTGGATAAGGTGTGGATAAGAGACGAGGGTGACATTGGCCAATGTTGTTTTTTATCCCAAGAAGTCTCAGGCTGGACCCAGCGTTTCAGAAGCCATCTCAGAAGGGCCAAGCAAAGAGGAGTTATCACTTCCCTTGACGTGCTGGCCACACGCTTGCTAACAGAGCTGAGGGTGTAGTTAGCCGTTGCTGTAGACATAGCATCGACTCCTGTTCGAATTCTTATTTGCCTGGAATCCCACCTCTCTTTCTGAAAATCTTTTTCTGTCTATCAAGCTGCTTTCCGGCCAGCTGTCCCCTAGCCTGTCCTGATCTCTCCTGAGGTCAGGCCATTAGGACTGTGCACTTGCTTTCATTGTCTGCCCACCTCTCCAGTCTGTTGAAGCCCTCTGAGCAGCAGCTGCAACCTCTTGGGTATTGAGTGCTTCCCTCCCCACTGCTTCCTTTGGTGTCATCTGAACTCTTCCTGAGAGCGCACTTTGCCCAATCATGCAGGCCATCAGCAAAGCTGTAACACAGTACTAGCCTCAGTAACAGTCTCTCCAGGTCCTCACCATAACGAGTTGCCAAGTGAACTTTGTACTTCTGATCGCCACCCTGTGAATGCAATGGTCCAACCTGTTTCCCAGCCGCTCTCTTTTCTATTTGTCAG
This sequence comes from Bucorvus abyssinicus, assembly GCA_009769605.1. Taxonomy (NCBI): domain Eukaryota; kingdom Metazoa; phylum Chordata; class Aves; order Bucerotiformes; family Bucorvidae; genus Bucorvus; species Bucorvus abyssinicus. The sequence goes on along the minus strand of CM020041.1, from coordinate 19,936,663 downwards.
GTCCATATCTCTGCAGCCTGGCTGTAAGGAGAGTATGAAGTTTAAACTGAGCTTCCAAGCCATTGGAGAGACCGTGGGTTGAGGCCCCAAGTCAGGAAAATTAAGCTCAGTTACAGCTGAGCTGTCAAACAATGAGACAAGACCAAGAAGGGCCATGGAGTTTCCATCTGTGGAGATCCTCTTCTGGGCACAGCCCTGAGCAACCTGGTCTAGGCTTGCCCTGCTCAGATCAGGGCTTGAACTGGAGACCTGCCAAGGTCCCTGCCAACCTGAGTTGTTCCATGATCTACATCTGGGCTTTGACACCCTAGTCAGAGTGCCAGGCTCGCCCGCAGGTCCTCGCAGGAAAGGGATGCTAGAACCACCATGGCAGTGTACTTCAGGATCTGAGGATGCTCTCCATCATCGTGTTTGGGCACTGCCAGTGAGGGATAGAGAAGTACTCCTTCCATATCCATATAATCTGGATAAGCAGAATAGTAAGTACATAATAAAGTAATAATAATAGCTGCAGTTCCTTTCTAGATTGATTAATCTAACTGCTAATTGAGGAATCAGTACGATGTCTATTCATATGCAAAGGTCTTTGCCAAAGTGAATCCTTTGAACTTGCTCATACCTTTCCATCAGCGGCTCCACATACGTCATCAAAGCTCCAATGAAACCTGTGAGATGTGTCACTGAATTCACCCTTGCTCACAAGTGGGGAGAGTGAGGTTCAGAGAGCCGAGAAATTTTTTTGGAGACATGGTGAGTGCTGTATCACGGAGATCTCACCTGCCTCGTGTGCCCACTTCAAGCATGTTTCACCCCGCCTTTTAAACGTGGACACAGTCCACTCTCACGGCTGGGCTGATGGATGGTAAGACATTAAGCAGCAGTAATGCAAGTGGGTCTCTGAGCCCTGCAAACAATTCCCTGAGGACATGCAACCTCCCCTCTGCTCACACAGGGAAACTGCTTTTATTTCCCTGGCTCTCCCTGAACCTCTTGCTGCTCCCGATTTGAAGTCCTTTCCTGGGGCATTTTCAATAGGATGTCTGGAAAAATCAAGCGCTTTTTATCTGTCTTTTTTTTTTTTTTTTTTTTGCAGTTTAAGGAGATAATAATTATGGACATCATTGTGTTGATGCTCTACTAGACAATCAGAGAGGCTCAGCCACCGAACTGCTGGCAGCAGGTGGACCATGAGTCGCTCTCTGCTCCAGTCGCCTGCCAGGAGTCCCCCACCCCTCCTCAAGCAGATCCGCTGATGGGCTGTTGTGCGGGGGTTTTTGTTGTTGTTGTTGATTGCCGACATAAAAGAAGCTGAAGCGACACCGTTTTAAGCTGAGTATCCAAGGCGACCTCATTAACATCTCTGCAGAGGAGCCCTTTAAAAACCATCAGTCACGTTCCTCGTCCTACGTGGAAGAGAAACAGTTCTGTGTTTCCTTGATCAATTGCTTAAAATTCAAGGTCGGGGTGCGGAGCAGGGAGGGCTCCCCGCCAGTCACTGCAGGGCTGGGCTGAGGGTTTTTTTGGAAAATAGTGATGCTGTCGTACTGGAGAAAATCCATGCGCTCCCTCAGAGGAGCACTATTGGGAATAAATGCTGGAAGCTGTTCCACTTGAGCAGATGGCTGAAAAACTTTGGCTGAGAAATAAATTGAGTATGACGGTCTGAGGGCCAATCACAGATGGATGAAATTCTAGTGATGTCCCAAATGTCCTGAACATAGAAGGTTCTCTTCTTTCCCCTTTTGTGCTAAAAACCATAGTCAGATTTTTAATACAGACTGAAAAAATGTTGATGGAGTGAGACACAGAGGTAACAGTTAAATGTCTTTTGGATCAGCACGGTGTTCAGAGGAGCCCTGAGAATCTGCCACCTCCAGGTCAGCAGTGGAGGAAAGAGCTGACCGTGCACGGACCGTGTCAGAGGGGCTGGGAAATGCCCCTGCTGCACGGCTGCAGTGGAGATCCTGTGCTCCTCCAGACACGGCCTGGTGTCCACGTGCAACACCAGATGCTCGAATACTCCTGCTGAAGACATGTCCTGTAGAACCCAAAAGCAAATTATTCTTTCCTCAGCACCGTTCAACCCTGCCTCAGTGCAGACTGGAAAACTGTGCTCCCAACATGGAGTTAAATGCAAAAATCACTAGGAGCTCCTTTTCTTGGTTTCAGGCCACCTCCATAAACCCAGGGATGACCTACTGAGGCTTATGAACTTATCAACAATTCTCCCGCCAGTGCCATGAGTTTCTAACCATGGGCTCTGGGATCCAGCCAGTGCAGATCCCAGACCTCACCTTGTCTCTGCTCAGGCTCAGAAGTGAGATGAGTCACATTCCAAGTGGCCCAAGTCTTGCATGTCCTGAAAACACCCCGAGCCCAGATCCTCCGTTCCCAGTTCCTCAACTGACAGGATGCCGTAAGAGCTAGTGAGAGATCAGCTGTTTAGTTAGAGCCTGCAGCCAACAGCACCCGCAGCCTACCATGATTCCCCCGGGACCCAGTCCTCTGTAAGGTGAGGACCTGAGGACAGCGCCATCCTGTGCCCTTTCTGTCAGGCAGACAAGGCCACAGCCCCACAGATTTCTCTCTTTGAACAGGTCTCCCCATTCATTACCTCTTGTGATGGGAGAAGCTCGTGGACGTGAAGGCTGTTGTAACCCAGCGCCAACGTGCAATCTCACAGGGCAACTTCAGCAGCTTCCAACGGGAAACAGCTATGATCAGTCTGTGACCGATTACAGGGGGTTTAATCATTCCTTCAACAACACAGGGTGCCGCAAACCCATGGATCTACCAGAAGGGCCTACGCCGCCTGTGAAGTCTTGGTACTAACCGGCATTAGCGAGTGCAATTTACTTAGATATCAGCTAGTGACGTATGGGCAGGTCAGCGGCAGCTGTGGCACAGGTGACCACAGCGAGAGGACCCGCCAGGGCTCACTGCGAGCTGTGTGAGAGGTAAACAGGGTCATGCTCATTCCTGGCAGCGCTGCCTGAGAACGCTGCCTCTGGGACTGAAGGATATTAAAGGCTAGTCTTAGCCTGCGTCTGCAGTACCCAGCAACGGCTTTATCAAAGGAGCTTATCAGCAATGCTGCTCACTCCCACCCGCCAGTGGACTCTACCAGCCACCTTCAGCCCTTTGTGTCCGCTGCCCCTTAAAAGCCACGGTTTGAAAACTGTCTTTGCCGCTCAGGGATGTATTTGGGTTTTTTCAACAAACTTGTGTTCACACTTGTATCGTCTTTCTGGGTTCTGGTCCCAAGAACAACTCACTAGGGACAGTTTTCATGCTGAGAACGTGGGTGATGAGATTCCCATGGGAAGAGGGTGAGAAATCTGCTCTGTCTGAGCAGAGTGCAGGACCTACTGTGCCCCTGTGACTTCCTTGGCCAACCCCACGCCTCGTTTCATTGGTAGGCTGAGTCTGGCACTCAGGGTGCCCTGCTTGGCCCCACACCAAGATGCCAGCGGAGTTGTAAGTACTGGAGAAGACTCTCCACTGAAGACAGAGGAGTTTCAATCGTGGTCTGGGCCTGGTCTTTGCACTGTTGTCAAGCATAAAGGGGGAGCCCAGGTTTGAAGAAGTTTTTGCCATTTGCTCCAGTGGCTCAGGTGTAGCTCCCACAGGGCATGGCCACTGCAAGCAGAGGGGAGGGGTGACATGGGCACCAAGGACGGTGCTTCATGTCTCATCTCCCGGTATGTGAGCAGGGCCCCTTCCTGTTTCCATCATCAAGGGTCTGCAAATCAGATCATGACTGTGGCGTGACACAGGACTAGTGGCACCAGGCGGCAGGAAGGACCGCCTAGGCCCAGCAGCCTGTCTCCAGCACTGACCAGACACAGAATCACAGAGTCATTTTTGTTGGAAGAGACCTTTAAGCTCCTCAAGTCCAACCATTCCCCCAGCACTGTCAGGTCCCCACTAACCCCTGTCCCTCAGCACCACCTCCACACGGCTGGGAAACCCCTCCAGGGATGGGGACTCCACCGCTGCCCTGGGCAGCCTGGGACAGGCCTGGACAACCCCAAAGGGGAAGAAATGGTTCCTCAGGGACAACCTCAACCTCCCCTGGAACAACTGGAGGCCGGTTCCTCTTGTCCTGTCATTTGTTCCTGGGGAGAAGAGTCCGATCCCCACCTCGCTCCAGCCTCCTGTCAGGGAGCTGTCAAGAGCCAGAAGGTCTCCCCTGAGCCTCCTTTGCTCCAGGCTCAACCCCCCCAGGTCCATCAGTCGCTCCTCAGCACACTTGTGCTCCAGACCCTGCACCAGCTTCGTTGCCCTTCTCTGGACACGCTCCAGCCCCTCCATGTCCTTCTGGGAGGGAGGGGCCCAAACTGAACCCGGCATTAGAGGGATGCCCTCCCCAGTACCCCAGGGGGACGATCCCTGCCCTGGTCCTGCTGGCCACACAATATATAGGACAGGATGATCACGGTCAAACATTTCCCCATGATAGTTTTCCAGTCTGCGATAGTTCATGGTTTAGAGATTTCCCGACCCAGAGGTAAAGTCTTTGCATTTAGTCATCCTCAATGGATTTGTTTTCCATGACCTTGTTTGTGAGTTTGTACCCCCCAGTAAAGTCAGAGATTCAGATGCTTCATTATAAGCATTTTCTTTACCATTTCCTGATTAATCATCCCCGCCGCTATGGTCATTACAGCGGTTCCTAGAGACCAAGCAATTGTAGGCCTCATTGGTTAGGCACCACGAGGCACACAGTCCTCACTTTGGAGAGCTATGAGGGAGTAACTGAGCAGAACCTCCAGTGGGATGTGGGCAAAGTCACATCCCCAGGAGAAGGACACGGGAGGTATGTAGCTACGAGGCAGTCACTGAGCAGCAAGGCACTGGAGGAGATGGGGGACAATGTCAGAGGAGGGTCAGGCAAAGGGAATAGCAAAGCGAAGCTCGAGACACAGATGGATTAAATAGTTATCGGTGTTATAAACTGCAGAGGTGCGAGTTTGATACTGAATTTCTTGATACAGATATTACCATGCAACACGGTCATTTTCTGCCACTCTAATGGATCACCCACCCTTTAAGTTCAGAAAAATACAGCAACAACCACAAAAAAAGAGCGCGTTGGGTGTTTGTGCAGTTTGGGATTTCCCTACTATAAAAATGTACCAAGTCTTGAAAGACAGAACATCTTCAGGAAGAACTGGGCTGCCTGGCTCACCCGTGCAATGATGCTGTAGCTCACGTTTCTGAGATACTCTGAAATGACAAGGCTGATGCTTAGGTGCAGATCTCCCGGGCTCCCGTGCGAGGTTCATCAGGGCCAAGGCACAGCAGGTGTGACCTCCTGAGAATTTACTCAGAAGCAGGTGTAGGAGATTTACGTGGTGGTGCTGCCTTTACCCTCACACACATGTGAGCCAGCAAAAGAGGAGACTCAGCACATGACAAAATACAAGGGGATGGGTTGGAGGATGGAGAACAAACCTTGAAAAGATCCCTGCAAAGGGGCGTGAATCCACTCGCAAGCAATTTGTGACTCAAAAAGGGCAGGTAAAACTCCTGGACTGTGCATCCTCAGCCGCTCGTGACTCTTTCCATCCTCACGCAGACATGAGTCCTTCCCACCGCGGGAAATGCCAGCACTACCATAGCAGGTGGTGTCCCACGTGCCATGTCACAGCGAGATAGCAGCATTACAGTGATGGTGCCGTGGCTGCTGGGAGAACTGACCCAAGTGTGACCTAGCACATCTGAATGGAAGGAATGAGGGAACCCAGTGTCTTCCCCAGGGGCATGTGAAAATCAAATGAAGCCTCTCGACGTAGGAGAGGGACTGTTGGCTTGGGAACGTGAATCTACCTGACACACAAAGCCCTGAGTCCCTGTTCTGTCTCCAGCTACCCAAGCCATAGGTACCTGTGCAGAGAGCACTGCCCTTGAGTTCCCATCCAAGTGGTTTACGTCTCAGTTACACACCACTGAACATGCTAAGACCTTCACTTGAGAAGAGAACAAAGCAGGGGTGTGTTGTTCCTGGAATTTCAACCTGTTTTGGAGGTGTGTTTGTAGGCAGCAAAGATTGCCTTCTAGCCCAACACAGAGACAAGGACTTGAGGTCCAAGACAGAGCACACCAGAACTATCCACTAAGCTGAATTCAGACATCACATCTCAAGAAAAAGGACTGGATTTTAGCTGCTTTTTCAGGAACCACCTGGGATATCTACAGGCAGTTCAATTAAACGAGATCAAACCACCTCAGCTGACAGCTCCAGAAGACCCAGCTGCATGGAGGCAGCTGACAACTTGCACCAGCAGTGGACAGGGCAAAGAGGCGCTAGTGATGGGGGCTGGCGCATCCATTGATCCCACAGGTTCGCAGCACAGCCAGGCAGAGCTCTTGGGTCTTGTGCTGCTGCTTAGATGCGGCCCAGCCGGTCAGAGCAGCAAACGTGCAAGGGTGGGAAACAACCAAAGGGAACTGCTTAAAGCTTGGTGTTGCCTTCAGCAGAAACCAGCAGAGCACTGGTTGAGGACTCTGCAGCTCTGTGGGGTAGCACATGCCATCTGGGCCAAAGCCCTCAGAGCATTTTGTGAAGCCATGAAGGGTGGGTCTACATGGTCCCTGCCAGAGAATAAGTGCTCACTCTGCCCACACCAGAAGGTGTATGAAGAAGCATGAACCCTCACTGATTCCGACTGCTGCGTAGACACTCCAATGCACCTGGAGAGAGGCTGAAAGGGTGCAGGGTGTCAGGAAATCTGAAGCCTTCCCTTAGCACCTCTGTGGGAGCAATGATGGACGGGACAATATCGTGCCAAAACAGGTTTTTTTCCAATTCCTTTGGTAATTCTTTGTAGCTGATGTGGCTTTTTGAGCCCTGTAGGGCTTGTACCGTCCTCCTGGAGGGGGTATGCCTCCATGATGGTCACTGGAAGCCCAGGCACTGTGGCTGCTCTCTGTCCTTGCAGGGCTGGGAAGGGTGTTTTCCTCCTGAAAGCCAAGGGATGTTATCTGGGTGCAATTTTTTGAGTCGCTCGTTGGAACAGAAGTTAGCAGAGGTGCAGAACAAAGAGAGCAGAAAGCTGCTCCTAAAAAAGCTCATCTGCACAACTCGGCCTGATTCCTTTAGACAAAAGCACCTACAACATCAGCCAAACACTTACTGTTGGCAGCGCTGGCTGGAATACGCAGCCTGCGGCACTGCAGCAGAGCTCCAGCAGCCCCGCTCCAGCGGCAGAGCAATCAATCTCCCCCTGTCGCTGGCCTCGGCACCAGTCAATGTTTCTCAGCCATTTCTCCAATACCTGCAGGCTCCGTAACCACTGCTGTAGCTGTGGCTCTGTGACTGATGTTTAAGGGAGGGATGCTCAACAGTGCACAGCACTCACCTCACCTCCCCACTTCTGCTGCTGTGGTCAGTCAAACATCCCCCCAACACGTGAGAATCAAGTCCAGCCCACACCATTCTTTTGCTAACCAGGCTCAACGTATGCAAATTGTTGAAGGAGTGGGCCTAGCAGAGGCCCCTCCGACATGGGAGGGACTCAATGTCTCCAGTTCAGGCTGAAGATGCTAAAAACATCAGAGGACTCTGGATAGGGTCAGGAGTTGGTGACGCACGACTTCTGGTACCACTGAGCAGACCAGTAGACTGGCTGGCTGGTGCTCAGAGAAAGAGATCACGAAGGGGTGATACGGGATTGCAAGCATGGGCAGCCCACAGAAAACATTACAGAAACCTCCAGCTAAGATCAGTCCCCTCCCGAGGTACAGCAGCTACAGCAGCATCCCGCAAGCCAGACATGGATTAGTTTGTTTAAACTCTCCTTGCAAATCTCTTCGAATCAGCAGCTAAGCTTTTGCTGAGCCTGGGCCTGCAGGTTGCTCAGGAGGGAAGAAATACGCAGTCACCTGACCAGGGGCTCATCGTCCTCACAGACTGCTTTGTAAACAGTCATTATAAATAATAAATCAACAGGAAGCTAATGAAATGAGCTCTTTTTAGGGTACTTTAGAGAAAGCCTCCAATTTAATAGAAAAGAAACTCTAATCCATTCTGGCAAATTACGAAGAGGACTACGCTATCTTCAAATAACGTTGAAATATTCAGTTTCTGCCTTAATAGCACAGAAACTGAGGGGGAAACATCCAGAGGCACAGAGGAGAGTTCAGTTCCCCAGTCCTGTTGCGTTTCAAGGAGAGCTGTTGTACCATGGTGCTTCAAAAACCCATTAAAACACTGGTCCTGTGTCCCTAAAGGTCAAAGACCTGCCGTTGGTGGGCACTGCCTTCATTCTTCAATGAATTTAAAAAAAAGTCTTTCTAAGTCAGTGCTACCATGAGCTGGTCATGGCCAAGTGCTGTTCCAATATGTACCAAGAAATCTGTGGCTCCAGTGTGTTTTCACGCAGAGGAAGGGCCAGAGAAAGCAAGGACCTGAGAGACACACTGCGACCAGGTGGGTGCGGACTGGGGAACAAGCGAGATGAGTTGTGTGACTTTGCAATAAAGTTTTGGGCTCATTTAATGGTTAAGCCAAGCTAAGCATATACAGAAGAGAGCACAGATCTGAGAGCCTTACCTTCCCTTTCTCTTTGAAAGTCAGTCCTGCGAGTCAGCGGCTGGTCTGTGAAATCCTGGTAAAGACACAGACACACAAATATCTTCCTCTGTGGACACGCAAGTGATCAGAAGAAGGCGAAATAGAAGCAGTAAGTGAACATGGGAAGATGGCGGTAATGAAAGCTGCATGAGGGGGCCGGGGTTTCTTTCTCAGTGGGGTTCAGTGCCATATGGGTTTGAGAGGCTTGAGAAGAACTGTTCTGGACTATTCCATTGGTCGTTATGTGGGAAGCCACATGAAAGACCTTCTCTTTAAAAGCCATACATGGATTGATGAAAATTTCTGCTAGCACAACACCCTCAGCGCTTCCCTACAAACACAGACAGGACCAGCCAGCAACAAGTACAAACGCGCAGATTATTGATGGTCTTTGTCGATAATGCTTTATTGCAGAGATTTCTGAGCTGCCAGCGTGACTTAGGAGCTCAAACCCAGTTATGAGACGGTGGATGCTCTGGTTCAGTCTCCCCTCACCATATGCACATGGAGGTGCATTTATAATCAAACACTGTGGGTGCCCTGGAGCTGAAGCCACCCCAGCCGCTTGTGGAGTGTATAAGCAGGACTGGAGCATCCAAGTCCCCTCGTCATCTGTGGATATTTCTACTGCAGTGCTTCTCAGCCAACAGTCCAGCCCATCCAAACCGCTCCATGCAGCACACGGAGTACCTGAAGCTGTGAACCCGAGTACTTGAGCTGTGTCCCTGCAGGAAGGAAAAGCTTGAGAGACCTGCTGGAGGGCTGGGGAGTAAGGAGTAGGACAGCTCTAGCCTATGAAGACATGAGGAAGTCTGCAGAGGTGTCTCTGGGCATGAAGAACAAAAAATGTCCAGCTATAACAGTGAGACGCAGAGCCTGAAATCTGCCAGCAACTCTGCCAACAATGGGAGTTTTAGCACATGGAAAAGGTCATTGAACAATTAAAAACTGCTTGATAGGCATGTTATAGATGACAATAATCCACAGGAGAACGTGAGATGCAATAAATGAAGACCCAGCTCAGTGCACAGGAAAGTGAGCTGCAGTTGGACCCAGGCTGCTTGGCCCCAAGTGTCCCTTTGGATCATCAATCCTGGCACCCATCACACTGCCTCGAATAAAGCAAGACAGAAACCGGTCCCGAGTGCCTGGACAACACCGGAGAGCTGCTGGTGGATCAGAGCTCCCAAAGAGCCATCAGTACTTCAGCTTCTGACGCTGACCAGTGGCCAAAGCAGGGCTGCAAGGAGCAGCCGGCGCTCAGGGCCTGATTATATTCGCTCATTTCCTGTGCAAGTGTCTCCTCATCAAGCCATCCCACGGTGCCCCCGCAGCGGCACTGACGGACGATGCTGTGCGTGCACCAGCACTGCACACCTGGGAGCGCAGCTGCTGGGTTTGATGCTCCAGCCTTCCCAAGTGCTGCATAAAACACTGAACGCAGCCGGCCCCTGTCGCAGCAGAGCACGCAGCCTTCTGCGGAGATACCGAAAACATGCCCCACCTTCCGGCAAGCTTTTAATAGGTAGAGCGACTCTTGCCTGTTCAGTAAGGAACTGTCTAAATACTCGCGGGTTCAACAGAGCAAACCACGAAATGGCTCCAGGTTACACTTCGTTCCTTTATTTAGGTTTTTAAAAACCGAGGTGCTCCGGTGTAACGAAGTCTTGCTGTGTTACATTTACACAAAGGCCACATTCCGGCCGCTGTCCGTGCTGGGAATTCCTCCTGACAAAACAGGGCTGGGCTTGGCCACCCAAACCGCACCCCGACCCGAAGGGCAGGCCCAGCACTGCCTGTGCCCTGCTCTCCAGCACAGCGGCTGTGACGGGAACCTCCGATTGACTCCATCTGCGGGCTCGGCTGCTGCGGGGTGAGGCAGGCTGCAGAGGACAAGAGAGCCCAAGAGCTGGGAGCTGCCTCGTGAGGTGCGGAATGTCTGTGCTCTGCTGCATGCGGTGGGGACAGGGAGGGCTCTCGTACCTTGGAAAGCCAGGTCAACCTTGGGACTTGAGTGGGGTCTGTCGCTTCAGAGCAAGCCACGGCTGTTTCCCCTCGCCTATGTCTGTTTGAACTGTGAGCTATCCAATACGGAGACACGGAGAGGCTATTGTAACAAAGGTCACAGGTATTTTTGCTCTCCTTGAAGATCTGCAGTCAGCCATTGCAACCAAGAAGCATCTTCATGAGGTTCCTACCAACCGGCCTGAGACTGGGAGGTCAACCAGTCACTTTGCTGGCTTTTAGGTGCGTGGACAAAAGTGGTGCCTTTTAAAAGGTGGTGCCAGGATGGCCAATGGCAGCAGCCATCCTAGAATCAGCACGGCCAGTGAGGTCTGAGATTATTTTAAAGCAATACCATTTACCACAGTAACAGCAGGGACTGTTGGGTTTGGGGAACCCCAGATGAGTTCCCACAAAGTGCATTCCACTACAACTCGGAACAGCAGCGATGGCCATATGCAAACCCCAGGGCAGGTTTGTCATCATTGGTTTTTACACTGCTGAATTCTCAATGGTGTCAAAGGCATTGGCAGGCACCTCGGAGACCATACATTTTTTAATGATCAGCTGCCCATTGCAACATAACTCTTCTCCCAGAGGACATCTCCACCCTCCCTTTGACACCTCAGCCATGCTGTCATCTGCCTCTGCAGGAGATCTGATGAACCTTGTAGCAGGTCATAAAGATAATTCGCTTGAAATTAATGGAGGACAATGCAGGGTGCACTGATGAAGAGGTAGACATCTGGCCAAGATCACATTTCTACAGCCCTGTCCCATGTCAGCCACAAACCCTCAGCCTGCACTCCACAGCTGATGCCCTCTGGGAGACAGGCAATAACCACAGCAGACAGGGCTGGAGGAGCCAAGACCAATGGCCAGAAATCAGCAAAGAGACAGTGCAGCACGGTGCTTCTCAGGGACATCTAGAGCCATCTAGCAGATGTGGCACGGTTCCTGTCCTACAGAGGTATCTGCTGCCAGCTGTTCCTGGGACCAAAGCCACAAGCACATGTGATGAAAGTCCTCCCAAGCTACGCACATGTATGTGACAGCAAAGACCAAGCAGCTTGTGCATCAAAGGAACGGACACAAGCCTTCCCAGTCTCCACAGCCTTGCCTTTGCCAACCACAGCTCTCAGACAAGTCCTGGGAGCTGCTGCAACACTGGAGTTATGCACCCATGGTTAGAAAGTGGTGGCTCCACAGCTGGAAGTGGAACAATCGTGTCTCATGGGAGGCTGAGCCATTGCCTCCCCAGCCTGGCCACAGAACCTGACAGGAGGCCACTTTGCTGTGAACCAGCAGCTCCCATGCCCCCATTCACGCAGCCTGTACTCTGAAGAGTCCCTTCAAAGCTGATGCAGCCCTTAGGGCTTCCTTGGCTGCCCAACAGTGACGCACGAGTCACTGAAAGTTGCTTTTCAGTGCTCAAGCCCATGGGGCTTGTGGGGTGGGAAGAGTTCTGGTCACCCGCCCACCTAAAACACTGTCCTGGAGCCGCTGATCTGTCTGCAAATGAAGGCAGAGCCCTGGGCTGTCAATAGGAGAAAAAGCTCAAATACAACATTGTCCCTCAGGTTTATTCCACGTTCTGTCTTCCCTCCCTTCTTCCAGCCCTTTGCTGTCTCCACCTTAAGCAGCAAAGTTGTGATGCAACTTCGGTATTTGGTGTAGCAATAATTCATGGCAGCACCGTACTGGCTGTCCGTGCTGCCCCACTGCCTGCGTGTTCCCAGTACCTCTCGCAGGAGCTCCGTAATCAATGCTCGCGGCATCCAACTGTCTGTGTGTTCAAAGAAAGGGGAGTTGTGATGTTAGCGCTGTCATGACCTTCAGAGAAAGGGCCTAATTATTCCCAAGCAGGCAGCTCAGTGCCGGGCAGCTGCTAATGAACATTGATAGCGAATGAAACGCATCCAGATGCAAATTGCAGGACTGGCTGAGGAGGTTTGTGATGAAGATGATCCGGTGCTGGCTGCAGTCTCATGTTTTTGCTGTGGCTGAACTTTTCCAGATTTCTGTCTGTCTCAGATGCCCCCTTTTCCCCCCTTCTCCACCTCCTCCCGAGCTGTTCACAAACCAAGCAACTGGGGCCGTTGCAGGGAGCAGAGCTGCATGCTGGAGGCCTCAGCTTTCGCTTTGGGTACCAGGTGTCGGTCTTCAGGGAGGTCTCGGCAGCGCGGGGGCTGAATCGCCATCTGCAGCAACGGCAGCCGCCGCCGCTGATGCCCTTTGTTTCGGGATGCATGGAAAGCGAACGGCAGCGTCTCTGCAGAATGGAGCCAAGCTAGCGGCAAACTGGCTGTCTCCACCGAGGACACAACTGCCCGCGGTGCCCGGCTTTGCTGCCTTGGACCCCCAGGAGCCCTTGGCAATAGGGGCAGAAGCACAGCAAAGGAAGGAGGGCACAGTTTGGGGGAAAGGCAATGCTGTGAGAAACAGAGAGGTGGGTCAGAGCAGCTGAAAACAGCCTCTGAGCTGGTCAGGTTGCAAAGGGAGCAGTTGCCGGTTCCCGAGTGGCCAAGCTGCATCCCTAAAAGCCGTGTGCGCTTCTCTGGGAAAGCTGTGCTGGGGGCTATGATTGCAATCACCCCTGGCAAGACCCTTTCCAGGCGGGGGTGGGGGGGGTGGTGATAATCGCTGGTCTATTGTTAGCATCCTGAAGGAGCCCAGAGCGCGCTGGCGGGCTGTCATCAGCGTGCGGTCGGTGCCTGCCGTTTGGCTGCCTGTCCAATTCCACCTTGCACAAGAAAAAGAAAACACGCAGAGGAGGCTGCAAAAAACTCAAGCACCCTGAAGACAAGAAGTGTCAAAATTCAGGCTGTACGCTCAGCCTGGCTTTGGCAGACCTGTGAATGCCAACAGGAACAAGTCTTCCATTTTACGAGGGGAAACACGCCTTGTTCAGGGTTGAAGAGGTTCGGTCTGTGGAAGGTTATTCAATGTTTTGCTTCCCCAGCATCTCCAGTGCTGTTCTGGCCCTGCTCGGGGCAAGCCTCCCAAATGCTGTCCTGGTGGTGGGAGTGGTTGTCCTCCTCTCGGCTGACCTGTAGGATGTCTAACTCTGGGTTTTGGCTGCCTGAGGCAAAGATACCGGTTTCAGTAAGATGTCCAGGGTGTAAAGGTTTCAGCCTGCGCTGTCCCTGTGCAGCAAAATGACTGGTCACTGGTGCTGCAGTGGAGCTGCTAGCCAGCATGGGCACTGCCAGACCTTCCTGGACTACACCTTTACCTCTGCTCTTCCTGAGTCTTTCCCGGTGGGCAGAGGTGAGGGAGGGCTACAGACAGCCCCCCTTCAAGCAGCTGTTCCTGCAGAACCATTCAGACTGTCAAGAACGTGCACACCCATCAAGGGCCACAGCTCCTACCAGCCTCACTTTCCTCCCATCTTGGAGGGACACACCTGAGTCCAGAGGGCATCAGGATATTGTCAGAGCTCATTTCAGAGGTCACCTACCTTTCCCAAAGGGGCTCACACCCACCTCATACCATCCGTGATCTCGTTGCTTGCTGTTCACTCATGGCTTTCCTGTGGGCAGTGGCACGATGGGCGGCAGACACTTGCCCTGGAGCAGTGGTCCCACACACCCCATTCACTTGCCACTCTGAGGGCAGGGCAAGAGATGAGAGAGAGAGCAGCTTTGACACTGCCAAGCAGACATCTGTCTCCATGATTGTCAAGGCAATACTGGACAAGTTCATGAGAGAGAAATTCATTGAGGGGGACTAAATACATAGAAGCTGCCTTCGGAAAGTTCCCAGGACATAAAGAGCATGAGCTTGGGGCAATACCTCAGAGACGTATGGACCTGTATGTGCCCTGGTCTTATATTTCTCCCTAGGCTTTTGGTTTTGACCTCTTTAAGAGGCAGGACACAGGCTTAGGGCAACCTTTGTTGACCTGCTAGGGACACCCTTATATCCTTGTGACAACATGACAACACAGTTTTGCACCACTTTTTTCCTCTTCAGAGGGAAATTTCCACTTGTGAAGGAGAAACTTCTCTTGGTGGACAAGATGAAGCTTTCTTTTTGGTTTGGGCAAGCAGACATCCTCATCTAGGTCCTCAAGTCAGTAGGGACCTCCTGGATGGATCACCTTTCTTCAGTATGCCTCTGAATCCAGCACAGGCTAATCAGGAAGTCTACTTCACAGAGACAAGCAGGGACCGAGCGCTCCCAGTTAGCAGCCACGAATGCAACAGAGAAGAGATGATCATCTGCTGGTCTAGCTTGGAAGTTACTGGGTTAACACGTTGAAAATCCAAAATGGTCTTAGATGTTGGTAACTGAAGTCCCAGGATTCTGACTCTAGTTCAAGTTTGATCTGAATTTGGTTTTCCCGCTGATAACCAGACTTAACCCTCAGTCACAGGACCCAGAGGGAGCTTTTGTGAAGTGGTGTGGAACTGCAGGTGAAAACCGGAAGTGGCATAACATGAGCTGTGTGGTAGAGGTGTGCTCGTGGTCATCAGACGACTCGAGCAAGTGGACACCCACTTGAGCTGGTGAAAGTTTGCAGCTCTGTCGTTTTGCCAGGGCTGCCCTATGTGGCAAGCTCATAGTTTGCGACCAATCTGGCATAACGCAGGATTTATGCCCCATCGCAGTCAACTCTTCTGATGGAACGTTGAGAAGCTGAATTGAAATTCCAGATCAACATTAGACTTGTATTTTTTTAGACTCTAACCTAGCCTAGCTGTTATGACCTGATGCTATGAACTGATGTCATACTTTGCTGATCACTTTTGGCTCAATTCAACTGATCCTATCAGCCTCCAGGAACTCCTGACGGCTCAGGAATTTACCACACATTCAGCCACGTGGTGACTCTTTTTGAATGTACTTTCCCCACACCAAACCTTAGCCTGCTTGTATCTATCACTGCCTCATCTCAGTCAGTCGCACGCCATCTTTGGCCTGCCCAAAACAGGAAGCCGGTCATCCTGCTGACAGCTGATGAGTACAAATATGTTGTTTTCCTTTCCCTGTCTGAAAATCCACAGTTGAGGATGCAATTGCACAATCACAGAACTAAGGACTTGTTGAGGTTGGAAGAGACTTTCTTTTGTCACCCGCATACTTACAGAAACCCTTCTTGCCACCTTTGACATCCCTCACCAGCTGCAATTCCAGTTGGGCTTTAACTTGCCTAACCTCATCCCATGCTTGCACAGCATCTCTGTATTCTTCCCAGGTTACCCATCGTTGTTTCCACCCCTTCCTTTTTGTGTTTGAGTTGGGCCAGGGGCTCCTTGTTCATCAACGCAGGCCTCCTGATGTTTTTGCCTGACTTTCTGCTTGTCAGGATGGGCCACTCTTAAGCTTGGAGGTGATTCGTGTGTAACAACCAGCTTTCCTGGGCCACTCTTCCCTCCTTGGCCTTATCCCATGGGACTCTTCCAAGCAGATCCTTGATAATGCCAAAGTCTGCTCTCCTGAAATCCAGCACTGTGCTGTTGCTTTTTGCCCTCCTCCCTCCCTCTGTCATCTGATGGTCACTGCAGCCAAAGCTGCCTCTGACCTTCCCATCTCCAACAAGCTGCACGCTGGTTTTAAGTATGAGGTCCAGCAGAGCACCTTTCCTCATTGACTCCTCTATCGCTTGGAGGAGGAAGTTGTCATTAATTGTTCTCCAGGAACATTCTGGATTGCTTATGCCTTGCTATGTTGCTCCTCCAGCAGTAATTGGGGTGGTTGAAGCCCCCCAGGAAGACCAGGGCTTGCAAATGTGAGGATGCTTCTAGCTGACTGTTGAGGACCACATCCTCTTGTCCTCTTCCTGGACAGACAGCCTATTGCAGACACCCACTACAATGTCACCCGTTCTGGTCTGCTCTTTAATCCTTCCCCAGAAGCTCTCAGTTGGCTCCACATCCATTCCCCGGCAGAGGTCCATGCCCTCAAACTGCTCTCTCACCTAAAGGGTGACTCCTCCTCCTCATCTTCCCGAACTGTCCTTCATGAAGGGCCTGCATCCCCTCATTGCAGTCGATTGTAGGTAGGTTAGATTTTTCAAATGTCACAAGCTTTCTGCCATCATCATTACCAATTGGAGATCTAACTTGTGGAGCTCAACTTCTTCTACTGTGGTTTTCTCATCAATTCGGGGTCAAGATATTCACCATTACAGAAACAGGCATCAGGGTTGTTTTCTAACAGTCAGGATGGTGCATGACAGCAAAGGTGAATCCAGAGAAAAAGGAAAAAACACCCAAATTAGGGGCTGATTCAAAGACCCCATAGAAGGTGGACTCTTCCATCTTCAAAATAAAAGTTTATTATGATTGGAGAATACTGAGGGTACACAACATGTATCTCATAGATGATAGTGCCATTGTTGGCGGCATATTTGACAACCAGAAGTGTCTTAAGGCTGACTGTAAAATTCTGTTTTTACTACGCAAGCTCACAGGATTCGATGCACATAGTCTGAGTTCATGCTGGGGCACCTGATGTTGCAGGGATGCAGCTCCGATCACACGGCTGGATGCGTCAACCTCAGCAGTGAAAGGTTTTGCAGTGCCCAGGCAGGTGCTGATGTAAATGCCTGTTTGAACTGATCAGAGGAAGACCGGGCTTCCTGCATCGAAACAAATCTGATATTTTTAGGCATAAGCAGGATTAGCAGGAATAGTCCTGATCAAACATCCACAACAAAGAGCAAAGGACGTCCCTAAAGATACCGTTGGCTAAGCAAAGGAAACGTAGCTTGGTTCAGCGGCACTTGCAGGTAAGACTGCACACTTGGGCCACCCATCAGCCAAATACAGCTCCAAGAGCTGTTGGACTCAGCTTCAAGGTTAGAGCTTCCCAGTGAGATCTCCAACTTACGGACACTGAGTCAAAAGGGACCTTAAGCAGTCGTCTGCTCCATCCTCCTGCTCAGAGCAGGGCTAATTTAAAGGCTAAGTCCGGTTGCTCAGAGCCTTATTTTCCTTATAGGTCATAAATAAACTGATCAATTGCAAAGCCAATGCAGAGGCAAGAGATCTCCCAGTCAAAAACATTGACTAAGTCTTGGTGGTTTTCCAGGAGCAAGAGTCTGAAGTTAATTCGTCCTTTTTATTTTTTTTTTATTATCAGCTCTAAGAAACCAGTGACAGAAAAATTTGCCGAATTGTATCTGACAGGTCTTCTAAAAGATGCCCGAATTCATGGGGAAATGCATCTTCTTGACAAAATGGAACTGCTTGTTCATGTGGTGATCTTGGATGAGGAGTCGGGAGAGATTCCAAACTAACAGGATCAGAGGTGAAGATGTCCCATGAATGAGATCAGGAGACTGCTTCAGCAGGACGGAAACGTTGCCACCCAGAAGAACCCGAAGAGTTACCAGTAGCACCAGAGCTGACAGCCGAGTAAAGCGGAGATTAGACAGACTCCACCTGGACGCTGGGGTGAAGTTTAGCTTGCAGGAGGAGACAGTTCAGCATAAACAAGTTGTGCAGTTGGGAAGGATACCTACTGACAAAGTGGTAGAGACCAGCTCTTGATGGGACTTGATGCTAGAATTCCCACAGAATTTCTGACTGGGAAACAGTAGAATAATGTCCCGGTTTAAACAAAGCCCCGTCTGCCACCAGCACACTTTCTGTCCAGCAGAAATACGTGTTCCTGTTACATCAGCTGGCACGGAGTGGACTGTAAGCTCTGCAGTTGGCTTGACTTGAGCAAAGTATAATTAACTATGAAGAAGAGACTACTCTTCCTGTTGATTTCTGAGGAGGTGGCATCAACCTCCCATCTTTGTTTCTTGATGTATCCGCCTTAGCATTTAATGGACCGCATGACATACCCCCATTCTTGGGGATGATGGGTCTAGACCTTAGAAATGCTGCTGAGGAACACATCTACTTCATTAACTTCAGCCTTAGAGTCTGCCCTGAATCCGCTGATGCTAAAGGTGTGTGGTCAAGGGTGTTTTGTAACAAAGAAGTCCCATTTCAGCAGGGAGGTGGCTGTGTGCTCACCCTTCGCTGTGACCACAGCCCGTCCCAAAGACGTGTTTTCCAAGAAAGAAACAAAAAAAGGGTGGTGAATCTTTCCTACTTGCCTGGTGCTGAGTCGTGGCTCTGAAGCTGGGCCGCTGGTGCGTAACTGGGGGCGGCTGCACAGCTGCAGTGCTGCAAACTGTCCCGAGAGGAGGCAGTGGAGAAGACTGCAACGATTGCATTGTGATACAGAAGAAGTGTTAGAGCTAATCCATTGCCATCTGTCTTTATTTTGCTAACCCGTTCAGTTGGACGCCACATAAGTGCATTCACAGCAGATGAGCTGGGAGAGCCGTGGCATGGCAGCTTTTGGATTACTGGCATGAAAAGAATCCTTTTGTTCACGAGCCAGGAAGATTAGCTGCTGCCACGTCTGTCTCTGGTTTGTAGGACAAGAAAGAGAAGATGCAGCTCTCTTGCTGCCTTGGCCACTGCTTTGTGGCATCCCAGCTCCAGCTCTTTTCTCACCTCCCTCTTGCTTTATCCTTCCTCTGCTCCTTCCTTCCTGCTCTCTCCTCATCTTGAGCTTTCTCTGTCTTTTCCATCTGCTTCACTCCTCTCTTGGCATCTTCTCCGCTTCTGCTTGAGCGCACACAATATCCCTTCTCCTCTTCCCCGAGTTCAGGCGGGCATCAGAAAAGTTCAGAGCCGCGCAGCTCCTATCCACCGAGGTGCTTTACCTGTGGCCCCTGCTGCGAGAAAAATTGGCTGGCACCACCTGATCCGAGGCAATTTTGTTCACAGCGGGCGCTGGGGATAAAGCACTCCAGCGCAAGGCGGTTGCGTTACCCTTAATAGTGGGGCTGCCGGTGCCAGTTGGGCGAGCGGCTGCTTGTTGGGCTGCCTTTGGGAGAGTGGAGCTGGGGAGGGAGGAGGGCTGGTCCATCCAGACCCCGTGGCCATGCACTGCCAAAGTCTACGGAATGGTGTGACCCATTTAGCATCTCCCCAGATGACTCCAGGCATGTCATGACCTGCAGTTTGAGAACCGCTTCTCTCAGCAGACGCAAAAGCCCTCTGTGTCCTTTACTATCACGAGTGCCACGCTGGAAGGAGATGCCCTTCACATGCCCTCTCTGCTGTACCTGCAGACTCTCTACAGTGTCGCCTATGCAGAGCACAAGGGAAATCCTGTTTGGGGGTAGGGGCACAGCCCCCAGCTCCAGAGCAGGAGCATAGGATCGCAATCTGCCTCCTGCATGCCAGGCAGGGGCTTCAGCCTCCATGGGGGTGGTCCTACCTCCATCGTTCATTCCTAGGATTTGCCAGTTTGCATCCCAGCAGGACCTGCAGGTCCAGCAGAGATCGGAGCTGCCTCCTGCTGATCTTTCCCCCGGAAGAGAATGAAGCATGGAGGTAAGGCGGGGAAGGGAGAAGGGAGGTGGGAAGAGTTCCTGTTCCTCCATTGGCCCATCTCAGCTGCAGAGCTGGTCACCCTCCCACAAGCCATCAGGGAAATGCAGCCTTGTACCAGCCCGGATGGCCTTCAGAAATGGTTGGGGATGCTCACAACCTGCTCGGTGGCGCATAAAATTCCCAGACATACTCCTGTGATGACACCCCTCACTCTGCCCTACGCACTGCGGTCATCAGGATCTGCACCACAGCCAGCGCTCCCAAATGCAGGACACTGCTGCATGTGCAGCAACTTCTGTGTAGGGGTAGAGGTGGTAAAGAAGGTGTCTGTTGCTTCAGGTGCTGCCAGGCTCTCACTAACAGAGATGAAAACTCATCCAGGTGAAAAAATTCCCCAGAAATGAGTCTCTCAGTAGTGCCTGGAAGGGGTGCTGTGGTTGAGAGTGATGGCGAGGCCCCAGAGGCCAAGCTGCTTCCTGTCCCTCCAGGCACTCAGTCCCCCTCCAGCATCCTTCACAGCTACCTCTGACTTTCAATCCACACTCGTGAAAAAACTTCATAATCTCCCTGACTACGGAAGGGCTTGGGTCATACACAGATGGATGAAGGAAATTAATTTTCTGCTTGAGCACTGAATCGTCCGAGGAGAAGACCTTCATCTCACACTTCAGCTCGCTGGACCATGCAGGCCTGTTGAATTTCCTCATGTGACACTGCAGGGGGTTGTTTGGGCCCTTCACAATCGAATAAGAGTCAGAGATACAGAAAAGATGAGAAATGAGAATCCCCGCTCCCTTGCAGGATGAAAACCCCCTGTTGACAAGAACACAGCCAGAATCTGAGCCCCGTGGTTTTCAGAGCCAGTCAGTAATTTGGGGCACCCAGTGCCTCCAAAGCTCAGCAGATTCATCAACATGGGAGTGTCCAGGACCTCAGCTGGTCCAGTGGTTTAGGGGGCTATGAGCCAGGTACCTGCAATCACCCATGGCTTGTGAAATGCAGACTAGAAATGTGTGAGGCCTCCACCATTGCCTTGTGCCACCTCCTGGGAGCCAAGAAGGGATCTTACTCCCTTGCACATCACACTCCCACGTTGGCTTGGCAGCTGGACAATCAGAGTCCTCCCTGCTCCCCATGGCGGAGCTGAGCACACCCCTACCATGGGATCCTCTGCAGCCAGGCAAGGCCATGCCATCCACAGCTTTCCACTTCAAAACACTGGGCTCTCAAAACGTCCTTGCACATGGAGCTTCCCAGTCCCCACCTGCTCCCCATGGCTTGGAAGCAACATGGCTGCAGCATCTGCATGGTCATGGGTCTGATCCTGTTTGGCCTCGCACCTCTCTGCCCTCTCAAGGGCTGACACCCCACACAGCAGCAGGAGAGGGGCCGGAGCATGGGGAATGAACCTCCTCCACACATGCAATCCACACATGGGGGCTTCTCCCACGGCAGATCCAGTGCCAGGCAGGTGCTGGGGTGGATGGTGAGCGGCTGGGGCGGTGGGCACGGCTGGCGGTGGGCGCCTGTGCCGGAGCGGCCGCAGCAGCACAGTGGGGGCTGCCGGGTGTTCAGGTCCCGGGTGCAGGAGGTGAGAGGTGCCGGGTTGCCGGATCGTCGCTCCCCGCGCCGGCTGGGGCTGGCGATAGCCCCGCCAGCACCCCTCGATCAGACGGGAGCCGAAGGGCTGCCCGGCTCTCCGTGACTCAGCAATAATGCTTTGGGTAGTTAACATTTCATTATCATTTTTAAAGGCTAAGTGGCTTTTACCACCTGAGAAGTATATTAATGGCCCCGGTGAAACACTCCCCTGAGTGCCCTAATGCTTCTGTTATATCGATTCTTTCCCCCCCCTCCCCCCTTTCCTTCTTTCTTTTTTAAAACATTTTTTCTCTCTCCCTGCATGTATTCCCCCATTATGAAAAATACACACTCATTTATACGGTGCAGACAGGGGGAATAATGCCCTTCTCCAACTAATAACACTGCTGAATCCTGCCCCCCCCCAACTTGCTTATTGCTCCCCACAGCAAAGAGGCAAGAGGCAGATGGTGACAAATTCCTTCCCAGCCCCCGCAGATGATCAGCTTATGCCCTGAAGCACAAGGCGGGGTTCTTGGGGTCTGGGGATGGCTCCCCTCAGCCTCTGGAAAGCTCCTTTCCCTTGGGTTGCGCTGCTGCCTGCACCGTGTGCCCCGTGCAGAGCCCGTTTCCTGGGATGGGGACATTGTCCCCGAGAAGGTCCCTTAGGTTCCCGTCTCGAACCCTACACAAGAGATCGAGGAGGGAGCTGTTTGGTGCCACATTTCGGGACTAAGCTGAAGGTAATAACCCAAGTGAGAGTTCTGGTCATTTGCCAGGACGGGTCTCGGCAGAGGGACGTGGAGGAAGTCTCTGGTTGGGGTCTGTTCTTCCTGGCACCCTGCTTACTGCTCAGACGCACATCGTGCCACGGGGCACCCGGTCACAGTCAAACCCAGCCAGCAGTCAGGTCTCCCTCACCCCAGGCAGCCTGTTCCTGGCGCCAGCAGCTCTGCAGCCAGCAGACAGGTCTCCTACACCAGCGCTTTTCTCCTCCGCCCCTCTGCAGTCACTGTCACGCGGAGGGTCAGCGCTGCCGGGCACCAGCCTGCTCTGTCCTCTTCTGCACGTGGGTCGCAGGATCAGGAAGAGCTGGATCGCCGCTGCCATCTTCTTTTCTCCTGGTCCTCCAAGCAAAGCCTACACCTCCTTTTCTTAAGTCTCTTACAGTTCAGGGCCAAATTAATAATATAATTAATACTCATTAATAATCAGCATTTCAAAGCCTTCTGTAGGCTCCAAGAAGCTTCCCAGCATTCCCATCACAAAGGTGCCCATTTGTCTATCTCTGCATCAATAAGCAGTAAAAGAGCCACCTCTCCCCTGCCCAGCACATCTCTCACTGCCTCACAGTTAATTAGTTTATAGACCTATTACAGCCAGGGTGGGATTTTTGCTCTTCCCTCAGGGTGAAGCTTCACAACAGAGAGCCAGAGGTATCCTCCTTCCCAGAACATGTTCCCAGCTGCCTGAGCTCTGCCTGCTGTCCTCAGCCCGTGTCCCCTTCCCCACGGACTGGCTGCAGCCTCCCTGATTTTGCAGGGAATGGCTGGCTCCAGCTTCCCCCCTTCTCACTCTACCTGCACAGTCGAGGAGAAATGACCCCCAGAATCACCTTCCACCTAACCTGCAGAGCAGCCCTCCTGCTCTGCGAGCACTGCCTGCCCTGCTCCTGCCTGCCAGCCCTGCTTCTTCCCCCACAAGCTGATGATCTGCTCAGGCCTAAAGGTCTCCAGAGCAGAACTAGAGGTAACTCCCATTCCCATCCCCATCTTTGCTTCCTCTCTTTGCCCAATTGCTTCTCCCAGCTGTAAGGGGAACAGAGGCAGCCGCAGGATACATCTCAGAAAGGCTCTGGGGGTGCTGGGGATACATCTTTGTGCTGACCATGCAAAACGAGGGGATAGCTTCGCTCGGGTGATGCGTGTGGAAGGGCGGGGTTTGCTCGGTGCAGGCTGGTTGAACATTCCGGGAAGCAGCTCATGACATCCACACAGGTACAGCCTCCTAAGTGCAGATCAAACACGCACCACTAGCACGGGTTAGACTGAGTTCTCCAAAGACCCTGTCCCTTTCTGCTGAAAAGGTGAGTGTTTCCCTTGAATGCAACCTGATCAATCCTGTCTCGAACTGCACAGCGTGCAGGGACCTCCTGAGAGGGGGCCTCGTCCCAGCCCTGTGACCTTGGCCTCATCTCTGAGAGTCCGGCAGCATCCCCCCTTTCTCTTCATGACCCTGGTGAGCCCACAAGCTGCTTTGCTCATGCCTTTCCCCAGAGGGTCTTATTGGACCCCTCTCAGTGCAGAAGCAGAAGATGCTCTCTTCCACCCTCATCCTGGGCTGCCTCCAGAGTTCTCAAGAAGTAAGAAAAATGGGGGAATTTGTCCCCTTTGTTCATGCTCAGCTGTGGGGACTGTAATAGGGGTTCAAGGCTCCACTCCACATCAGCTGCAAGAGCAGCTCCAGACTGGCATGCACAGACATCTCTAGGAGGAGGCAGGATGTCTCTTTTCCTCTGAGAAGGGGGCCTGTTACTGTCAGAGAAGGCTTTGTAGAAGGGGTTATGCAGTCAACCATTAATAACTGCTCTAGGCCCACCCAGCAAAGGAAACTCCAACACACATCCACAAGGGTGTTGAATCTCTTCAGTGTCATAGGCCTTCCTCACATGGAGTTTTTCTTCTGCAGCTGGGATCCCTGTTTCTGCCCAGCAGACACCCAATGAAGATGGAGAAGCACAGCCCTCCAGGAGAAAAGACGCAAACCTGAGGAGACATCTGCCTGCGGGGATGATTGGAGAGGAGAGGGCTGGCAGGTGTGGTGCTCACAACCCCTCTGCCCCAGAAAAGGCTCAGTCCAGAAAAGGGCAGCTCTAGAAAACCTCTAGAGTGTCATCCCTGGGAGATGCCACAGAACCAGCCAGAGCAGCTTGCCTGCAGGGGACAATGCCCAGTATCAATACCGGCAGTGGGGAGGGGAGGTGATGAAAGGACTGAGAGCAGCCATGCCAAGAAGGTGGTAGAAGCCCCATCCCTGGAACCATTCCAGGTCAGGTTGGACCTTGGGGCTCTGAGAAACCTGCTCTAGTTGCAGATGTCCCTGCTCACTGCAGGGTGTTGGACTGGAGGATCTTTGAAGGTCCTTTCCAACCCAAACCAGTTTGTGGTTCTGTGATTCTATGAACTTGGGATTCTCAGCTCAAGGAAATCCCTCTGACACCTGCTGTGCTGATGCACATCTCTCCATCCCTGATTTTGAGGAGGAGCCACATGAAGAAGGTGAGGCTCTGTTTGGTCAAAGCTGTGCTGAATTTGGCAGCAGTGACACGAAAGTCCACAGTGTAACAGAACGCATCAGTCGCGTAGCTCCAGTCACAGACGTCACAGACGGTGGGGACGGACCTTGGGATTCTATAAACCCCTTTTTTTTCTGACTAGGGCAGCAATCACCAAGCCAGATTCCAGTGTGACCTGCCACAGCATGCTGCCCCAGCTCATCTGGGGTAAGAAGAGCTTTGTACTTTAATTTTTCTTGAAAGTTTCTTGCTGTTTTCCTGTTCTCAAAGATTTCCCTAAAGATTGGCTGTTCCATTACATCCACTCAGAGCCAGTTGTTTGGCTGTCTAACACCGTACAGCAGCAAGAGCTGGTGGTTCCCGCTGACCAGCCCCAGGCACTCCCTTCCCAACACCCTCGGATCTTCCCTGTCCCTCAGTCTGGGCAAGCAGACTTCCCACAGCACTTACTCTTCAATGGGCAAAGCCTCTTGTCTTTGCTGCCTTTCTAATCGACCTTTTCCTCCGTCGTCATGATCCCCAATCTAAACTACACGGGACAGGCAACTTCTTTCCGTTGTCTGTAACATTTGTCGATATAAAACCGGTTTCTTATCTCTGATGTAGTAAATACACTTCTCCTTTTCTCACCCAGTTCTTCACTATTTCAGGTGAGCTGCAGAAATGAACTTTAGCAGTGTCTTGTCTCAGTACTTCTCTCCTCTCGGAGATCTGAGACAGCTTCACGCACTGGCCAGCCCTCTGGGAAGGGAGGCTGCAGGCTTCCTTAAGAGCCACTGAACCTTGCTCCAGCCCAGGGGGACTCGGCCCTCCCCTCCTCTCTTCCAGACCTTGACATCCTCTGCAGATACACTCCGACCTCAGGCTCTCTGCGTGCCAGGCAGGGGAGTGCTCCCCGCTGAGTCTCCAGCAGCTCTGGAGGGAGCAGCAGGGACAGTTTGTCGGGCAAGAGGCACCGCAGCAGCGGGCAGAAAGGGAGGAGGGTTTTACCACACCTGCCAGGAACGAGTAGTGACTTTAGCAGCTGGCTCATCCCAGCCCACCGAGCTGCCTCCAGAGCAGCCCCAGCAAAGGCCATCAGCTCCCAGACCTGACCACCCCCTTCAGACCACCTGACCACTGCGGAGGCAGAAGCCAGCCCTGCACACACCAGCCATGGCATCAGCCATGGAGGAGGACATCTGTATAGTCATTGTAGGGGACATAGTAGGTGCATAGTAGGGGCCCTTCATTCCCAAGAGCTTAACCTCCAGTGGTCCATCATGCCCTCCATTGCAGTGCACACAAGTGATTCTCTGACCAAATCCCAGCCTCACCAGCCCCTCTCTCCACCTTGCCTGCTCTCCTCTGGCTGCCCAAAGCATGACCCCCTCCCTTCCCTCTGTGTGCCCTCTTTCCCACCCATCTCCTGCTTCTTCTGTCACCTCAAGCTTAATGACATGCTGCTGGAGTAGAGGGGACACGGCTGCTGGGTGGATCTGCAAAACACGGCGAGATGAGGAAGCTGGCTGAAACCAATGCCCGAGTCTGCAGACTCACATTCAGAGCTGCTCTCCTGGAAGTGAGAAAATTTGGTCCCGATAGTAACACTTGGATCACTGCTTTGCACAGACGAAACTCCTTTCTCCAGCTTCTGCTTTAATACGCGCATTGCTGCCTGTTCCTGGAGATGCGATTCAGTGCCGGATGGAGGGAGCAGCCCACGAGACCCACTCAGATTGGCTCTGCAGCCAAGGGGCTTCCCATTGTTCTCCCAAAGAGCTGGCCAAATCTGGAGTCGTTCTGACCCTGGGGGTTGTGCCTGCCTCTCCCTGGAATATCCCAATCAAAAAACCCACCCAGCTCTCAGCCTGCAATCGTTTTCTTTTGCTTTTACCAGTCTGCTCTACCAGGGGCCAGGGGTGCTGGGTGGTTGAAGCCACGCTCTTCAACAGCACGTTGCTGCAGCCATGCGATGTCCTGGCAGCCGGAGGGGCCAGCACTGGAGCGGGATGGGCAGCTGTGCACGTATGGCAGGACCCGGATCACGCTGCAGCTGCAGCACGGAGCTGCCTGGCTTTGGGGCTTTCCGATTCACAGCCCTAATGCAACATTAATGGGTTTTGCTGGCGCTGAATATTTATAAACCAGGAGCAAGTTCCTACCCATCCACAGAAAAACTGGGGCTGCGGGGGAGAGAGCAGGCACCCGGCCTCTGCCTCACCATGGGGCGCTGGCCAGGACCCTTCCCACACGCCGGGGAGTGGGACCTGCCCTGTCTGCCCACTTGGGAAGGGGAAGAATATGCAGGCAAGGAGGACCAAGAGCTGAGCTGTCCACCACCTCTCTTCCTCCCCTTTCAGTACTACATCTCTCCCTAAATTTGTGGAAAACCCCACAAGGTCATGCCAACCCGCCTCTGTCACCTCTCCCATCTGCCCTCCCAACAGCCCTCTGCTGCTGCACCCCTTCCCAATGCCCGACTCTCCCAACCGGGGTCTCTTGTCCCCCTCCCCTCAGCATCCCCTTTCTTCCCTCCTCCCAGACCAGATATCTCCCTTTCCCAGACCCTGCTCTCCCCTGCTCTCCTTGCCTCAATTTCGACTATTTCCCAGGGCTCCTTCTGCACTCTCTGCACATACCACATCCTGGAGATGTCACCGGGACCTGGTGACATCTTCTTTCCTCCTACCAGGTCCCCATGGCATCGCGCAGCACGGACCGAGCCATGAAAACCACAAATGCACATGAGTGGCAGGTCACGCCAGAGGACTGTGCCCACCAGAGTGGTGAGGAGACCCTGTGGAGACCCTCTCCCAGGCCCCACAGGCTGCTCCGTGCTGCTGTGCGCAGTGGCCTGAGCTGACTGCTCCAAATAATCCCTTTTCAGCAGGAAAAGCTCATGGAAAAATGTTTATTTTTCCCTTTTTTCCCAGTTTTGAAGGCATGCTCTGGTTTTTGCTTGGCTCTTGAAATCTTTTTGTGTGGAGACAGAATGAAGTGTCACCCTGTTATGGCTATCTGGCCATCCGCGGGATATACCAGCCCCGTGGGCACATCATTTTTGGGGTGCAGGCACTTTCTGTCCCACCCAGCCTCCTCGGACCACTCTTCCTGGGGGAGGGCGGATGGAAAACCCTCCTCCAGGGTGGAGGGAAAGCCAGGCGGGCTCAGACCCACCTGGGGTGACGCTGCAGCGAGGAGCAGGGCTGGGCTCTGGTCCAGCTCGCCTCACCTCGAGCCTGGGGGAGGTTGGGGGGGGCGGTCCTGAGGGCCAGGCACATCCCCCCTCCCCATCCCCACCGCCCAGGAAGCACCCGGTGGCCCAGGCCACCTCTCGCCTAACTCGTTTGAACCGTCAGCTGCAGCAATGAAAGCACCTCCCCTCCCCAGCCCTACATTAAAAGAGCCGGACCTAAAATTAATTTAGCCCTGCTCTTTGTTGTGGACAATACAGAGGGGATATTGTGTGCGGGGAGAGAAAGGCTTTTTGTTTGGGTGAGGAGACAGCGGCGGTCTGTTCTTGCGGACATCTGAAAACAAGGCTGGGAAGAGCGGCCCTTTAAGTTGGGCTGAAGCAAAAACACACAGCCCCATCTCACAATTAAACACAGTATCAAACCGAGAAAGGATCAATTGAGCCTAAAACAGAAAGCTCCCCATGTGACAGATTCCAGAAAGTACGTGATACACCATGCCCAGGGCTAGTACATGCCTGCTGTGTTTCCCAGTACATGATTAATTTGACTCAGGGCAGGAGGCTGCAGGCGAGGGATCTGCAGCACACACTGAAAAGTTTTAACACTTTGAAGACTGGAAGCGCGGCTCAGCGGAGAGACAAAGGCAGGGCAGCTGTGGGCGCGGCGCGGCGCGGCGCGGGCGGCTGGACGCGCAGCCTGGCTGCTCCGGTCTCTGGCCATCGCCAGCAAAGGGTGTTTCCCGCGTGAGGCCAGCACCGGGCTCGCATCCTCCACCCCGGGAGCATCCCCGCCTCCATCCCCGGCGGGGGGCTGCTCCCCATGGCCACGTTCCCAGAGGGGATTCTGGGACTGGGGGGCTGGGGGTCCCATGGGCAATCGCTGGGCTGCAGCCTCTTCCCTTGGGGCGAGTGACCGGGATCGCTTGGGGAGGACGCTTTCTTCCCTTGCCCAGTCTTACAGGTGACCTTGGAGATGTGCAGGTTAGAAACAATTAATATATTTGTCCCTTAATTGCTGGAGAGGCAGATGAAGCCACCGGGCACTTTCCCTGGGAGGCAAAGGGTGGCGCTGCGACACCAGCAGAGCTGCCTGGCCTGGTGGGGTGCGGGCTGGGGACACTGGGGTGGCAACCCCAGAGTTGGATGCCATCTTCCCCACTGCCCAGCCGTGGGGTACACAGCCCTTCCAACAGCAGGACATCACCCCGGCCGAGGGATGCAGGCTGGGGAAATGGGGGCGGCATCCCCAGAGCTGGGTCCCTTGTCCCCAATGCCCAGCCGGGTGGGACGCAGCCCTCCCTGGGGCAGAGCTCACCACCCCGGCCGAGGCCACCGCCACCAGCCCTGCACACCTCGCCATGTCGGTGGTCCTCGATACCTGTCCCCACCCTGCCAGCCCAGGAGCAGTGCAGAGCCTGGGGAGGCCTCAGCCACAGGACTGGGGGAACTGGCAAATGGCTGCTGGGCTGTCGTTTCTGGGACTCAGTGCAAGTCACCCCTGAAAGCAAACCGAGCCTAGGCTGCAACTGCGCTCTGTGGAACGGCTGGAGACGGGACCCAGCAGCACTGCTGTTTGCTGCCAGCCTCTTTCCCCAGGCCTAGGAATGGTGCTAGATCGAAAGCCCCTGGGAGCAAAGCTCCCCATCCTCAGCTCTGGACCTTGCGGCTGCCATAGAGGGGCTGCAACCCATGGCAGGGAGCCAGCCCCACGCCACGCTTTGGGGCAGGAGGACTCCCGAGACCACTTGTCCCTGGGGGAACACGCTGCATCCCGGGGCTGCTCAGCCAAGTTGAGCCCCAGACCGGCACTGCTTGTTCCAAACAGCGTTATCGACAGGGCAGCTCAGGGTGCCTCGAGCAGAAACCAGACCCATGAGCTGGGGAATGAGCCCCACAGCCATTTGGCACCATCCCCACTTCATGTGACTCTCCAGGGTCTCGCTAACGCAGTTGAGTTGTCTGCATGCGGGATGCCGAGCTGGACGGAGCCGTCGAGCCGCGGGGTCAGCCCGTCCTTGGGCTCCGCTCCCTCCCATAAAATGCAGACGTTCCTGCCTGCCTCACAGAGGGGCTCCGTTCATTATCCGCTGCAAAGTGCTCCAAGATCCTCGGATCAAAGGTGCCGTCACAGCGTCGAGCCTGATTATTATTGATTATCTGTTTCAAGCCAGGTCCCAAACGAAGGCAGCGAGCCCTGAACGCAGAGGAGCCGAGGGAGGGCCCAGCAATCGACTGGCGATTTTTACTGCGGATGACCCAAGCCAGGGAGCAATTTCTGTTCATCCATCAAGGAAGATCCAGGCGTGAGCAAACAGTCAGGTCACAGGCGTTCATTTTATTATTAAATCCTAAAGGGGCCGCGGCTCGTGCAGCTGGGTGTAAGCGATCTTCGTGTTAAAAAGACGAGCTTTGAATTTAATTTTGCAGCCAGGCTGATAGACCTGGGGATGACTCAGCCAGAAGAACCTGCCAGGCCTTCTCTTCAGGGAGGATCAGAGGCAGCCAGGGAGAGTCAGGGGCTGGCTCCCAGCACAGCACAGCCCTCTGGTCCTTCCCGGAGCTCCCGTTGTTCGCACTTACCCCTCCTGTCCTCACCCAGGCCAGCTCCCCCTTGTACCTGCGCTCAAGTAGAGGGTTGTGCCTGCGCTGGGGTTGGGCTCAGAGCTGCGTTATCCCGCCATAAACACAGGTGGGGTGAACCCCAACAGAGCTCTGCTGGGGTGAGCTGTCCCTGGAGCAGGAGCCCATGCTGGGGCACGGCTGTACCACACACCCCACACAGCGCTCGGCTGTACCACACACCCCACACAGCGCTCGGCTGTACCACACACCCTGCACTGTGCACAGCTGTACCACACACCCCACTCCGTGCACGGCTGTACCACACACCCCACTCCGTGCACAGCTGTACCACACACTCCGCACTGTGCTCGGCTGTACCACACACCCCACACAGCGCTCGGCTGTACCACACACCCCACACAGCGCTCGGCTGTACCACACACCCTGCACTGTGCACAGCTGTACCACACACCCCACTCTGTGCACAGCTGTACCACACACCCTGCACTGTGCACGGCTGTACCACACACCCCACTCTGTGCACAGCTGTACCACACACTCCGCACTGTGCACGGCTGTACCACACACCCCACTCCGTGCACAGCTGTACCACACACCCTGCACTGTGAACTGCTGTACCACACACCCCGCACAGCGCTCGGCTGTACCACACACCCCGCACTGTGCACGGCTGTACCACACACCCCACTCTGTGCACAGCTGTACCACACACCCCGCACTGTGCACGGCTGTACCACACACCCCACTCCGTGCACAGCTGTACCACACACCCCGCACTGTGCTCAGCTGTACCACACACCCCGCACTGTGCACGGCTGTACCACACACCCCGCACAGCGCTCGGCTGTACCACACACCCCACTCCGTGCACAGCTGTACCACACACCCCGCACTGTGCTCAGCTGTACCACACACCCCACTCCGTGCACAGCTGTACCACACACTCCGCACTGTGCTCGGCTGTACCACACACCCCGCACAGCGCTTGGCTGTACCACACACCCCGCACAGCGCTCGGCTGTACCACACACCCCGCACTGTGCACGGCTGTACCACACACTCCGCACTGTGCACGGCTGTACCACACACCCCGCACTGTGCACGGCTGTACCACACACTCCGCACTGTGCACGGCTGTACCACACACCCTGCACTGTGCACGGCTGTACCACACACTCCGCACTGTGCACGGCTGTACCACACACCCTGCACTGTGCACGGCTGTACCACACACCCTGCACTGTGAACTGCTGTACCACACACCCCGCACTGTGCACTGCTGTACCATGCCCACTTGTACCATGCCTTCTGTGCCATGTGCCTGGCACCACACACAGCTGCATCCGCAGTCCCGTCCGTGCCAGGGAAAGGACCAGTGGGACAGGAGTCAGCGAGGAGGTGCTGCTGGCAGCAGGATGCTCACACCATCAGCCATGAGGGAGCGTTCCTGGAGGGGCTGTGAACGCTGCTGTTGGTCCCAAGACTGTGGGCCTGGGTTGCTGATTCCCCTCTTCCCACGTCCCCTGGAGGCTGCCTGCAAGGAGCGGGGAACAGCACCGTGCAGACTCGGGGCATCCTGTGCCCTGGGAGCAGAGGCATCAGCCTGTAATCCCCGGTGCCCTTCCTCGTCCTCCCCCTGCCCCCACCGGACTGGCTCCACTTTCCCCAGCAGGAGCCCAAGGAAAGAAAAAAGAAGCGAGAGAGGGAGGGAGGGAAAGAGAAGCTAAAAATCTGTCTTCTTTAATTAATGAGGCAAGCCAGCCTGGAGAGCACGTTTGGGATCGCAGGCCCCCAGCCAGGGGCGAGTCGGCAGCCAGGGCCGGTGACATGGAGGAAGAGAGATGGGGGGAGCGTGGGGGAGACAGGCACGGCTTTTTATACTCCCCTGTTAACTGATCCACGGAGCTTTCCTGGCATCGGTTTCAAAGGTATCCCTTCACTAATCCGCCGGGCTGTTCCAGGATGGCGGTTTTGACCAGCGGGAAGGGGGAAGGGAGGGAGGAGAAACGGTCACAGGCAGACTGCACCTTTTCACAGCCCGCAGGAAAGAAAAGCAGAGCAGGGGGGAAAGGAACAGAGGGTGGTGTGGGGCCGGGGAGGGGGGATGCTGGTGCGCCTGGGCTGGGGAGCTGCAGGCTGGGCATCGCGGCCACTCGGCCGGCACTACGGACAGCTCGCGGCAGCAGCGGGGGAGGAAACCAACCAGCACCTTCCTAATACCGCTCCTGCGCGCATCTGCCTGCCAAGCTGCAGGTATCCCAAAGACATCATCCCCAATGGGCTTGGCTTAATAGAGGCTGGCGCCCTCTCCGCTGGTGCAGGAGCCAGAGGGCTGAGCAGGGCAGGAGGATGGCGCCGGCCCTGCAGTGGGTACCATCAGGTGCCCACCCAAAGTCCCCACAGGGCATGTCTCCCACCCTGCAGTACCTCTGCGCAGTGAGAGACAGTGAGCTAGCAGCTCTGCAGAGCATAGGCACGCCAGAGTGAGGCAGAAGGAAGGTGACCCTGTGGCATCTGTCCCTTGGGAAGAGCCTTGTGGGTGCCGCTTTGGCCGTGCCAGACAGGGTGATGGAGAGGATGCACCGGCCCTCATGAAGAAGGAGCCCCTCACGACCTGGTTACTGGGGGACCAGACGCTGCCTACCATTGTAAAGGCCAGAGGTTGTAGTTCTTGCTGCACTGTCAGTGTTTTAATTTAAAAATGCAGCCCTGGAGAGAGCCCAGGTGGGTGTCCAGCCTGTTGTGGGCTGGATGGACATTCCAGACAGTTTTAGCCATGCACCCTGCTTCCCAGCATCCCAGCATCATTTCCTCAAGCTGTCTTTCAGACTCATGATCTGCTGCCCCTCTACCTTCAGCAGCCTCTGGCAGCCCAGGGCAGCCTCTGCTCAGAATGCTGGACTGACGCTCGTTCTGCTGCGGCCATCACCAGGGGACACCAGCACCCCTGGCCCATCCCTCCATGGGACAGAGTGAGATTGTGGCTCAGTGAGAAACCCTTTGCAGGGCACCATTGCAGACAACAAGCGTGTTCGGGCATTCATGTCGTTTTTCTAATCACAGTCAGACCTGGGCACAGAATCACCACCTGGGGACAGCTGCTGGTGCTGGCCCAGGGAGCTGGCGTAAGAAGAATTTGCTTACGAGCTTTTTTGCTTGTTTTTTTCAAGGGCTGGCAGTTAGAAAGATCAGTCTGCGTGACACAAAGCGAGCTACGCTAAGACAGATCTCGCACCACAACTCTGATTTCTCTGTCAGGTCAAGGCCAGTTTGCTAAACCTCGTGTTCCAGCATTGTGTAAGATTTGAGCAAAGTCAGGTGAAACCGTCGCTCTCCCTGCGTCCCTCTGAAGTAGCTGCGTTGGCTCAAAACCCAGCTGTATTCTGCTCTTCAGCACATCTATTTAAACTAGCGTCAAAATGGCTACAAACATCCCCTTCCGTATAGGAAAAAAGTCAATCCTTCCTTCAAGAATATTTTTACAGCTTCTTGCTTCCCAACAAACTCCCCGAAGTTCCGACAGTGTCAGTTTATCATCGTTTTTGAAAGGCCCTTTTTTGAGTGAAGGAAGAAGCTTTTTTGTGAAAAGAAAAAAAAAACCCCAAACCCTCCTGCACAGCCTAACAAAAACGTCATGGTGTCTCTTGGTGTTGAGACTGCCCTGGCTTCCAGAGCATGCGTGGGCAGGGCTTTTTCAGTGCCTCCGGACCTGGCCCACCGTGAGGACAGCTCTTCTCCTTGCTGCCAGGAAGGTGCCAGGAGGTCAGCGTCGCTGTGTGCACAGCCCTGTCTCCCAGGTAGTGAAGAGGAAGGGTTCCCCCCACACCCATCTTTGCCTGGAGGCCCCCCAGGAAAGCAGAGAGTCCCTTCTGCTGCTGAGGTCAGTCTCTGGTTCTCCCAATTCCCGTATACTGAAACTGATGCAGTCTTCTGTGCGGAATGGTGGGAAGGCAGCTGAGAAGGGGCCTACCGCCCGATCCAGTTTTATACCAGAGTGCTGGACACATGAGGACTGAGCCCTGTGTCCTCTGGACAGGGAGGTTTGGGTGGCCACTGCCTCTGAACTGGAATGCTGTGGCTGCCCGGTCGCACTGGTGAGCATGCTCCGCCATTCCCAGTATGGAGATCTGACTAACGTTACACCCACTGAGTCACATTCCTCCCTGACCTTTGTCTATGGGCTCATTAAAATAATCGATCCCAGCCATGACAGTCACACAAGGACCAGATGCTTGTCACATCACCTCTTTGGTGGCTCTTTCCTTCCCACCGCTCTGGCCAGACCCAAGCTCTTTTTTGCCAGACCTTCCCTGGCCCTGCATCTCCCTGGGGTGGTGGCAGAGCAGTGCCCTGAGCAGTGAGACCCGAGAGCAGCCGGCTCAGTTGGCTCGGGTGGGCTGGGGAAGGTATTTCCCTGCTGCCCAAGGGGAGATCCAGCCGGTTGTTTTGCTGGCTTTATCTCCAGAGTGTTAATTATGGCAGCCCCAGGTGGCATTGTCCCTTACTATTACACGGTTGACCTGTATCTAATCCGTCATCATCTGAAACCCTCTACCCCGTCCTGGCATCCCTGTTTGCCCAGAATTCCCCCAGCCTCCGCATGCCCCTTGTTTTATTACTCCTGCATAAACCAAGTTACGGTTTCAGGACAGAATTAAAGAAAAGCTCCTTAATTTTCATCCCGCAAAGAGCGGTGAATCTGGAGACCCCTGGGGCAGATAAATCCCGGCCGGGCAGGAGCTCGGAGCTTGCCCAAGGTGGCAGCGAGTCCCTGCCATCCCGCCCTCCTTACCCCCGGCTGCGAGCAGAGATGTCTCCGGGCTCGGGCTGGCTTTCAGGTTGCTCCCCACTGCGAGAGCAGCACAAAGGAGCCCTCCCCACTGGTGTCCAGGCCAGCAGCATCTCTAGCGCATGACTTGTAACCGGCCGAGCCGGCCGCTGGTCCTTCACACGCCGTGAATGATAACAGGGAGCCGCAGCCCATTGTCTGCCGGCCGTTGCGCCGGTTTGTCAAGTTTTCGGTTGCATTTTAATCCTGACGCCTTTTCAAAGCCCAGCTGCGCATTGTGTGGGCACAGGAATTCTTGACTTGCAAATCCCCCCAGCATTAAATTCAACCTTCTGGGGCTATGGTGATCGTCCGCACATTGAATGAGGGGCGGAAGGGGGGGGAGCTTCTTGCCCCCTGCCATGAATAACAAGCAGATGAGAAGCAGCAGAGGACAGCGGAGGGGCTGGAGGAGCCCGGTGCAGCCAAGGTGACAGCAGTGCTGACTGGGAGGCTGGGCATGGGGCTCAGCAGTGGGGTTTGTACCAAGACACCGCCAGCTCGCCAGCTCGCCAGCTGCCCTCACCCCTTGCCCTCTGCGCTCAGTTTGGTGCTGTGAGCCGTTAAAACCCATATGTGGTCTCCAGCAAACAGAGTTCAGGCACCCCTTGGTGTCTGACCACAGGGACAGTCCTCAGTGCTGAGCCAGCGAGAGGGAGCTGGAAGGGACGGGTAGGGGACAGCAAAGTCCTGTGGGTGCTGCAGTGCCGGCTGATGGCTGGGCTGGGTTGGGAGGGAGGATTTCAGCCTTCTCCTGAACCATCTTGGTCTGTTCCAGGGCTCAGGAAACCACCCTGTGGGCTAGAGGTACATCCGCCACCCAGGACCATCTGCGGCAGACAGAGCAGGAGTCTGCCCGTGCAGGTCAGGGTCCAGCCTCCGTGACCCAGGAGGTGCCGTCCAGTCCTCTGGTTTAGCGCAAGCCATCTCCTGCTCTGCACGGAGAACAATAGGCAGCCTGTGTGCGCGGAGCCAGGCCTGCAGCCCCAGCTCTCCTACGGGCTGGCTGAACCATCCTCGGACCAGTCGGGCAAGTTTTCAATGCAGCCGGGTTGGTTTTTTCATTAAAAAAACCCCAACCAACCAAGAAACAAAACCCCACACATTTGTCAAAGCTGAAATGTTTCACAGAGCTGTATCATTCGGGCGGACTTTTGCCAAAAGCTGGGCAGAGTTTTGGTGGCAGCCTGCCCGGTTTCCTAACCCTTTGCCTAGCAGACAGCCTCAAAACGCAGGTTCCCAGGACGCTTCTGGGCTGCCAGGGCTCGCAGCTTCCCAGCCCCGTGCTTTCCGGGAGGCAACAGGCAGCCGAACTGCCTTGCCCTGCTCCGGTGGGAGGACACTGACTCCAGGCACCACTTTGCACGGTACCCCATGCTGCAGGGATCCCACGCCTCACCCCACATCTCTTGTCTCTTCCGTGACGTCTCTTGTCTGCTGGAAGCGGCCCCAGCAACCCTCCAGAGCTGGGGCAGCGCGGGAAGTGTCAACTGACAGCTCTGCTTTGTTTCAGGGGGAAAAAAGAGAAACACAATCCCTTCTCATCTTCTCTGGTGGCCTTGCTTAACTTCTCAGCGCCTCAGTTTGCCAGGTTCTGGGATTGTGAAGCCCTGTAAGAGACTCAGAGATCCTGGCACTCAGGGCAGGAAGGTAAGAATTAAACCAATAAAAACTACTGGCTTCCAGACCCCTCTACCAGCTCCTGGCCCAGCATCGTCCTTTCCCCTCACTTTGCACGCTATCACGTGTGATCGCTCTGCATGTCCTCACCTCCCCCGTCCCCTCTGTAAGCTCCCCCTGTCCTGCTTCCCTTCTCCCCAAGGCCCAGGTGTGCTGCAGCCATCCCTGCTTCGGCCAGGTTTCCCTCCTCTGCTTCCCTGCCTGCTCTGCTCTGTGCAAGGGCTCAGACAGAAATGGTGGTTGTTCCCAATTCCTTCTTTCTGTCCCTGAGCTTGCTTCATCCAGGGAGAGCCCCTTGCTCTGGGCACAGACCGCAGTCAGGCTCAGCAGAGCCTGGGAGTGGTGACCCCTCACTGAGAGTCCGGAAAATGCAGAGTATGAATCCTGTAGAAGGAGAAAAAGCATTTAGGTTCCCCAAGACACTGGCCAGGAAGCAAGACCCTGACCCCAGCTGTCCTGTCCCGGTGAAAAGCTGGCCGTTGCCTTTTGGCCCTGCAGGACTCGGGGCCTTGGAGTGACAGCTGTCCCCAGAGCATTGCTCTTGGCTCAGCAGAATTCCCTGCACCAACTGGAGAGAGAATTATCCCCTGTTTGTTTGCCCTGATTTGTTTTTAACAAAACTGTGCTGCTGGCTGTTTATCACTTCATTTTCCTCCAGGAGATGAGGCAAGCGAAGGAGATCAGCCAGAATAAAACATGACCTTTATGGGCTGTGCTGTGGGCTTGGACTTTCCACCTACCGCCTCTATGTACCAATGGGGTCTGAGATGAGCAGATGCCAGGTGCCATGTTTGGTGCTGGCAGAGGAGCAGCATATGTAGCTCTGAGCTCAGGCCCACGGGATACTCCCCAGCGTGTGCTCATGACACCCACCCGGAGAGTTTTTGTGCCACAGCTCAAGTCACTTCCTCACACCCAGCAAATTCCTCCTCCTGGTCTCTGTTCCCCCCGCGCTGAATCTCAGCAGAAGAGGGCTGAGTGCTTGTGGGGGAGCATCGCACACAAGACAGCATTCCTGGGTTGCTGCGAAGACCCAGGCATGCAGGGACTGCCTCCCTGGTCTGGCTCAGTCCTGAGCTGGGCTAGTGTGTGCGGCATCCCTTGGGTTGGGGGTCTGAGGGACTTTGCTCCCTTTGCTCCTTGGTGCCCAAAGGCAGAGTCTGCACTGAGGCACTGCTAAGCACAGCCATGTGGAAGGGTGCTCTTACCAGCGTGTGCTGAACACCGGGCCCATGCCATGCTCACAACTCTCCAGCCCATCCTGGGACCTTCTCTGTCCTGGCTCAGGTGGAACCGACCTGCTTCCAGCCAGGCGCTTCCCAGCCTGGGCTCTAAGCACAGCTCAAGTCTTTGCTATTGGGAGGAGTCCAGAGCAAGCTGGCTGGCTCACCCAACTCTCCAGCCATGCCCTGCTTGCTCCCCAGATCACCATGCACTGGCCAGCCTCCCCACAGGCTCCTCCCATGTCACGCATGTGTGCACGGCCATCCCCCTCCACACGCAAGTGAGCCAGGCTGGGGGGAACAGCTTCTTTGTGGTGAGGGGTCTGGCTGGGGACTGGAAGTAATGTCTTAAGGGGAGGCCAAGGACAGCAGGGCTCGCACTACAAAATGTCTCTGTCCACCCAGTAGCCAAAGTTGAATGCCAGAGTGTGGACCACTGGATGGTGCCATTAGTTCCTACAGGGTGCTGCTGAGCCTCCTGGGTGTCCAGACATTCCTGCTTGGGGATTCACACTCAGAGCTCCTGTAGAGTCCTTCCCATTCTTGTATGAACACAGGCTGACTCTCCTTCCTTTTTCTCCGAGAGGGAGTGTGGGTCTCCCCAGCGCTATCGCTGCTGCCTCCAGAGCCAAGCTGTTCCATCCAGACTTGTCATCATTTGGAAGCGCCGTGTGTACAGCGTGTCTCTTCCAAATGCATGGCTCTAGGTAGCCAGAAACCTTTGAGATATGTTCATGGTCCCGAGAGGGGTTGCGGGTGCCTCTGTACTGGTTTGTGTGATATTCAGATAGAAATTGAACATTCATTGTTTTACCACAGGCTCTAGCTGTGAAAAGACCTTCTCTGACCTGTTCTGGGACAAAATCCAAAGTCTTTACTCCATGGATACATCCTGGGTTTTGAAGTAGCGGTGGGCATCAGAGAGGTGATGATGGACCAGAGGAAGGGTGTTGTGGTGGGGGTGACTTTAAAGGAAGATGGGAGGAAATCACTCCTGGCTGCCACCCATCGCATCTCATCTGGAGGTCAGCCAGGAGAGAGGTCCCTGATCACCTGAGCCAAACACTGCCTGCATGGGGACGCAGTCTGCTGAGCTCAGGAGGGTTTTGTGGCCTTGCTTGCCTTTCTCAGCATTTGGTGAGGCTGCCTGCTGACCGAGTACTCCCCTCTGACAGCCATCTGCCCAATGTCTTAGTGGCTTCTGAGGGACTAAAGAGCACTGAGCCCCAGACCCAAAGGGTAGCTATGCGGACCTCTGTGAATGGGGACAGTGAAGGTGACAGGTTTGAGCACTTTTCAGTGATGTCTTATCTCCTGCCTCAGTGTTAGAGTGAAGGTCCTGAGCTTCAAAATCACCCACTTGAAACACCAAGAACTGTGTCCTCCATCCCCAGCAGACCCCCAGGTGTGGTATGTTGGGTAAGTGGGTTTTGGTCAGAGTTAAAGAATATCTTAAGACACAGGGTAGCCTTTGGGCACACACAGGGAAGCAGGAGGGCATGCGGGCTTGCCTTGGCATCTGCAGGAAGGCAGCCATCTTCCTGGTGGCATTTAGGGACACCCTGGGAGAGCAGTGGGGATGAGAGCCTGCCTGGAAGAGTGCCCCGCAGCCTATCTTCCTCCTCCCTCTGCTGAGTCCCCAGCAGGTACTGATACAAACCGAGCATGTTTGTTTGCAGTGACATTTTGAAGGATGCCTCCCAAAGATGAGTCAGCCTGTGCCTGCTGCGGAAAAACAGTGAAGAAAGTCTTGTGGGACAGTTTTAGTGGCTGTGGAGGAGGCAGACTCACCTGAGCCCGCCTCACTGGTCTGGTCCTTGGGAACTGCCTACGACAGATGGACCCACTGAGTCCTGCAAGGGCATCTGAACACCCTTCCCTTTCTTCCACGGTCATGAAGGCTCTTAGAAACCCCTGCAGCAGCTAGAACTGAGGTGTTCTTTCAGTGAGGTGCCCAGCCAGAGGTATCTCATGTAGCTTTGCCTACAGTATTCCCATCCCATCTTTGCCCTGTTGCTAAGGTGCTCGGCCTAGCAATGCCTGCTGCTGACGTGAGACCCTAGATACTGCCTATCGCATTTCCCACGAGCTGCAGAGAGAGAGCAATGAAAACAGAGATCAGAGAGATGAGGAGAGGAGTCTGACCTGATAATTACAGCGGGAAGGCGACGTCCAGCACCTGCTGCTGACAGCTGGGTACTTCCTCCTGGGGCGATACAGCAAAACAGGTTTGGTTGGTGGTGAGATGGCAGCAAAGCAGGATTTGTTAGGGCTAGGAGCAGTGGGGGAAAAGTTAGTCTTACAATGAAGGAATAAGACAATCCGTTGGGGTTACAAGCTAGATGAGGGCATCTGTGATGCACTCGTGATCCTGCTGGTCCGGGCCTACGCCCTTCAGATGGGCTGGGTTTGCAGAGAGGCAAGTTGTCTTGATCATCACCCCTGTGTCGTCTCTGTGCGCACGGCTCTGCAAATCACAGTGTTTTCCTCCTCCAGCCTTTCTGCCGGGGGGGTTGTGGCAGCAGGGTCTCTGGCCAAGGTGATTGCAGCAGCACTGTCCTGTTTCTGGGACTGCCCTTGAGAGCTGCCAGCCAGGAAGGTGGAGCCCAGCTCTTCCAGTGTCCATGCCCTGGAGAGGCACTAACAACTGCAGTCCACGCTGGCTGCTTTCCAGTGCCTTGCTCATTGCATCAGGGTCCCGAGGTGATACAGCAGCCATGTCCAGAAGGGGCTGTCTTCTGGTTCTCCCAGTGCTTGGGCCCGAGGCACAGTGGCTCCACTGGAGGCCACTTCAGACCGCAGGACCTCCACTCAGGTCCTGGGATTTTGACACCAAAGATGCTCTCTGACTCGGCTTGCTTGCTGGATGCCTGCTGACATGCTGGGATATTTCTTTGGCTCCGGAAGTCAGCAAGGGGCTCGTAGATGCTTAGTCCTTTGAGGCCATTTTAGGAACAAACAGGCATTTAACAGACAGGTCTTCGGCCAAATGTACGCGCGTCCTGTACGTGCATCCATGTATGTGCATCCACGGTCACATGGAGCTCTATTTATCTCAACTTACAACCCCAGGTAACATCCCATTGAGGGGTTGTCTGCCTCAGAAGCTGCCCCACTTCACCTGACCATGGCAGGGATCCATCTGAGTAGCTTGTTTCTGGGCTTCCCTTGATCCATTGACCTGCAACAACACAAAATGAAGGTGGAGACTGGGGTGAAAGCATGACGAGCACTCTGCAGCTTTGCCTTCCAGACCTGCCCATGCAGTGAACGCTAACAGTCCTTCCTGGAGCGAGTGTTGTCCTACAGGACCCAGCTTGATGGTGGCACATGGGCTTCTACTTCTTCCAATGCTGTGCTGCACCTCAGAGACTGAACTTTGCCTTGTCTGAGAACAGTGGTAGCACCAGCCCAAAGGCCCCTCTTGCCTAGGGCCCTTTCTCCAACACTAGCTTATACCTAGGGAAGGATAGAAAAAGAAGATAAATGCATAGTACTTCTCCCAGCACTTGCCCAGCCCCCAGCTGGTCTTCCTGCACTAGACATCACCTGCAGAGTGTGTAATTTCCAGTGCGTTTCTCTTCCATGATCTTCCACTGATGTTGATGCCCTTTCTCAAGGAGTTCCACAGCACCACAACATGTTGCTTGAAAGACTGCTTCCTCCCTTCTACCTCAACTTACAGACTTTGCTTCATGCTGCTGCTTCTCAACTGGGAGAAGAATGAGCAATCCCTGCTCACCCTCCCTGTGCTGCTCATCTTTTTGTGGAGCTCTCAGCTACCCCTCAGGTGTCTCTTCCTGCTCTGACTGTTCATGAGCAGTAGCTACAGCTCAGCCGTATGGGTGAGAATTGCTGCGGCCTGCAGAGTCACCTGAGTACAGCTGTAGTCTTGCGAGAGCCTCCCAATACTGCGGAATTTATCTTCCCGGCACACCTGCAGAGCTAAGAAATCCTGCTACCCCTACGCTAACGAGGTACAGCACGGCCAGATAGCAAAGGCTTCCCCGACACAAAAGGAGAGGTTGAAAACCAGGGACTGAGCCTGCACCTCCCTGTCCCCATCTGAGAGCTTTGCTAAGCTCACCCAACCAGCCGACCAAAATCTCTGTTGTCATTACAGCGACCGCCCCAGTGATGCTGCGGTTTGAGTGGCGGCTCTGAGCATCACCTGGGGTTGTCGTCTGGCTCAGGCGCCTGCGGAAAGCCAGCTGGAGAGAAGCCGCGTTTCACGAACAAAGGGAAGGACGGGAGGGAGGCAGGGGAGCAGCTGAGCGGCGGAACTGTTTGTGCAGCCATAGTCACACCATAATCAAGGCAACAGCTCCTGGAAAACAACCCTTGTGCCAGCCTGGCAAACAGGTCCCAGCGACTAGAACTGCTCAAAGCTCAAAGCAAAGCTGCCTTTTCGGGGGACTTGCTCCCCTGAATGGCAGGCTCTGGCTGCCCATGGGCCCAACACTTTTCTCCTTTTTGTCTATGGCAGAGCTGCTCCCTCCCAGTTTTAACTTTATATCTATTTGCCTTTTTAAAATATTTTCTTAAAAAAGAGAGGAAGTCCAGTTGGTTTTGGCAGTTTGGGAAAGGTCCCTCCCACCAGAAACGGAAGAAAGTGGAGGATGGAGGAAGGCCAGGAGGGAAGGTGTCACAGCCTTGCCC
Organism: Bucorvus abyssinicus; assembly: GCA_009769605.1. Classification (NCBI taxonomy): domain Eukaryota; kingdom Metazoa; phylum Chordata; class Aves; order Bucerotiformes; family Bucorvidae; genus Bucorvus; species Bucorvus abyssinicus. The sequence goes on along the minus strand of CM020041.1, from coordinate 19,893,701 downwards.
AGGGCATCCACTGCTCCCTGTGAGGTGGCCGTGGTCCCAGTACCCTCCAGCTGTGACATCTTCCTCTGCCCATGTTTCCCTCACTGGACTTCCTCCAGCTGCCCCTGTGCAGGGCCAGAAGCACCGTCTGTGACGGGGGACAGCAGATAGACTCGACGCTCGGCTCTGGGGCACCAGCAGGAACCGGGATGCCAGCTGAGGGCAGGAGTGGTGGAGCGTGGGGCCAGACCCCGTAACCCACCCGAGCCAGACCATGTGCCTCAACGTTGTGTGTGGTCCAGGTGGACACTGGGGCACCCAGGGATGCTCATCTCTGTCACCAGGAGAGAATTTGCCACCCCCAGCGTTCAGAGATGCTCAAGTGCCATTCTGGGAGCACAAGCAGGGACTGGGAAGAGAGCATGAGCCAGGCATCCTCCCAGCAGCTGAAGCAGGTGGGAGAGACAAGCCAGACTTTCTCTCTCTCTCAGCCCTGTCCCACACACACACTTCAAATGAGAGATGCAAAGACCTCTGTTCCCCGGCCGGCCTCCCCCTCCCTCGGTACTGCTTCTCTCCCTCCCTCAGCAGCTCAGCCCTGCATCCAGGTTTACGTATAAATAAAGAGCGAGTGATGAAATCCACCCTGGGGTCTCTCCTGACTCCCACTTGTCTCCCTAATTGGAAAGTCTGCCAGCAGGAGATGTTGCAATGAGCCAAAGCAGAACCAAACTCCCTTTACCCCGGGCAGAGATGGCGGGTGGGGTCAGGTCCCCAGCCCAAACCACACCAGCAGGGAAGGACACGGGGCAGATTTGCACAGACTCAACCAGGCTCTGGTTCTCCATCAGGCTGTGGCAGCTTCACCACCCTGCTGTGCCCGCAGAGAAGGGACAGGCACATCAGAGAGGTTGGTGCAGCAGCTCATCCCTCAGGGCAGAGTTAGTCTAGCACTGTGCAAGCCCTGACCACTTGATGCCAAAAGGGAGGGACTTCAGGCCAGAGATGTGATCTCTCTGCAGCACTAGGCAGGTGTGTGGCTCAAACACCTGCATCTTCCGAGAAAAGACACCCGATTTTGAGGTTCCCCCACTTGCTCTGTGCTCAGGAGAGGGGTTTCCCCAATGCACACACAGGTCCCATCAAAACGCCACTGACCTGCAGGGACCCTCCTCCTTTAGATTATTCAGCCTAGAAAGAATGAGGACTCAGACCCTCATCTTCATCTCCTTCCTGGAGGGGAAAACTGACCCTCACACCTTGGGTCCTCTGTTACTGCCAGCCAAGCCCTGTATCGCAAACGGTGTTTCTCACTGGGGTGGCAGCACCACTTTCCATGGAGACAAAGTCCACACGCTGCACCAGGCTACAAACATGTATAGCAAGAGCCAAGAACCACCTGGCACTGTGAAAGACAGCTAGAAACCTCCTCCACCAAACCCCCATTGACTGTTTGCTGCCCACTTTAGTTTTTGGAGGCCCTGGAGGCACAAGCGTGGCCTCCAGTAAAACTGCTTCAAAAGCAGCCATGATCTCAAAACGAGCAGATCAATGTCCCAGGGCTTTACATTTCCTGAGAAAATAACAGAGTTCTGCTCCTGGTGTCACGGAGGTTTGTTATCCACTTCAGGATGCCATGTTCACTCTGAGATGAGGGGCTAAGTGCTGTACAGATTGATTATTCTTCTGATCTAGCATCAACCAGCCTTGATGAGCAGATGGGGAAGAAGAACAATGAAGGAAGAGGAACAAGGTATGGTTAGATAACGCCATCTAGATAACACCAAACCAAGAACAGAGTCAAAACAGGCACCCTGAGCTGCTGACCACTGTTCTTGGGCAGAACTGATCTACTCCCATGAAGGGCAGGGAAGAGATGATGCTTTCTCCATCAACATTCATCAAAATGTCTGATGGACGTAGAACCAGATAACTGGGAAGTTAAACTTTTTCAAAGAGAAATTTTCTTTCCTGACCAGCTCTCTAAATGGAAAACAATCCTGACCTATGAAATACAGTATTATTGCTCATGTTGTCAATTAAAACATCAACCGCCCCAGCCAATGGTTTATGCCAGAACACCAGGAAAATCAGGAAGCTCGCTACTTTGATCACGATGTTTGGAGCAAGAGCCGAGGTGATGCAGAAGACTCGTTTGCATGCCCTGTACACATCAACGTTTCTTCTGTGGCCTTTGGAGGGTTTGTCTTAGTCATTCCCATGAACAACTCTCCAAGATCAGACAGGACCTAGCAAAGGCACCGTCATGGCTGTACTATTTTCCCGGTGAGGTACCACCAGCTGAGTGTTACAGACTCTTCCTCTTACTAATCCTACCTCCTGCAGGCACTTAGCAACTAATCTGGATTACCTACTTCTGCTGTTCTGTGGCAAAAAAACCCGCATTGTTTCAAGTCCTGTGGGCTCACTCCAAGGCAGCGGCCTGTGGGAACATCCCCTTGTCTTCCTAATTTGATTTAGGTTGCTCCTTTGCCAAGAACCCTCAAGTCTTACGCGTAGTGAAGTGGGGCGCTGCGCGGGCTCCAAACGCTCTCTAGCCAGGGATATTATCCTGTCGCAGCAAACCACCCTCAGACCAGGCTTGCAGCAGCAGGATTGTTTGGTGGTGCCTTGTTAACAGATGCCTTACGGAAATGGAGGCAGCACGATGCTGACCCACAGCATGGAGCTGGAAACGCCTTCCGGGTCTGATCCAGACAGGAGCTTTCTACTTCAGAGCATCCCTTGTCAGGCTTTAGCCAGCCCAGGTCACTGCGGGTCAGAGCATTCAGACAGACCAAGCCCAGTTGACTTCACCAAACACTGGAGCAAGCCTTTGTCTCCAATCGCCCCAGAAGCAATCAGCAGGCATTAGGAGTCCCGGAGCTTTGCAAGCCGAGTGGGCCCAAGCTTGTGCATATAAAAGTCCCAGGGTATGCCAGTCTTGGAGCTATTTTCCCAGCCCTCCTCCAGATCCTTGCCTGCGACCATCATTTGCTAGATGGGATGTGCAGACCTGCCCTCAGCGCTCAATGCAAGGTCACCATGATACCGCCCACCTGTCTAAGGCCTTTGTGAACCTCCTTACATCCTTCTCTCCAGTCTCGTCCATGAAGCCTCTTGGCTTTATTCACCTTTCTGGTCACTGCTGGGCTCTTGAGCAGAGGTCCTCATTCAGTTGACACATTCAGTTGACCTGATTCCTGGGAGGTTACAGCCAATTCAGAAGCCCTTAGCACAGAGGCTCGGGATGGGCTCTGCCTCCCTCTCACCTCCACCACTATCTGCTTGTGCTCATATCTCACTACGCCCATCTCCAGTTCCTTGGCATCCTGCTGATTCCCCACCAGCGTGCACAAGTCTGCCTGTTCTGCATGGCATCATCTTATTTGCAACACGGGTGCTGAGCCACCTCCGTAGGACACAGAGCTTGGCTGCGTAAGCAAGATCCGCAGCACCTCTCACTCCGCTCAGCCTGACCACCCCACTGAGCCTGACCCTTACAAGTTTTGAGCACATTGAAAGGGCACAGTCTTGCTCCAGTCTGCTCTCCATGGTCTCTGACGTCCGTCATCTTGGTGCACATGAGACTTTTCACAGATGCCACTGAGTTTCACAGAGGAGGATTATTCCCAGGGAATCTCATTTCTCACTTCCACTCACACATCCTGGTGACCCCTTAGTGAGGACAGCAAAAGAGCCTCTCCAAGGAGCTAGGATTAGTGCGGCAGATTGTACGGCCCAGTTATACTAGGATGGTGTAAACATTCATTCTGCAAGCTTCTCTTGGGAAGGAGCAGCCTGGCTTTGTGAGAGGGGTGACCTGCTCCAGAAGGACGGATGCTGGTGGCTGTACCTAAAGACTTCAGCTTGTTCACTGAGCTGGGAAAGACAAAGACTCCAGCTTGTCCCCAGCAGCAGGGTCATGCTGGTCATGGTGCCAGGATGCCACACTGCAGTACAGCTGCTCCTTGGAAAACCAGTTCATGTGGGGCTTGTGGTGCTTGCAAGAGTTCAAAGCTGGTTTCACAAAAGTTTTTCCACCTGCCTGCCAACCCACTCCCCCCTCCCCAGGCACCCTCCAGCCACCACTACTTCATACAGCCCCTTGCCCATCCTGCTGAGCCAGCAGCACAGGTGAGGTGCGGCTGGATTGCTCTGACTCTTCCAGACACTGCATCAAGCTCCATCCAGCTATTGTGAGCTCTGCCCTGGCTGTTTCTGCTCTAGTGCCTCCTGCAGCGGGGCAAGCAGTGGATCTCCTTGGCAATATGCCACTGGCAAGCAGTAAAGCTGGAGGACAATTATCTCTGCTCTACAAGGATGAAAGAAATTTCTGGTGGTGGGGCAGCACCTTGCTGTGGACCTGGGTATCTCTGTTGCCTCTGGAGTCTTTGTCAGAGCAGCCTAGAAATCCGTGAGGAAATGGTCTTCCCTTCAGCACTGCCCCGAGGAGTTCCCGGGTGCTGACCGAACGACATCAGGTGGGTCTCCTTCCCTCCAAGCAGGGCAGCCAGCTTCTCCAGGCAGCACTTCAGAGCAGCTGAAGCAGCTTCTCCCTCCCGGTCACCCTAGAGAAGAGCTGACCTCCTTCAGAGTGGAAGCACCTCACCAAGCTAAAATTAGGTCTTCCAAATATCCTGTCCTCTCCCTGTGGCCCCAGAGGGACAACACTTGGGATGGCAGCCAACACACTGTCTCACAGGGAAGGGAAGCCCCACGTTCCTCCTTCCCACCGCAGCGCATCCCGCCCTGGCCTCCACACAGCCCCAGCTCTGCATCGCCTGCCTGGTCCGCAGGAAAGGATGCACCAGGGCCGGTGAGTAAACCGGGCAAAGCAGCCCAGGCCAGTGCACGCCAAAGGGATAATCTTCTTGTGCTTGTGAAGCAAGACAACAGCCTGTCTGCGTGGTGGGGAAGGACCAGCCGGGACCGCTGCCTCCCCTCCGCATTACAGCACCCGGGGCTGCAGCCCCAGGCAAATTCTCTCCTTGCTGGATAACTCACATGTAGCTTACTTGCTCCATATACTCAGCTGTTCCTCTGATATGGTGCCAGTCTCAACACATGGAAACCAGGCCCTCAAAATCTTCCATAAGCTCAAGCAACTTTACATTAGCACATTGTCTACAATCTCGAAGCCCACAGGCTGAGACCGGCGAGCCTTCCATAAAACACCCAGTAAGGTACTGGTAGCTTTGCACAAAGCAGAATGAAACGATGGAGTAGTCCGTCTTTCCAGCTATGACATTTTTCTTGGCTGAATAAACGTTTTATTTAATGGTAGCATTAACTTCGGTGCCACCTGTTTTATTCCTGTGTCACCAGGACCTGGAAGGAACGCTTTTCTCACAGCTTTCGATGCTATTTGCGAGGAATCCTCTCCTAATTGCAGCTCTGCTGTGGTAACATTTCCAGGAATTTTCGTCAGAGCATTCAACATGAACTCTTGGTTTCTGGGAGTTTTCCTCCTCTACGAAACTCATGCTATTCTTCTCCCAGTGCTAGCGAAAAATCAGAAGGGAAAGGGGATATAAGAGCGTTCAACACCTTCATGAATGAATTTCTGCAACATTTTTCATTTTGGGACTATTCACTCCCCATGACTAATTCCTTCTTTCTCCTCTTTACGAAGACACATTTGTTCCCTTCAAGACCACTTTCCACCCCACCCCTTCCTCAAACTCTAGCCCTACAGTCCACAAGCAAATATGGAAAACCATCCCTGCTCTCCTTCTGGCAGCGCCGTTGATGGAAGAGAGCTAGGCAAAGACCTGGCTCCAGGTCCAGTCTGGCAAAAGATGCCCCCTCCCCAGTCTCCTGACAAGTGGCTGAGTGACGAAGGCTCTCAGGCTGCTCCCAGGCAAAGTCCTGGCCAGCTGTCAGCAGGGTGTCGAGGATTTCACTCAGCATCTCCTCGACAAGCCATTGCCCTGTACCCCTGGACTCAGCCCTGACTGTTGCTGGTGGGCAACAGCAGGGTCTTGAGACCCTGGGGCAAGTTCTCTCTGCCCAGCAGGACACAGAGGCAGTGAGACCCCTACCAGTGCTGGTGGGGCTGCTTGAGGTGCTCAGCACCATAGAAGGCAGGTCCAGCTCAGAGACGTCTCCTTGCCCCACAGATGGAGTCCCCTGTCACCAGGCCAACAAAAACGTCCCTAAGGTCAGATGTGGCTTGACCCACCTGGCTGGTTCCCATGACTTGGCAGCAGATGGCTCCCACCATCCTGCAGTCTCCACTCCCAGCAGACCCGCTCCCCGCTCCACCTCCCTTCTCCCAGCTTCTTGTCCCACTGCTGGTGGATGTTTGCAGATGGCTCATCCCGCCCCTGCCCTTCCCAGCTCACCTGGAGTCCCTCCTACCCTCTCTGTCTGGTCACCCGCACCAGCACTCTCTGTGCTGTCCCCAGCACCCTTCGTGGGCCAGCCTTGAGCGCGTTCCAGCTCCTGCTGCCTTTCACTGTCTCTCCCACAAAACCCTTGGCCCAAAGCCCCACGGGCAAGGCCAACCCTGTGGAGATAGCTGTCAGCACAGCCCGCATGGACTGGCAGCTCTCCCTGGAGACAGGTTTCCCAGGGGGAGGAGAGGGAAGGAGATGCCAGTCTGCTCTTGCCTCATGTCAGGATCCTCTGCCCTCATCCCGGCGTCATGCAGCATCTGCACACCCCGAGCATCCCCTGCACCGTCCCTGGAGGTACAAACTGCACCACCGGCCCCCAAGGCCTTGCATTTCTGTTGCTCTGCCTGGGGACATCTTGCTTGTTCTTGTTACAAACCCCTTCCCTGCAAGATGCCAGCCCGGCTGGGACTCCCATCCCCATCCCTTCATGCCACGCAGCGGGTGAGGACAGGGCTACCACGCAGGGAACCCCATCCGGCCTGGCACTGCAGAGCAGGGGGCTCTGAGGGCAGGCAATGGGGTCTCAGATTCTGATTTCTCTGCCCTTGGGAAGCACATGTGGAAAAGTCTGAGGAGCTGTTTGGACTCTCCATCCCTGTAGGAGGGTGTGGGTGAGACTCTTGGTTCCAAGAGAGGTCCATGGCTTGTCCTTTTTGGCCATTTATGACTTGGACCACGTCGCGTTTCTAAGCTCTTCCTAAGCCGGCAACTTTGGTTTTTTTTAAAAAAAAAAGCGCGTTGATTTTCTCCCCTTCCCTCACCCTCCCAATCTCCACCCTGCGATTTGTGGCCTGGCCTGAAGATGGTGAACGAGCAGCAGTGCTCCACTGTGCAGCCAGGGCTGAGCCACCTCTCTGTCAGCCCAGGTCCCCCTAAAATGCCCAAGGGCCCAGGCAGGTGGTGAGGGGGGGGTCAGCATCATCCTGCTGCACCAGGTCAAGCGACCTCCCCATGGTCTCCTGCTTCATCTATCCCAGCTTCCCAAGAGGACACGACCCGGGAAAAGGGAGAGGGGCGATGGTGTGGCCCTTTCAGCCCCCACAAAGTTGTTTTCTGCTCCCTGCTGAGCTGCAGGCTTGCAGCATGAGCCACCGTGTGCCCCACTGCAAAAAGGGCTGGGAGCCCTTTCCCAGGGTGCTGTGGGGTTGAATATAGCAGATAGCATGAGGTTCCCAGAGCAGGTAACATCCCCCTAATTAAGATAAATACTAATTAAGTCTGGGACTTTCAAAGAAGCCCTGGGAGTGGACTCCAACTCCTGTTGAATTTCAATGGAAATGAGACACCTGACTCCAGAAAAACCCAGTCCCTGGTGCTGAGCTTAAACGGGCCCGTCTCTAACGTTGATATATTGCCGCTCTGCAAGTCGTGAGTGCCTTCCCGTACACCCGAGCACAACGTCGATGTCCTGGAAATGCTAATAAGCAGCTTTAGGAGGGCAGCAGCGAACAGGCTCCGACTCAGATGCCCGTGATCATCCTGTGCTATTAAACATTATGGACAAGCTTTGAGCAGAGCTTACCCGTATTGCGCACGAAGCTCTGGCTGAGCCCCAGGTGCTTTGTGCATCCCTGTTACGAACCGAGCTGCCGCCTCCTCCTCCTCGCCTTCCTCCTCTCCAGCTTTGGAGAGTTTTTCCTTGCCAGTCCCAATCCTGCACTGTCTGGAGACCTTTACCAGGGTGAGCAAGGTGGAGAGACAGTGTACACCTCAGAGCTGGCTCAGCAGGGAGCTGTGCGTGCTGGGAGCAGCCTCCCGAAGACCACCAAAGGACGGCAGCAGGAGGCAAGCACTTCCTCCTGTGAACGGACCCCTGGGCAGCTGCAGAGGGCTGGAGGGTCTGCAGCCCCCCATTAGGGTGCCCATCCTGTGCTCGTGCATCCTTCACCTACCCTCCCTTGTCTGGCGGAAGGTGTGGGCCACCCCTGCCAGGACCACACCGTGGGGGCTGTGCTGTGTGGCCATGGCAGCAGGAGCTGTTCGGGGAGGTGGGGGGATGAAGCACTGGTGTAGGGATGCAAAGCTTGGGATGGTCAGTGTCGGTGATGCAGGAGCATGGACGGGCAGCGCTGAGCTGGGGCTGCGGAGCCATTTGGGAACGCCAGACCGTGAGACCCCTCCGCAAGGCACCACGTGTCCAGCTGGCTCAGACCCAGCATTGTGACGGGGTGGACTTTGCAGGCCTGTTGCCAGCCCAGAGGGCTGAAAAACACAACCTCTCTGTCCTCCTGTCCTGCTCGCCAGCGCCTGTTTCAAATTAGCATTTCCCCTGCCCCCACCTCCAGCCACTCGGGCAAATCCCCTCAGCCGCCTGCCAGCGGTGCCGGGGCGAGACGCCACCGGCCCGGGAGCCCCACTTGGTTTCCAAGGACTTTCCCAAGTCTCCGGTACACTTTAGCAATTAGAGGGTTAAGTTTCCTCCCGGCCTCGCTGCATTAACTGGAAAGGAATGAAGTGTCAGGCATGTTCTCACCACAGCAGGCTGTTGGAAAGCAACTCCCTTCTCCACGCACACACACCTCCCACTGCTGCGACCAAATTATTTTCTATCCTCCAGAGACCCAGTATGCCAGACAAAATCTGCAGCATGACTCTGATTCATTGCAAAAGGATGCAGATGTAATATTCCCTTTTTTGCCGGGGCTTCTCGCACGCTAATTCACACGGCATCTCGCCGGTTCGAGTTTTACAGCTCTCCTTCGCTCTTTATTATTTTTTTTCGGAGGGCTCTGACGCCCCTCACTGACCCTTGCCCCGCGTCCTTTCTCCCAGCACCACCAAAATAAAGACACTAAGCCTCCCATCTCCAGCGTGCAAATAGGCAGCTCTCCCCAACGTGCTAATTAGCCGAGGGTTTGGAAGTAAATAGGTATGATTGGTGGTAATTTCCTGGCTGAAGGGGTAATTATTTGTTTCAAACAGGCTGCAAAATAACCCCTGTAAGGTGAGATAGGAAACTAAATTCAAAAGAGGTTTCCTATTCCCACTAAGCAGGATTGAAAACTGGTTTGAAATTCCTTTTTTTATTTATAGTACATGGTATCCATGGAAACCTACAGAGGAGGTCATGGTAGCTAGGCCTCCGTTTCACCCTGCTCAGGGGATTACCGTTGCACAGTGCTACGCAGCCGTGTAAGAAAGTAGATTCACAATTCCCCGCAAATAGCTCCCCCTCCCCGCCAGCCCCCAGCCCCAGCCTTCCTGGAGGGCTGCAGGAGAGCTTTCGGGAGCCTCATAAATCTGCCCCAAGGTGGGAAAGCGATGGGAACTCTGCCTCCAGCATCCCCCAGAAGCAGGAGGCTGGAGCGCGCGCGTGCGCGCGAGCGCGGGCTCCCCGCGGTACCCTGCTGGCAACACGCTGCGGGACGGAGCCGCTCATGGCGCAGCAGCGGGAGGCTCTTCCCCTCGCCTCGGCTCGCATCCCCGGCTCCCAACCCCGCACCAAGGCAGGGAGCACCCCGGCCAACTTTTCACTCGGCTCACCCCAGTGAGGAAAGCCCAAGCCTGGTCCAGACCCCAATTCCCACTTGCAAGCAGTGATGTGCAGCTGGACATCCTCCGTGTCTGCCTCTCCCTGTTGTTCTCAGGAAAGCCTTTGCACTAAAGGAAGAGGGGACAGTGTGGGGAAAGGGACGCCGCAGAAGTGACCGTGGGTTTTGGCTGGATCCCGGGGGCGTGGTGTGGGCACTGCTCCCCTCATTAATTTCAGCGAGGTAAAAAAAGGCTGTTCCTCATCTTCAGGAGTTATTCGGGCTCTCCCAGGCACAAACCTTTTGCCGCTGCAGACAGGAGCGACTCCACACTGCAGTTTGGCTGCGTGTGATTTAGCAGGAGAGAGCGATCGTTACTTTTTATGCCGTATGTAAAAACCCAGTTACAGCCCGTGGAGCGGCTGATGCTCTGTAAACAGTCAGCGGCAGCAGCGAGCGAGCGGTGCAGGAGTAGGTGCGCCCTGCCAGCTCGCTCCCCCGTGCTGGCAGGGCCACAGAGGCTGGATGTTCCCTGGGAAGGCAGAGGTGGAGCACGGAGCGGGTCCACCACCGTTTTCCACCCCAGCCGAGCCTGCTGCCCAGCCCTCCACGCCACCCCCTTTAGCTCTTCACGCTCGGCCCCACCAGTGCACAGAGCAACGTTACGCCCGTGACCTTCACTAATTCACTCTCCCTCTCCATGCCGCCTTTCCTCTGCTCGCAGAAAGACGCGCTTTTCCACACAGCATAAATATAGCCTGTGTAAGGCGTTGCCAGAGGAAGCTGCAGGGCCAGCAGTGCGCAGGCAGGCAGAGGGACCGGCTGCTCTGCGCCAGACCCTGGCCCTGCTCACACCACCCCTTGCTGGGAGCTCCCAGACCATCCTCTGACACCACCCAGACGCCCTTGGCCTCCTTAACATCTCAGCCTCTTCCCCTGCCACTGCCTTGCTGTGGACTCAGCCTTCATGTGGCGAAATCCAAGCGGTGGAGGTCAGGCACAGGGAAATGCTGCCTTATCAACCTTCTCCACAAAACCGAATGTTTTTCCGCTCTGTTTAGGGAAGCTGAAGGCTGACAGCAGCAAAATTAGGTGAATTGCGAGGCAGATTTTTGAGACTTTCTAAACAAAGAACTGTCCAAAAAAATAATTTTCATGTCATTTATGAAAATGCTTCTGGTTTGAGTATCTGTCAGTGGGAAATAGTCCTGGAGCTGTTACCATCATGAGAAACCGAATCACTCACATCAAACCAACTTTACGTCACCAAAAGCCATGTCTTGGTAGAACACCTCCACCTGCTCTTCTCTTTCAAGCCCTTGCCTAGATGCTTCCTCAGCCACCCTTCCAGCTGCCATGTGCACGGCACTCTATGATGATGGCCACCCTCATTAGGCTTCAAGCCAGTACTCTGGTGTTTTCTCATTTCCCATCACCATCCCCAACGCGCCCCCCAGCCCTGCCCCTGTTCTTCAAGTCCTTTCCTAAGCCTGCCCTTTGCGAAAAGGAGAGCAGCCAGGGAGCATCTCATCTGCTGGGAAAGGCTTCAGCTGGCAAAGGGGGAAGCCACCGCCCGTGAAGTAAACCTCTGGGCACACCTCGTGGATGATTTGAGGAGGTGAATTGCACCCTAGAAGTGTCCTTTTCTCCCTACCAGTGCCTACGAACACTGCAGACATCAACAGGTAGTCAGGATGAGTCCAGCCCTGCTCTGTCAAGTGACCAGCCAGTGCCCCCATGCTCCACGTCAGGCTTGCCTCATCTGCCCTCCCTCCCTCGGGGAGCCTCGCTGTTCCCCAGATCGACGTAAACTCCACACCTGCCCCAAAGGTCTTTTCTCCCATTCAGTTCATCCCCAGGGCTGGTGGTTTTCCAGTGCTCACCACAGTTTTGTGCCTACCTTGACACATGCTATGCTGTCACAAGTGCAGTCAATCAATCTTGCCTCGGCCAATAGGCAGGAGAGAAGTAATGTTTTTCCTACTCCCCCAGCTCTCTTCTCCTCCCGTTCTCCATCAGGCACTCGGCAAGTTCACAAGGGCAGCCAGCTCTCGGTTTCCTTGGTCACGCACAGCAGCTTGCCCTCCCAGAGTAATAAAAACAAATGACACGTTGCTGCTTGTTGTTGGAGATGTTACTGGGCCCCTCCATGGACAGGAGGTTTTGGGGGAAGGAAGCGTTTGCGTTTTTAGGTTCCTTCTTGAGCAAGTGGAAGAAAAGTTGTCAGTAGATGTTAGATGTCAGTAGACGTAATGCCAGAGTCAGCTGAAAAGGGTGAGAAAAGATTGAGGTGTACTGAGGGATGCAAGGCTGCGGGTGAGCTTGCTTGTAGATGCCGGAGCTGGTGAAACAATCCTGGATCTGATTATCCAGGAGCAAGTGAGATCCAAGAGGTGCCTGTGCCAGGGCCTGATGACTGCCAGAGGGGGTGCAAGTCCCCAGCCTGTGATGCTTCCCCGCACTCCCTGCTCCCAGCACTGAATTTAGTGACCTTGATGTGTGGACACTGGGTCTGCTAAGAGGAAGAACAGATTAACCCATGAGGGACATGGCTGTAGCCAAGATCTGGCCTACGTCCACTCGCAGCGTATCCACGTTTTCTCCTGGTTCCCATGGACAAGCGCTGGCCCATGCACGTGTGCACACGCACTTAACTGGGAGGGGCCCTGGGACACCCAGCAGAGCTGGAGCTTGGGAGTTCAGGGGCTGCTCATGCCGAGAGCCAGGTCTTCCTTAGCCCACACGTAGCTCAGGGTGATCGAGACCCTGCTAAGCTGCCCCGGTGACCCAGGAGCCCTGTGCCATCAATCCTGCAGGCTCTACATCCCATCCCACGTCGAAGCCACCAGGCAGTCTGCCCAAGGCCACTGGCCCTGGGCCTCAGAGAACTGCCCACCTCAGGCTCTGGCTGCCCTCCCGGGCACAGCGGCAGCCAGCAGTGAGCAGCACCGTGCCTGAAGCACTTCACCATCTGGTTGCTGATTCAGAGGCCAGCCCCCATTCCCTGATGTTCCAAAGGCTGCAGGAGGGGAGGACTCGCAACACCTCTAGCTTTGCTTCTCCCTTTTTTTCCTATTTTTATTAGCTGGGAGACATTCCCATCCATTTTATAGCTCTGAATTCGAGGGTGATCAGATGAAAGTGCAGTGGGGCTCCAGCATGGGTAGATGAGCAGCCATAAGGTCAAGGAAGACACCTGAAGGAAAAGTTTCCAGCTTTCACAGCCCTAAAGATTGTCCCATAAAATTACTCATAAAATTAAAGTGGGTTTTGGGTTTCAAAGTCCTGAGAAACTCGAAATAGTCATCAGTCGATTCTGGTATATGGGAAGCCTCAAACCTCTGCTTATTGAAGCAGAGGTTAACACTGTGCTGTAATATCTGCTGGGGGCAGGAGAACTCAGCTGAGGTGGCAGCATCCAAGCCAGCTCGGAGGTTGTGGTTTGGGCAGCGGGTAATGAGTTGTTTTCACTGTTAAAACACCTAGCTGGATCCAAACTGCATTGGTCAAATTCTTCCCGATAAAGCGCAGAGCGACTTTCTGAGACACTTCCGCAGGATTTATGAGGACTGGGTCCGCTCCAGTCTTCTTCCTGTATCAAAGTGATGATTTAACTAATTGATGATCTAATTTCAGGCTGGAACTGAAACTAACCTGCTGCTTTGTGAATGTGACCTTGGTACTGACTAACGGCAGCGGCGGTTGGTGTTAGTTTAATGGCATCCACAACGGCTTTTGCTCTGGTGATCACCTTCCTGGCCTTTGCTTTTGCTTTTTAGAGATCTATCAACAGCATCAGTAAACGGCGAGTGTGAGGGACAGAGACTCAGGCAGCTCCCAGCACCTCTGGTGGGGGGAGCCCCTGGCTGCAGATGTCACTGTCATACCTTCGGCAGCAGCCGCCAGCTTCTAACCAGGCAGGGGAGCTGATCTTGCTGAAAAATACCCCAGGAAAAACAAGGGAAGGTTCTGCTCGGCGGCAGCGACAAGGTCACGCAAACGCGTGGGTCAGCACAAGATGGAGGGAGAGGCTGTGTTGGGGGAGCCGAGAGCCACCCCAGGCCGGCAGCGCCAGCGTGGCCCTGCGCTCTCTGCCTGGCAGAAGGCAGCGGCCGCAGGGACTGCGACCTCCAACCCGCCCCGTGCCTTGCTCACGTCCATCGAAACAGCGCGCCAACGAGTCTGTGGAGCAGGGGTCGAAGAGCGACCGAGGCATCTGTCAGCACATGCTCAGACAGCCTCGGCACACACCTCGCACCCCCACTCTCACGCATGTGCACACATGTTAACGCACACGCAAATGCATCCTTTATGCATGTGAACACAGGTACTCCCACATGCCAACAGAATTGTGCTCTCAGGCACACAGGCTGCCCAACCAGTGCTCCCCACACCCCTTCCACAGCCGCCCTGCGGGAGCCACAGCCCCATGCTCCCCACCTCCGCCCTGCGCCAGGGCCAGTGATGCCCCACGGGGCTGCCTGGCTGCTCCTGGCTGATGCCAGACCAGCACCAGGCATTTCCCAGAGCCTCATGCCAAGTGCCAAGTGCAGAACCCCATCAGTCTCCTCAGGCCAACCAGCAGAACCATCTCCCATCACCACCCAGCAGCTCTTCTTGTCTCAGAGGGGTCAATGCTTTGGGACAAGCAAGAGGCAATAAGCAGCGCAGCAGAACCTGCGTGAGCTGGGGCTGCGTCATCCTGCTGCGTGGTGGGATGGAGGAGCAGAGACTGCAGGAGAGGGCAACTCGGAGCTGGTGTGGGTCTGTGCGCACGTGGCTGGACACTGCCAGTGGATACAGCATCCTGACCTGCTCCTCTTCACGAAGAGCCACCCCACGCTTGTGTTACTGCACACGAAACAAAGCCGTGCTCTGGGTTCCCAGCGCTGCCACGGCCCCCTGTGCAGCCTCCGTGCTGCCTGAGCCCTCCCAGCACCTCCTGCCTCAGTGGACAGCATGCGCAGGGATCAGTCCTCACGACCTGGGGAGGCAAGCCATACAGCTTTGGAGTGGGAAATGGACGTTATTCTCCATGAGCAGTCACTGTGGCTGCTGGCGTGGGCAGGCTGTGGCTCGGGGCGCTGCAGGAAAGGCAGGCAGGATAGGGGCTGCTGTGCACAGCCAGTGGGTAGGATGACAAAACCTCATTTCATATAAGCCAAAGCGCAGAGCCCCTCTGCCTGCTGTGGGAGCTCGGTCCTGCGTGGCTGCAGAGCTGCCTGCCAGCCGCCCGCCCTGCCAGCAGGGCCAGCGTCCCTCCCCGGGGCTCCTGCGGCACGGTGCGGGCAAGGTGAAACCAGCTCAAGCTGCAGAGATCGCCGCTGGGGCGGGGGGATGGCTGCAGGCTAATAATATTCCGTGTCTCATTATGCCGTGTATTAAGCTGAAATTTGCAGATGCTCTAATCACCGCGAGGCATTCTGCGCACACACAGCCTCCCTCCAGCCAGGCAGCTCTCTGCAAACACCGGAGGAGAAGCCCCGCTAACCGTCCTGCCACATGGTGTCCTGGAATCTTTACAGACCATTTCACCTTCACAAATAGCCTTGGAAATGTCTGCGCATCGACAGCCCCTGCGGTAGCCAGATAGCACAGCCGCCTCCTCTGCAGCTCCCCCGGCCCCTCTTAAGCTTTTTCCCATCACGCCATGCAAATGCGAGGCTCCGGAATTTACACCGGGGCTGGGTAAAGCACCTCACGTCGAATGTGATCTGCGCCCCAGGCTCACAGGAAACGTGAACTGTGTTTTATAGAGGTTGAGGGAAGCTCCTGCCTGAATGACTTTTTTTTTTTTCCCCTCTCTGTGTCTTCTTTTTTATTTTTTTAAATGATTTTCTCTTCCCAGATCTCTGCCCTTTGCCCTCCCGCGATCAAAGGGGACATGCATTCAAGTGCCGTGGGAATACTCGCCCTCGGGTATTCTGGGCAATCTCACGAGAAAAGCTACTTTTTCCCCAGAGGTAGAGGAACGCGCATGAACCGGGGTGTGGGAAGGAGGGGTGTGAAGCCTGCGTGTGGGAAGGGAGGAGAGGAGAGCAGCGCAGCTAGGCCAGGGAAGGGTTAATCGGAGACTGTCCTTACTGGTTTTTCCAGGCCTGGCTGCACCAGATTCTTCCATTTCTCTTGGCAGGGATTTAAACCGTGGGGCTGAGCTAAGCGCGTGAGCCTGGAGAGTCCCTGCGCTGGGTAAGCAGGACCCCGAGCGAGACGCTGCAGCTCATTAGCGAAGCAGCGGGCTCGGCCAGGGCGAGCAGGTGCCGAGCAGGCAGCGACAGAGGCAAAACAGAGACGGTCCCACTGTGGAGAGGCAGAAATGCAGCTGAACGGGCAGCCCCTTCCCTCGGCGTCAGCGTCCGGTGCTCTGGGCATGGACACGGTGCTCCGGACATGCACACACACGTGCAGCTCACCGCAAGGAACAAAGCAGAGGGGAACCTCACCCTCTCCCTGCACAGGGCAAAATGTGAGGGCTTGGGAACCAGCCTCATCCCTGTGCTTGGTCCTGGTTTAGGCCACCCCTTTGGACTCAATTCATATGCATTTGGCAGATTTTTCTTGCTGGGGGTGAAGTGGGGATTTGAGAAAACCCGCCTCCAGCCTGCCAGGGAGCCCCAGGCAGGACCATTTGTTGCCCGTCTCTGGGCTGGCAAAATGGGGTGACCTATGGAGCCCCCTGACCAGGGGAAAGGGCTGGGAATCCTTCCCCAAACGAGCACAATGGCTCCTCATCCTGATGGCTTGTCTGGCTCCGCGCTCACAGTTGCCCAGGCGACTGCTCATGGAAAAGCGCGCATGGCCGGAGAGGCTCTGGCTGCTCATCCCAGTGGGTTCTCGCCCCCTACTAGCTCCTGGAGGGGATGGTATTGCCCAGCAGCAAATCTCCTGCATGCAGCCACCGAGGGTGACCCCAGCACCTGCCACCACTCACCTGGACCGAGGTACTGTCCTTTGCAGGTGCCCAGAAACCCAACCCAGATCTGCCATTTTCAAAGAAAACCAGGTTCAGCCAGGAGCCCCCCTCCCATGGTTTGATCAGCATCACTTTGTGCCACCGTCTCCATCCCAGCTGTTCCGTGGGTGTTGTGCCGGGCACAGCACAAATGCTGCCCGTGCCAGCGCAGTGCAGTCAGCGTCTCAGCAATGACAGCAGTGACTCTTTCTTGCTTTCGGTGCTGGTTTTTCCTTCACCTACCACGTTTTTCCAGGTGGAGCCAGAGCTGCCATTCTCCGCTGGTTGTGCCACGGGCTGTTGCAGCAACACTAGGGGAGCAGGAAAGTCACAGGCAGAGAGCGTGGGTGAGCAGCAGAAGTGGAAAGATTCAGGATCTCCCAAGGTCCTGTGAAAATCCAAGTGGGCACCTCCCAAAGAGGCGTCTCAGGTGCTGCCTCTACCCCAACATCCCAGCCCCAGACTGTCACGTGTTACCTGGCTGTCTGTGCCCAGACACAGCACAGTACCAGGCAACTGAATGGCCCTGAAGAGCAGCGGGCTCATGTCTTCCCAAAGACACAACCTTGTCGAGACCAGTCCACTGCCTGCTCAGTGGAGGGTCAGCACCTCCGGGGTGGAGGACTCCAACACCTGCAAAATAGACTGTGTCTCCGTGGGCGCTGGTCAGGGAAGACCTGGCCAAATATATGCCCACTGCAACCCGTTGATGCTAAGACAAGCAGGACAGGCAGCTCTGCGCTGCCTTGTCCCATGGCAGGCATTGACACTGCTGCATGAGAAGGGACAGGAGCCCCTGAGCTCTTGGTGTGGGTCCCACCTGGTGCCTCTGTGACCATAAAATGGAGTAACTCCTTTTGCCCAGTGAGCTTGTCATCCTTCAGGCCAGTGTCTGGAGCGCCCTTGCAGATGAGCTGCAGCCACCAGTGGAGCTGGTGCCAAGCCATGGATGGCAGCTTCACCTGCTCCCTCTCTGCAGGCCACCCTAGCCCTGACATGGCACCTCTCTCTGGGTGTGTCCCTGCTCCTCAGCCACATCGACTCCAGCCAATGTGTCCCCAGATTTCTCCACCTCTGGGGGTGCTCAGGGCATAGCCACAGAAGCAGCCTCAGCATCCATGCACACAGCGATTTGGCAGCAGATCCGGACACCAGCGTGTTCCAGCTTGGACACCCTTGATCCAACATCCGTCCGGCTCAAACGTATTCCTCAGGAGAAGGAAAACAAAAGCAGAGACGATTTAAAAGGAGAACAAACCCCCTCCTTTTGTGGGACCTTGTCCTTGCCCAGAGGAGGAGTCACCTACTGCAGGAGTTTGATTGGGGTAAGTAATAGGACACCTGAAGCTGAGATGACATCTCCTCTGAAGGCTGCATTCACCAGTGGACAGGCCATGTGAAGAAATAAACAGGGAGCCAGAACACTCTGGCAGCTCTTTAAGAGATTGTTAATAATCTGCTGTTCACGTTCCTCAGAGACTGCTGCCATGGTCTGCAGGAACAGACGCTGGCAGCCCTGGTGGGGAGTAACTCCTGCTGTGACAGAGCCTTTGCCTGGCACCAGGCACGAGCCCAACCTTACCTTCCCCAGGCCTTGTCTCATTGTGACCATCAGCCCTGGGGTCCTGCTGAGGGGACCTTGGTGGTCCAGGCAGCACGGAGGAGACATGGATGTGTCCCAGGGCTAGAGACAGCCTGAGGTTTTGCACCCAAGCCCTGAAGGAGCCTCGTGTGTAGGAC
The DNA here is from genome assembly GCA_009769605.1 of Bucorvus abyssinicus. Lineage (NCBI taxonomy): Eukaryota > Metazoa > Chordata > Aves > Bucerotiformes > Bucorvidae > Bucorvus > Bucorvus abyssinicus. The sequence goes on along the minus strand of CM020041.1, from coordinate 19,875,159 downwards.
TGACTGTTCCTAGCATGGACCCAGACCTTGAAAGCAGGAGGGAACTCTGCGGGTGGTGATGACATGCTGTTCCAAACCTGGCAGGGAAGGGTTGTTACGGGACAGGACTGGACCTGCAGCTAATGGGATTGAGAGGACAGCACCTGGAGAGCAGGGCTTCAGCAGGACAGCCTGGGTGGACATTCATCTGTCACCACTGGCTGTTTCTCACACTGCAGCTTGTGAGCCAGCATCTCCAAGGCTGTCCTAAAGCCTAAGCAAATAAGGTCCAGCTCACGTAGTACAAGGGAGAGCGAAATGGAAAATTCAAACTGCCACGTTTCCGTGCAACTCGCCTCCCCAGGTCCAAGTCAGCCTGAATCTGGCCCATCAGCTCCCAGCACTGGGCACAGGGACGAGGGAAAGAGCACGGAGCTTTCCCCCTTTCCCGTAGGCAGAGATCAGAATGTGTCAGGCTGGAAATCTCCCAAGAGCAGCTCCCTCCTGGGCTTCGTGCTGCTTCCTGTTCTTGGGGGCAGGAAATACCAAGCAAACAGCTCCGTGCATGACTTCAAAACTTCCACTTCCAGCACGGCTGCAAGATGAGGATGGAGGAGCCTGCATGTCGGGAGCAGCCTGCCCGAAGGCTTTTCTCCAGTGGTCCAGACCCTCTCCACCTCTCCTCTGCCCTTTAGGAAGCCAGATCCCCAGGAACAGCTTCTCCTGGCCCTTAATGCCAGACTCAAGAGACAGTTGCACCAAGTCCCCAGGCTACCAGTCCTGGTGCAGTTCCTCTGCTTTGAGCTAGGCAAATAGATGTGTTAAGGACTGCACAGAAAACGCAGCTGCGCCGTGTGCCGTGAGGCTGCTGCGCTTGCCCCCCATAAACATGGCTGGTCATCAAGCACAAGAGCTTTTGCAGTCGTTGTTCTCATCATGGTCTGCACGCCACAAACTTTGTATGGGGAAAAAAGCCCACATGTGCTGCTCCCCTTCCCGGTCGGAGTAACAGCCTCCCCTCCCCACAGCCTGGGGAGGTGCGACCTGCCTTCTTGTCTTCCGATTTTCAAGGGTTGGCTTATCCCTGCCTTGCTGTGCTAGGAGCTGCACAATGGCACAGACTGGATGAAAAAGGTCTGTTTCCCCTACTTCGCTGGTTAGAATTAACAAGGTAGTGCCTGGCCTGGCTCTGACAGGGCTTCCAGTTGATTGCCCAGCAGCTCATTAGGCCAGGCAGCAAGGAGCAAACCCTGGGTGGGAGCTGATGGCTCAGAGCAGGGTCCACCCTGGAGTTCTTCATCTCTCAGCTCTCCAGCTGCTCCAGGTTGCAGGGAGATGCCCCTCTGCATGACTGGCACCCAGGTCTCACTAGAGCAGATGTGCCCTGGAGGTTCCCACACCCGAACTGGGCTTCGGGACCGTCCCCAGGAGGCGCCTGTCTCCTTAGGGGCATCGCTGGTGCCTGCCAACACTCTCCCAGAGGCCCTGCTGCAGCGTCTCCACTGGCAGCCCCTCTCCGGGCAGGAGCCCAGAGGTGCCCAGCACAACCTGAGCCTGGCAGGGCAGGTCACTGCCTCCTTTGCTTGCAGCGAGCTCCCCACACTGCTCAGCATCCCCGCTTTTGGCCCAGTATGGATGGAGCCAGCTGCTCCTGGCGCCGGCGTTCATCTCTGCCAGGCGCTGAGCCATCTGCCTGGCAGGGCCAGCCACACCTGCTGGGAAGGAGACAGAAGCTGGGCAACCTCCCTGCCTTTGCGGCTTTCCGGCTGACGGCATCGCACGGCGGCTGCGGGAGGGCTGTGTGTTTGCACAAAGAGAAGAGAGATAAGGGGATGCTTCTCCCCCGCTGCCCTGAAGCCTGGCCACGGCTGAGCACCTTGTGGGAAGAGCAGGTACCAGCATGGATCTCGGGCAGCATTGGGAACAGAACCATGCGATCATGAGCAGAGCCATGTGACCCCTCCCTGGACCAGCCAGGGCATGAGGTATGTGCCCCAGGCCCCTCTGCTGGGGCCGCCCGTGGCACTGCGCAGCACAGGCAGCCCATCGCCATCCCTGCACAGAGTCTGCTGCCAACACCCAGCGCGGGAGCTGCCGAGGAGCAGAGAGCGGCTCTTTACCTAGTGGGCCAGGGGCTTTTTACTCCCAGGAGGGCAGGGGGTTCAGAGGTGACATGCCAGCTCGGGATCCTCCCCAGTGTCAGGGCTGGTGACCGCTCTGGGTGTTGTTCAGAGCCCACGTGCACCTGTCGCCATGGCCAGTGCCGTGGTGGAGAGGAGCAGAGGGGACCCAAAGGCTCTGCCGTCTCCCGATGGGTTCACCCCATCCCACTCTTCCGCACCAGGAACCGCGGGAACCAGAGGTGTGCCACGCACTGGTGCTGTGGTTCAGGCTGCTTCTCCAGCTCCTGGTGCATCAGGGCCAGGTGGCATCATGGCACTGTGGGTGCAGGACACTACCACCAGCCGTCACATCCCAGCCCCACTGCCAGGAACAGCACCAGTTCACTGGTTAGGTGATGGGAAGGAAAGTCCCTCCCGGTCCAGGCTGGATGGAGGTGTTGGTGTCTCCTGGCCTCTGGGATGGCAAATCCAGGCAGCAAAGCAGGCAGGAATGATGGAGAGCATCTCCAGACACCCCATTGCTGAACATCCAGCAAGTGGCTCTTCTGCCCTGTCATGTTTCTCCTCAGTGGGACGAGGCAGCTGATGGACACCACAGAGCAGTGCTGCCCCCAGCCTGGCTGGCTTCTCCCACCCCAGGGGAGCTGGGGCTGCTCTGCCCCCCAGCACCCCAGCGTCACAGCTGGCAGCCCAGCAGCCCCTGTTGCTGCCACTGAGCCCAAAACCAGCCTGGAGAGTTGGTTACGTTCTCAGGGCCCCCACAGCGGGCCACGGCCCCCACAGGGCCAGGTCACACTGGACCTGCGTCCACAGTCCAACCAAGACAGGAAGCTCCACTTTTGAGGGGTTGGGAATACAGGAAAATTTATCCTCAGGCTCTGAGACAGCCTCCTTACCCAAACCTTCCGCTCCAGCATCTCTCCTGGTACCCACAGCTCAGAGGGGTCTGCAGGGAACTCAGATTCTCCTGGGCATGGTGCAAAGGCAAAGGAGAGTCTGCCAGCTCCCTCATCCTCTGGGGCAGCTCACCCATGGGCTGCTGGCACAATGGAGCTCAGCGAGACCCACCTTCCGGCTCATAGAACAGTAAAGAGAGGCACAAAAGCTCTTCCTGGATGGTTTGGTCCAGGTTTAGTGTCCTGCCTGGGAATGAGGATTGCTGGCCCTGTCTGTTCCCAGCTTCACCTTCTTCAGGTACAGTAGCAGCCTGCTAAGGTGGCTGCAGCTTCGCTCTGCACAGGAGAGCCTGAGCTGGGCTGGGGAGAGGAGAGGGACAAGCATGAGCACTGTTAGTCCCGGAGAACATGCATCTCCCAGACCAGCAGCCTGGAAACGGGGACCATTGCCATCCTCTGCAAACACCTCTGTCCCAGCCAGTGCCTTGGCTCTGGCAGGGAGGCAGAGGTGCTCTCAGGATATGGTGACCTCGGGGAAGGTGAATTGCCTCCTGGCATCCGCTGCTGCTGTCTCCGCCAGGCAGAGCAGGAGCAGAGGCTGATGGCAGACACAGCTCCCACGCTGCAGACACCGTAAGTATGCTGGGGCTGGGCAGGCAGGTCCCATGACACCCCATGTGCCCGAGGTCCCCTGGCCACGGCCACGTTCAGCTGATGCCCCAGTGCATGTCACAAAGCTCGGTGCTGGTCATGGGTCTGCTCAAGCACACGATGCTCCTGGCTGCAGCAGAGGACTCAGAGGAAGAGAGATGTCAAACCAAGAATCCAGCTGCCCTGGGGAGCTCCCATGACACTTCAGCCTGGCCTTGACGTGGCCAAGAAAGCAGGTTGGAAGCAGCACCAAGGAGCTTAGCAGCAGCTCCTAAAATTTGTGTGAGCCCTTCAAGGGATGCTGACCCTGGCTGGGGTCCTGCTGAGACCTGAGGCTCTCACTCAAGCCCACCCAGGAGCCTGCTCCCCACCATCCCACCCCCTGCAGCACCAGCCTGCCAGCATGCAGGGGAGGGCTCAGGCTGGCTCTTGCCCAACTCAGTTTTCTAACCCCATGGGGCTCTCCTGCCCCATACGATGAACACTGCGTGTTGGTGCCACCCCCACGTCCCCTCCTGATGGCTCCAGCCACATTTTGCAAACCTCCTCCTGCAGCAGCTGAGGAAAACTTTGCTCTGGGAGGGCTGCTTCGACCTTGACCTGGAGTAACTCTGAGGTGGTGGCTGCAGGAGGGGACATGAGCTCAGCAGCCTGTCTGATGGGGGAAAACCACACACAGCAACCTCCCTCCTTCCTCTCTTCTCTCTCTGCCATCCATTTGGTGGGCAATGCGGCCTCGCTGCAGCTTTATCTTGGTTCTGTAAAAGGCTCCCTGGCTGACACGCACACCGTATGGGAGCAGTCAGCCGAGGAGAGCTGTAAATCTCTGAAGGCCTCATCTTGCGGGGCACATTAGCTGTTTTAAACTTGTCAGCTTTCAGCGATGGAAATTAACTGTTCAAAGCCATTCTTCCCCCCACATCCTGCTCCATTTTACACGGCGGCGAACGTGCTGTGTCCCCGTTGTGTTGGAGCGAGGGGCTGCACATCCCCCTCGTGCATCCTCAGGGACTGAGTGCGCTTTGGGGATGGTTCTCAAGGTCCCACCAGGGCTATGACTCTCTGTCTCCAATCCGTTTGCTTCCCTCCTGTCCCCAGTGATCCTGCACTTGCCTAGAGGTGAGGATGGGGATACATAGCCCCACAAAGCATGCCCAGCCACTTGATATGTCCGTCTACAAAGGACAACACCAGATCCACTGAAGCTGAGTCTGGGAAGATTTACAGAAACCAAGCCCAGCTTCAAGGCGAGCTGGTGGGATTCAGATGCAGCACTGTCTGTGTGTGCAGGTGTCTGTGCGAGCTTCAGCACCAGGCACAGACTTGCACGCAAAGCCCGGGGACACGCCGCCTGGCTGCTCTGTTCCCACCTGGGAGGATGCTCCCACCACCGCTGCCCTCCCGACAGTTCTGCCGGCACCAGCAGCTCACAAGCTGTGTCCGGAGTGCAAAGTGTGGGGCTGCAAGGAGGAAAAGCTCTGCTTGAACAGTTCTCCCCAATGCAAACTCCCACACAAGCATCTTCTCCAAAGGGCACATGACCCCGTCTGCACCTCCTGGGCACCCCACAGATCCACCATGGAGCCAGAGCATAATGGGTGCCCGCCTCACCCCACTGTGCATCAGCTCAGCTGAGTGCAGCCATCCCGCTCCATCCTGCTGGGCATGTGGTTCGTTTCCACAGATGCTCTCCAACTCCTGTGTGGGACCCAGAGAGGAGACCCTGCAACAGGCATGGCCCTTGACGCCCCTCCCCATGGGGCAAATCCCCATGCTGGGTTTCGCAGACATCACCCCAAGGACCCCACCTGCTCAGGGTTGTCTGAGGAGCAGCCTCACCCCTGGGCCAATGCGGCCACCCACCCCCTGCGGTGCCCAGCGAGCAGCAGCTGCACCATGTCTGCAGAAGGAGCGTGACAGCCGTGCTCAGACCCAAATCAGCCCTGGGTCCCTGACCCGCCTCGCGCACGGGGTCAGGGCGGCCGTGACGGCGTTGATGAGGGGGGCCTGGAGCAGCTCCTGGTGTGGGGTGATTGGCGGTGCGAGCCCTGCGTCAGAAAGCACCGCTATCCCCCTGCTGCTAATTTCTCTCCTTGGTTACCGGAGGCCGGGGGAAGCGGTCCAGGTGGGAGGGGGGCATCTGGGCCAGGGAGCGTGGGGGCCCTGGCGCAGTGCGCAGCGTGATCCATCACAGGCACAAAATAGTTGCCCCCAAATTAGCCGAGCTCTGGATGACGCACCGCGCTCTCAGCCGGCGGGGAGGAGGGGGAGGATGGCGGTGTCAGCGGGCAACCGACCCAGGCCGCGGCCGCTGGCCATGGGGAGCGGCTGCCTGGAAGGTGGGCAGCGTCCCGGCCCTCAGCTGCCGGCACCACCCTGCCCCCCGCCGTGCCCCCCAGCACAGCTCCCAGCGCTCCGGCTGTGGCAGTGCCCAGAAATAATCTGGCAGCAAAGCAATGCCAGAGCCGCGTCCACCCACTGCTCTGCTCCGCGTGAGCGATGGGGAGCGGAGAGGGCGAGAGGAGCCAGCTGGGCCCCTCTTTGATGCTGTGACCCTCTGATAACGCTGGATTTGGGTCCTGCAGACCTGTGACAAGAGGGGTGCCAGCGTGGGGGGAGCAGTTAAGCTTCCTATCACCTGCAGGGCAGCGCTTCCTTGGGGACGCTGCCAGCCCCCCTCCCCGTGGGCAGCGCAGAGGCTCCAAAGGCATGGGGGGCACACACCCCTCCCCAGCCCCCGCTGACGTGCTCTTTGCCCAAGCAGGGCACGGGTCCTGCCGCTGGTGCCTCGGCCCCGGTCAGGCGCCCCTGCTGCAGGGACAGCAGGGCCTGCGTTAAGAGCCTGATTTGCAGATTGCTGTTCATGACACGGTGCTCCAGCCCGGCTAAGGCCGACGGGTTGGTTATTATATCGACAGCATAAACGTGTCACAAATTGCCTGAATTAGCCATGTGCCATGAACAGGTTTATGGATAATGGGATGCAGAGCCCTTTCAGGAGCAGGCAGCTCGCAATCCAGTTAGAGTTCCAGCCCCAGCCGTTCCCCGCTGGAGGATGAAAGCCCGTCAGACACACCAGACAAAACCCAACATGCCTCTCGTGTGTGAGAAGTGCCCCGCGGGCAGGACCTGGCCTGCTCCCCCGGCTGCCACCACCGCCTCTGTCCTCCTCACCTGACTTTTTACTTTCTCGGGGAAAGAATTCTCCTTCTATTCCCCAGAAGATACTTTCCCTTAGGATGTGGCGAGGGGGGTGCTGTTACACTCCGCTTCTGTGTCCAAATTACACAGCAAGGACTTTGGGCACAACACCCTGTTGTGCGGCCAGGGCTGTCCTTAGTTTGGACTGTGGAATTAAAATGACCGGCTGTACTGACTCGCCCCGGGGCTGGCCAGGTCCAGGGTCACCTCTTGCAGCAGCTTTAACAGGGTGCAAGGGACAAGCTAAGGGCTGAAGTAGCTCTTGCTGGGTTTTCTGTGCGTGAATTGATTCACGCATTTCTTTCGATCCCTGTTGAGTTTCCTGCAGCCAGACGTTCCCCAGCTTCTGCCCAGAGACTCAGCTGGACTGAAAGGGGTCGGGTCTCTGTGGTTAAAACATGGCCGGTCTGTCCTTGGCTGGGCTTCCCTTGAGCCTGCAGCCTCTCAGCCTGGACCTCAGCCCTTCCAAGTGTCTCTTTTTCTGGGGGCGGGGTGGGGGGGGGGCGAGCCTCGTGTCATGGTTTGGAGAGCATCACCATGGGGCAGCAGAAGGTCTGGAGGGGCCCTGGCTCCACGTGCACCCCCACTCTGCACCCCTGCAAGAGCACCAGCTTTAAAAAGGGGCTTATTAATGTCCACTGGCGTCTCGGTGCAGCAGGCACTGGCGGCAGCGTGCAGGGGAGAGAGACAAAGAGAACGCCAGCAGCGGTGAGGAAGGGCCGGGCTCGCCTCCCTGCACAAGCGCTTTTCCTCAACCGAGCGGCGAGAAAGCAAAACTGAGAAGAGCCTAAAATTAGAGCTGCCAAACCCCAGCTGGGGAAGCCTGGAAAGATCCCCAGGCCCTGGAGCCTTGGGCGAGCTGCATAAAAGGCAGCGGAGGGGAAGGGAAGGGAGCTTGGGGACCGCGGCAAGTAGAGCGAGGCACAGTGGGAGCGGGGAGCGGATGGCTGCCTTCCCCCTCCCCGGCATCCCACCGCCTGCTCATGACATGCCCCTCCCTGCACACACACGGGGACAGATTCATGCCCCATGCCACCGCCCAGCGCAGGCTCAGGGGACCTGCTGTCCCTCTGAGTGCATCCATTTGGGGCTGTAGCTGTACCGATGCACTGGGGACAGGGTGTGTACGGTCCCAGCGCTGCGAGCACCCCCCTGTCAGACACCCCAGCTTGTCTGCCTCTCCAGAAGCCCTACGGAGCTGGTGCCTGGAGAGGTCCATGCACTTGGGGACCGTTCCCTCAGGCCGGGGGCTGAGAAACACATGCCAGGGCCATTCCTCAGTGGGGCTGGCAGCCCCACGCATTGTCCCCTGCCTTGCACTATGCCACAAAGCCAGCTGAGCTTCTGGAGGAGCAGGGATAACTGAGGAGGATAGGTGACCTGGGCAACCAGTGTCTTCACAGAGACTTGGGCATTCACCTCCACCCAGCAAACCAGGACAGCATCCTTGTGACCCCAGCAGCTGCCCACCCCAGGGTATCTTCCTGCCCAGGAAGACATGATGGATGAGTCAAAAGCACAAGCTCTGCCATCAGCCAAAGACACCAATGCAGCTGAGGTCCAAGGCACCATCCCTCAGCACCCGCACAGGCCAGCTCCTCCCATAGAGGTGAGAGCAGACGTGGGCAGGAGCGCTCCCACCAGCATCCCAAGGCTCCTCTGGTTTCACAGAGCAGGAGCTTGGACGGCACTATCCCGGCCTCAGCAGTGCGGGAGGCAGTCACCGGCTGCGCACCAGATAGGTTGACAACTAAAGGCTGAAAAAGCAGCAGCTTCACAGGCAGCCAGTGACTTTGCACTGAATTTGGCTTCCCAGCTCCTATTTGTCATGATCAAAGCGACCGAGGTTTAGCGCCAGCTTCACTGAGCTCAAGAGATGCTATAAAATGGCTGAGTCAAGGGCAGGTCTATATCATTTCCCTCGGTAACTGCAAAAATCACAGAGGCAGCCGTACCCCGACACCCGGTGACAGCCTGGTCCCTGCCTTCCCCAGGGCTCAGACCCCACTCTAACCAGTCCCTTCTGCGGGCTACAGAATCAGACTCTGGGCACTTAATTTGGAGTAAATCAGCCCCTGCTTGATGTTTGTCCATGACTCAGTGCTGGATACATGCAGAACTGCCCAAGGAGGAGGTAGGCGCATTGGGCAGGAGTTGTAGAGCAAGGATGCTGGGGGGCAGTTCACACCAGAGGGATGTCCCGGGAGCTGCTCACCCTGAGCTTGCTGCTGCCTGTCCTCCCGGCAGCCTCTGGTCCCAGTGTGACAGTGGGTGTGTGCTGTGACAACCAAGAGATAGCGTCCTGGCTCTGCCCCATCGCCCCACTGCCTGCCTCCCGCACAGCCAGCACCGCAGAACCTGCACCCAGCAGGAACAGGGCTGGGGTGGAAGAGGAACAGGGGGCCATGGGGGACTGGTCAGGACCAGAGGCTTGCACAAGGTCACTGGGGGATGCAGACGGTCACAGAGCAGTTGCTGGGGGAAGGATAGGATGGGATAGGACAGGACAGTCTGACGAGAGATGAGAGAGCCAGGAGATGATGGAATGGGATGGCATGGGATAGGAGAGGACTGTTGGCACAAGACGGGATGATACAGGGAAAAACAGAGGGGATCGGGTGGGGTGGGATAGGAAAGGATAACACAGAGGGGAGGGGATGGGACAGAATAAAACAGAAGGGATGGGATGACATAGGAAGGGACAAAACAGGAGACGAGACAGGATGGGATGAGGTAGGATAAAATGGATGGGATGGGACGGGACGGGACGGGACAAGACAGGACGGGACGGGACAGGATGGGATGGGATAGGATGGAGCAATGACTAGGTAGATGGTACGGAGGGTACAAGGAGTTCTGCTGGGAGCCAGCCCTCTGAGGCCACAGTGGGGTGGCCCAGCCTGTGCCTCCTGGCCTGGGGCAGAGCCCAGTGCAGTGCCCTTGCCCAGCAGCCCCAGCAATCCCTGCCAGCCCCGCTGGCCTGCCCTCCATGCCCCGCTGGGCACCAAGCCGCCGGCGGGGAGCCACATGCGAGGCCCAGTGCAAACGCCTCACGCTCTCCTGTGGGGAAGCGAATTGCTCCCTGGAGCGTGAGATCCGATTAGATTCATGACACACCACAGCACGGCAACAACACCATGGGTAGGCCTGTGGTGCCTGTCCTGTGCCCAACCTGTGTCCTCCCGAGGGTTCAGGGGCTGATGCATGGCCAGAGGGGCACAGAGGGCTTGGGGATGGGTCATGTGTGGCACGTGTCCACGATAGCCATGAGGGATGGAAGGGACAGGGTCAGGGCTGGCTGCCAGCTCCTGGGCAATGGGCTCAGCTCAGCGAGCTGCACACCCGCCCTGGGGCAGCCACCAGCCCTGGGGACTGTGGAAAGGATGGAAGGAGGGTCTGGGGTGACCCCACCCTGGTGGATGGTTACCCCATCCCTGCCCCCCACCAGATCCGAAATTATGCTCTCCCACCTCTGCCTGGCAAAGCAGCTGCCGTGCTTTGGTCAGGCACGGTTTGCCCATCCGACCGGGGCAGCAGCTCGCCGAGCCCCAGAGAACCCGGGCAGCCGAGGGTCAGGCGGGCGGGCCGCACGGCCAGGAGAGGAGGCATCTTCAAAGGCCTCTCGAGGTGACAAACAGTACCTGTTCTGCAGTTTATCCTTCACATTTGCTGCCTCTAACGGTTTCTGAGCGATGCCTGCCTCTTTATTTGAGATCTCTCCACAGCTGTCTGATAGAGAAGACCTTTATCTTGCCTCTCCTGGGCTCTCATCCAACACCAGCCTCTGGAGGTGGGGAAGAAGGGGAAAAAACACAGAATTCACTCCTGACCAAGAGCCTCACCTAATCCACCGCGTGTGGAAAATTACTGCCACCGCCCGGCGCCCGGCCCTGGCCCCCTTCCCACCCTCGCCAGCCAGCGCCTGCTCCCAAGGCTTTTGTGCTGGGTTTTTTTCTCTCCTCTTCCTGCTGCGAGAATGGGAACTTCAGTGCTTGGACAAACCCTTGAGAAAACAACTTCAACGTGCTTGGGGCACTGAGTCGGGTTTTTATTTAGTTTCATCTGATCCTGAGACAGATTTGCCTGGAATTGCTGTGCAGGCTGTAAAAGGTCCCCCGCCCCCCCCGCCCACCACCTAGTATCAGCAGACCAGGGACCGCTTGTGCCAGTAGCATTGCTGGGAGCCTGCGAAGCTGTGCCAGCGCTGCAGGCTGTGGCACTAAGCTTCCCCTCTCCAGGCACAGGTCCAGCTTTGCAATGTCACCAGGTCCCTCTCCGCGTGGTCCACCGCCCTGCCCCAGCCCTGGCCACCTCCACCCCACAGCCACACTTCCACCCCAAAGGGGATGGTGTCAGAAAGCTCTTCGGGATGGTGTCAAGCCTCAGGGCAGGTGATCCCCCTCTTCTGCTCAATGCCGACAGAACAAGGCTGGGAGTCGCCTCTGCCACCTCAAGATATCTGCAAGTAGACCTCTACAGATGAAGGTTGCCCACCCTGGATGGCTCCTTGACAGGCACCACGAGGCTTCCTCTGGGCTCCTGCAGCATCTCCTTCCGCACCAAAAGGATTGTACCCTGGGGCCCACTGTGTGGGCCTTTGCTGGCCCCAAGGGATGAAGACACCAGCCTGCATCTGTGCTCTCAGCAGCAGCTGCCCTGGCAGCGTCTCCTGTTGTCTCCAGCACACGCAGCTGTATGGTCCTGTAACGTGATCGCCAGCAGTTTGGAAAGCACTCGGTCCTGGAATTGGGGTTAAAGTCCCACAGGTGCAGAGCTTCCTCCCATCTGGGTGCTCTGGACAGAGCTTTGCCTCTGGGAAGTGGTGCACAAACCTTCCCACACTGCTGGCTCAGAAGAAAGGGTTCTTATCCCTAGATCACAGTTGGAGAAACTGAGTCACATGGTGGTAAATGTCAGGGCTCAGAGAAAGGTGGTTTGGCTGATTTTGTCTTGCCTGTGAATATCAAGCAGGAAAAAAGAAAAAAGCAAATTGTTTCCTTCGGCAAGTAAACAGCCCAGAGCCGCCCGTTTTACCTCCTGTGTTCCCCATTTCACATCATCCGATGGCCGGTTCGGACCGAGGCATTGCAACCCCTGCAGCATGTGTGACTCCAGACTTGGCATCACATCCTCACCGCTGCGGGCTCGGCTCTGTAAATCACAGGGGATTTGCTTTCTTCATTCCTCGAATGGTTTCCGAGCTATGAAGCACTTCCAGCACAGCTGCCAAGCTAAACCTGTGTGATCTTGCCCCGAGCCCCTGAGATCTGAGCCCCGGGTACAGCCTGCGGCCGTACCCAAACGGACCTCGCCAGCACGGCCGACGACTCACCGAGAGCTGAGGGGAGGGGAGGGCAGGGCAGAGGACGGCAATGCGAACCCGTTTCCTCATCTGGAAAGTGCGAAGGCAAAACCTGCCCGTGCACGCGCCGAGCGTGCAAATAAAACTACAGCAAACCGCGGCGGGGCCGGCGCCAAGTATTTATAGTTCAGCCGCACCTGAAGTCCCTGCCCAGGCCTGGGAGAGGGAAGGCAGCTGCCGCCCGGCTGGCTGGGCGGAGAGGAGGCAAGAAACCTGCTGCTTCGGGCAAATAAAGCAGAGGAAGGCTGGATTCACGCTCGGGTGGGACAGCACGGTGCTCCCAGCAGCGAGCTTTGGAGTACAGCCTCCTGGGCAGCCACCCCGGCAGGGACACGGCCGGGCGTCTGCCGCTGTTGCTGGCTGGGTGCTCGGGGGCCCGTGGGCTGGCAGGAAGGGCGCTGGGGCAAGCTTTTGCTTCGAGGGGATGCTGGATAACGTTTCCTGAAGCGTCTTCGGGATTTAAGGGCCCAGCTCTGCAAAGGAATGGAAATTGCAGGAATTAGGTACCTAAGTAAGAGTAAGGCACTTGAAAACCACTCTGGATCAGGCTTTGAATTCGCTCTTTCGCCATACAGTAAGAAAACCTCTCGAAAGATAAGGGCTGCTTCATAGGCGCGCAGTAGAGGTTCCTCTAACCTGGTCCCCCCGTTTCCATCGGGGCCGATGCCAGGTGCCTGGGGAAGAGATGACAGCCGTGGCTGGTGCGTGCAATGCTTCTGCGCTCCCTGATCTCCAGCCATCCGTGGAGCGGGGCTTTCTGAGCCAGAGGGGTGCTGCCTTTCTGCTGCAGATCTCTCCATGGGCTTTTTCCTTCTCTTTCAACCCTCACACCTCCCGTGAGAAGTGGGAGCACCCACTCCCCCTGCGGCGAGGGGCTCCCCTGAAGGATGCTCCACAGAACAAACATCTCCTCGGGCCTCCTTTGAACCCGGCCACTGCTGGTTTCACCTGGATTCCAGCTGGTGTATGCGAAGAGGCAGAGAACAACCATCCGTCTTCCCCCTGCTGTTCAGAGGTCTCTGCTTTCAGGAACCAGATCTTCCACCTCAGGGAAGGACGGTCCCGATGACTTGGAACAATGCCCCTTGTTATGGATGGCTTTGGTTTTCTTTTCCATTCCTGACCAAAACAAAGAAATGCAGGAAGAAAATCCTGTCCTGCCGCATTCACAGGCTCACTGCAGTTCACAAGTGGCTTTGGAGCTCCCCACTGTGCTGGGAGCTTCTCCAAAGCTCAACGCTGCTTCCAGGAGTGGGGAAACTGAGCCACAGGGCAATTACTTAGATTTCTTCTGTCCAGTCATGGCTTTCAGAGGTCACTCCAGCCAACATAGTCAGAGCATTTATGTTCTACTCTTCCATGGGTGGGTTTCTCCTCACCACTGCCTGTTCTCATTACCAGATTTGGCATCCAAAATAGCGAGAGCAGGTAAACTGAGGCACCAGAGGGGCTCCTGCAGCCTCACCAAAATCCCACAGAAAGGTAGTATTGCAGGAGGACCCTTAACGCCCCCAGCCTGGCCAGAGACCCGTGGAAACAGGATGCAGCGGGTGGGTGGAGGGGGCACGGCATGGCCACAGCCCCATGGCTCGAGGAGGGGCTGCACGGTGCCTGGGGAGCCTGGCGGCAGGGGCGGGGATGCAGAGGCAGGGACGAGATCGCGGGCTTACCAGCCCCAGCCAGGCAGCTGATTAAAATGCAGTCCGGCCACCCCGGGCCTGTCCCCACCGTCTCCCGGCTTTAAATAATAGCTTAATTATCTCATTTACATTTGGCTCCTTTCAGGGAGGCACTGCAGTTGATTAACATTTTCCCTCCCGGTGTCTCGCTCCACGTTCCCGCTGCATCCCACCCTCCCTACGATGCTGGTCCTGCTCTCCTGGGTGCAGGTCCCCAGCTCCCATGGTGGTTGCCCGCTGCAGCTAGCCTCCAGCCCTGCTCCTCGTGCCGGGTCAGGGCTCTACAGGGCTCTGGAAATGCGGAGACCCAGCTTGCAGATGGCCACAACAGACACAGATGCTGGAGGATGGAAATAGATGCCCTGGCTGGACAGCCATATGATGAAGGCTCTCCTCATCCTCTCCCCACCGCTCGCTGGTGCTGGTCGGGGTCCTGCCATCGCTTTGCTGCTGACACTGCCCCTGATCTCTCCCCACGTTCTTATTTCCACCCCTCACTGGGCAACTTTTAACTGTCTTTTTTATCTTCTCTTTTTGAACATCCTTTGAAAGCTCCAGCCAAACACTGAATTCATTTGAAGAGGAAGACAACGCCTCTGTGGGTTGCCCTTACTCAACAGCTGGAGCTGTGAGAGATCCCAGTGCCCAACCTGGAGAGGGGAACTGCTGCCCAGTGGGTCCCCTGACCCCAAGCACATCCCCGATGGTGTTTCTGAAGGAGACCAGGACTGGAGGCATCACCAGCACTCATTTCCCAGACCTTCCAAATCCCCTCTCAGGCGTCCCAGAAAACCCAGGTTGTGCTCCTACATCACTTGGGGTCTTTGGGACAATTTAATGTCCCTGCCAAGGTGAAAGGGAAATTTTACAGCAAATGTATGTGTAATTAGCTCCCCAGACATCCAAGGCCATGAGGCAGGGAAGAAGCCAGGAGGATGCATGTGACACCGGGCTCCCTTCTTGACCAGCTTGTCATGCCATATCCCAAGACGGGTCGGGACCTCATGGACAGGGGCAGGGAGGTGATGCCACCAGAGACCCATCCCACCAGTGCTGGGCTGACATAATCAGGCCAGAGGAGATGAAGGTCCTCAAGGTTCCTCAGTAGACCAGCTTATTGCTACATGATCCCATGCCCTGGCAGCCCCTTTCCCCTGCCTGCTCCGTCCCCACATCCCCCTCCCCGGCTCGGTGCAGCCTGGAGGCTCCTTCCCTCCCCAGGCTTGGCACAGTCGGCCGGGCGGCGGCAGGCCCCGCTGCTGAATTACAGCCTCCTGCGTGAGTGGCAGCAGTTCCAGATAGTCCCATTGATTTTGTGTAGCCCACAAACCCCCCGTTCCTGCTGCTAATTTAGCTGGGACGGCCGCGTTGTCCCTTCTCCCGACGACGTGTGCAGCGGAACCCTTTGATCCGCTCTCTCTCACTCCCTTCAGACAGCCCCCCACTGCCAGGAGAGCCTGTGCCTCGGTGCAGAGGTGCTCTTTTTGGAACATATATTTTTAATGGGTATTTCAGACGTGGCGCAGGCACGAGGGAGGAACTCTCCTGTGCCCTGGTATTTACATATTTTCCAGCATGCACAGTACAGGCAGTGGAAGGTTTCACAGAGGGAGCGCAGCAAACAGGAAGGAAAGAGCTTTGTGCTTTGTATCGCCAGGGCCCAATTAGAGCCTGAAAGGCAGGGAGCCCATCCGGGTACTGCCCTCTCCAGCCAGACCAAGCTGCAATTATCGTCCTCACCAGGCTCAGCAGGATCTGGAAGAAAAGTATCTCGAGAGCTTCAAAAATGATCACTCGCTCACTCTTCAGGGCACGGGGATTTTAGGGCACCATCTGCTCGCTCTTCTCTGCCAGCACAGATCCTAAAACCTACCGGGTTTCACCTGGATTCTGAACGAAAATAAGGGCTAGGGAGAACCCAAATGCTCCGCAGTGCACTGGGAGAGAGGACCAGGAGACTGGGGAGATGAAGCTGCAGGGAGGGGGCTTCAGGGGTGCGGCTGGTGATACTGCCAGGGAAGGGTTGAGGTGTGCAGAGGACGTAAGAGGAGATCCTGCAGAGCAAAGGTGGTGGGAGGTGCGGAGGGAAGCTGGGATGAGGTTCCCTCCTCCCACTGCAAAGGTTGACAAGACCAACCTTTCCCAAGACTCACGTGACTTCCAGACCTGGGGCATGCCCAGGCATTGCTCTGCTAGTGGTGCAACCCCAGGAGCTAGCAGGAGTCCTCAGGAGGGACAGCACACAGCCACATACTCCCTGGGGCAGGTCACACTGCAATTGGGGTCACTTCTGAGGCCACCCTGCAGCCAGTGCCAGCCATTCAGCCACCTAACACCACCCACAAGCTGCTTGCCCCAGCAGGGCAGCACTGCTGGGGACCAGCCCTGCCTCTCCTGCAGGCTTGGCTGCACTTGAGCTGGTTGACACCATGGGGACAAGGGTGTGTTGAAGCAGAAGGTGGTGGCATTGCTGTCCTGTGCTGACCTGTGCTGAGGTCCCAGAGAGGCTCCAGGGGAGCCACTCTCCATGACCAGTCCTTCATGCGGCTCCTAGCCATGTGTCATTGACCGGAGTGAGAACCTCTAGCAGTGACAGTGTTCTCCACTTCTGCAGGGCAGTTTCTAGGCAATGTGCTGAAAAAAACTAAGCTGCAGAGATAGATGGAAGAGAGAGAAGGAGCTGTATGGGAATATTGTGTATCGTGCTAAACCCAGCAAGCTCTATTTCTGAGCCAAACCAACAAACACTTAAGTGGTGCAAGTGTCTCAGCTGAAGTAGGCTCTTGAGTGAGCCAGCTTTGACCTTCAGGCACTGCTGGAACTAAGAAATGTGCAAAGGTAGGTTTGTCCCACTAAACTTAACGCACAGGGCATGGCCACGCCGCTGTCAGGGCACACAAGTTCTGTTTTCTTTGAAGCTCTTCCAGCCTCAACGTCCTGCCTGGCAATTATGCACATTTTCAGGTCTAAATTTGCTGGCCTGTCTCTAGACATATGCTGTACGACACGATATGGAGCATTTGGGCATAGATTTCCGTGCAGCAGCGCCGTCTGCTTCCGAGCGCTCACGCTGGGGCACTCTCTGCTCCATCAACACCGCAAAACCTACGGATTAATATCTCGATGTACAGAGCAGGATACGGCTCTGCAGCTCAGTGTGGGCAGGAGTGGGGTGGGACGGCCTGGATCCAGAGTTACCACTGCTGGAGCGGAGAGGGGAGGGCGTGTGGGGACAGTGCAGGATGGAGTGCGAGGCCCCGTTGCTCTAGCTGGGTGTTTGTCACCCACAGTCTCCCATGCTTTTCCCCACAACATTGACCATACAGATCCAAATGTGTCCTGGAGGACCAGGACTGCTCCTGCAGTCATCAAATGGGATGTGGATGCACCACGAGGCGCGCTGAAGCCAGCCCCATGCCTTGCTTTCCAGGGCAGTCCTTGCCTACTGGGGTTGTCCACATGACGAACCACCCAGGACAGCGTGCCAGGTTTACTGCTGCCCTCCCTGGCCTTTGGGCACAAGAATAATTCAGAGCAACAGTGGAGCGGGCCAGACACTGGTTCTGATTCCCATCAGTAGGTTCCAGTGTTAACAATCAAGTTGTTGTCATGGCAAAGGGGATCTGTCCCAGGAAAAGCAACCTGCAGACAAGCATGGCTCTGGGTGGTGAGCAGGGCCGAAGCGTGTCCTGGCTGAAGCCCTGCAGCTCTTGCCAGCCAGCAGACTGCCCTGTCCTGCCTGTACGTCACGGGCAGCCCTGGGGGATCCCCGGGTGCTGGGGGCAGCGGAGGACTCGTGGCAGTGGCAGGTGGCAGAGTGAGGAAGGAGGGCAATGCCGGAGTTGCCAGCACAGAGATCCCCTCCCAGATGGTGTCCAGTCCCCAGAGCAGGGAGGTGGCAAGATTCAGTTTGAGGACCAGACTGAAGATGTCTCTTCCTGTGCCCCATCTCCTCTTTGGAGAGTGCCGATTGCCGCGGGGATGAGGAAGGGCGTATAGTGCCGCAGCTCCTGCCGGGAGATGCTCCAGCCGCTGCCAGCCCCGCAGCAAGGCCAAGGTGGCCGAGTCCGAACACTAAGTCCAGGAGACTGGTGCCCTGCGAGGTGTCCATACCCAGGGACTCCACCCACTACCCAGTCCCAGCCAGCTTTGCCTGCCTGTGCAGGAGCGTAGTGTCCAGCCCGAGGTCTCCAGCGCTCCGTTAGCTGTCCTCAGAGCAGGGGGGCAGTGCGTAGGATGGGGGGGCAGGGCGGGCCTGAGGCTGGCTGGTTCATTGCTGTGCCCCTGTCCTGCTGGTTTGGTCCTGCTGGAGCCATGACTGGTGGTGATGGCTTGTACATACCTTCTGGCAAGAAGCCTAGGGGACCCTACAGTCCTCAGGCCAGAGGGAACCAGGGGAGAAGATCAGAGCAATTTCTGTGACGCTCCCAGAAGTCCCAGCACTGAGGGCCTTCAGCCCTGTTTTGGGGCTAAAGGGGGTCCCCAACAACACAGTATGAACTGGCATGAGCCTCCACATCAGACTTCTCCGGGTTCTGTCTACCAGGAATCTTCAGCTGAGTGAAGTCCTGGACCAGGTCGCTATACCTCTGAAACCCTTTCCAAGTCCCACACACAACGAGTGGCATCACACCTGCTGGCTCACCCCACCAGCCTGCGCTCAGAGCCATGTGGGGGTGAAGTTCCCTCTTGAGCCCATCATGCTGCCAACCCCCTGGCCCCTACACCTCCCCTGCACACCACTGCCCCTAAAAAGCAAAAGCCACGCGCCTTGCTTCCAGCTGCTGGAGAACAGCCAGGAACCACTTCCAGACTGCGTCACCATATTCACGGCTTCTCTCGGGCTATATATAGTTGCGTGACTGCAGGTTTTTCTGGACGTCGAGCTGCTAAAGAACCAGCATTCTGCTGCCAAAGCAGCACACATCCAGAAGAGGAGCTGAACTGTACCGGGGGAACTGCACGAGCTGGAGGGATCCTGAGCATCCCCAAGGTGACTTTTGTCTCCCTGGCAGGTATCTGCCCTGCAAACAACCAGCACGTCAGGATTTCAGACCTCTCTGCCTTCTCGGCGAAGTGCGTGTGGAGCTGGGGACTTTTTGTAGATCCAATTTCATTTTGACGTAGCCAGCAGATCTGGAGAGGATGTGAACCTCAGAGCCAAATGCTGCCCAGCAAAGAGGTCACAGAAAAGAGAGAGGGAGAAACCGCTGCTGTATTGCACATCCATCCCTGGCCTTTCCAGCCACCGTTGTCTGCGGGTTTTTTATGGCAGTCTGAGCTCAGAGGCACTGAGTCAGCCACTGCAACGTCCCTCTTGTCCCCTGGAGGCCCTGAGAGCTCCAGACTGGCCTGCAGCACAGCAGGGGATGGCATGACTGCATCTCTGTGCATCCCACCAGGTCCATTTGGCTCAGGCAGCGCCGGTTGGCTGCCAGGCCTTGTGAGTCTCTTTCTGCTTCACTGATACCTGGGAAGGTCCTGGGATAGGTCACGTGCCCAGGTGATGCCATGGGTGGGGTACAGGCTCTATCAAGCCCGCGTCCTGGATCAGAAGAGGGCCACTCTCAGACATTTGTGGAAAGGTAGAAGAGACCCTATGAATCCCCTCTTTCTCGAGGGAGTTACAAGCAGTTTCTCTGCAGGCACTGCTTTGTCTGCAAGCACTGTGACTTAGCGTAACCCCCGCTACCCCTGACCAGCCTTCAGTCATCCAGAGCCAGCAAGCAGTCCCAAAGCAACACACAATCGTTGTATGACCCGTTGCTTTTCAGGCCATGGTGTCCTGGTGCATCAGCTTCTGCAGCAACCGTTGGTCAAGTCTACCCTCTACCTGACCTCTTTCTCATGCTGCTGCACATTTACTGTGCCCGTGGTCGCATCAGCTGCTTCATACGGCCACGCTGTGAACAGCTTGGTGAAACAATGTAGCCTAAAAAGCAGAAGAACAGAAGAAGCCAGTGCGTGGTGATCCATGGCTTCAGACATGGCTCAGTCACATACTTCCACCCTTCAGAAACTCGAATAGCTGCTTATTAGAGCTATCATGTGAGGAGGTGGAGCAGTTCTGGAGCATTGCCCTTCCTACGAGCTCATCAGTGTTGACCTCATCATAGCATCGCAGAATACTTCAGGTTGGAGGGTACCACAGGAGGTCTCTAGTCCAACCTTCTGCTCAAAGCAAGGTCAGCTGTAAGATCACATTGTCCGGCGGGGGCTTGAAAACCATAGAGGATGGAGGCTGTACAGCTTCTCTGGGCATCCTGCTGATGCTCGACTGCCTTCATGGAGGAGAAGGTGTGTCCTTATCCCCAGCCCGAACTTCTCTTAATTCAGCTTATTCCCACTGTCTCTTCCTCTCACCAAACACTGCTCCAAAGAATCTGCCTCCATCTTCTCGATGACCTCCTCACAGGTACTAGAAGGTTGTTATTAGGTCCCCCTGAGTCCTTCCCTTCTCAAGGATCAGCCTCCCACTACTGCTGTTGCTCTCTTCATCCTTTCCAGCTGAGAGGAACAGTCCTGCCCAGTCTGCCCTGAGCTCTTGTGACCATCTTCACCCCAATCCCTCTAAACATGAAGGCAGACAAGCAGATCACTTCCCATCACACGCCGGACTGCTCTCAAACACAGGAACGATACATCAACTGAATTAGCCCAGTCCAAGCTGTTCCCATCCCTCTGCCAGCACTTGATGACACAGGGCTGTGAATACTCCCAGCCTGGACCACCTCTGAAGGGAAAAAAACCACTTTCTCTAAGAGCTCCACTTCCCCTGGGGCAGCAGAGATATTTAGTAGGTAAAACAGTGGAAAAGGAGGCTTGGTGGGTCCCAGGTAAACCCCTCAGTCCCAGCGTGCCTTCACTTTCCACACTGATCCTGCAGGAACCAGCAGCTGAATGCACTAATCATCTGCACAGAAACGAAGTGGTACCAGATTGACCTCTTCCCCTGGATGAATTATCTGTCCCATACTCTGATTTCACAGTCCCTCAGCATAAGCCAAACCCAAAAGTCAGTCCTCACATAGTTAAGCCTCTTCAGAAGGTGAGCTCTAATTCTTCCCAGGACTAAGAGGGGTTGGAGACACCAGGAGTTTGCTACATCGGTCAGAAGCAGACCCGTGTATCACCATCATCAACCCTCAGTGCCTCTGCCTACGAGAGTGTCCCTACAATATCTGCTCAACAAGCACTGACCAAAGGCCAACCCTGGTTCACAGGGACAGCAGCACTAGACAGGACAGGTAAGTGGGAGACTCTGAGCAGGGCCGCAGAAGGTGTGATGGAAAGAGGTGGCTGAGAGCAGAGTGGAGAACAGGCAGCATGAGGAGGAACGGGAGGTAACCATGAGCTTGGGATCTGCTGGAGAGGACCGGCTTCCATGACAGAAGGCCATACGTGAGCCAGCACATCGGTGAGAGCAAGCCAGGAAGTCTTTGGAAGTGACAAGACTTAAAGAGGGTCGGGAGATCGTAGGTCTCTTCTCAAGCTACTCATTAGCCACAAGGACTGTGGCCTTTCTACCAGACTAATTACTGATTGCTCAAAGGATAACACTTCCCACAGCTGCTAAACTTGCTGACGCTGGGCCCTGGATGTCTTCTATTCTGGGAAGGGGGAGTGGAGTCTCCTAGTGTGAACTTGTGGAGCTGGGCAAAGCCACACTGGAGCAGAGATAAAGTCAAGGACAGCTGCAGCTGCTTGGCAATCGTTCAAAATGAGCCACGAGTCAGTGACTTGGCTATTCTGGGACGAGCTGAGGAGCCAGCGCTGGGGAGAGCAAGCTCACAGCCTGCCAGCACATAAATGGACTGCAGCGAGCCTAAACTTGAGCAACGCCCAGCATGGAGGCAGAGCAGATACATGTTCATCAGAGACCTACAAAGCCCTGACCCTGGTCATGGGCAAGGAGTCATGGCTGCGCATCTGATAGCGGATTTGTCTACCACACCTCATGGGTCTACAACTGGGCAGAGCCACGCAGGCTCCCCAGAAGTCTCAGAGAGGAAGAGGTGCGTCAAGACTTTCTAACCCCCCACCCAGTGACCTGAAATTGGATCAAAGCCTTAACCTAGGGCTGGTGTACCTGAGCTGAAGCTTCTAGAGAACCTGGTAGAGGTTTCCCAAGTAGGAGTTTACTGGGCGTTTCACTGGATTAAGCCTGTGACATTCCCTGAATCTGAAACCAGTGACCCAGACAAACCCTCTCAAATCTTTGCCTAAACCTGGAGCTGGGGGGGGGGTTATGTGCTGCCTTTCCCAGCTTTCAGGTGGGAACACCAGGACTGGATGCTGTGACGTGCCTCAGTGAAGGTCTGTTCCCTGCCACCGGTATCCCCATTCTGGCCTGGGACTGCATGGCTGGGACTGACCTGACCCCACCACAGCAGCTCACCTCCAGCTCTGCAAGGCTCAGCTAGACAATTAAGCTCTTTGCAAGCCCACCCAAAGGACACCAGGCCTTCTGAGGTCACTCACTGCAGATATGATCTCATTAGGCAAATAATTATGATCAATATTGTCCACTCCCTGGCAATGAACAGCGTCACTTGGAGCAAGAAGCTCTCCAGGGGTGCTCAGAAAGGACGCGGGCTGACAGAAGAGCCTGGTTTGAGAAAAGAACCTCTGCTCACCTGGCCTGAAAAACACCTACATTCATTCTAAATATTTTTTTCACGATTCGCCAGGAGATTAATTAGCTGCTTGGAAACCCCAGACATTAATTATTGATTATGCAAAAGATTTTGCTCATCACAGTTGCTGAGCTTGTCAGTGCTGGGGGACCAGACGGCTGAGGACATCAGGATGGAGCGGAAGTCTGGATGAGCCCTGGAGAGGGTATGTGCCACCCGCTTCCCACGGTGGGCCCCGCTGCCAGGCTCAGGAAAAGCAGCCATACACGGCAGCGAGAGCATGGCGCAAGCAACGCCTGCCTTGAGGGGACAGGGAACTGAGGCAGAGGACGACGTGACCCGTCCAAGCAGCAGATCTGGGCCCCCCGCACCCTGGGGCGCCAGAGCTGATGGATGGGGCTGTCTCCAGGGTGTGCAGAGGGGAGATAATTCACCATCGCCTCCCCCTCGCAGCCAAGCGCCGGCTCCACTGCAGCACCCCATGCACGCCGGGTGGGGAAGGGTGCCGGTGGGCTCCTCCTGGCCCCTGCTCCACAGGCAGCGCGATGGCGGGCAGAGCAAGCCGGCAGCTGCGGCCAGAGGTGAGGTGCAGCGAGCTGCGCGTGGCAGTGACAAACCTCCTGCAACACCCAGCAATTAATCTTGCGAGGCGGTGAGTCAGAGTCACCCGGAGCTTCCTCCCCTCACCCAGAATGAGCCACCGCCATCTCCAGAATCTCTCCGCTCGGGGGACCTGCAAATGCCACCGGGCTCAGGGAGAGGGGAGGCTTTGTGCTGTGCCATCAATCGAGAGGGACCGGTCCCCCCTCCAGGTCCCTTTGCTGCACCTAAGGGCAAGGAGACCCCCAACATCCACGAGCGCTGGCGCATCCCAGCAGGGCAGCGGGGTGTTTCAGTCCCGGCTTCTCTGGCCGTCAGGAAAGCGAGAGCGAGATGCCATCCTCATGATAAAGCTTCACATAAAGAGGTGTCAGAAGCGAGAGGGCTGGAGGAGGCGGGGAGGGCTGGAGGCGTTTAGTGAAGACCCCGGGAAGGAGCGGGCAGGCTGGGCGTTCCACTGGCACCAGGAAAATGCCCCCGCGCGTTTCGCCCCGTGTTTCCCCCGAACCCACGGTGCTCCCCAAAGTTTGCCGAGGTTTCCTGGGGAAAAGCCTCTTCCCGCCTTGCCCCGGGCATGAATGCAGTTTGCAGTTTTAACAGCAGATGTCTCTCCTATTATGATTTATAAAAATGCTTAAAATAAATAATGCAAACATATTTACAGGAACGAGCTCCTGCTCCTGAGCGCGTTTGTCACTCGGAGGCTCCCAGGCAGGAGCCACTCGCCGCCTGAGTGCCTCCCGCCCAGCCTCCTCGCTGCCCCCACGCCACCCCCCGCCCCCCGCCGCCACCACAGCGGCTGTCAGGAGCCCAGGGCAGGGTGGCCGAATCCCAGATCCCCCGCCGCCCCCAGCCCCAGGTCTGGGCCCACACCAGCGTTTCAATGCGAATGTTGTACGCTCAACGTGTTAAATATTTAAAATGGTCGCGCAGGAGCGCTGCCCGGCGGTGCCTGATTTCACACATCCTGACAATTTCACGGACCTCTGGGCTTACGTTTCTTGGCAAATAATGAAAGGCTGCTGGAGCCCCCTTCCTCGAAGGGCACGTTGGGGAGGTTCGCCCCGGCCGCAACTCCTTCAAACGCGATGCGACTTCTGCAGCGCCGCTCCCACCTCCGCGCCCAGCCATGTCCAATGCTTTTAAGCGTGACCTTCGCGCGGGGCGGATGCAGCCGTCACGCCGCCGAGGTGACTCAAAGGCAGAGCGGGGGGCCGGGGAGGGGGGGACAGCCGGGGGCAGCTGCCGGCAGAGCCGCTGCCTCCAACGGAGCAACTTTTGCACCGTCGCCCCGGCAGCCCCGCTCTCGCCGGCGTGTGTGCACACAATAGAGCCGGGCGTACCTGCCTGCGCGGCCGTGATGCGAGTGGCCCAATTACAGCTCCGCACCCAGCCTGGCTGTTTCCATAGCTTCACGGCACAGCGCTTCCCTCTCCCGAGGCCATCGGAGCAGGACCCGGCATCTTATCAGCGATCATCCTGCAGCGCAGCTCTCCTCCGGGCCCTACCTGCTGACGGCCAGTCTCGCTGGCAACGCGGGATAATATCTCTTCCACCAGCGCCGTGCAATGATTTCTGCCCACCGTAATTCTGTCTCGCTTCCAAAGCTACTTGCATAACCGGCGCCGGGGAAGCGGAGCGCGAGGCAGGGCGGCCACGAGAGCTGCCCGCAGCAGGGGATGGGGCAGGAGGCTGACTCAGCCCCAAGGACTCCTCGAGCAAGCGCTGGTGCTACCTCACGAAGGGTGCTAGGGGCCATCCAAAAGGACTAATGGGTCTTCCTGGCCAAATCCCACCTCGGGGAGGGGAGACAGGCCTCCAAACCAGAGCCAGGAAGATGAGCAGAAGAAGTGCACGAGCTTCCTCTGCAATGGGCCAGATCCTGCCTGGGTAAGAGCTCCTAGGGAGCTCAGAACCACAGCCTGCTGAAACGGGCACAGAAATGAGGCTGAAAAGCCTTCTGCAGAAGGACATGGGGTGGCCTCCTGAGGTGGTGGCTTGCTCAGGGCCCTGCCTGCAGGCCGCTTCAGCAGGGAGCAGGAGAACTGGGCATGCAAAAGCACGGGGTGTCTCTGCTGGGACGTGGCATTGCTGCGGCAGAGATGCACATTCCAGGCGGGACAAGCAGGGGTACCATGAACTGCACACCCTCACACGTTCCCAGTGAAGGTCCTATGCCCTTCCCCACCTCAGCCAGTGCCGCAAGTCGATAAACGACCCTGCCTCTGCTTCTGTGTGCCAGAACAGGATCTGTGGGCAAAGCTGGCAGGGCGACCTGCTCAATGCAAGCAAGGCAAGCCCCCATCCTGGCCAGAAGACAGTGGCTACACGGCCAGCTGTCCCACCAAGCGCTGCCCAACTGAGTGATAGAAACACACACAATAAAGGCTCAGTGGTTTGCACCCCCTGGGCGATGATGTAGGAAGAGCAGAATCTGTCATGGATGTGTCCACGGCTTCCCGACCAGTCATCCTGGCTGGGGTTGGTCACGCCAATAGTTCATCCGCCAAAATCTGCGGTGAATTTGGGCTCCATTTGAAAGGACAAGGAGCATCTGTTATCTTGGAATAAAAAAGGTGTTTCTCTTCGATTTCTGTGGTTTTAGAGGATCTTTGCAAATTTTCACTTGTAACTCATCTAGAAATGCAGTTAATATCAGTAGTGATAGAACCAAGTGCCTCCTCCTGTCCAAGAAACACGTTTTTGTTTCAGAAAGAATATCTAGAACATTTTGAGTTGACCCAAAGTGATTTCTTTCCCTTGGGTTTTCGATTTAACAGCCAAAACAATACAACTCCACGTATTCTCACAACCCAAGTGTCCTTTTTGCCACAAGTCAGCTGCCTGCTTGAAATTTTCCATGCTCTGTGGCTGAGTCAGACTACATTTTTCTCTCCAAAATTTAAGCAAAAACTCATTTCTGAGAAAACAGTTTGCCCGTCGAGCAGGGCCACAAAGATTTCCCACCGCCTCGCCTGAAATCAGGAACGAGACGGCTGTGCTGGGCCCGGCCGGGGCTGCGCACACGCCGGATGAACTGTCAGCCTCTGGAAACGGCGGCTTGCAGACGGGTGCGCAGACTGCCAACGGGACACGCTCAGCCTCTGGAGAACGGGGCTCCTCCAGCAGAGCAGGCTGAAAGGGCGGCTGAGGAGCCAGCCATGCTGGGGATGCCGAAGGGCCGCGCGTCACGGTGCCCGGCAGCCGATGGCCAGGGGAGGCACGCGGGCAGCTCCAGTAGGTATGAGCTGCTCCCCGCCCTGCTGCTGTGTGGCTCAAGGGCTTTGCAAGATGGGGTTGGGATGTTGTTCTTACTCCCTTCTTGGGTTTTTTTTTGCCCTAATCTCTCCGTGCCAGGTTTGAAAGCTGTGCATGTAGGACAGCTCCAAGTCCAGTGCTAACTCACCTGCTTCACACCCAGCCACCCACACAGCCACGCTGGTACATCCTCTTGGCTCCTTCCTCAGGGCAAATGGGGCTGACGACGCCCTTCGTACACGGATGCTGCAGAGAGGACGCCTTTCTCCAAGACCTTCTGCCATCAGCACGATTTCGTTTCCCAGCAGAGCTCAACAAACAGGTGGAGAAAGAGGCAGGGGCTACCTGAGGAAGGCAATAGCAGCTCACTGGGACCAAGCGAATCTGTAGGACCCCGCGGGAGGAACAGGGCAAGGCTGACAAACTCAAGAGTGCTCACGTTCTAACACAGCTGTGTTTGCAGTGGAAGAGATGACCACAGTGTTTTCTGAGCTATATCCTCAAGATGTCCCTTGCTCCTTGGGCCAGCACCTGCCCAGGGGGGCCCAGGCACAGGCAGGGCTGGTGGGCTCTGCCGGGCGGTGTGCCAGTCCTGCACCCGCCCTTCGGGAGGGCTCCAGAGGGCAAGCCTCAGGGCAGGGCTCCAGCTCCCTGAGGCTGCTGCCGAGCTTGCAACCATCTCGTGCAGGGCAGCAAAGGCATGTCCACCCCTGCCTGGGCTGGCAGCGCTTGCCCAGCCGAGACGGGACAGGCTGTGACCCGATTCCTCCTCAGTGGGAGGAACAAAGAGGCTCCCAGGCAGCAAATGCAACAGCCCAGGTTGCGCTGAGCGTCAGCTCAGCTCTGCTTGGCTCAGACACAACTCAGGACAACTGGAAAACTCCTCCGAGACAGATGAAGCAGTAGAGACATGGCAAGTCAGGTCCGTTTCCCTCTTTACCCTGCCCTTCTGGAGCTCTGCCACCTCCAAAGAAGGGAAAAGATGCCAAAAAAATGCGACTGGAATATGAATCTGACGTTCAGACTGCGGCAGCGGCTGTAACCCAGCTTGAACTCTGCAGCCACAAAGGTCCGTCCCGCGCTGCAGGCAGTAGGGACAACGGTCAGCCCCAGCTGACAAGCCGTCCTTTCACCCCCACCCTCCACCACCAGCCCACTGGTAAGCCTCTGCCCACAGAGCTCTCCTACCTGTCTGCAGCCACAATCTCGCAGTAGCCAAGGCCCTTGGCATCCCTGTGGCACAGTGGAGGATGCTGGCAGAGCCTGTCCCAGCAGATGCCGAAGGAGAGGGAGTAGCCCGCGTGTGGTCATGCCTGGGAGCAGTCCCGGCTGTTGGGTTTGGTTTGGTCTCGCATCCACGGTGAGACACGCAGGGCGTAGCAGCCACAAGTCTCACAACGGAGAGCGGAGCCGACGTGAGAAATCCGTCAGCTCTGAGGACAGGGACGGCAGCATGGGAGTGCTGAGGCTGGACACCCCTGCCCAGGGGCTGTGTCCAGGGGCCCCCACCTGCCTCCAGCACTTTGGCTGTGAATAGGGCCAGAAGCCCCAGGAAAGGCTCAGGCAAGGCTGCCATGTACCATGACAAGTGGAGAAGGACCGCCTCGCCCTCCTCACCCTTGGCTCCCTTTGCATGGGCATTACCACCCTGCACTTACCCAGCCCAGGCACCGCAGAGCCTGGTTGAAGAATTTCCTCTGGTCTTCCAACCTCAACACACCAGAGCAGCAATCTGGGATGAAGTAGAAGGGGTGCATCGGCCCCGTGGCACCCACAGAGCAAGATCAAGGCCCCTGGGATGAAGCATCCATGTGTAGCACCCACAAGTGAGCCAGACCTTGGTTGTAGGGGCCCTACCTATTCCAGTCACATTTATTTTGGCATCTTTCCCCTCTTCGGAGGTGGCTGGAGTGGGCCATGGCCACGGGTAGAAGGATGCTCCGCAGTGCTGTAGGCAGCAGGGGCTTTGCCCAGCTCTCGACGGTGCCTGTTCCTGGTCTGGGAAAGGGCACAGAGCGGGGCTGTGCTCTGCAGCCCGGGCAAGCCAGCAGCTGCCAGAGACAGGGAGAAAAGGAGGAAACGGCGTGTAAAGAGAGGCTGCTGCAGACCTGCTCAACCAGCGCTGTGGCAGCACCAGCTTAAGAACTGGCTTCCCCAAGTTTAGGAGGCTGAGAGATGCGTGGAATAAATTACTTGTGACACCGACTCCTACACTTCCAGACTCACGCGGGATTTAGCCACCAGACTCCCAGTTAAGTCAGCACCAGTTATTAAGGTCAGAAGGAGTCGGGTGGCTAAATCCTATCTGGGGGCTGCAGTACGGCGGGGCTGTGCCAGCCCGAGGAGGCACCCCAGCACTCCCGGGGACGTGCCCCCGGCACCCAGAGCACCCTGGGAGCCGCTCCCATCGGAGACTGGAAATCAAATAGACAAACTATGCCTTGGCTCCAGCTCCTTTGAGGGGCTATTGGAGAGGAGAGGAGAGGGGAGGGATCTTGCCCTGATCCAGGAACAGGCTGGTCTGTTTTGCTGCTGGTTTCTGAGCGGTTTCACTTATCTCTTTCCTCCGCCACTACCTGAGGTTTCGAAAGCTCCAGGGAGATGTCTCCATTAACCACGGTTTTCCTCGGCGGTTATATTTCATTACAGTCTCTCTTCCCGCTAATCCTTCCCAGCTTTTGCTGTTGTTTTTATTATGATTATTTTCACACCCCCTTTGTTTCCAGCTGCACTTAACCTGGCCATGTCCCTTTAAATACCACGGCCTGGGCAGAACAGGGGATCAGTCCTTTGACAGGAGCTAAAGTCCTGTTTGATCTGGATTAGATGCTGGTTTTGCTTACCAGACTAAAGACGGAGGGGGACCACGCAGCGCCTGTGTTTGCACAAACCTGCCTGGTCGCATTCCTCTTCCCGCCCGTGTCCAGCGAAGGGGTGAGCGCGGGGCTGCGCACACAGCTTGAAACCCAGGCGGATCAATGGTCACTTTGTCTGGAGACGTAAGAAAATGGAGGTGGGAGGACGGAGATGGCGGCTCTGAGCTGTGCTAGAGACTCTCCCCAGGGTGCAAACAGGTCAGCACCCAGCAGCTGAGAGATCCATGGGCATCCCGCAGCCCTCAGCAGACGCCGCACGGCTCACCCTGAAGGGCTCAGCTTGGTCTCACTGCCCATCTCGAAGGCAGAGGCTTAATTGTGGTATCGTAGGTCCCTAACGACCCATCTCATGGTGGGACTGGGTACAGTGCCGGAGCACCGGGGGACCTCCACCGTGCCCCACGCACAACAGGTTGTGTTTTCTCCGAGGACTCCCATCCTCACCCTGTCCCTTTCCCACCCCCATCTCCTGCCTCTTCTCCTGCCCTTTTCTCTCGTCCTTCTGCCCGAAGGACCAATGTTTTGCCCCGTGCAGTCCCCATCCCCTCATGTCTTGCCTTGCCCTGGCCCCTTCCCCTGGCTCAGTATTCCCAGGCCCCCAGCAGTGGCGCTGCCTCCTTGGCTGCCCCGCTGCTCGCTGCCCCCTGCCATGCTCCTGCTTCTTCTGCAAGGGACCATGGCCCAGACAGGGTCCGGGAGAGATGGTGGGGGCCACCAGCCAGCTCAAGTGCTTCGTGAGCTGGAGCTGGGGTGGGGGGCAGGGAGCCCCCATTACACATGCACGTACTTGCAGCAAAGCCAATTTATACCTTCCCCTGCGGCTGTCTCGGTGGAGAAATGTCAGGACTCACGGCAACGCAGCGAACCGCACTGCCGGTGGGAGCCCTCGGGGCCAGGCAGAGCAGGCGGGAGCCAGGGCTCGGTGCAAGAGCAGTGCTGCAGGGAGCAGGGAGCACACGAGCAGGCTCTGCCCCACGCTGGTTTCACCCCACCTGCTCCAGGGTAAAAGCACCTGCAAAAACCTGGAGCAAAGCCTCTGGCTTTACCAGCCTTGCCCTCACAGCGGGCAAAGCGCTTCTCTTGCTTAGGCAGGCGGGCAGGGTGCGGAGCCTCGCTGCGGGAGCATTTCCCACCAAACTCCCCGGCAGCACCCACGGCGGCAAGGTGGAAGGAGGTCAGTGGTGGTGATGCCACTATTGCGTGAGCAGGAGCATCCGGAGGGTCGCGGGGCACAGCTGAGAGGTGCTGAGCTGTGCCGAGCCCTCCTACTCGCTGCTGGGGCCCATCACGACCCAGCTCTGCAAGAGAGAGGTGCAGGACCCACCAGACCTTCGTGGGTGCTGATCTCCAGCTGGGCTGCTCCCAAGGCTGGAAAGCTCAGTCTGCTGGAATCGGGGAGGCTCATGGCTGTGCCACTGCTGGAGGTATCATCACCCACAACAGATGGAGCTTTAAAAAGAACAGGGCCAGCAAGTGAGACAACACGCAGACATTAGTGACTGCACAGGACGAGCGGGATGTGCTCACAGAGGCCCCGTCCTCGGCTCCTGGGGGTGGGCTTGGCTGACTCGCACTGCTGCAGTCCTACCCTGCACAGCCAGAGGCACGCGGCACTAGCATCACCCGCCTGCCCGCCCCCATGGCCCCCAAGACAAGAAGGTGCTCCCCAATGGCAAGGGCAGGTGAGGAGATGCAGAAACCAGGGGTCGACCAGGGCTCTGGCAGTGCAAAATGATGCTGTGTTATGGCACGTGCAGGTCAGAGAGGGGGAGATTGTCCTGCTAGTCCATGGGGAACACTCATGGTACAAGGTGAATCCCCACAGGCCTTGTGAAACACCCCGGTCACCGTTCCTCTGCAACCAGGAGAACAAACAAGGTCAGAAAGTAGCTGGCATATCGAAGAGAAGGAACTTAATATGTGGGAGGTCTCATCCATGCTTGCTCTGTTCTTGCACCCTTCCTGGGTTGAGTTTAACCTGCTCTATGCGCTTGTTGGCTCATGGGTTTGCCCACAACACACAGGCCAGCAGCTCCTCCACCCCCAGGCTTGCTTGAGCTCTGGAAGAGGGAGCTGTGCAATGGGACGGGCTTGGGGCGCGGTGTCCAGCCAGCCCAGCTACAGAAGAAGCCAATCCAAGGATCTCAAAGGCTTGGGACACCGTGTCCAGCCAGGTCAGCTGCAGGAGAACCCAGCCCAAGGTTCTCCAAGGCAAGGCAGAAGGCGGCAGGGCATCCTTTCTGCCCCATGGGCATCTCATCCTCCAGCCCTGGATTAGAGGCGCAAAGGGGCTGCAGGACTGGCTGGGGGCACAAGGACAGGGCAGCCTGGTCTTGTGTTCCTGCTGCCCACGGTACCTGCTGGACACCTTCATAAGCACTATGGCCACTTGCAGCATTTTTGTGGGGGGAGACATAACCCCACAGACTGATGCTTCGCCAGGGCTGTCAACACCGATGTCTGGCCAAGGGGGAGGCAGGTTCCAGGCTGTGAACACCCCCAGCTTGGACTGGTACCTGTCGCCTCTGCTAAGCCCTGCTCAGCTGCTCTCGTTCACCCATCGTCACCCAAAGGCCGAAGGCTAAAGCCGCCAGCCGCTCCCTCCCCTGCCTGATAACGCAGCGTCTTGCACCGAGTAGCCTCCTTCTGCTGTCACAGGCCGACCTATTTCTCACAAATCCTGACTGCTCTGGCCTTAAAACATCTTGACGCAGTGCTGAAGCCGGCCTTGGCACAGCAGCGAGTCCCCGATTAAGCTGGAGCCTCCGCAGCTTGGCGTGGGCTTTGCAGCCAGCAGACGCTGCCTGGAAAAGCAGCGCGGCGGTGGCGCGGCTCGGATCGGGGAGCACCGAGGTGCTCATCAGGAATAATCAGGCGTTGTTCTGGATTAAAAAGAGGGACGCCACGGCTCAGCCAAGCTAGGCAGTCCTTGTTGCTCACAGCCATGGGGTGCTGGAGGCTGGGGTACTCTGCTGGGGCTGAAGGAGCTGGAGATGCAACAGGTGTCCTCCTCCATGCAAGCAAAACCAGCACACCCCAATTTGTCATTCACTCTGTGGGGTGCAGGGATGGGAGCTGAGACCCCAGACGAAGATGGCTTCCTCCACTGCTGAGCTGCAGGCAGGGTGCCAGGCCCAGTGGCACACTGGTCCCCAGGGCAGGAGGACCTCAGGCAGTTCCTGTGCAGCCCCAGCTACAGAGACCACCTAGTGATGGCTTCAGCCAAGTCCCCAGCCTCCCCCAGAGCCGCAGCAGAGTGGCCAGCCAGGGCCCTTGGCCAGCTGGAGCCACAGCGCTGCCTTGCTGGGGACCCAGCTCATCCCAGGGTGGGCTGGTGGAATGCAGGGATGGGTGTCAGCTACCAACTACAGGATCCTTTCCAAGGATCAACATCTGGGTTGACATCCTCCTGCCCCGGCTCATGCACAGGGAGATCTCGGCACGTGGTGGTAGGTCAGGAAGTCTAGAATTGCCAGAGGTGAAGTGATGTGGATGTCAAGGTGCTAAAGGATCTCCCACGGTTCCTCTATCCCTAGGGGAAGCTCTTTCCAGGCTTGCTCTGCTGTGGAGACAGCGATGAGCACAGCATCACAGAATCCTGGGGGGACCTTCCTGCCGCTCTGCCCCCCATCTTGGTACGGGCAGTTTCTGGGGAAAGAAGCCAACGCAGCGTTCATTCCCAGTGGAGAAGCTACAAAGAGACGAGGGATCCATAGCCTGCGTTTGAAAACTGCACAACTCTTCAGAAGAACTTCAGTCCGGGGTGGAAACTGGGCCGGAAAGCTGCCGGGAGGTGGGTGACACAGGGAAGGTCACCCGGCCAGCTGCAGGGAGCTGAGCTCAAGGAGGTTTATCATAACGCCCCCAACCGAGCTGGCCCAGCAGCCCCAGGCTCCAGCGTTGCAGATGGTCAAACAGCCTAAGCAGAGCGAGCGGTGCGGTGGTGAGCATCCCCCACGCTGCCTGTGCCCGGTGAGGGCTAACACCCCCGGCAGACCTGCGGTGGGGCTGCCAAAACCCCAACCAAGCTGGTGTCAGCTCAGCACATTGGGGAGCATCCACAGGCGGCCCAGCCTTGCAGGAGGTGCTGGATGGCTAACGCCTGGCATGAGGGCTGGCCGGACCCTGCCTTGTCCCCACGGTCCCGCAGGCTGTGCGGTGGGTCTGCCAGGTAAGCCTGAGCGGATCCCACCACCCCAACCTGCTGCCACCCTCTCGTCCTCGGGGTGAACCACTGGGTCACCCAGGAGCAACCAGGACTCGATGCTCGTGGACATTCCCATCCCACCACCAAGGACCTCGCAGCCCCCCTTGCCAAGACCCTGGCCCCCTATTGTCCCGCCAGCCCCTTTCCCGCAGCTCCAAGGCCCCGTGGGGAGCGTGGCCGGCCCTGGCAGCGGGCGCAGGCTGCGGCCGGGAGGTCACGCCTGGCCGGCGGCGTTCGTGGCGAGCCCGCCATCCGGCTCAGCTGAAGCACATTTTGTTCAGCGCTTCCTGCATCCTGCCCCATCCCCGTGCCGGGGGGGCAGGTCAGCCCGGGGTCAGGCTGCTAATTGCAGCTCAGGGGACGGCGGGACGAGGCGACCGCCAGCTCACCACGCTGGGTCGCAGGGGAAGCGGTGAGTCCCGTTGTGGAGAAGGACGGATAACACCCTGCGGCCGAGCCCAGCACCCCGCAAGGTGCTGGGCTGCCCCTGTGGCAAGGCGGGACACGTCTCCTGCACCAGCACCGGGGCTGTCGGCTCTGCTGCAGCTCACCCCAGGCTCTGGGTTGTCATCTCCAAGCCAGGCCAGCTCCACCATGCGAACCACCCCCGGCATCGCCACTGAGCCTCTGCACCAGACCCACACCGGGGTCCGTCCTCTCCTGGCATCACCAGCTGGTGTCTTCCCATGTGGAGCTGCCGAGGCCATGCAGATGCCCGGATGTGGCCACGCGGCAGGTTTTCTCGCTCTTCTGCTAAGGCTTTTTAATGAGGATGTTAATTAAGAGTGACCCCAGGCCAGTCCTTGTCGTAGCAGCCAAGGTTCTCCCCCAGTGCCATGCCGAGCTCGGTATCATCACCCCAGGCTCTCTGGCCACCCTGGGGACAGCAGCCACTGGTGCCACTTTCCCCTAGCGCTGGGCAGGCAGTGGGGACAGCCCGGCACAGGGGCTGTGCCTGACCTTGGCACTGTGGCTAAGGGGCTGCCTGAGGTCCTGCTGGCCTGGGCAGGAGCTTGTTGGCCACGGCTGGCTGGGGAGCATGGGGCCATCCACCCACACACACACCTGGGAGGTGCGGCTGGAGCCCAGCACGGGGCTGAGCCAGAAGTGGGGTGGAGGGACCACTCCACTGCCCCAGCGCCCCATCTCCCACCTCCCCATCTCCCGCCTCCCCACCATCCCGTCCCACTCACAGGCGGGGCTGGAATCCCCACTCTTTCTTTGGCTCCTAAACCTGTTTTTCCTCACCCTTCTTGGGGAAGCCCCTGCTTTCCTCACCCCCTGCTAATCCCCACATCCTCCCTGCAAGCACCACGGTCTTTGCTATTGTTCCCCTCCCCCGCCAGCACCCACCTCCCCTGCTAACACCCACGGTCCCCGCGAATGCCCACAGTCACTGCCAGTGCCCACGTCCCCTGCCGATGCCCTGGCCGGAGGAGCACGCAGGAGCTGCGTCTGCCCCGACAGCGCTTCACCAAGCACCAGTCTGTGCCAGCCGTGCTGCACGCTCAGCAGCGGGCACAGCCCTGGTGTGGGCGACATCGCCAGAGCAAGAGGAAACAGCCACGTGGGGCGGACCCAGCAGTTTCCAGCCCCGATCATCCCGGCGGGATGAAGCAGCACCCCCCCGTGCAGCTCCCCTCGGCCCAAGGAGGGGCTCTGAGCGCCGCTACCCAGGACGCTGTCCCAGCACGGGGCAGAGGCTGGCTTCCGCCCAGGTGCCAGGACTGCTCGTTCAGAGGCCCAGCCATTAGCCACAGCCATAAAAAACCAGTCAGACTCCTTCTTCCCCTAACACCCACCACCACCACATTCCTGCTAAGTGATTTTGGCTGTTGCCCGAGCAGCGTGAACTCGGAACCCGCAGCCCCTTGCCAGTGCCGCCCTGGTTGGTGCAGGAGCTGGCCATGCCACTGCCACGCGCTGGAGCACTCCTCGGGCGTGAGCAGGGTCCGTCTGTCCCCACGGGCCTTGAGCTTTCTCCCTTGCCATGCTGGCCCAGATCTATTGCCAGCTCCACGAGCTCCAGTCGCTCCCGCGGGCACCCCCAGACTCAGCCGCCAGTGTAACCTTGACGCCCGGGGCCAGGCTCCGAACCCCCAGGAGCTGCTGGGGTGGCCCAGTGGAAGGCTGCTGGGGAGGGCATTTCGGGCAGATTTCCCCAAGGACTTTCAGCTCAGTCCCAGCAGGTCGCTGCTCAGCAGGGATGGAGCCCAGGCACCGCCGTCACCACCCCCTCTCCTCCGGGCGCACATCTGGTCGACAGATGCTGGCCCAAACGCTGGCTGCAGCCAGGGACAAAGGCTCTGGCTACCTCCTGCCAGCGAGGCAGAGCTGGCGCTGCCAGGTCCAGGCAGGTCCACCTCTTCCCCTGGCTGGGACAACCCTGCCTGCATGGCCAGGAGACCTTCCCAGGGGCTGGAAGGGGGCACAGAGCCTACCTGCCCAGCACCATGCTGAGCGCTGCACCCCAGGCGCCGGCAGCAACACCACCGGCTTGTCCACGGCCGAGCTCATCCCAGGTCTCCTCCATTCCAGACGGCTCCCGCTGACCCAGCGGCGGCACGAGGCCAGCCTGGAAAGCTGTCCATCGGCTGCACCGGACGCCCAGCCTCCCGAGCCCACTCACCTTCAGGAGCTCGGTTTGGGCTTGTCCCGGCAAAACAAGCCTCACCGTGCTTCACGACAGCGTTTCACCAACACAAACGGCGTTGCGCTAGCCGCTAAAACACCAGGCTGGGAAATGTCTCTGGGAGGAGCCGGGGCCGGCTTAGCCCAGCCACTGCCAGGATTAACCGGGCAGATTTAGCAGGCGGGCGCTTCCCGCTCGGCTCGGCTCGGCTTGGCTCATCGCACCGTCCCGCCCGGGCCGGCCGCTGCCACGCTCCAGCACGGTCACCAGCGAGGTCCCCCGGCAGCAGCGGCGGGGACGGGGCGCACGGGCAGGCGGAGGTGGGGGCACTGGGCAGGGGGGGCGGACAGCTGGAAAGAGGGGTGGGAGAGAAAGAACCAAGCTGTAAATCATGACACAAAACATGCATTCATTTTATTCACAAAAACAGCCTGGATCGCTAAAACATTACAAACAGCATTTCAATTGGATGATGTGGAGAGAGCTGGAGAGACGGGGCTTGAACAGAAGAGAAATGTCACCGGTTGGAACGGCTTCAGCACAGGTCCTGCAGTGGCGTCACTTTTATTTGGATTTTTAACTCCAGTAAGTTTACAAAAATCACTTCTAGGAGTAAACCGTTGCAATTAGGAGGGTTTTCCGTACGCGGTCTTTCTCGTTCTATATTAATAAACTAACAATGACTTTTTTTTTTTTCTTTTTTTAATTCTTTTTTTCCGTTTTCGAAGAGCGCCGGGTGTGTAGCAATTGTTTTCTTCCACCTTCGATACCGAACCTCTCGCGGGTTAAACTTACACAGGCGAACGGCAAGGAAAAGGGCTACTACATCGCTTCAAACATATTCTCATTTATAAACATGAAGTCGAGGCATTCTAGAAACTACCCACTCTATTGTATGATGGGAAAGAATCAAATAAAAAGTATAAATGAGGGTGCAATTAAACAACTGTGCTAAATTACAGTAGTGCTTATTAGTAACTAGATTTTAAAAGGTTACTGTAAATTTACATTCCCTACACAAGTACTGCATCTTTCACACATAAACAACATCAACACCAAAACACAGAAAGAAACTGATTGTCCATACTCTGTCTAGTAAGTCTTGGTACTTTACAGCTCCGTTGTTTTTTTCTTTTAATTATTTTTATTTGAAAAGCAGTTAAATGTCTGACTAGGACTCGAAGATGTTAAAACGAACGCAAAAAAAAAAAAAAAAAAAGAAAAAAATTATAAAAACAGGAATGAGATTTGCGAGAAAATATTTTTGGTTCTAAAGAGACACAGGTGCATCCATTCATTTCGGCCAAAGATCCCTTGCCTGAGACAACACAAGCAAGCAGTGACATTGCACTTGGCTGACAGAGCTTTGGGATTCCCGTCCCTACTGGAACCATCTGAACGCGGCTCCTGTAGGAAGCATCACCTTCTGGAAAGGAAGAGAGACAGGGAGGGGGACAGAAGAAGAGGGGACAAGGCGTTAGGTCGGGTCCGGCACAGCCGCGCGGCACCAGGGTCGGGGACCCGCGCCCCCCACCCGCCGTCCCCACCCCTCGGGACGGAGCCCACCCGGGCTCGCCGTCCCCGGGACGTGGCCGCGCATCCCGCGTTTCCAGCCCGCCGGCACATGCTGGGCTGGTGGCCAGAGGGAGACGGGGGTCGTCCCGCCGTGCCCCCTCCCACACCCAGCCCAGCAGCTCGGCCATTGTTCCCATGGTCCTGTGCCGTGGCCAGCACAATGGCGCGGCCCCCGACTTCCCCTCCGGCCGATAGTGAGCACAATGGCCGGGCCGCCGCGAGCCAGCGTGGTCCGGCACGGCGGCCCCCTCACTGCCAGCCCCCACCTTCCCTGCCACGGACTGATGGACATCCAGCCAACAGATGTGTTTAGGGGGGCATTTGGGGGGAAACTGAGGCAAGGAGTGGGGCCACCAGACCCAGGAGCTGCTCGGGACACAGGGGACCCAACCCTGCTGCTGCCCGGCCATGATGAAAAACCTTGTCCCCAACAGAGCAGCCCCAGGCGTCACTGGGGACCCCTTGGCATCTTGCAGCGGAAGAGGGACGAGTCCCACCAGGCTCAATCCCATGCGCAACACAGCGCCCAACGATGGACGAGACCTCTTTGAAGCCACCTCCAGGAAAGGTGGTGTGGGGCAATGGCCCCAACAGCTCTGTGGTCCTCCGGAAGAAGAACCTGGGACATTTCCCAGCTGGATGGGGCGAGAAGCCGCCACAATGTTCACGAGACCACGAGCGGCTACGCAAGGACCACAACATCCCTCAACGCCAAGAGCCCCCAAGCAAGGCCAAACCATGGCAGTCAGTGGATGGGACCATCTGACCGTCAGAGGGCCCCTCGGTTCCCCACCTCCGAACAAGCAAGGGACACCAGCGGGACACCAGCTGCAGGCTGCGGTGACAGGTGAGGGACAGAGGGCTGGGCTGCCATGGGGTGGTGGCAGGGACAGCCTGCCCCAGCCCCAGCTCCCGGCGTGGAGCCCGTGTGCAGGGCTGGGGCACCCCAGGCATTGCCCCGAGAGTCAGAACCGTGCCACATCCAGGTCCCTGACCGCACAGGTGAGCCAGCCGGCTCCCACCGCGTCCTTCTCTTGCATCAAGACACCCTCCAAGCCTCAACAGGTAACCAGGACAGCGTCCACCCGCACCCGAGGGAGGGACTGCAAAATACTCACTTCCACAGGCACCGTGAGCCAAATACATGGGGCTTGGGCAAGGGGAGGGGGGCGAAGGGCGAGCATGGGCAAGGGGTGGCGGTGCCCAGCCAGGCTGCTGACAGACTGCACCTTCTCCTGCTCCCAGCCCAGGTCTGGTCCTCTGGGCAAACTGAGCTGGGGCAGTCAACGAGGGGAGATCACCGCTGCCCCCCAGGTCTCTGCAATACGTAATGAGGCATCTGGGGAAGACACGAGTGCTTGTGGCCACAGCACGCCACCCACGCCCGATCCCACCCAAGGCACTGGACGCAGAACCAGCTGGGCAGAGGGTGGCAGACCTGCCAGAAAGAGCCACCAACTCAGATACACCATCCCAGGAGAGGAACCAGGGGAGAGGGGCCTCCTAATAGGTCTGGAAGAGGTGTCTGATACGGATCACCTCAAACACCTCTTCACCTTCATTATTAAAGGATGTTGGACAACCAGCTCTAATGTGGGCGCCTAGGATAGAGCCCCCACTCCTCCCCACAATCACCAAATCAGGTCCCTCAAAGCCCCAGCCAACCTGACCTTGAATGCCACCAACGATGGGGCATCCACAGCTTCTCTGGGTGGCCTCTGATCAGTGTCTCACCACCCCCCTCATCATAAAACATTTCTTCCTTATGTCCCGCCTAACCCTGACCTCTTCCAGTTTCAGACCATTGCCCCCTGTCCTGTCACAACCGGTCTTGGTGAAAAGTCTCTCTGCGGGCGGCAGTGACCCTCCCGCCCGCTCTGCCTGGGGCACTTCGCCAAGGCTTCTCCGAAGGTAGGACAGCGCGATCTGTAGGACAGATCCCATCCCAACCATCTATGGCCTCCGTGTGAGCTACAGCCCTGGAGACAAGCCCAGGGTGTCCCGTCCAGCTCCAGCTCCAGCTCCCACCACGTTACCGAGCGCTGATGGGGTGGCAACGTCTGGAGGAACCTGACCGCCGCAGGGACGTGCTGCCGCCCGCTCTTGGCACCCGACCCGCCTCGCCAGCTTGGGTCCTCAGCCGGCCACCACCACACCGGGACACCAGGGGCGGCCGGTTGTTCGGGCTCTGTAGATGCGTCGATAAAGCCTAACAGCTGCAGAGGGATTTAACCCATTTTTTTATGCTGCCATAAAGGTTTAATTCGACTCTTTTTACTGCTTGATTTTACATCGACCTTTAATCACAGCTGCAGCCCCCGTCCGGGCTCCGAGGACGCTCCTCTGGACGCACCGGGCTGGCAGACCGGCCTCTGCCAGCTGCTCTTCTCCCAGGCAATGGCCCGGCTCCCTGAAGAGGGGCACGACGCCTCACAAAGCCCTGCGGGTTCGTCAGCCCCACATAAAGGGCCACTGAACGCCCCCCCCCCCCCATCCCGGAATCAAGCGCTATGGTGTGAGGGCTCCCCACCAGGACAGCGGCATTGCGTCCTGGCCACCGCCACCCCCAGATGGGTCTCCACCACAGCGCAGGTGCTGTTGGTTGCCCTAGGGTTGGCCCAGTGCTACACCTTTCCAAGGCTGGTTGACGTAGGGCAACCCGGCCGTTGACCCGGGTGGCCATCAGCCGTGGTCCCAGCATCCCCGTCCCAGCCACAGAGGGCCACAATGTTGTCCCAGCCTAGGCAGGGTGCAAGTGGATATCCCGAGAGAGAGGAGGATGTGCTCTGAAAAGGGGATGGTGACGCCCTGGAGCCACCCGCTTCTGCCCAGCCGTCCATCCCCACCAGCACAGCATCTCTCTTCAGCCTCCACACACCGACGGCCGTGCCCAGGAGGGCTGGGGACCCATCTGTGGTGGGGCCCAACTCTATCACATGAAGAACCCTATTTCAGTGGCTTCAATTTCTC
Organism: Bucorvus abyssinicus; assembly: GCA_009769605.1. Lineage (NCBI taxonomy): Eukaryota > Metazoa > Chordata > Aves > Bucerotiformes > Bucorvidae > Bucorvus > Bucorvus abyssinicus. Next base: position 19,834,514 of record CM020041.1, on the reverse strand, counting down.
CGCCAGCTGCGGGACGGGGAAACCAATCAAGGGGGTGACCGTTTCATGGGCTCCTGGTGCTATTTATCATCCCCGGATCCTGTGCAGCGTCGGGAGAAGGGAGCTACTCCTCCGGCTGCTGAGAGCTCCGAGTCTATTGACCCGCTTTAGGACTCTTTGGAAGAGATGAACTTTTTTTTTTTTTTCCCTCTCTCCCTTTTTCCAGATCACTGACTCAGCAAATTAGAACAAGAATATAATTTAGCAATACAGCGGTTTTTGAAAGACACAGTCCCCCTCTCCCCATCCCCACCGCCCAAACAGATTTTTTTTCCCCCTTCACTGTTCATTCAGAGCTGATGCTAATTGAAAAACATAGAACGTGGCTAAGAAAACGGTGGGTCGTCTCTTTGGGCCGGCCTGAGGATGGGCAGTGCCCTCGTGCCAGGATGTGGGATCCAGCCAATGTCCCGCTGACATTTCAGCCTTTGCCGGCCCTGGAGATGCGCTCGCCAGCAGGAAGACGCGTTCCTGCACAGCTAACGGCGGGATCGGCTCCCGGAAAAAATCAAACCCGGCTTAAACTCCACACGTGGGGGACCTGGCGGACACGTCCTGGCCAAAGCACCCACGGGTGACAAGCAAGGGGCAGGCTCGGCCAGAGCGGCGTGGCCACACGCCACCTCGGCGCTGCATACCAGCACTGCCGGCGCCTGGCCCTCACCCACCCCACGCCGCATCACGCCACGCCACACCACGGCACGCCACGGCACGCCACGGCACACCACCAGCAGCTGCCCACGACCCCGGCTGGATTTCAGACCCACGCGAGTCACCAGACTCTTCCTGCACTCCCTGCGCAAATACTGCACCTCCCCAGCGACTTGGCAGGGAGGCAGCCCGACCCGACAGTGGCTCGCAGCGGCTTTCCTCTGAGGCCAAGGGCAACACCCATGGGTGCACCGTGGTGGGCAGCAACAGCCCAAGTACCGCCCCCAAAGCCTGACTCTGGGGGGCTCCGGACACCCCCGCACTCTGCGGGTGCGGCAGGGGCAGGGGTGCTCCTGGCTCAGCCGGGTGCCAAAGCAGAGGCACCAGCCTGCAGGAACTGCGGCTGCCAGCACCGCAAAGTCCAGCTGCTGCTTTAGGGACTCACCCTGACCGCCTCGGATGGATGCTGGCCTGGGGAGAGGACGCTGGCCTGGGGAGAGGACGCTGGGCTGGGGAGGCTGGTGCAGCCACAGCACAGGAGATGCTGCCCAGCACAGCACCCAAACCCAGGGACCAGCGTGCTCCTGCTCAGAGCAAAGAGTGAGCTCAGGGGCTGGGCTCCAGCTGCACCACGGCCTCGGGTTTCGTGGTCACCCATTGCCCCCGCCCTGCCCCAAAAAGCTGCCTCTTGCCTCCCCATCCCCTGACCCAGCTGCTGGGTTAGAAACCACTCCCTGCCTCGGGGAGCCGCAGCCCACCCAGGACAAGGGATGCCAGCACCGAAACCCAAGCAGGGACCCGCTGCCTGCGAAGGGGACAGCGAAACCCAGGGTCCCCAGGGAGAGACCCCAGCCCTCCTCCAGTACGTAAGGGAGGGCGGGGACGGGGGGCACTGGGGAGAGCACACATCTCACGGTGAGAATTGTTAATGGAAAAGGGAAAAATAAAAAAAAGTAAGAAGTACCAGGTGTTTTATTATCTAGGGCAAGATCCAAACCCAGGAGCGCAGCCCGAGGAGGGGTTAGGGTGCCTGAGAGGGGCCGGTTACCTCCAGTGCTGCAGAAGGCTTCTTTTTGAGTTCTTCACATTTTCGGAATTTGCAAATCTGGTGGCCAGTTTTGCGATTCCTACAACTGCTGCACTGCTCGCAGTTTATGCGTCTTCGGCAGGGCGGGCACATGCCGCATCTTTTCCGTTTCTTTTTCCCCGAATTGATGGCAGATGCCAACTCATTCTGCATGGGGTACTCTGCCAAGCCAGCCATATGGAGCGCGCTCTCTGCCAGAAACACGCCGGCAGGGGTCATGATGAAAAGGCCTGGGTTGATGGGAAAAGCCCCCAGGTAAGGGAAATCAGAGGGGCCGTTCATTGTCTCTGCAGCTGAGACCGCCTCCATGTCAGAGATACCAGTCCCGTGGTCGCTTGCGAGAGGAAGATGCTCCTGGACCACTCGTTTGAGCATTTCTGTCGACTGAGCAAACTGTTGTAGGGCGATCTGTCCTTCCGCGGAGATCTCCGACACCCGGTCTAATTTGCTCAGCATACTAGAGATGTTTTTGTGCTTTGAGGTAGAATGACTTTTATCCACAGTCGCGTCGTTGCCATTGGCTAAGGGGTTGCCTTTCTCTGAATGTTCGCTTACCGAGCTGCTGCTACCAAAGGTGGAATAGTGGGAGAGTGGACGGGACTTCTTAAGACTTTTGTTCAAAGGTTCACTTATTATTCCACTTTTGTTCCTCCTCTCGGAGTTGACAGGGGGTTGAGAGTCATCTTGGTTATTTTTTTCCGTCTCTGGCTTGTTCCCAGTGTCTTGATGGGAGCCCGAATTTGACATGGTGCCCAGAGCACAACAAACCAAACCCAAAATAAAAAAAAAAAAAACCACCAAACCAAAAAAAAAAAAAAAAAAAAACCCCAAAACCCACCCCCAACACCAAAGCGAAAGACCCCCGAAGCCCTTCTGGTAGCACCAGCCCTCCAGCCACCAGCGAAAGCTCAGACGGGGACGCTCATCAACGGGGCGACTCCTCCGGCGGCAGCGGCAGAGGACTTCAGTCCGACCTCAGTGCACAGACATGCTCTGCGGCTCTGGTACACGGCATGCGGCTCTGGAGGGAGAAAAGAAAAGAGAGTCAGCGCTGGCAAGAGCCAACGGGCTTTTCAAAGCGGCTCTTCCTCCCCCTGCCATGAAAGTCTCAGCGCCGCGAACAAAGAAACTCCAGGGAACGGACCTCGGTGGAGATCCGTTCCGCTGCTCTTTCAAAGGGTCGCCCTCCAGACAGAAATGGGGGTCGCTGGGGAAGTTCTGGCCTGGGAGCAATGGCACTTGGCCGCTTAAAAGCTCTCTGTGCCTGGATCTCCACCCCCAGGGACTGCGGCCCCGGGGAAGTCACGGGGCTCATCTCCTGCTCCGCTCCGGCGGTGTGTGGCCCCCACACCGGATGGGACCGTGGGCGCCCGTGGGACGCCCCTGAGTCGGCAGCCGGAGCGTCTGTGAGGGGCACCTGGTCCTCAACCTGCAGTCACCCGTGTCCCCCCGGCCAGCTGCCACAGAGGCAGCAGGTTGCAGGGCTGCGCCTCTCCTCCCACAATCCTCCAGATGATGCTGTTCACCCAGTTCAGGCCAAGCTGCACCTCTCACCCTCCTCCTCCTCTTCCTTCTCCTGGACCCTTGTCCCTGGGCCAGCACTTCACACCAGCACTGGGCAGCAGAAGGAAACCACATGGGGAACTGCAATGTCCACCTCCAAGCCCAACTGGGAGCCACAGCATCCACCTCCAAACTCCACCAAGAGCTTCAGCATCCACCTCCAAACCCCATGGGCAGCCATGGCATCCACCTCCAAATCCCACCAAGAGCTTCAGCATCCACCTCAAAATCCCATGGGCAGCCATGGCATCCACCTCCAAATCCCACCAAGAGCTTCAGCATCCACCTCCAAATCCCACCAACAGCTTCAGCGTCCACCTCCAAACCCCATGGGCAGCCATGGCACCCACCTCCAAACCCCACCAAGAGCTTCAGCGTCCACCTCCAAATCCCATGGGCAGCCATGGCATCCACCTCCAAATCCCACCAAGAGCTTCAGCGTCCACCTCCAAATCCCATGGGCAGCCATGGCATCCACCTCCAAACCCCACCAAGAGCTGCAGTGTCCACCTTCAAAGCCCACCAAGAGCTGCAGCGTCCACCTCCAAACCCACCAAGAACTTGAGCATCCACCTCCAAACCCCACCAACAGCTTCAGCGTCCACCTCCAAACCCCATGGGCAGCCATGGCACCCACCTCCAAACCCCACCAAGAGCTGCAGCGTCCACCTTTGAGCCCCAATAGGAGCCACAGCTCCTCTTCAAACAGTCCATCTTCAAAGCCCCCAGGGAGCCACAGCGCCTGCCTCTGAAGCCCACTGCTGACCTCCTGCCATGCCCAGCGTCCCCTGCCCACACGCCTTGCCTCCCTGGTGGAGGCAGGAGCTCAGCAGGGATGGTGAGAGCTCCCCCGCAGTGCTGTTGCCCAGAGCTGGAGAGATGCCACTGTGCCCGGGCAGCTCGGGGGCAGCTGGGCCCAGTGTGGCTGCAAACACTTGTTGTGAAATTCCTCCTCCTCCCCTCCCGAGCATGCACGCACGCACAAGCACCGCCGCAGTAATCAGGCTTTAGAGGAGAAAAGCTGCAGGGCTTAGCGGAGCAGGAACCCACGTCCCCACCCCGGCAGCAGCTGGGGGAGGGCAGCCCCAAGAGGAGGCCCCTCGCCTGCCCCGTTCCTCCATCCAGGCTGTCCCGGCAGCCCCCTCTCTGGAGCACGGGCAGGGACGCGGCCACATGCGGAGAGCTCTGCCAGGACCCTTGCTCCTGCCCGGGGGGTGACATAGCAGAGCGAGGCGGGTCCCTGCACCCCCTGCACCCTGCCCCTGCTCAGCCGTCACCCATCGCATCTGCTTTGTCACAGCCGAGCCGTGACGCGGCGCCGGCAACCCCGCTACAGCCCAGGACCCTTCCCCACGGGCACAGGGTGGGCATTGCTGGCGAAACGCCGACAGGGGCAAGGTCCCTGTGCCAGGCACCGCGGCGCTGGCAGAGGAAGACAGCCCGTCTCACCCTGGTGCCAGAGCCGGCTCGCTTGCAGAGAAACCCCCCCCGCCCTCGCGCTAAAAACCGCTTGCTTCAGCTGCTGCGGGATTTAAGATGCAGCGCGGATCGATGCAGAGCTTGGGTTCCAGCCTGGAGCTCGCCAGGCCACGTGGGGAGGGAGGGCTGCGGCGGCAGGACGGGCTGCCCTTCCCCAAGCGTCGCGCTCCACGCCGGGCAGGGCGATGCTGGGCGGCGGCGAGCCTGGGGGGCACCCGAAACGGGTGCTGGGGTGCTGGGAGGGTGGGCGAGCTGCTGCCGTGCGGCTGGGGCGCCCGTCCCCGCCTGCCAGGGCGGCGGGGCACCCATCCCTGGAGGCGTTAGGAGCGGTCACACCTTAACGCCGAAAGCAACGGGTGCTGGGGCCGGAGCGGGGAGCGCAGCAGGAAAGGCACCGGACGGGAGGATGTGAGATAAAGCCGCCCGGCCGCGTTATCTCGCGCCCGCCCGCGGCTGCCTTTCCTGCGGCCCTGCGCCTCTTCCGCCCCGCTCAGCCGCCGAGCGGGGAGCTGAGCGCCAGCCTGGGCCGGCCCGGGATTTACCAGCCTGCCCACTGTGGCCTCAGAGCCGCTGTGGCGTCAACCGGAGCGTCTCCGACCACCGCCAGCAGCGCCCCGTGCAAACGGCCTGAGCCGTGCCCACGGGGGGCTCGCCACCGCACCGAGGGGTCCCCCTCCGCCCCACGGCACAGAGCGGTGGGGTCCAGGTCCCGAAGCGTGGAGGACATTGGCTGGAGGCACATCGTGGTCGCCAACTCCGTCAGTTCGCATCTTCCTCTGCAGCCGGCCGTACCGGCCAGCCTTCCCTGCTGTCTGGAGCAGGCAGCTGCCCGCTGGTCCCACCCTGCAGCCTAAACTGGGTGCCAGCAGCTCCCAGCCCCGCCAGCCGCAGCCTTCTCCGACTGGGGGTGACGGCTGCAGAGCCTGGAGCACGCTCCCCCCAAGCGCCCACCGCTGCAGTGGGTGGCACTGCGGCGCGAGGTCACCCCAGCCAAGGGACGCAGCTGCCCCGTCATCCACGGGGACAAGGGGTACAGCACCGTGTCCCCTCTCAGCCCCAGTGATGCAACGTGGTGCCCAGCTGCCGGCACAGGGCGCTGCGCCGTGCCGTGCCGAGCTGTGACGAGCCGTGCCGAGTTGCGCCGAGCTGTGCCGAGCCGAGTCGCGCCCAGCCGTGCCAAGCTGTGCCACCACACAATCCTGCCATTGTCCCGGCTGCCGCTTTGCCTCCGCCAGCTCCCGCCACCTGCAGCAGCCCAGCGCTGCCCTCCAGTCCGGCGGGGCCGCGCTCCTCCGGGCACTGCCGCCCTGCCAGGCGGGACAGCTCTGTCCCCACGCTGTCTGCCGCCCAGGGACCTCAGGACCTGCTTGCCGGGGGGTGCCCGGCTAATTTGCACAGAGGGGTGCCCCCCGCAGCCCCGACCCGGCGGGACCACCCAGCACAGCAGACGACTCAGCTGCTCGTCGCCAGCCTCTGCCCGGCCGGGTTGCTAATTGCAGTGGGGGGAGGAATTAATGATCTTAATCCCTTCTTTATGATTGACCCGAGGAAAGAGCGCGAGGCCCAACCTCCCCGCACACCCCCCAACCCCCCGCCCCGTTTCTGCCCCCTTCCCGGCCTCCATCCCCTGGGGAAGGCGCCGGGCAGCGGCGTCATCTGGGTCCCTGTCAGAAGGTGCTTAGTCCCGGCCGTGGCATTAAGGGGCACGTGATGGGCTCCCTCGCCCGGGTCTTTGCACCGGGCAGCTTAGCAGCCTGGAGGGACGCCAGGGTTCAAGGGGACGCCAACAAGGTCAGGAGGCCCCAACCCACAGCCAGGGGGTTTCCAGCCTTTTGCTGGACCCTGCTGCCGCCCTGCAACCCCTGTGCCAGGTACAGGCTGAGCCCACAGGCTCTGAAAGCCGGGTGCCCCCAGGGCTCAAGCGACTGGTGAGACACAGCACCCAGGCGAGGCCGGCACTTGGGTGTCACCCACTTCACCCTCCCCACTCCCACCATTTTCAGGGGTCACCCCAAAAACCTGCCCCCCTCCAGCCCGGGACGCTCAGCTGGGGCGAGGCAGCAGAGTTCTCCCATGGTCCAGGGGGAGAGAAAGGAAGTTTCCATCTCTCTCCATCCCAGCAGGCAGCTCCGAGGTGGCCAAGCACATGAGCTGACGGCGCTGCAACAGTCCCAGCAACTCCCAGAAAATCACGGTTGCCAGAGGATCTCTGGTGGTCCGGCACCTGGAGAAACCATCACCAGCGGATGGACTAAGAGGCACCATTTACCGTCAAGGGGGAGCGGGAGAAGAGCTTCGCTTCCCATCAAAAAAATGCCAAGCTGTGACTTCCAGCCCACTCCCCCGTGTCATCCCACTGCGGCGCTGGGAAGCCATCGGCTCCTGCAGCCGTAAAAAGTCGTGTCTTCCGAGAAAAAACTTCTGCTTTCCTTTGATTTCAAATAAATCAACCTCCTCCCGGAAAAGCTGCCGGTTGGTCAGCCGAGCACGGACGCGGACGTAAAGGGAGAAGAAAGCAGCAAAGCTGAGGCCGAGCCGCTCTTGGGCGCCCGAGACAAAGGGAGAAAATAAAAATTCGGCTTTTTTCTAATCCCCGGGCGCTGGGTGGGCACTGGGGGGCGGCGACTTTGTCTGCCCTGAGCAGACAGAGGACAGGGACGGAAGGGACCCCGGCGTCTTTTCAGCCTCAAGAAAGGCAGTAATTGTCCCCTCCGCCAGGTTTTTGTCCCCACTTCCTCCCTCTCACCACGTGGCCGCCCGCCCAGCGCGGCCCCCACCTCCCCAGCCTTGGTGATGGACAGACGAACGGACAGACGGATGGACAGACTCAGCCACAGGCAGGCCTGAGGAGGGCACACACCACTGGCAATTGCTCCACTCTGAGGCAGCCCAGGAAGGGTGTAGGTTGAGGGAAGCTGCAGCTGGAGGGACCTTCCCATCTGGAGGTACCACTCCAGAGAGGTGGCCCTCTCTGAGCCAGCGGTGGCCCCCGTGCTCCTCAACCACCCTGACCAATAGCCAGGACCTTGGGATGGCCAGGACTGCGGGGCCAGGGGCAGTGGGAGTGATGCAGGGGGAGTCCCAAGACACCCTTGAGGTTTCTGACACGTACCCTGGGGTGAGAAAAGCCAGCAGGTATAACAGGACCATGGCCCTGGAGCACTTGCATGGGTCAGAGAGTCCAGCCGCAACCGAGGTCAAAGGCTCAGGAAAACAAGGACCACCAGAACAAGGTCCAAAGCAGCTCCAATCCCAGTGCCACAACACCCAGCTCAGCTCCCAGGTACCCAGTTTCCACAGCACAGTCGACCCTGCTGTTCCCTCCCCCAGGGACATGGGTCAGTTGAAAGCTGCCGGTGACGTCTCATCACAGCCAGCCAGCAGGCACCAGACCAAACGGCGACAGGACCTCTCCGACCACCAAGGAAGCACCACCAAGTCTTGAGCTGCCAGCGACTCAGCCAGGTGAGAGCTGGCCACAGGGACTGCTGGCAGGGCAGAGACACGTGGCACCGTCATCTGTGGGCTGCTGCTTCTGCTAAAGACACGTGGGGAACCAAGGTGAAGCAAGAGAGGAATCGAGCTGCGATCTCCCAGGGCTGAATATCCCCGCAGGACAGCCCTTCGGGGAGAAGGTGGGGCCTGATAACGCGGCACCCTGAGGCAAAGGCAAGGACTCCTTCCCCTGCATTGTTTGCAAGCCATCAACTCTGCCAGCACAACAGCCCCCAAGCTCCGCTCTTCCCATTCATCCTCCCCAGAACTGGTCCAGCCAGAAGATCGACTCCTGGGTGCACCATGGAAGTTACCATCACCCACCACCTCTTCTCCAGACATCAAGGGAGGACGCCCAGGCCTGGGGGAGGTTCGGGCAGCGTTGTAAATGCTAAGCCTTACCCTGGGCGTTCGCAGGTTAACGAGCCAGAGGTATGACGGGTTGCCAGATGGGCAACTCACGTGGAGACGGTTCATCTCCCGTGCTCCGCAATATCCTTCAAAGGGCCAGTTGTGGCAGCCGCTCTGCTCGTCTCTGCTGCCGAGGTGGCACTGAGGGACGTTAAGAAGCCAACTCCTGAATTAAAAAGGCCATGGAAGATTAAATCCAGCATCTGGAGTGAGCCCTGGAAGCAGATGGTGAATCATGGCGCACCGAGCGGCTTTCACCCGCCTCCTCCTCGCAGGCAGCCGCTCTGCTCCAGGGGTGCCTCCCAAGCGCAGCCCCGGACGCACACACAGCCCGGCCAGCGAGGGTCAGAGCCGTGCCCCGCCAGGGCCATCCCGCAGGGACGGCGCAGGGAGGCCATGCCACCCTCCTGCAGGTGCCGCCTCCCTCGGCGGGCTCCCGAGGCCAAGGATCCAGCAAAGCATCATTTCCTCCCTGCTGGCGGTGGGCTTCCCCGCGTAAACCCGTGGCTGTGCGGGCTTCCCAACCCGTCGGCACACCGTGCCAGTACGGCACAGCCACGCAGGGACGCGCGAAACACACCCAAGCAAGACGTGCCCGGGGCTACCAAGGAGGTTACTACCATGGAGAGGACGAGGATGTCCCCAGGGACACCGCCGCCTCCACGCACATCCTTGAACCTCACCCTGCAGCTGGCCCCGAGCGCACGCCGCCGGCCCAGCGGGCTGCGGCGCTGGCACCGCCGGAGCTGCCGCCGTGGGGCCCGACCTGTGCCCAGCGCCACCCCACGCCGCCCGGCCAGGAAACGTGGCGGCGTTCTGCCTCCGCAGGGTGGTGGTTACGGATTAAGGAGTCTTAAATGTCAGACGACCAGGCGCTCCCTGGAAATCCACTTATCTCCGCTGCCACTCGGAGCGGCCGGAGCCGGGCGGTTATGGAGATAACGCGATTTGAAGCGTCCACCCGAGCATTGCAGGGCTGCGGGTGCCCTGCGGACAACGCCAGGCACCTCCTCCCCTCCTCCGCTCGCCCAGCTGCTGCCCAGAGAGCTGGGTGATGGCCGCGCGGCTCAGCCCTGGGGGGCTGCACCCCACCTGCGTGACACCCCCCTTCCCCTATTCGGGAGGACAAGGGAGGTTTGGCAGCCCCACCTCCCCGGCACTCATCCATCCCCCCCGTGCCAAAGCTGCGCCAATTCGCTGCCCAAATCCTAAAACGACTGTAACTAAAACCTACCAGATTGAGCCTCGGGAAGGGCCCCCCCCCGCTCCTTCCCCCCCTCCAAATGGGATTGAACAGATCTGCGCTCACACGAGCCCAGCTCGCAGCCAAGCAGCATCTGACATTCACGCGCTGTGGCACGGCTCTCCACCGCTCGCCCACTCCCCCCCAGCTTGGCATCGCCTCGCCTAACGCTGTGCCCCTGGAGATGCGGCATCGCTCCCAGCCCAGCAGAACCCCCCTGCCCTCTGCAAAGCTGCCCCCAGACCCTCCTGGAGGGACCCCAGCTCTTTGGTCCAGCTAGTCCCCAGCGTCCCCTCCACCACGGGAGGTCCCCAAGGTGAAGTCAGGGCTGTGACGTTCAGGACACCAGGTTGAGTGACCCAAGGATGCCAGGGACAGGTGGACGGGAGCAGGCACTGACCAGCAGCAGATGCTAGCAACAACGGTCATCCTGGCAGGAGCTCCGAGAGCCACCGCAGCGGGGGGCCAAGGCAAGGCTTCGCCCCAGGGAGACCTGCACGCATCCCGCCGAGGCCAAGCTAAGACGTGTGAATCACTCCCGTTAACAGATGGGGCGATTACAGCACAAATTACTTGGGGTCTAACCAATAACCAGGTCACAGAGAGACCGATCAGCAGGCACAGAGCTCCAGGAAGTTAATTAAAAATAAGAAAAAAAGTTGTAGGCACAGTCGCATGGGAATATTTGACGGCAAAGAGCCCCAAATCCAGCAGTACCGACTCCAAGTGTCTCCTCCAATGGTGCCCAAATCCATCAGTGCCACCTCCAAGAGCAACCCCAGCCCAGAGCGGATCCCTTGTGCTTCCAGCTCTCTCAAAGCTTCATCTCCCCACATCCCAACGGGCAGCTCTGTGGTGGCAAAGCACAAACCAAGGGACTGCTCCAGACCCCAGGAGAGCCGGCGGTGGGAAGGGCCGGTGCACCCGGGCCAGCACCTCTGTTGCCATCACCACTGGAGAGCAAGAAGAGCATCAGGACCAGCTCAGCGCATTTGAGTTTGGTCATCAAAGGGTGGTGGGCACCTCGTGGTCCTTAGTGATGAGCCTCTCACTGAAAGGGTGGCAGGTCAAGGCTAACACCTCAGTGCCTGTACCCCCCAGAACAAGCAAGCGCAAGGAAGCGAGGCAGGAGTCATGGAAGCAAGGCTGAAGGGAGCACCCAGCTTGGCCAGCCACTCCTCTGAGGGCTGGAGTAGACGTTGGCACCTGAGAATCAGCTCTGCCACTCGCACCAAAACTCCCCCGGAGGGCTGGGCTCCCGCTGCCTCTGCACCAGCAGGATTAAGATGTGCGACTCCCCCAAGTCCCCGTGAGCGCCCGCTCCTGAAGGCGACCGCTTTGGAGGGGTTGCTTTGACGGCCAGGAAGGCGGCCGCACCGTGGAAAGCCGCCGGGGTCCGCAAACGGCGGCTATTGACAGATGTCTGAGAGGACGGCGAATAATCCTGTCTTCCTCTGGGAGGATTCGGGTCGCCCGCGCCCTCGCTGGGGGTTTATCCATTGTCTAGATCTGCCGGCGGTTGTTATTTTTGGTCAGCACCGCGTTTTGCTTGGCCTCACTGGCAGGAGGGAAATAGGAGGAAGAAGAGAAAGGGGGAGGAAGGCTGCTTGGCCAGGACTTGGAGGGGGGAAGACGACCAGCTCAGCTTTGGGAGGGGGCAGCGGGGTACCCCAAAGCCCTCAGGGAGTCCGGGTCAGTCTCCTCCCAGCCCCACAGCCCTGCTGAGCCGAGCCAAAACTGACCGCAGCCATGAGGCTGGACAGCCCGGGCATCACAGCCAACCCTGGTGCCCAGGGGAACTGCTCCCAGTAAGCCCAGTGGGCTAGAGAGCCTTGAGAAGTTTAGGGGGTGCAGGTCTTGCTGCCCGGCTGCCAGCACCCTCCTGTGCCAGCAGCAGCCAGGGTCATCTCCAGCGGCAAACGGAAGTGCAGGGGAGTTTGGCAGGGTGGAGCAAACCCTGCCCGCTGCCAGCCCCAGCCCAAGCCCTGCCCACAGACCCACACGTGCCTCAGCTCCATCCAGACGGGCCAAGAAAGGCTGGGGAGCCTCGTGAAGGAAGGACTCCAACCTGCTCCTGACCACCAGGGGCTGTGGACCTGCATCCCTCACGCTTCATCCCCAGCACCATGGCATCCCAGGCAGCAGGTCCCTTCCTCCCTGACAGCTTCGGCTCGCCAGCGCTGTGCAGGATGCAGCTCGGCCGGTCCCTCCAGCGGGACGTGCAGGCAGAGCTGAGGTAACCGGTAGCCAAGAGCTCCTCGGGAGAAGACGCAGCCGTGCCCCAAGACATTGCGCTTCTCCCCATCTCGCGGGCAGAGACGCAGGGCGCATCCCCCTGCTCGCCGCGTCCCATCCTCCTGCGTGGCGCCTTCCCACCGCCCAGGCTGCCTCCGACAAGCGAAGACAATAAAAAGCTGCCTCCCCGCTCAGTGGGCTTTCGCTCCTGCAAGAGATGGAGGACACACCGCAAAAAACCGCCTCTCCTGAGCTTTCCCCGTGCTCGGCGCTGCTTGTCATTCAAGCAAACCCCATGGCCTTTAAGCTGCCAAGGTACCAGAGCTGCTCCGGAACCGGAGTTCGCTCAGCTCCTGCCCTGGAGCAAGGAATCTGAAACGCTGCCACTGGAAACGAAACAGAGCATCCGTCATTTTACTTGCCAGGAATATATCCAGCCCCCCCAAAAAAGACACGCTGCCTGTGAAGAGCCAGCAATGACAGCCCTCGATTTCACCGGCGAAGCATTTCCACCCGGGTCCGGATTCTCTGCCGAATCAAAATCACCTGAGACTCTGCTGAGCAGCAGAGTCGGGTCGGGGCCAGAGGGGTCAAAGCTCTGGCCTCAAGGCTGGGAGGAGGGTGCTGGGTCAGGACGGCTGGTGGGGACCAGCGGAGCCTGCTCGGGATGCTACGAGGAAATTCCACGGGTTTGGAACAAAAAGAGGCAGGTGGCAGAGGCAGGGCTGGAGGGGGGATGAAAGCTCTCTCCTGCCGCTGCCAAACCGGCGTGTCCGAGCGCAGCTTGCCCTGCTGCGCAGGGTGCCCTCAGGAAGCCACCCTGCCCACAAGCCGCCCCCAGCCAGGCGGGTGGTCCCTCCCCGGCCATTCCCAGTCGCATCCCCAGGAAAAGGCGCGGGTGCGTTCCCAGCCAGCCCAGCCCCCAGCCCGGCCACGCCAACCCAAATATCTGCAAGAGGCGCTCCCCTCCCTGGGAACGGCGACTCGGCACGGAGTTCACATGCCCCAGCACTGCCTGACTAAACTCCCAAACTCCCAGGGAATACCCCTGAGGCCGTCTGAAGATAAGCGAGGAGCGAGACTGCTCGCAGGAAACGCCGGAACTGGGAAAGAGCAACCTCTTTTTTCCTTCTAAACCCAGACTACCACAGCCCCCGGCGCGCTCCAGCTCGGACACAAGTCCTCACCCAAGCTCGCTGCCGCGTGCCCCGGGAGCTCCCCACTCCGCCGGGAGGGCAGGGGTGGCCCCAGCACCGAGCTGGATACTGCCGGAGGTGGTGGGGATGGAAACCAGAAAGCCAGGACAACTCCTGGCAGCGCAGGCGAACTGAGCGTGACCCGTCGGGCTCTGTGCGCTAGGCTGGAAGACGCTGCATGAGAGGACGGTGCTGGAGACCTGGGTGCAAGGACGGCTGCCGTCGCAAGGCCAGCAGATACCAGGGGAAGGGGACGATTGCGGCCGACACATCCAGGACCTGTGATGCTCTGCAGGTCGTCCGTCATTGTGGTTCACTCTGAGGAACGCTACAGATGCTGGTTCCACCATCCTCAGGCCTCCTGCAACCCTCGCCGCCCTTCTCTTCTCCTTTGGTTTCTCCATGACATGTAGGTGGAGCACTAGACCCAGATCTCCCAAGCTGTCCACACACTCAAGGGCAAGGTCAGTCAAGGAAGTCGTGTTGGTGCAGCACCTGATGCAATGGATGAGCTGCAGCATCCCGAGATAAAGAAGAAGGAGATGATGCTCCTCCCTTTTGTACCTGATGGAGCCCAGGGAGCGACCAGTCCCTTGTCCTCTGGGAGAATGGAGCTGCAGGGAAGGCTTGCACCATGTCCTGGGGATCAGGATCACCCCCAGGGTGAGCAAGAGAGAACAGCCCCGTTCTGGCTGCCAGGGCTTCAATGGCAGCCACGATGTCATAAGTGAGAAGTTCTACCTTCAACCAGGACCACAGCCAGGAAGGAGACGTGCACCGCACATACTCTGTGCTCTTCAACGGGCAAACATGTCTGAGGCCAGAGGAGCACAGACGCCTACCCCACACCACGCTCACCTTCGCAGGAGATGACTATCAGCTCTCTTGGTTCTTGATGCTTCCGTCAGAATCGTCCCGGGGAAGGGTGTTTCCTTCCCCGGGGAAGGATGGAAGAAGAGCAGTCCTGGGCAAGCTGACGGGAAGAGTATTAGGAAAACAGTTCCCAGCAAACTCTTGAGACAAGAAATTCTGTCCCAGGGATGTGGTGGCAGGGTGAGGAGGGGTGTACCAACAAAGCCCAGCTTCTCTCTTTGACTGGATACCAGTTTGGCTGCAGAAAGCAATCGGGCTGCTACAAAACACTTAGATTTTTGCTGGATGTCTTGCACATGGCCACCAGACCCTTCCCTAGATGAAGGGACATCTAAGACAGATGGGGACAGATCTTTTACCAGGGCCTGTCATGACAGGACAAGGGGCAACTGCTTTGAACTGCAAGAGGGCAGGGTTAGGTTGGACATAGGCAAAAACATTTTACAATGAGGGCGGTGAGACACTGGCCCAGGTTGCCCAGAGAAACTGTGGATGCCCCATCCCCGGAGATACTCATGGCCAGGCTGGATGGGGCTTTGAGCCACCTGGACCATGGAAGGTGTCCCTGCCCATGGCAAGAGGGTGGACGGGATGATCGTTGAAGGTTCCTTCCAACCTGAACCACTCTATGATACTACAGTAAGGTGGCAGGGGCCACTGTCACCACCAGCCATAGAATCATCGAATCATGAACGAGTCAGGGCAAAGGGACCCTCAAATGAAAAAGAAACAGAAGGATTCACTCTGAGTGGCCTCAAGGAGAGCAACTGTGAAACAATCCATCTCACAAGATGTCACAACTTGGAAGAAAATGTGGAAGAGCCACAAGACCAAGCCTTGAGCTCGGTGAAGGAAATGCTGCATGGTAGGAGCTGCAAAGAGCTCAACGTCATGAGTTTACGGAGATGTGCTTTGAGGAGACTTGATTACAGGGTGCAAGCATCCTTCTGGGCTCACTGGTCCTTCTTGGTCCCACGCTCTGAGGGACCACAACTAAAACTACACTTAGATACCAATGCTCCTGCCTTTTCTCACTTCCCCACTGCGGAACAAGGTGGCAAGCTGGAATGGCAGGGAACAAGGTGGATGTGGTTGTTACAGCCAGCACCTGCCACATGGTGATCAAGCCCCTCCCCAGCCAGCCCAGGGTGGGTTCAGAGCCCCCAGCCCCTTCCCAGGGACCTGGTGCTCAACTGGTGCAGAGGGGTTTGATCTCACGCCTTCCTGAAATCCAACAGCCACCTCCCCATCTCCAGATGGCTCCTCCTGCTGTAGCACCAGCAAGCTCCCGAGATGGGAGGAACGGGGCCTCCAGGGCACGGGGCACCAACCCCGAAAGGCTGACATCTCCACTGCCCACTCTCAGCTTCCACAATGGACATCCACCTCCATCTCCTGCTTTCTCCAGCCTGCTCCATCTCCTCCTCCTCCCTCTTCCCCACATCGGCACCACCATGCCGCAGACTTACACCTGTCCCTGGTGTCTTGCTCCATGGTGGCAGAGCCCAAGGAAGCCTGGGGGACGAGCAGGGGCTGTGGGGACAAGCTGGGCAGGGAGCCTCCATGCCCCAGCAAGCAGGATCAGTTTTGCAGGTGGTGGGTTAGGCAGAAAGAAACTTGTCCCCATGGCTAGGACACGCCACTGGCATTTTAGGGACTGTCCACGACGCCTTCCCTGGTCTTCTGGGGAGTGGTTGGCAAATCTGAGGCATGACTGAGGGCGGGGTGGGGGGAACACTGCGCTCACAAAGTGGAGGAAGGCACGTTTACGCCCCAAGGACTTCATGAAGACCCAGCCTTGGGGTTTTTCTCCTCCTTTGGTGGCTTTTGACACATTTGACACGGTGCACGGCCAGGTTACAAAGAGACAAAAATTCCCCAGCACTTCTTGACCAGGTGCCCTGTGACCAGGGTGGCTTCCCCATCCTCGTGCAGCCTGGATGGACCCATGTGGCCTCCCTGCACCTTTCTCCTGAACCTCAGTTCCTGGAGGGGGAACATGCCCCTCGAGGACTTTGCTGAGAAAGAAGCAATTCTTTACCCCAACGATGCTTTTTAATGAGGCATCAAAGCCAAACCCCGTGCCAGGGCTGCAGCCTTCACCGTCCCTCGTGGCCGAGAGAAGCGTCCGGCACCGATGGGAGATTTGGGAGGGGTGTCTCCCGAGGATGGCCACCAACGTCCTCACGTCCCCACGGCCAGCGTCCCCGCTTCGGCTCAAGGGGTTTAAGCTGAAGTAGTGCAAGTCCCTGCTGCAGACCCCCGAGGCGTAAGGCTCCCTGAGCTCTTAATGGGCTTACGGAGCTGCTGGGACCGGGGCGGCTCCCCCAGCACAGGGGCTGGGGGGACTTAAAGGCGCCGCTGGCTGGCAGCCCCCCGTGGCACCGCCAGCACCCGCCGTCCCTGGCACGGCTAGGGCCTCCCACCTGCCCTGTCCCGGATGGGCTATCGCCGGTGGCACTCAGCCTGCGCTCCCCCTGGCCCAAAGCCCACGCGGCCTCCTTGGCCTCGAGGACAACCCCGTGCTACTGGCCCCTGGCATCCCAGGGGGACAGTGGAGACAATGTGTACCGGGGAGACGAGGCGCGTCCCGGCTAACGAGTGGGGCGCAGGCGAGCCAGCGGCTGAGGACAGGCCACCCCCATGTCCATACCCGCACTTGCACCCCGCGCTGGCACCCCGCAGCCACCCCCCTGCTCAGCCCACACCGATGCCCCACGTCTGCAGCTCACGTCATCCCACATCTCACCCCAGCCAGGGCCGTGCCAAGGCCACGCAGTGGGACCGGGGGCTGCCTGGCATCGGGGCAGGACCAGCTGCAGGCTCCCCCCTCTCCGGGGGGCTCAGACTCCCCTCAAATCCAGGCTGGGGGCGAGGGGAGCCTATGCCCCCCAGCACCCTGTGCGAAATCCCGCTCTTCCAGGCTTGCATCAAGCACAAGGGTCCGGGATCGACGGCCAGCAGGAGCGGGGCTGTCCGGGGAAAATCCTGCGGAAAAGCAGCAAAACCCCCTCCCGGACGAGCCCGACCCGCGCTGCCGAGGCAGCCCCTCGCCGCGCTCCGGCAGCGACAGCTCTCCCTGCTTCAACACAGTCTGGGGGCTCGGGCTCCAGCGCGGAGGTTTGTGCCTTCAGGTATTTTCAGAGAGGAAATATATTAAAAAAAAAAAAACCCAAACCAAAAAACCTGGGCACGCAACTGAGCTCCTGTGATTTCCGTATCAGCTGCTGTACACGCACACAGCATGGAAAAATCCTGAGGAAATTTCTGCTAAAAAATAAAAACAATAATGGAAAACCCGCAGCAGGCTGAGCTGGCCGGACACAGCCCGCCAGGAGGGGCTGACAGAGCTGTTACGGTCTATTGGGCCAATAATCCACAAACTAAGACGGATTTATTGTACATGGCAGATCGTAACAGCTCCAAAGAAACCATCACTGTCTCCCGGTGCTTAAAATTCACTTTCTTGGGGGAAAAAAAAGGGGCCAAAATATGGCTTTACGAGATAAGACGCGTGGTCGTACCATCGTGTGACAGGCAGAAGCCTGTGCAAACACACAGATGTGGGTTTTTTTCCCCTCGGTATATAAATAAATAAAATATCTCCTCTTCCAAGGCGAGCGCGGCGGCATTACCCGGCTCGCAGCGCCGTTGTTACCACCGGATTACCCAGCTTGGTTTCACCTCCGTTAGCAAGATGGATTTGCAGGGACGCTGTTTCCGCCCCAATATTACCGCCCGAACGCCGCGGGAGATAAAAATTAAATTGACCCCAGCCAGCTTGAGCCCCTGCACCCATCTGGCTGGCTGGGACACACGGGTTGGGGTCTCCTCTCCTCGGAAGGCTCAAGCCTCCGAGAAAAGAGATGCCAGCGCAGAGAGCAGGCTCTTCCACCGGCACGGTACGGTGACGGCAAGCCCGGGACGGAGGGATATTTAAAAAAAAAATAAAATAACCATCACAACAATGACGGGCAGAAGCGGCGCTTTCATTTGCAGCTTCCTTTCTGGGCGGACGCAGAGGAGCGCGACCAGCCCGACCCCGGCGGTAATTGCGGCGTCTGTTCAAATCGCTGCGACGCTGGAAATCACGCTGGGCCCGGCCGAGAGCTTACCGGGCGGCTGATCATATCAGACGGGGATCAGAAAGGCTCAGCTAACGGGTTTAGCGCGCGGCTCGTCCCAGCCGGCGCTGCCGCCGAGGCGGGGGCCAGGCTCCCGCCGGCCCCGGGGGGGGGCTGCGCGCCCAGGGGTGCCGGGAAGCCCGGGTGGGAGCGCGTGGGAGCGAGCATCCCTCGGCGGGGCAGAGCCCGGCGGGATGATGCCGGGGGGACGACGCCGGGGGAGGCAGCCAGCCCCGCAGCACCCCGAGACCATCCCGAGGGGCGCGAGCAGCGGGATGCCACGCGGAGGGGCAGCCTTCAGCCGTGCTCGGGAGGCTCGGAGCGAAGACCCCGGGCGGGGATGAGCACGGGGAGGGGGTTTGCGGGGGGTGCCCCAGCTCCAGCCCCGCCGGCAAGCAGCACGGCCCGGCCGCCCCGGGCCGGGACTCGCCGGGTGGCTCCGGGCGGGAGCGGAGAGAGCAGAGGGCTGCGGGTCAGCCCGCGACGCGGAACCTCGGGGGCTGACGGTGAGGCAAAGGATGGCACTTGGGACCGAGAGCGCCCACTGGAAGGGCACACTCAGACACACAGGAAGCGGCAGCTCCCAGCAGCGGCCAGGCCGGCACCCGCTCCGCGGCCCGGGCGGCTCCGCGGCCACCGCCTGGCCCCAGCCTCGACGCCTTTCTCCAAACCCATCGCCGACAGACGAGGTTCAGCCGCAGCCCGAGCCCCACGAGGGCCGGGCAGCGCGTGCCGCTTCCGAAGCCCGGCGCTGAGCGGGCAGGACGCCGAGCGGCCTCTCCTCCCGTGGCCCAGCGAGCAGGACGTGGCCCGGACGGCCCAGCGAGCAGGACGCGGCCCGGCTCCGCGGCCGACCTGGCTCCGGCCGCCCCGGCGAGAAGAGCGGCCGGCGGGGCCGACGCGCCCGCCGCGGCCGTCCAGGGCCGGGGGTGCCCTGGAAGCAAACCCCAGCGCCGGCAAACCGCCTCGTCCCCCTCCCGCTTTGGGGGGTCCGTGAGGGCAGGCTGGGCCCCGCCGCACAGCAGCCCCCGGCGAGGAGAGTTTAATTAACCCCGGCAAGCAATCGTTCAACGGCCGGCGCGGGTAATCGATGCGCAAGGGGCAGCTTGCTGCCGAGGGACCATCTGCTCCGGGGAGGGACGGCGCCTCGTCCGTCCTCCCCCCGCCACCCTTCGCCCCGCGCCTGCCGGGAAGCCGCCGTGGGGCAGCTGGGTTGGGGGCCCGATCCTGAGCTTAACACTGGCCGAGCTGCCCCCGGGCAGGATGAGAGCTGCCCGGAGCGGGTCCCTCTGCCCCTCGCCTCGACCCTCGCTTCCCGTAAAGCTCCGGGTCCCCAAACCACGTGATTTCCCACGCTCGCAGCCCCCCGGCGCGAAGCCCAGCCACGGGCCCTGCCAGAGGGTCCCTCCAGAGCAAGGCGGCCCCGGGATGCGGCTGAGGGAGAGCCAGGCAGGGCTGTCACCAAGCATCCTCCCTGTCCCACAGCTGGTTTCACCCGTGAGATGAGTTTGGGGCAGTTCTGGGTCACTGGGCGTTCGTGCCGTTTGGAGCGCCCAGCCATGGGGCACCGGGTTCCTCCCCGTCCCTGCCTGCCCCAGCTGTCTGGGCAGAGACGACCGGCGGCAGCCCGGCAGGAGAGCAGCCGGACCACCGGACCCCCAAGGGCAGGAGGCAGCGGGGAGATCTCTGGAAGAGCTGCGCTGCTGGAGGGAAACTGAGGCAGGGAAGGGCTGGGATGGGCCCATGCTAAGGGACCCAGATTCAGTCTTCCATGCTACTCCCCATCCTGTGGCCACCCCAGTACGAGTGTGCTCAGATGGGGACACGGAGAAAAGAGGTTTTGCTGCATCCAGTGAAAATGCCGGCCGTGCTGCCGTGTCTGCCCGCGCTCCAGCAACAGCCCCCAGCACCCCTCTGCGGGCAGCCCGGGGCCCTCCTCTAACCCCGCACCTCCAAGTGTCTCCCGAATTGCTTTTATTTCCACCCGACAAATAAATGATGCCGGGTGATCAGCAGCAGCGCAGCTGGGTGGGTGCACCCACTCCCAAGCTGCTTTCCACCCTGGGGCACTGACTCCGGCTCTGGGATGGGGTCTCTGGGCAAGCTTGGGATGGGCGCAGGGAGACCCCTGGCCTCTAGCTCCATGGTCATCCCCCAGGAGAGCTTGGGGACAGCTGTGGGAGGAAGAGCAGGATTTTGACCTCCAGGATGGGACTCCAGTGTCCCCAGCGATGTCACTCCTTCCTCTCCTACAAGGGCACCTTCTACCATCATCGCACCCCGCCAAGCTCCCAGTGCCACCATGTCACAGGGAGGACACGGCGCTGGCATGACCCCTATCAGGGGACACCCAGCTCCACAGTGGGGAGCGCTGGTGACGCAGACTCTGGGCATGGAGCCACAGGCATCCTCCTCCTGGTCTGGATTTGTCCCCCAGCCCTCAGGAGGAGAGGGAGCACTCCCAAGGAGGAGGAGGAGGAGCAGGAGGAGGGTGCATCCCACAGAAAGAAGGGAAACATCACAAGGAGCCCGACGGTGCTACCAGAGCAGGTCAGACAGCACAAGGGAAGAGCCCTGGGACACAGCACAGCCCACCTCCTCGTGCTGCCCCACACCTGCAGACTCCCTCGCACACCAGCACCACAGCACGGGCACGGGTCCCAGCTCGAGGGCCACCTCTGCTCCAGGAGAAGGTCCTGGTGGACCTGGTTCCTGTTCACCGATGGCTGCAGGGACCACCAGAAGAGCAGGCTCAGGCTCCAGCACGGATTTGGCCAGGCGAGGGCTTGCCAGCACAGCCCACCGCAGCCGAGCTCCCAGGGGAACACTCAGAGGGATGCTCTTGGTACCTCAGCACCGCCCAGGGGACCAGCCATCCAGTAACGGGGCATGGGGATGAGGCGTTCCTTCCCCTCCCGGCAGAGATGCCCCATAGCAGCCCGGTGGGAGAGCAGCCAGCCCGCAGGAGGCGGCCGGGGAAACCCTGGAAGAGCTGTGCTGCAGGAGGGAAACTGCAGCAGGAGAGGGCTGGGATGCACCCACACACTTGGTGCCAGCAAAGGGATCCAGAGCTGCTCCCCACCCCGTGGCCAACCCGGTGGAGGTGCGCAGGGAGGCGAGCAGGGAGCAACAACCCCCGCCCAGCACCGCCAGCCCCAAGTCCTGCAGCGGGATCTGACCCCGCGGGCTGTGGAACAGCCGGTGCAGGATCTGCCTGCCCAGCTATGGGGCCGATGCCCAGCCCCTGGCGTCGATGCTTGGCCCCCGAGCTGGTGCTCAGCCCCTCAAACCAGGGCTTGACCCCAGAACCAGCATTTAGCCCCCCCAAAACACTGCTCAACCTCCCAGCTGGTGCTCAGCCCCCTGAAATGGTGCTCAACTCTCCCAAACCAGCGCTCAACCCCTGAGATGGTGTTCAGCCCCCCAAAGTTGTGCTCGACCCCCGAACCAGTGCTCAGCCCCCAAACCAGCACTCAGGCCCCCGAAACAGTGCTTGTTCCCTAAGCTGGTGCTCATCCCCAACAAAACCCTGAGCCAGGGCTCAGCCCACCCAAACCAGTGCTCGACCCCCAAGCCAGTGCTTAGCCCTCCAGAATGATGCTTCACCACCGAGCCCGTTCTCAGCCCCCCACAATCGTGCTTAACCCGTGTCAGTCCTCAGCCGTCCAAAACGCTGTTTGACCCCCACACCGGTGCTCAGCCCATCGAAACGGTGCTCAGCCCCTCGACCCAAACCGCTACGTGACCCTCGAGCCAGTGTCCCGTCCCCCAAAGCAGTGCTCAACCCCCAGGCTAGTCCTCAGCCCCCTAAAACGACAGTTGACCCCCAAGCTGGTGCTCAGCCCCCCAAAACAGTGTTTGACCACCCAACCATTGCTCAGCCCTCCAAAAAGGCTCAGCCCCAACAGAGGGGCCAATCCTGCCGGGAGGTGCCCGAAGCAGGGCCGGCTCCGCTCCCCCCTCCGGAGCACCCATGGGCACAGGGGCGCAGTCTGGGCTCCCAAGAGAGGAATTCCCCCGGGGCCAGCCCTGCCCTGGGCCAACAGGAAGGCGGAGGGGCGAGGACGCGGCTGCCCGTCCTTCCCAGAGACGGCCACCCCAGTTTCCTCCCAGCGCACATACTGGTGGAGTGGTCCTTCAGAAAAGCCAGGCAGCCCCGAGCCCAAACGGATGCTCAGGGGGACGAGCACACATCCCGCAGCGGTTGGGGAGAGCTTCGAGGCGGGGGCATTATTCCTCATTGCCTTCCCAGCTGCTGGGGGTGTTTCCCAGCCTTATCTGCTGGGACGAGCCGCTGAAGCCGCCGTCCCGCAGCCCCGTGCCAGCCATTTCCAGGACAAGGCTGGCTGTGGTTTGCCAAGATGTTCCCCACAGAAAATCCCACCCCTGTCACCCGCTGCTGGCACCCGGGGACCTGCCACTGGCCCCCCAGGTCCCCCATTCCCCCCTCACCTGCCCCCAGCTCTGGCACCTCGGGGCTGCAGACACAGCGCCCATCACCGCCTCGTCCCCCGCTCCCTCCCTGCCACCTCCCCACCCCTAACCGAACCGCCGGCCACCGCACGAATTCATCCCGGTTTAATCTTCACGGTCCATCAGCATGGGGGAAAAAAACCACCTTTTTTTCCTTTTTTTTTTTTTTTTTTGGGTCTTAATCTTTACCTGGGGTCATATTTACTAATCCTCTCGCTAATCCCCCAACGCCTTCGCAAAGAAAAAAGCTCCATCCTCTGCCAGCGACCGTGGGCTGCTCCGGGCCAGAGCGGGGCCAGGGAGCACCCAGAGCCCCCCGAGCGCAAGGACCCTGCGCCGAGGCCCCTGGGCACCGCGGATTTAGCGCTCAAGGTGACTCCGTTTTTTCGCCACGACGTGACTATTAGGGTGTTTTTAAAGGCTTTTTTATCTCAGGAACCCGAATGTGAGGACGGGGAGAAGGGAGGTGACACGGTGGCGGAGAGACGCGGCCACGCCGTGCGATGGGGGCAAAGCCCGCGGGGTCTCGGCTCGCCCGACGGGCTCAGACATCTCTTTAGGAGATATTTAGGGGAGGGATGAGAAACCGCCTCTTAGAAAGGATTCGCTGCCTTTCACACCCCGCCATGGCCGAGGTGCACAGGGACCCCTGGGAGCATCCCCCACCGCTGGCCCCCAGCCTGCTGGACATCACGGCAGTGCCAGAGGTGTGGGCAGCAGTGCCGCTGCTCCCTGCCTCAGTTTCCCCATGTGTAGAGATGACATATCGCACCATTGGTGCTGGGGGAGCACGTTCAGGAGTCACCCTGGGGCTCTGCTGGTGGCGGGGCCAGGAGGTATGCAGATGGGGGGACACAGATCCCTGCGGATGGGGGCGACAGGGGTCCCTGTAGATGAGGGAGCAGGAGGCTCTGTAGAAGGGGGTCAGGGGCTTTGCAGACAAGTGGGGGACAAGGGGGACAGGGGTCCCTGCAGATGGGGGGGTCAAGGATCCCTACACATCTGCCCTTCTCAGGCCAACCTCCTGCTGTGCCACCGCCACACCGGCGTTGCCCCCAGCCCGTGCTGCGGCTCGGGGCGGCCCTGGCCCCCAGCTCCCCGCGGGCCCTCGCTTCCCGCCGGCGGCCAAGCTAACCGGTTATGGCAGCGCGGACACGACGCACGCTCAACCGCGGCCGGCACCTCGCCGCGCCAGCCTGGAATTTGCAAGCTGTCCTGATGCATTAAAGCGCAAACGCCTGGCGTCCAGCTCCCAGACCTGCCGGGGCCACGCTGGGCCACGGCATCCCCTCCCCAGGGACGCCGACGCTGGGCCAGCTGTCCCCGAGGGCGGCCGGAGCCACCCTCATCATCTTCATCTTCGACATTCATTTTTCTCCTCCTGCCCCAGCTTTAAATAGCTCCTTTGGCGGAGCGGGGAGATGCTGCCAGGCTCCCGCTGCCGCCGCAGCGAGGCTGGGGACACCGGGGACATCAAAAGCGGAGAGTCTCCGACAGTGCTGGCACTGCGGGCAGGCGGCCCTGGCCAGGCAGAAGCATGGGAGGCCAAGTCGGTGACGTGCACCAGGATGCAGAGGGGATGGGGAGGCACGGACAGACACCGATGGACAGACGGACAGGCTGCTCCACTCGCCATCCCAGCGGGGTGGGTCAGGCAGAGGCACAGGACCCCAGCGTGGGTGCCACAGCCCCCTCAAGGGCACAGCACCGTGACGACCATCCCGGCAGCTCTGGAAACCAGCTGCAGTCCCTGTGGGGAGCACCCGCTCCGTGGGCATCCCAGGGTGCCCCTCCCCTGCGCTCAGCGCCACGCCGCACCTTCCCCCGCACAGGTCCGCTCCCCATGCCGGGTGCGCCACCACCCCATGCCCCCCACCTTGGGGCCGTTCAGAGAGCCCCTGCTCCCAGGGGACTCCCCGGGACCCATCGTGCGTGCGCCGGGCTGCTCCTCCGAGTCTTTCCAGGGGGTTGGGTGCACTGTGGGAGGCTTGGGCACCCGCCAAGGCTGCAGGCAGAGGGGACATCCCGCTCCCCGTCATCGGCACGCACTCAGCCCTCGCCCACGCGCCCAGCGACGCTCTCGGATCGCCGCGGGACCCAACGCCCGCCCACGGCTGCCGGCAGAGCCGACCTGCAAAGGGCCACATCCATCCGGCAGCCGGGCGGGATGGGCTCGGCCGGCCACGCCGATCCCCGCCAGCACGGGGCAAGTGGCAGCGGGATGCCCGTGGGAGGAGGGAACGGCAACAGCCGGTTGGAACAGGAGTGCGAAGAAACGCCTCTTGCGTGCTCTGTCCAGAGCCAGCTAACGAGGCCATATTTGAAATGCTTCGCATACCTCCGGTCATCAGATTAGCGAGATGCAGAAGGTAAAGCAGAGGGCAAGAGGAGCGCTCCCCGAGCCAGCCGTCCTCGGGCGCTCGCTCCCACGGGCTGCGGGAACGGGGACGGAGAGCGGCCACGGGGACCCCAGGAGCGCCGGGTGCCTGGGATCCACCTCCCAGCGGGTCACGGCACAGAGGCAGGTGGGGAAGGTGGGAGGGACAACCCAGCCTGGGCTGTCCACAGGCCTGCTGCCACGTCCCAGCCACCGGCCACTGCCACCCCTCAGCTCTCCACGGCCGGTCGGGACCTGGACCTGCTGGAAGACCTTTCAACATAAAAAGGGAGATTATAGGAAAGTTGGAGAGAGGCTGTATACCGGGGCCGGTCGTGACAGGACAAGGGGCAACGGCTGTCAACTGAAGGAGAGCAGGGATAGGGTGGACATAGGGAAGAAATATGTCACCGTGAGGGTGGTGAGACACTGGCACCGGTTGCCCAGGGAAGCTGGGAGTGTTCACGGCCAGGCTGGACAGGCCTTTGAGCCACCTGGTCTAGTGGAAAATGTCCCTAGTTCTTCTGGAGGGTAGTTGGACTAGATGATCTTTGAAGGTCCCTTCCAACCCAACTGAGTCTATGAAAGGAGGAAAGACCCCCCACAGCCTCCAAGTAACGTCTATGGGAAGAGCTCATTTGCCCTCCCTTGACCTGGACCCAAACCTAAAGACAGACTCCAGCAAAGCAGAGGGCAGAGCACTGGTCTGCACCTCCCACCGGTGTAGACCTCCCTCCACCAGGCTTTGCACCAGCGTTGAAGGGTCTCGAGTCATGCCCAAGACATCATTGCTCCTTGGGCACAAACAGTCCTCCCTGGCCACGTTCCAGCTCCAGGAGAGGCTGGAGAGCAGGAACTTGCCTCCGAGCAGCGAGTGGACACAGAGGAGAATTGCCTACAGGGCACGGAAGCAGCAGAGCTGAGAGCACCTGCATCTCCAAAGTGCTTGGGACCCTTCAGGGTCAGGATGTTCAAGTGAGAGACTCGGGACTTGGATCTGGACTCCAAACTGTTTTTCTCAGCCAGCCTCTGAGGGAGAGAAAGAGGCACAAAGGCCACAAGGGCAGGTCCCAGCAAAACTAAGGCAGAGCCAATGACCCTTGGGGACACCAGGAGACCACCTGGGGTCCAAGTGGATGGAGCTGGGCTGCTCATTTGGTTACACCTGAAGACTTTCCTAAGGAAGACCGTGGGAGATGGATATTGCCCAGATATCCCTGTGAAGAGCTGGAGCACAGGCGAGAACTCAAGGCAGGTTTGCGAAGGCAAAAATGAAACATCCATCAAGCCGCAGCAGAGACAAGGACTGTCTCCAACAGCTAGCAACCCCCAGCAGCCAAGAGATGACCAGAGACAGCAGCACCAGAGGACACCGGAGGTGCACATGCCCAGCCTCATCATACCAAAGCACAAACCCAACCCTTGTTCAAGCCTGGGCCATCCCCAGGAAGCTGACCAAGTCCTGAGCAAACATGCCAGGGTCAGCTGGGGTCTCATAGGTGGCAGCAGCCACCCAGAACCCATTGGACTCACCCAGAAGCACCTCACAGCCCATGAGGCCAGGACAGCACTGCTTCCCAGCCCTGCCACGACCCAGGGTCCAGCGCCACGAAGGTGACAATCAGAGCCCTGGGATGAAGCCCAACTCAGAAGTGACCCAGAAATGACAGGGTACACCTCGCACCGTGGCACAGGTCCCATCCATCACCCACGCCACGCCCCCACTGAAGAAGGGGATCACAGCATTGACACGGGCAGAGCCAGTGACCTAGACCCTTTTCCAGCTCCCACCTCTCTGAGCTTGGAGAGTGGAAATGGAAAAGCGTATCCTGCTTGGCAAATCAGGAAACGGCATTTTCGTCCTTTGCCACCAGTTCCAGGGTCGAGGCCAACACATACGCCTGGGCCACCACGCCATAATCATCACTCTATGAAGGAGATGGGTCCTCATCCTCTCGGCACAAAGCACGTCCAAGTTCAGGTGATGGAAGATGCTTTGGTACGAGCAACACGGCTCGAGGCCAAGGACATAGGGCCAGACCCACAAATTCCAAGGCAAGACCACAGCCTGGGAGCCTTCACAAGATGGACACAGCAAGACCATTACTCAAGTCCTTTTTCCATGTCGTAACGATGGATGGTGGAAACCAGAGACACCAAGGCAGCTTCTCAAAAACGTTCTGACTCTAAAAAACCTTTTATTCCCATAATAACAGGCTGCCACCCATGTGCAGGGGTCCTCTCAAGGGCTGTCATCTCAGATCGTCAGCACCCTCCACCCTCCACCTGCAAGCCATGGGAAAAGACGAGCCAGGATGAAACCACTCCAGAGATGTTTCTGAAGCATCTCCAGACCACGCCAAAAGGGGAGACTACTGGGCAGGGCAAGGACCTGCTCCGTGGCACCTCCACACCATCAGCGCTGAGATGCTGATGGACCTGAAAGTTTCTTTTGACTCTGGTCTTCGGGCAGCCGAGGACCAGTGGCCAGGGTGAGTCGTGCCCTCTGGACTGGCCCAAAGGCGACAAGTCGCCCTCAGTCACTCGTTGGGGTCACACCGTCCTGTTGCCGAGCTCCCCGGGGAGCTCTCCTAGGGCTCCAGCACCACGGGCGACCCAAAGGACACAGGGCATGGAGAGGGATGCAGGCTGCTCCTCACATTCACCCCCTGATGCTCATGCAATGGGTTCCTCAGGGTGGGGCGTCACAGCCTCCCCACCAGGACGTGTCCCTGCCTGCTGCAGGCCCGGTCCTGCCCCACTCGCCATGACAGAGACGCTGCTGAGCATGAGCAAACCCAAATGGTTTGCTCCTCCCCACTGGCCTGGGCCTGGAAGTTCCCAGACGGGTCCTCTGGGAGGTGGCTCCTCATCCAGCCACCCCTTCGCTCCAACGCATCTTCCCTTCTGCCCCTCCCACGCCACTGCCTCCCTTCGTCAAATCGCAGAAGGGTCTGGGGCAGAAGGGCCCTCCAAAGATCATCCAGTCCATCCCTCTGCCACGGGCAGGGACATCTTCCACTAGAGCAGGTTGCTCCAAGCCCCGTCCAACCCGGCCTTGAACGCTGCCCGGGATGGGGCATCCACGACTCCCCTGGGCAGCCTGGGCCAGCGTCTCGGCACCCTCGGTGTAACACGTTTCCTTCCCACGTCCAACCTAAATCTACCCTTGCTCAGTTTACAGCCATCGCCCCTTGTCCTGCCACACGGGGCCCTGCTGAACAGCCCCTCCCCAGATTTCTGACAGCCCCTTGAAGCACTGACAGGCCGCGCTAAGGTCTCCCCGCAGCCTTCTCTGCTCCAGGCTGAACCCCCGCAGCTCTCCCAGCCTGTCCTCTCCAGAGCAGAGCTGTCCCAGCCCTCGGGCCATTCTGGTGGCCTCCTCTGGCCCCGCTCCAACAGGTCGCTGGCTGTCCTGTGCTGGGGACCCCAGAGCTGGACGCGGGGCTCCGGGTGGTCTCGCCAGATCAGCGCAGAGGGGGACAATGCCCTCCCTTGACCTGCTGGCCACGCCGACTGCATCGGCCCAGGAGACGCTTGGCTGACTGGGCCGTGAGCCCACAGTGCCGGTTCACGTCACATCTATCACCCACCAGTACGTCCCAGTCCTCCGCAGGGCTGCTCCCAACCCAGCCCTCCCCAGGCTGCGCTGGCGCTGGGGGTTGCCTTCACCCAGGTGCAGGACCCCACACACTTGGCGCAGTTGAACCCCTCACCGTTCTTCCTGCCCCATCGCCTGCCTGGCACCAGAACAGCAGATCCCTCACACCAGCCATCACCAGCATCCCCATACCTTCCCCGTACAGCCACCACGGTCCATCCCAACGGCCCCACCGGGGTGGGGGGCCAGCCTCCTCCCGGGATGGTGGCTCCCATACTCCTCCTCAGCCTGTCTGAGCTTCAGGAGCCCCGTTCACTGGGGGGACACCCAGCCAGGCAAGCCCCTCCAACCTCCCCGCCCTGGGCAGCGGGAACAACTGGGGGTCCCGTCCAGGCAGGGGGACCCTGCAGGACCCCCCACGCTCCCGGGAGTCAAAGTCGAGTCAGGGGAAAAGGAGGGAAAAAGGAAAAAAAAAAAACAAACCCAACCCTTTTGAGCGCAATATTTTAGTTGAGCAACAGAGCATGAGTAAAGGAGGGAGCTTTTCGTGGTCTGGTGAGTTTAAGCTATGAGCTGAAAGTTTAACTATTAATACACTTAATCAAGAGGTTGTTCCTACGGCCGCGTTTGGGAAAACAAACGCGCCGGCGGGGCAAGGAGAGGCCGGGGAGCGGCGGCCCCCGCTCCCGCCACCCCGGGGGAGCAACAGAGGAGGGTCTGGGACCAGCCGGGGCCGCGCTCGGCCTGGGCCGCGGGCAGGAGGTGCCGGGCGGATGCTGGCTGCGGGGACCGGGCAGCCCGGACCCGGCCCTGCTCCCAGCCCCCCCAAGCGGCGGGGGCTGCGGCAGAGAGGACAGCTTCGGGGAGAGGCCGGCACCCCCGAGCCCCGCAGCGGCCCCGGGCAGGCACCACCCGCCCTGCGGGCACCTGCCGGGCACGGCCCCGCCGACAGCGGCTGGGCGAGGGACGCCCGGGGCAGAGCATCCCCCGAGCACGCCCCGCCGCCCGCCTCGGCCAGGGGGGAGGAGGAGGAGGAGGAGGCGGAGGGACGGCCGAATGCCGGGGCACGGCGGCCGCGGCCGCTCTCGCCGCCCGGGCAGGAGGTGCGGGCAGGCGCCCGGCAGCATGGCGACGGCCGCCCGCGTCTCCGCCACCAAATCCGTGTCAAGGACGACTCGGCCGCCTCCCGCCTCCCTCCCACCGCGGCGAGGAGGGGGGGAGACCCGCACGGCGCCTGGCACGACCCCCCCCCGCCCCGACCCCCGCCCGCACCCCCCCTGGGGGGCGAGCGGGCACAACCCCCTCCCTGCCCACGAGGTCGCCGAAGCCCCGGACGGCGCCGGACGGCCGCGGCGGGGGGCCGGGACGAACTTTGGAGCGCCACGGCGGGGCCTTTGTTACTTTGCTTTTGTTGTCACACGCCGGCGCGTCCCCGTCCCCGTCCCCGTCCCCGTCCCCGCCGTCCCGTCACCGCGCGTCCCCCCCCCTCCCCGTCCCCGCGCGCACACCCGCGACCCCCGACGCCGGGCCCCGAGGCCGGGGCGCGGCATCTGCCGGGCGCGCCGGCCCCTGCGGCCCCTGCGGCCCCTCGGCGGGGTCCGCGCCGGCCGCCGGGGCCGCCGCGCGCGGTGGCACTTCTCGGGTCCCGGGCCCGGCCCACGTGACGCCGCGACCGATTTGAATTCGATGCGGTGGCCGGAGCCGGCGGCAGCGCCGGGGAGGCGAGAGCTGGCGAGCCGCCGGGCCGGGCTGCCGCGAGCCGGGGTGCCGCTGCGGGCGGCTCTGCGGAGCTGTTCCGGGTAAACACTTTAACGAGCGGCGGGCGGGCGGGCGGAGCGGGGTTTCCATGCCTACGCCCGCGGTACCTTCGGGGGGTCACCGCCTGCCCCCCCCCCCCACCCGCTTCCTCCCCGACGCCCCCTCGCCTCAGCCCCGCTGCCCGCCCGGGGCGGGGGACGCGGCTCAGCCCCCGGGGGAGCGCCGAGGGCAGCACGGGCAGCGGGCTGGGGGGGGGGGGGGTCCGTCCCTCCGCAGCCCCAGGTGCGGCCCCGCCGCCGGGCGAGGGGGCCGGAGGGGGGGGGCGGGGGGGAACGGACAAAGCGGCACAAAGGGGCTGCTGACACAGCAAGGGCCCGTTTCCAGAGAAACAAAACTTCCGCCGGCTCCAGCCCCGCGCCCCAGGTAGCCGCGTTTGTGCATCCCACCCCCCCCCCACCCCCCCGCCCCAAATCCTGCCTCGGAACCCCCCGTCCGCGCAGCACGTCAGCACCCCCCGTCCCCCGTCCCCTCCCCACTTCCCAGGGTCGCTCGCAGGGGGCGGGCGGGCGGCGGGGGGTAAAGGTTGCCCGGCCGGGGTCACACATGTGATCCGTTATCGCAGGATGTGTGCGCAGCTTTGTTTATGCGTGGGACGCGGAGCGGAGCGGGCGGCGGGGCTGTGCGCCCCGTCCGCAGCCCACCCCCCCCCCGGCCTCCCCCCGCACACACACACACCCCCCCCCCAGTCCTCCTCTCCCCAATCAATCATCCCGGCAAAGAATAAACCGACCCAAAGCAAACGCGGGCCCGCGAGAAGGACGGCGCCGGTTGCGGGATGCGGTGACAAAAAAAATAGTCATAATAAAAATAAAATAAGAGGGAGGGGAAAAAAAAAAAAAAAGAAAACCGGCACGGGGAGCGGGGGGCCGCGATTCGGTGGAGTTTGGGGCCAAATCGCAGGGTTCAGGCACAATTCGCCAACCCCACGGTGGCTCCGGGGCTGGCGGCACCCACGCCGGGCGCGTACGAGGGCTGTGAGACGGCTGGGATGGGGCTGGAGCTGCGGGTCCCGGGGTGCGCCGGCTGCCCGCCCCGCCGGGGCTCCGGCGGGAGCGGGAGGGTCGGGAATCCCGTCGGACGGGGAAGCGGGGGTGGGGGGGGTTACTTGGGAAGGGGAGCGGGGGATGATAAAGTTGGGTTTAGTTGTTGCACATGGCTGGGCGATGGCGAGCGGCGCCGCTCCCACGGCCACCCTGCCGCCCGGCCCCGGTGAAGGAGCCCGGCGCACGCCGGGCGAGGCGAGAGCAACCGCCGCGGGGAACCCCAGCTCGGAGAGGCCGCCGCGAAGCCACGGGTGGGGGGTCACCCACACCCTCCCCGCACCACCACACCACCCCCCCCCAGCACTCCCCCCACGCGAGATCCGCCGCGGGTGGCAGGGGCCGCCCCCGCCGCCCCCCGGCCCCGCCGCCACCATTGTCACCCGGGAAACCACCGGGCGATGCCGCGGCGGCGGAGGGGGGGGGGGTTCGGCCCCATCCCTCCCCCCCCCCACCTCCACTCGCCCGGTTCCCAGCGCATCCCCGCCGGGGTGCGGGGCACCGGGAAAGGGGACGGCAGCGGAGATGGGGGCGGGGGGGGGGAGAGGTTCAGCCGCACGGAGAAAAACTTTGCTCGTTACCCCGCCGCCCCCCCATCCCGGGAAGCGGCGGGGCCGCGCAGGCAGCACCGGCCGGGCCCCGGCGCGGGCAGGCGGCCAGCTCCGCGCCCCACCGCCGCCGCGGGCAGCCCGGTAACGGCGGCGGGCGGAGCGGGGCGAGCCGCTGCCGCCCCCCGCCAAACTTTTTCCTTCTCCCCCCCCCTCCCCTTTCTTCCCCACCACCCCCCCCACACACCTCCCCAACTCCGCCGCCGCCGCCGCCCGCCCGGAGCGACCCCGGCGACCGGCACCCACCGGCGCTCCGTGAGCCGCCGCTGCGGGCAGCGCTGCCGGGGGCTGCCCGGGAGTTGCAGGGGGGGGTGGGGGGGGTGGGTAAGGAACGGACGGGGGGGGGGGTGGGGAGGGGGGGTTCGGCACCTGCCCGGCGCCGGGGAGGGCCGGGGGGAGCCGAGGCGGGCCGGGTGCCTCGCCGCCGCCGCACACCCACCTCCACATCGCCGCTCGCTCTGGGAGTGCACAGCCCCCGAATCGCGCTGCACGGCGCTGCCGCCGCCGCCGCCGCCGCTGCCCGCGGCTGCCGGCAAAACCCGGACCGGACCGGACCGCCCCGCCGCGCCGCCCCGCGCCGCCCCGCGCGCGCCCCCCGCCGCCCCGCGCGCGCGACGCACACCCCCGGCCACACGGCATCCCCCCCCTCGCGCAGCCACCCCCTCCCCGGTGTCACAGACACACCCCCCCCCGCCCCGTGCCACCGGGGTGTGCCCCCCGCCGATGGTACCCCCCGGCTTTTGACATCCCCCGGTGTCTCCTCTGCCCCTCCCTCCTCCCCGGGCGTCACCGCGGTGTGTGTCCCCCCCCGTGTCCCGTCCGCCCCCACGGGTGTCACCTCCCCCCGCCCCGTGCGCCTCGTGGCCCACCCGTCCCCATGGGCTTCCCCCAGTCCCAACCAACCCCGCCGGTGTCACCGTGGTGTGACCCTCGTGTCCCGCCTGCCCACGTGAGTGTCACTCCACCGTGTCCCCCCTGTCCCATCCACCCCCACGGGTGTCACCCCGCCGTGTCCCCCCTGTCCCATCCACCCCCACGGGTGTCACCCCGCCGTGTCCCCCCTGTCCCATCCACCCCCACGGGTGTCACCCCACTGCGGTCCCCCCAGTGTCCCATCGGCACCCACGGGACGTCACCACGGTGTGCCCCCTCCATGTGCCACCCGCCCCCCGTAGGACGCCGTTGTGTCGTGCCCCCCGTGGCCCGTCTGCCCCCGTGGGTTTGTCCCGGCCGCGCCCACGGGTGTCCCCCCCCCCCACCCGCACCCATCCCCGACGGGTTGTCACCTCCCGCCGCCCACCCTGTCCCGAGGGGTGACAGCCCCGTGTGCGTCCCTACGCGCCCCCCCACCCCACCCACCACGTGGCCCGTCCCCTGCCCAGCCCCGGGGGTGTCACCCTGCCCCCCCCCATGTGCTCCGTGGGGTGTCACCCCGGGGTGCTCCTACAGCCCCCACCGTGGGGGGACCCCAGAGCGCTCCCCAACCCTCTGTGTGTGTGGGTCCCCACCCCGGGGTGCAGCGGGGCACAGAAGCGAGGACCACCCGTGGGTGCCCCCCCCACCCCTGTCCCACCGCTGCTCCGGCACCCACGGGGTCCATCGCGTCGGTGCTGGAGGGGGGGGGGTGCCCCCCAGCCCCGCGTCTGCCGCCACCGCCGGGAGGGACCTGCCGGTCCCCGACGTGCAGCATCGTTCGAAATCCCCCTGAATCAACAGCGCGTAATCGATGGGAGCGGCGAGTGACCCGGAGGGAGGGGACAAACCCCCCGAGCTCTGTCCCCTGCGGGGCGGGGGGGGCGGGACGGGACACACACGCTTAGCCCAGAAGTTTCCTGCTCAACTTTTTACCAGGATTTTTTTTTTTTGCTGCCGGGGGGGTGGCGGAGATGTCCTTTCCCCCCCCCCCCCACTCTGGGGGGTGGGCGCTGAGAAATTGGAAGTTTTAAAGATTCATTAAACCCCCACTGCTGCGCGAGAGCAGCTTTCCAGGGACAAACAGCCCAAAAAAGACCCGCCCCCCCCCCCAGCTCCCGCAGCCTTTTCGGTTGCCAGCGAAATACCCAAACCCTCCCGAACGCCGAAACCCTGACAAAAATGAAACTGGGTTTGTGTTGCCGTTGGTTTTTTTTTTTTTTTTTCGCAGGAATGCGAAATCTCTTCCCACCCCGCTCCCGCCTCGAAACGAAACAAAAAAATCTCAGACGGGGCGGCTGGGGGGGCGAGCAGCGCGGATGCGCCGGTGGTGTTCGAGCCGCGGCTCGTTAATTATGCGCCTTTCGCATGTTGAGCGACGGGGATTTTCGAACGCTCCCAAAAATGTCCCTCCCGGCTGGTGGTGATGGGGAGGGGGGGCGTCGCTCCCTCCTCCTGGGCACCCCTTGTGCCCGGGTCCCGGCTGGCATCACCGCCGGCCCGGCCCGGTCCCCTCGGCTCCTCTGCTCGCCCTCCCCAGCGCTCCACGCCTGCTTCCGTCCTTCAGCCTCTCGCCCCCCTCCCCAAAAAAAAGGGGTGTCGGAAGGGCCTCGTGCCATGCGGGTGGCACCGATGACGCGGGAGAGGGGACAGCCCCACCACCACCACAGCCCGGCCGTGGCAACGCCGACGGTGCTGCTCCGCGCACGACGCCTTCTCACCCGCGTGAGCTCCAGCAGCGGCCGCGGCCGGCGTTCGGCACCCACCGAAGGTCCTTTCGCACCCACAGCGGGACTTCACGGCGCAGCCTGCGTGGAAAGCTCACGTGAACAAAAACCGCCTTTGCTATAAGGGCCGAAATCGTCTACAAGAGGGGAAACTGAGGCACAGAGCTAAGCGGGGGCTTGCTCGCAGTGGCGGTATCGGTGCTCCCCAACAAACCGTCAGGTTCTCCAGCATCCTTGCGCCGGTACCCACCGCCCAGCAGCCAGCGCTCCAGCCCCGGGGAAGACGGGCTCTCCTGGTGCCCCCAAACTGTCACGTCCCCACAGGACAGGGACGAGGGCGTCCTCCTGGGGATGCAGCCCGCGGGCCTCCATCCTGCTGCTGGATCCTTCATCCCGTGGCCCGCTAGGGGTGGAGGGGACGGGGATGGAGGGCCAAGGGGGTGGGGATGGAGGGCGAGGGGGACAACGATGGAGGATGAGGGGGACAGGATGGGAGATGTGAGGGATGGAGAGTGAGGGGGTCAGGGATGGAGGACGATGGGGACAGGGATGAAAAGCGGGTGGCACAGGGATGGAAGAAGACTGGGGTGAGGACAGAGGTCACATGGGACAGGGCTGGAAGGGGAAGGGGCAGGCACGGACAGTCGTGGGGACGGGGTGGAGGGTGACAGGGGATGGGGATGGAAGACAAGGGGCACAGGGGTGGAGGGCGGGGGGAACGGGCATGGGAGCAGGCGGGACAGGGCTGGAAAGTAACCGGGGGCAGGAAAGAGGGCAACGGAGCTGGAGGGTGGAGGCTGCAGGGGACGGGCATGGAGGCGAGGGGACGGGGACGGGCGGCAGGAGGGCAGGGGGCAAAGCTGGCCTGCGAACGGCAGCGCTGCCTCCGGTCTCTGCTGCCAGAACCGGTGCCAAAGTCTCCCCCGCCATGTCAGGCACCAGGCTGCGGCAGCGGGGCCCCGCGCCGCCTCCTCTCCGGCCGAGGCGCGAAGCCGGGAATAACTTGAGGGGGGCATGCGGGCCGTGGGGGTGATGCTGGGCAGCCTGACCCCGCGGTGGTGGGGGGGGGGTCGCCCAGGTCCATGGCCCTCCTGGGCGCTACGGGACAGCAGCTGGAGGGCTGCCGGGTCTGCGTGAGCGGGAGACGGGTCCCAACAGCCCCCGGAGCGCAAACCCGCTCCAAAACACCCAACCCCAACCCAAACCCCCCCAGCCCGGCTGCTGCCATCCAAGTGGGTTACGGAGCTGGCACTCGCTTGTCACCTCCTCCACGCTGGGACGTCTGTGGGTGGAGGGGACCCAGATCTGGCCAGACGCTGCCCTGGGAGTGGCGGACCTCGGTGACATCCCAGATTTTGAGGAGGGAGCTGGATTTCTTCAGCCGTGAGGATGGGGGAACCTGGCGGGACCCAGCCTCGAGCAGCTGGCCGAGCTCCTCGGGACACCCCTCACGGCAGCAAGCCGGGGTCGGGCTGACACAGCACCCTCTGTTTTTTCAGAGACCAGTTTGGTCCCCTTGGCCCCGCTGGTGCCGGGAAGCGGAGCTGCAGCCGCTGATATTTTCTGGGTGCCGACCTCCCGGGGCTCGCCCACCGCGCCTGCGGTCACAGTGACCCACCGGCACGCCCGGCCAGCTGCCAGGGGCTGCCCCGGGCACACGGGGCTCTGCCTGTGCCCAGCCAAGCCCGAAGGACGGGGCACCCCCGCGTCACCCGGCCGGGGGGGCCGCGGGGGTCCCCGCCCGGAGCCGCAGGACGGGGGCGTCTGGGGCAGCACGCAGCCCTCCGCGGGCCCCCGCCGCCCGTTCGTCGAGGCTCTGGCGGCGTTAATTTTTAACCCCAGCTGTCTCCCACATGGCGGGCGCTGGCCCCGCTTCCCCGGGACGTGCCACAGGCGCTCGGTGGCACAGGGACAGGCCACCCCTTCCTGGAAAGGGCTGGGGGAGGGACGGCAGCCCCCGCCGCCCGCGGGCTCGCTGGACGGTCTGTGCCCCTCGTGGGATGCCGGGTGCCTCGGGGTGCTCAGGGCGGGCGACGGCGCGGGTGCGGGGCAGGCGCGTGGCACCGGCCTTTGCAGCTGGGGGGGGGCACGGTCCCCACTGTCCCCCCCGGCTCCTCCGCAAGCGGCAGCAGCCGCTGCCCGCTAATGTCCTGGCAGGAGGGACCCGGGCCTCAAAGCAAACAGACGCCGCGCCGGCGGTTGGGAGAAGGGCAGGAAGCCGCTTTCCCTCTGCCTTCTCCCACCCCGACGCGGCGGAACGAGGGGGGAGCGCGGCACGGAGACCCGGCGGGGCTGGCAAGCGTCCCCCACCCCACGGCAAGGAGGCGAGGCGAGACCCCCGCCCCAGCCAACCCTTTCGGGGGGCCAAGTCGCTGCTCGCACGGTGCCAAGGGACACCGCGGCCACCCGGGTGCCCCGGACACGCGGCAGGAGGACGGGCGGGCGCGACGGGTCTTTGCCAAGGGGCTGGGGGCCGGGTGGGCTGCTGGGCGAGCGGGTGTGGGCACGGCACGCCTACGTGCCAGGCGGCAGGAGAGCCACGAGGACACTCGAGCTGCAGTGTTCCCACCTCCGGGGACCCTGGCAGGCGTTGGGATTTTATTTTTTTTTTTTTTTGAGCCGGGGATTCGCCTGGAATTCAGACGCCCACGTGGTCCAAAATAGCCTCGCTCCAACATCCGGAGCGCCCTGCAAAAGCCATCTGCCTGCGCAGGCAGGGCAGGCAGCCGCGGCGCCGGGGCACGCCGGCACGCAGCCCTTCCCGCTGGCGCCTTCGTCTGCTGCTGGGGGGCTCTGGACGCAGCGCCCAGGCCCTGCGGGGCACGGCTGGGCAGGGGACGCCAGCCCTGGGTCACACGAATGCCGGAGCGCTCCCAGCGCCTGCAGACCTCTGGCTCACCCCAAGCCGCTGCTCAGCAGCCAGGTCTGGGAGGACACCAGTGGCGTGAAAACGCCTGTTCTCAGACCAGCGTGGTTGCCCTTCAGGTGGGAGCCCAAATACAGAGCCAGCCAGGCTCGGGGCAGGGGGAAATTCCGGCTCCACTTGTGTCCTCCCGTGTTTCATCTCCTGGCCGGCCCCGCGCTGCCCTCTGGAATCCGACTGGTGGGACAGGGACCTTCAGCCCCAGCACCTGGGATGAAGGGAGACCTGCTCACCATGGTCCTTCCTCGCAGGACTGCGTGGCCTGATGGGGCTTCCGAACCGCTCCTGCCTGCAGCAGCCACCCACCCGAACAAGCGACCACCGACAGGTCGGGGCAACCGCGGTTTTAATAAATGACATGCGAGTTAAACGATTTCCCAGGGAGATATCGGGAGTTACTTATGGTGAGAGCTAATCCGGGCGTGCCTGAGTCAGGAGACGCGGAGAAACACCCATGAAACCTGTGCTGGGCTCCTCACACCAGACGGGCAGCCAGGACATCGCTTTCTGCCCAGCGCACCACTGCCCTCGCTGCCTGCACCCCGGGTCGTGCCCGTACACCCTCCCGGCAGGCGGCCTCGGGGATCTGGGTTCCGGAGGATGATGGTGAGTCACATCTGAGGACCTTGGTGTTTTATCGAGAGCCACGGAGAAGCCGTGGCTAGAGCTTGTAGCGGAAGACCTGGTTCCCAGCAGCATCCCACCAGACACAACGGTGTACGTGGGCCAGCAGCCGGCAACGTCCACGGGCACGGGAGAAGGAGGTGAGCTCTGGGTTGCCCAATCCAGGGACCGTCCCCATGTTACAGGGAACCTGCGCACCACAGCAGGGCCTGGCTTGGGGGAGCTGGCCCACCAGGAGCCCTGGGAGCAGAGCCCCTTGCCAGCAAGGACAGCAGCCTAGGTGGATGCTCTGAAGAGGTGAACCTCGGGAGCCCCAGAAGCACATCCCTGTGGAAGGAGGGCAGGTCACCCCGCTGACCGCCCAGGCTGCGCCTCGTTTGGCGGCGAGGAAGTCTGAGTGAGGCTGAGGCAGTCTGGATGCTCTGTCTCCTCCCACGGTCACAAGGCCTCGTGGTCCCTCCAGCGCGAGATCCTGCCCGGATACATCTCCCACCCATGTCACATCTCCTCCTCCCGGCACAGCTGCGGCCATGACTGAGACACCGCCGGCCAGGGAGCCAGGGACGTGAGCCGTGCACACTCTTCCTGGCAGAAAGGACTCTCAAACACTACCTTCTCCACTGGGGTTGGTCTCCTTTGCCCAGCTCCACCATCCTGGACCTGAGCAGCAACCATCCCCTGACTCTTACATGCTGGAGCGGTGCCCCAAACCCACCACCCTCCTCTCTGCTCCCATTCACTGCCCGTAAAAGACTTCAACCAGCCACATGTGATCGATGCTATTGAGAGAAGCTGACAGATCTGACTCCATGGGTACAGGAAGCTGTCCCCCCTTGATCACCTAAACACCATCCATCATCCCAGACTGATGCCACCTCTGCGCTGATCTGCAGCCTGTAATGGATTGGAAGATGTCAAAAGGACCCACTACATCCAGGTGACTCTTTCTCTGGTAAGGAAGTTTAGGGGCTGAGCAATAACTGCACGTCCCTCACATCACAACCTATAACACCTAAGGAACCTCCAAGGAACCTCTCCTCACTTCATCTTCAAGGGACCCTTCAACATCAGAGTTCGACTATAAGGGCAGCACCAAATTCTTGGGCAAGCTGAGATGTGCAAGGGTCCCTCCAAAGTTTTCTGGGAGGCTCCTCGTGCAGTCACCTGAAAAGCAGGAGCATTGGGCTGCGCTCACCCGCTGCTCCTGCTGTCGGAGAAGCCACCTCTTCACCAGGAAGGCATCTATGACCTGGCTGGAAACGTGGGTCCTTGCTGAGGACCGGTCAGCAGCTCCTCCCCACCGCCCCATCCCACCTTGCTACTCTCCTCTGCTGAAGGCTCCCCCCGCACTCACCCACACCCCACACTCAGGGAAGGCGCCTGCACTCCCCGGGGACATCTGGCCTTGAAAGCCCTGGTGGGTGGAGAAGAGAGCTAGGCCTGAGGCTCTGGCCTGGAGCTCCATTTCTTCCGGGGCAAACGCAACCCAAGAAACGGCGGCAAAGAGCCAGCCTAGAGTTGGATGGGAACAGACCACCATCTCCTTACCTAGGAAGACCAACTGGACTTGTCAAGAGGAAAGAAATTCATCTACATCTCACACATATGGTCTCATCCTAATGGATATGTATGAGCATAAGGGAGGAAGAATAACCTTCTGGTTAGGCTAAGGGCTTGGCAGTTGAGATTTCACGATGCTATTCTCAGCGCTGTCCACACCTTGCTCCAAAGCCTTGGAAAACTCTTTATCCATCCTCAGGCCTCACGTTTCCATCTGGAAACGTGGCCGGTACCTATTTTGTGCCCGCCACGAAGGAGAGAGGAGGGACATCTGACGTGCGCCTCCGTCCTCGGGCAACTCTGGTTTCAAGTTAAAGAGAGCGGGCAGGAGAGACGGGAAGAATGGAGAGCTCCCGCGCTGCTTCAGGCTGCCGGGAAAACTCAGATCTCAGCGGAAAGAGGGAAAAAAGTCCTTTCCCGGCAGACTGGGGCAGCACAACCCGTCACCTCTGATAGCCCAGAGAGAGCTGGAGCTATCAGAGCGCGTCTTCATCCTCGTGACCCAGCTCCAGATGCTTCCTGGGCTCAATGTCCTCCATGATGGAGAGACAGACGTGCACTGCCCAAGCCAGGGGGAGCGCCTGGGACCACCTGCTGGGCTGGCAGCCAGGCAGAAGGCAACGGGCTGGTGGTGGAAACCCATCGTTTGTCAGCAAACGTGTGCCTAGAAGTGCTCTGTTGCCTTCTCGAGGAGGACGGTGCTCACCACTGAGACCTGCGGCAGCTGGTGGCCTTGCCTGACGTGTTCCAGGGGATGAGGTGGTCCCGAGATGTTCCAGAGGCTCACAGCACCTCGCCAGGCTGGAGCTGGGAGGTGTCACCAGCTTCCCAGATACGGTCAAGGTGTCTCCCCACCACTTTGCCGTTGCTGGGAGACGTGGTGTCTAGCCGTGCCCGTGCTGGACAGAATCACCTGCCTCCAGCCCAGCACAGGGGTACCAGCCCTGCCCCAGCACTCCCATGCCATGGTCACGACGGACCCACAAGTGGACCAAGGATGACCACCCTGATCCTGCCTCTTCCACCCCGCTGCTCCCCTGACCTGGGACCCTGTTCCCTGGAGGGATGCCAGCACAGGCACCCTCCTCCTACTCTTCCTCCTCCTCCTCCTCCTCCTCCTCCTCCTCCTCCTCCCGCAGGGTGTTTCTGCAGAAGCCCCGGCCCTGCAAGGAGAACACAGAGCAGCCGGAGCAGCCGTAAATCCTTCCCTGCAGCCCAGGGCTCTGCCAACTCTCCCTTCCACCCAAATTTATGGAAAAGCCGGTCCCTGCCAGCGAAGCGCAGCACAATCGCGAGGTAGAGCAGGCGGTGCCGAGAGGCTCCTGCAGCCTCCTCCGCTGACAGCCCTTCTCCTTCTCTTCCCAAGGCTGTCACCCTCGGTGGCCTGAGGACAGACATATCCCTGCACAGCCGAACGGCAGCTCGCCTCCCGCCATCCCGCTCCGCCGGCAACCCCAGCTCCCCGGGAGCAGCCCCAGCCGCAGCGATGAGCGCTGGGTCCCGGAGCAAGCGAGACCCTCCATGGATGGGCGCAGACGAGCCCAGACGCCGCCTTGTGCCGCTGCCCTCCCCGTTGTGCCCCTCAGCGCTGGCGGTGGGGCGGGGGGTGAGCCCAGAGGTAGGTGGGGAAGACGAAGGGTTCAGGGAGGGAGGCGAGAGCCAGAAGCTGAGCATCACCAGGGATTTCATCACGGTAGCAAAGGTCAGCCGCGCGCCCGCCCCTTCCTCCGCTGTCACGGCAGAGGTAGAGCTGACGGCAGACCCGAGTATTTGCATTTCCTGATGGCTGCGTGCTGAAATTTGCAGCCTTAATGGTGCATTAATGCTGGCTCCTGCATTTCATTACTTCTGAGAGCGAGAAAAGGCACAGAGCGAAAATAAAAATTCCCCTCAACTCGGCCAGGCCAGCCTGGTCACTGAGTACCTGCTCCTGCCAGCCGCCCGCGCACGTGGCTGCAAGCTGGCCCCCAGCCACGAGCCACACGTCCGCAGAAACCCCGTCGCCAAACGTCACGTCTTTCCTCTGCTTATCCTTAACCCCAGCGTGTCCCTTCCCAGGTCCGGTGGTGCCCACCTCCGTGCTCCCCCAGCCAGCCTCCACCCCAGCTGGGCTCCCCCAGGACCCCCCTGCGAACGCTGGGATGCTTTGGAGAGGCAACTCCTCGGCCGCCGCCCGTCTCGCGCCCTGCGCTGCGCAGGTCAAGGAATTCTCTGTATTTTTTTGCCCAAATCAAACTTGGCCGCTGCCGCTTTGCCGCAGCCTGGACACAGATTTCTGGGCCTCCGCTTAAGCGTAAAGCACTTGGAAACCTCCCCGGCCTGAAAGCACGGGGAAAAGGGAAGAGGGAAGCCAAGGCGTGCGCAGGAGAGCAGGCGGGAGCAAGCGTGGTGCGAGCACCAGTGCGGGAGGTGGTGAAGGGAGGGATCAGGGAGGGGGACCTCCTGGATGCTCGGCACGGGCCAGAGCAAAGCTCGCCTGCTGGCCACGCTCCCTGCAACACACTTTTTGGGGTGTCCAGCACAGCGATGGTCAGCACCCCCCGTGTCCCTCAGGACTGTGCCTCCTACGAGTGTCCAAGCCTGACCCAAGGGCAGGCTGCTTAAGTCCGGTAGCCCAGGGCACATGGAGGAGAGCATCTGGGCAGCACCACAGCATCTCCCGTGGCCTTCAGCGCCGCTGAACTCTGCCTCTACCCGCTTTGACTTTGAGGTCCACCATCAGCAGGGTGTGGTTCCTCTTCATCCTCTCCCTTGTCTGAGAATCACAAAGGTCTCAGCCATCAGCCCCGGGCAAGGGTGGGAGATTTATCCGGCTGAATGAGACTCATCCGCAGGCTCTCCAGAACCTTCACAACCCGCCTTGAAAGCGACTGGCCAGAGCTGACCCCGACACCTCCATCTGAACGGCATCACGCTGTCCCCCCGGCCACGGAGGACCCATCGTCACCCCACGGGCTGCATCGCTGGGGCGGGTCCTTTCCTGCACCCCCCACCACCACGGGGTGACTTTCCTGATGCCCCAGCGCGAATTTCCCGCTCGTTCTCCCGAACCCGGTTTCCATGTGCGCGGGCGGCCGGCAGCCCCCTCCTGCCCGGGGCTGCCCTGCCTTTCCTGGCCGTAAAAAACAACGGGGCAGTGGGAAGGCTTCGGAAACACCTTTTACAGCTCTTGGGGAAGGGCTGCAGTTAACCCCTGAGGGAGCTGCCTGCCACCGGGAAACACAATTTCATTCCGGCCAGATTATTGCACAGGAAAAGGCTGATTTCGGTGCCGTTTTTCACGGGGATGACTTCAGCACCGGTCCCTTGGACTTTGCCATCTCTTCCTGTTCTCACGTAGGGCAACGACCCGGCGCTCTGCCGTCATCCGGATCAAACACCCGGTGACTTCGGTTCCTCGGTCGAACCGCCCTGCTCTGCGGGACTGTGGTGCTGCTCCGTCATGGCGCGGGTTCGGAGGCGCTGCTGAAACCCAGCCCCTGCGACCGCCCTCCGGCTGTTTGCAAAGGCACCTACAGAGCATTAGGTCACAGCGACTAAAATAGCAGATTCCGGTCCAAATCGGGGTGATGAGCACATTTTGTCCAGCCCTTCGCCCAGGTCCCAGGCATTCGAGCTCCTCCCGGCCAGGAGCACGGTCACGGCTCAGAGCGGGGACACCAGACACCCCGCGAGTGCCGGTGCCGCCCCACCGTGGGGCAGCTCGTGAAGCCTCTCGCTTTCACGAACATTTCTTCCCCACTCCAGACCCGCTTGAAAAGTCCAGCGCCCGGTGAGACCCTCTGCAGACAGCTAGGGATCTCCACCGGAGGCCAGGCACAGCGGGATGGACGGACACAGCCCTCCACAGTGGGGCAAATGGGAGGGCTGGGGGCTCAGCCACCCCAGGGTCCTTTTGCTCTGCGTGAACCACAGCGGTGACGTCTGAGAGGGGGCGAAGCTGGTGGGTTCAGCCCATCCAGCTCCTCATGCGGCTCAGGAGCCAGCAGCGCTGACCTCCGGCACATCCCAGCCCCCTCGGCTGCTCCTGGAGACGGCAGCGCCAGGACGTGACATTCCCTTCATTTTATCTTCACACATGGGCAGTTCTCAACAAGCGCTTCGCTCCGCCTGCAGCAAAGGCCACGCTCTTCCACCACCTGGCACGTAAAGCCGGGGCGGGGGCAAAGCCGGGCTGAGCACTCGTGTGTCCCGCAAGCAGCCAGGAAAAGGGGCACTCGGTCCCCAGACCACCAGCAAGGTCCCCAGGAAGGGAGAGGTGCTGCCCGAGGGTGGGAACCAGGTTCCTTTAGGCAATGCCCGGTCTGCAGTTCAGAGTTCCGGGTCCCAGAGCAGCCGGTTCCTCGTGCCAGGAGTGGTGCTTTGGTACCACACTGGCCGCTGCACAGTCCTGCACCAGTCTGGGGATGGGCACAGAGACCAGCCCAGTGAGGCCCCATCTACCCACACGGGGCTCCGGCAGGTCGTACAAGCCGCCCCGAGCTCTCCAGCTTTGAATGACCTCCTGCAAGGTGACCGCCGTGTGCCGTAGCAGATGTCCTGTGAGGAGCTGGCTGCTGACACTCGCCCCAGTTCCTGGAGGATCCCAAACGCCCAGCTCCAACGTGGTCGTGCGGAAGACATCAGCTCTGTCTCCTGCTCCCCCCCAGCTGGACCACCTCCCCCTGCTCGGGTTGGTGCCCTGGGAGACTTTCCACTAACCGCTCTCTCCTTCCTGAGGGCTCAGCATCCTCAGTGGGTGCTTCACAGGCAATCAAAAATCGCTATTTTTTGCCTCTGGGAAAATTCAGCAGCAATTCAGAAAAGAGCCTGGGATTTGGGCCATCTGCATTCGACGTCAGTTACCACCCATGTCACACA
Organism: Bucorvus abyssinicus; assembly: GCA_009769605.1. Taxonomy (NCBI): domain Eukaryota; kingdom Metazoa; phylum Chordata; class Aves; order Bucerotiformes; family Bucorvidae; genus Bucorvus; species Bucorvus abyssinicus. The sequence continues at coordinate 19,789,595 of CM020041.1, read as the reverse complement.
TGGCTTGACAGAGTCCCTAAATCATCCCGGGCCTCAGCTTCCCACCTTTATAAAAGAGAGAGGCCATTCCTTCAGCAGTCCCACTCTTTATCCTCCCTTTGCAAACCCTCTGGGGCAGATGCTGCGTCTCGTCACGGGGACTGGCAGCATCCTGGCCGCGGGAAGGAAACCTTCGGGCGTCGGGCCGCAGCGGGGCAGTTGAGAAACAGTCCCACCCTCACCCAGAGCGAGGGCTGGGCTTCCCTTCCCACTGCTTCTTGCCCCTGCAGTTCGCTTCCCTCTTTTAAAATTGCACGGACTGGGGGTTTCCAGCAGCTGGGGCTTGCCTGAATGCCCCGATCTGGGGAAGGGGCTCAGCGAGGCAGCCAGGGATGGAGGGGCTGTCCCAGGAAGGAGGAGAAAAGTCACTGTCAGCCTGGCTGGGGCTGCAGGGGTGGCGGGTGCCCGGAGGGTCTGGTGAGACTGGTGGCCTTCAGAGAGGTGGGGTTATCCCTCGGCATCCCAGTTGCTCCTGAAATGAAGGAGAGGGTTTGCGAGGCACTGAGTCACTCCAGCCCTTCAGATAAAACCAGTATTTCCCTCGGCACATCTGCGCCTTTACAAGTGGCAGGGCCGGATGATGGGGGGACAGTCTCTGTAGCCCTCACGATTGCTGCTTCCAGATTCAGTTCCCTCCCTTTCCTCCCCAGTCTCAGCTGAAAACCATCTCCTCCCACTTTCTCCATGGCTCCTTCCAGTACCCCATGGAGCCCAGACTCGTGGTGCCTTGGAGAGTCCCTACAGCAAGGGCAGAGCTCGGCGTTCGCGGGAGCTGGCGGAGGGTGCTCACACGGCTCAGCTTCCCGAGAGACACCGGACGTGAAAGGACCTCCAGGCCCAAGAGGGCGTCTCCCAGCTCTGTACCAGGCGAGGGGGAGATGCCGGCACTCCACGGGACCCGGGGGAGGATGCCCAAATGGGCAGCGTGGAGTTTGTGCCCTGTAGCTGAGCTCACCGCCGGCTCCAGGCTCGGGAGCGCTGGCCCCGCTGCACCTCGTGTCGCCTCCCCCAAATTCCTCCCCCTCCCCGCTTTGGAAAGGGCAAAGGTCTCAGCTCTGGCTGAGGCAGAGGGGTGTTCGGTGTGTCCTGATGGGACGTGTCAGGGAAGATGGGAAACCACCTGCCCTCCCTGAAAGTGGGAGCGAAGTGAGGAACCGCCCCCTGACTTCGGTGAACCCCAGATCTCACCTCCCCGTGCTGGTGATCTGAGACCCGGAGCCCCCTCAGAGAGGGATCAGCAGGTTTCGACGGCAAGGGGCTGTCCCGCGGCAAAGCCTTCCTTCCCCACGAGCCGATCCCCAGGACAGCCGGTGGCCTGTCCCCACCTTGGGGACGGCCCGGCTGTGCGGGGGGGAGGCAGAGGCAGAGCCCCCTGTCCCCCGTGGAACAGGGATGGAGGAACCGGCAGAGTTGCCATGGAGATTTTCTCCCTAGCAGATGCTCTGGGCAGGTGCAAGAAGAGGCTCTGCCCCCCTCGCTGTGCGGCACAATGCCAGCCGGATCCTGCAGAAACAGGAAGCCTCTGCAACCGCCCGCCTGCCAGCCCAACGGCCACCACCACCGCCACCACCACCAGCGGCCTCCCGACGAGCAGCCGGGCCCCCCGCCAGCATCAGCGTGGGGAAACTGAGTCACCTCCCAAAGCGACCCCGAGCTCCTGGCCTCAGGTCCCCTGGCCCCCGCCACGTGTGACCATGAGGTTCCGGGGTGCTCCGACCCACCCGTGGGACCCGCCGGCAGCCCTCGCTGCCTGTTCCATCTGGCACCCACCGCCTTCTCTCGGAGAAGCCTGGCTCCACACGGCAGTTACCCAGCAGGGTCTGTGATCCGTAGGGGCCCCCCCATGCTGCCGGCGTGCTGGCACGGTCCCCCGCTGGGCAATCAACCTGAGCCAGCCCCCCCCAGTCTGCCACTGGTGGCCTGGGGGGGGGTGACCCAGCAGGAGACGGGTGATGCCAGCCCAGGCTGAGGTCCGTCGGTGGGGACAGGTGCCCCACGGCTCTGAACCCCTCCTGGGAGCCCCCCGTTTCCCAGATTGCCTGCCGCTCCCAACACTTCTGCCTCTCCCAGTCCCTCCAGCTACTCGCTGCTCCCTAACACCTCCCTCGGAAGCTCTCGGTGCCGTGCCATCGGACACTCAAAAATCCCCCTGGCCCGGCTGTTTCTGTCGGGACGCCTCAGAAAACCCCGCCGGTGCTCTCGGCCCGTCGCGGGGCCGAAGCGCAGCTCCTCCGGCAGGACCTCCGCGCGGAGCCCCTTTCAACCCAGGCTCCAGCCTTGTTTTCCAGCTGCCGGCGTTGCCGGTTGTAAAGCGGTTGAGGCGGGCGGCGGGCGGGTTTCGAAAGCGCTCCCCACACCGTCAAAAGCCGCTCTATTCAGCCGGCGGCGAGCGCTTCCGCGGCGGGCAGCAGAGGCCGGTTTGTGTACCCAGCGTGAGGGACGCCTCTCCAAACACGCTCGGGTCGCGCCGCCGCTCGCCGGCCGGGGGATAATGGAGGCAGTGTCTGGGCACAGTTCGGCGCGATCGCGGAAATAACGCAAAGCCGGCAAATCCTCCCGCAGCTGCACGAGGCTGCGGCACCCTCCCAGCGCCGGGATAAAGCCAAGCGAAGCAACGCGGGCCGGTCCCCTTCCCAAAACCCCCAAGGAATTCAGGGTGCCGGGCTGCCGCTGCGCCCGAAGCAGCGGCCTGGGGACGGCAGAACTGTTGCTGCTGCACCCGGTCACCCACGGGCGATGGGTGGCACTCGCGCCCTTGGGAGAGGCTCTGGCTGTGGCAGCACAGAAGTCCCTCACAGGTGCTGAGGGGACACCGTCCTGGGGGCACACGTGAGCCCTTCCAGAGGTCTGCTGGCACAGGAAGCAAGTGCGAAGGGCAGCAGGGCGCGGGGTGGGGACCTGGCACAGCGTCGCGCCGTGCGAGGTGCTGGGGCAGACTGGAGAGGGGGTGCAGCATGGTGCAGGGGCTGTTGTGGTGGTGCCTGGCATGATGCTCTGTGTGGTGCCCAGGGTGGCACTGCCCAGCACAGCACAATGCCCAGTGCAGCACTGCCAAGTTTGGTGGTGCTGTGGTGCTGCCTGGCGCTGGTTCCATGCCTGGTTCGGTGCCCTGTTAGGTTTTGTGTCCAGCACAGTGCCTGGTTCGGTGCTGCCTGGCTCAGTGCCACCACAGTTCTGCCTGATGTGGTGCCTGGTTTGGTGCCTGGCAGGATGCTGCCCAGCTGGTGCCCAGCTCTTTGCCTGGTTCAGTACCCGGTTCAGTGCCCACTGCAGCAGTGCCAGCACAGTGCACAGTTCTGCACCTCGCTCCATGCCTGCTCCAGTGCTCGGGCGTTTGCTCAGTCAAGTACCCAGTTCAGCAGCCAGTTTGGTGCCCAGTTTGGTGCCTGGCACAGTGCCCAGCCCAGTGCTTTGTTCAGTGCCCAGTTGTTGGCCTAGTCTGGTACCCAGTTCGGTACCTGGTTCTGTGCCTGTTCTGGTGCCCTTTTTTTTGCACAGTCCAGTGCCCAGTTCAGTGCCCGGTTCAGTGTCCGGTCCAGCGCCTGGTTCTGTGCCTGGAGCAGTGCCCAGCCCGGTGCCCAGTTCGCTGCCCGGTTCTGCGCCTGTTTCAGTGCTCAGTCCATTGCTCAGGTTTTTTTGCCTGGTCCAGTGCTCGGTCCAGTGTTCGGTCCAGTGCTCGGTTTTGTGTCCGGTCCGGTGTCCGGTCCAGTGCTCGGTTTGGTGTCCGGTCCGGTGTCCGGTCCAGTGCCCAGTTTGGTGCCTGGTCTGGTGCCCAGTTGTTCACCCGGTCTGGTGCCCAGTTGATTGCCTGGTTCGGTGCCCAGTCCGTCGCCCGGTTGTTTGCCCGGTCCAGTAACCAGTTCAGTGTCTGGTGCCCAGTTGTTTGCCCGGTCCGGTACCTCATTCGGTGCCTGCTTCGGTGCCCGCTTCGGTGCCCGGTCCGGTGCCCGGTCCGGTGTCTGGCTGTCTGCCCAGTCCGGTTCCCGGTTCCGTGCCCGGTCCGGTGCCCGGTCGTTTCCCCGGCCCGTTGCCCGCCGTCCCCGCGGCCGGGCGCTCGGCGCGGCTCCGCGGCGGCGCGGTCCAGGCCGGCTCTTCGGGGCAGCGCGGCGCGGGCGACGCGCCAGGCGGGGTGTGCGGTGCCACCGGCGGGGCTCCCCGGGCCGCCGCCGCCGCCGCCTGACATTGGCTGGAAAGTGGAGCAGCGCGGCGGGGACGGTCGATGCGGATCGATCGCGGCGCGGGCGGCACGGCGGCACGGCACGGCACGGCATGGCCCCCCCCGGCCCCCCCCGGTACCCTCTCCCGGTCCCCCCACCCCTCTCCCTGTCCCCTATCCCGGTCCCCCTCCCGGTGTCGTCGTCCCCCCGTCCCTCCCCGCCCTCCCCGGTGGCACCGCTCGGCATCGCCCCGGAACGCGCATCCTTCCCCCGGTGCCCCCGCAGAAGGGGCCGCGCTCAGGGCGCGGGGGTCGGCGGGAGCCGCCCCGCCGCCGCCGCCCCCCCACCCCGGGGGATGCGCGGCCCTCGGGACCGGGCGGGGGATGAACGGCCAAAGCCAAGCCCCGGGGATGACCCGGGAGGACCCGGGGAGACGGGGCGGGGGGATGCAGGGAGCCAGCAGCGAGTTTTGCTGGGGTGATGCTGGGGTGTCCTTGTGAGCCAGCAGGATGCGGGCAGAGGGGACCAGCCCCGCACCCCAGACCCCATCCTGGGCCACCCCCTCGCCCTCCCGGGTCCTTCCTCCTGCCAAAGGCACCAGCTGAGACATTCGCTGGGGGGGTCTGTCTCTCCCCGCGCCCCCCCCCCCCCCCCGCCCCGCCAATTCACGGAGCCGTTTTCAGATGCGGCGGCAGGATCCCACCGGTCCCCTTCCACAACCCTGGGCCTCGCAGCTCCTTGGAGCTGTCTCCCCCACCGCGTACAAAGAGCTCCGTGACCGGCCGCCAGCGCCGGGCCAAGGACAGCGGCGGTTGTCCCCGCTCGCCCCGTCCCTGCCAGCTCCGAGCCGCTGCCGTCCCCGCAGCCGCCGAGGGCTCGGCTCCGGCTGCCGCTTCCAGGCTGCTGCACGGGGGGCGCTGCCCAAAGTTTCCTTCCCGGTGCCAGGGAAAGCCTTTTTTAACCCGGCGAAGCAGAGCGGCACATGCGGGGGCCGGGGACGCGGCGACGGTGCAGACCGACGGCGCTGGACGTCGCCGCAGCATCCCCCTGTCTGCCGCGGGGCGGGAGCGGGGCGGGGGGGGACGCGCCGAAGCCGGGCGGTGCGGGATGACGGCGGAGCGGGGGGACTTCGCCGAGAGCGGCTTTAGCGAGCGGCAGCAGGAGCTGACGGGGCGGCCCGGGTTTAGGCCGAGAGCCGGCGGACCCCCGCGGACCCCCCACTCCCTTGCGCAGGCTGCCGCCGCGTCCAGAGCCGCCGGACCGAAGTTTCACCGGGTTTTGCTCTGGTTTAGCGATGATTTCAATAATAATGCAGTGGGATCCTCTTGCAGGGGGCTCCGGGGCGGGGGGGGGGAGACCGATCACCCGCTGGGTGCGGGGCGAGGGGGGCCTCTAAAATCAGGGCACCGAAAAGACTCGGTTAGAAAGCAAAAATCGGCGGAATAAAGTGGTAGATCGTGCTCCTGGGTTTGGCCTCCTCTGCTTTTTGCCCCCCGTGGGGGCTGGCGAGGGGGCCACGCCGCAGCCGCGGTGCTTTGCGTCAGAGGGGGCACGGCCCCATCCCTCCCCAATTTTTTTGTTTCCAAAAGGAAAAGAAAAATCCCCTCAGCTGGCAGCTCCCGAGTGAAGCCAGCCCGAGTTTCACAGCTATTTAACACCCGGTTACAGCTTTCGCAGCGGAACCGATGATCCTCCGCGCTCCGCGCTCGCTTCCCATCGCAGGATCTCGCCCCTTCCCGCGGGCGGGGACGAGCCGTATTTATTTCTCCCTCATCCGGCAGGGATTTAAGGCTGGAGGGGCTCTGGCGGGGCTTCCCTCGTCCCTGCCCGGCCGGGCGAGGTCCCAGCTCGCACCCGGCGCCGCCGCTAACCCCCGTCCAGCTGCCATTACGGTCGGGTGGGAATCGACTCAAGTCCTTAAACCCCAAGAGTTAATCAAAGTGCTTTGAATATGTAAATGCTGAGTATTGTTTATCACCGCCTAGAGCTGATACAGCAGTTTTCCTGCTCAAAGCCCCGTTCAGATGGTGGCTCATGAAAATTCACGACAGCCTCGCAAATAGGTGATGGGTATTATCAGCCCCCCAGCAAACGGAGGAAGAGCCACCGAGCGACCGGGATCAGCGCCCAGGCCGGCGCGGTGCTGGGCAGGAGGCGGTGGTCCGCCCCGCTGCCGGGTGTAAATCAGCGCCGCTCGCCTCATTTTCTCCGGCCGCACGCCCGTCCCTCGCTGCCCAGCCTCCAGACGGCGTTTGGCGATGCAGCCGGCGATGGCTGGGTGTGACGCTCGCTTAGACACGCACACTGCAGGCGCTGGGCAGATAAATCTGCGCCGGCACAACGCAATTTTCCATGAGGCTCCTCTGCAAGGCCTCCGGCGACGAGCGCCTCTATAAATTAATAAAACAACGCGCTTGACCAGGGACGTAGAGCGTGTGCGGGGAGCCGGGGCAGCGAGAGGGCCGCGCGCCCCGTGGGGAGCCCGGTGCCGGCGGAGGGGGATCGCTGAGTCGGTCTTGGCAGGCCTCCCCGGGCACCTCGGCAGGCAGGGCAGGGACGGGCAGCCCCAGGGCTGGCCTGGGAGCGGGGAGGGAAGGCAGGGACTCCCCCACCGCCCAGCTCCCCCCAGTAAGGGCGCTGTCGAGGGGACCTTGGGGCTGGAGACCTCGGCTCCCTTCGCAGCCGTCCGTTATCACCAGGGTTCCTCCCACAGTGCTTCCCACCAGCTTCCCACAGGTCAACCCATTGACGTCAACGCCTGGAAGAGTTTTTGCCGTCAACCCGAGCCGGGCGCCTCTGCAGCCAAGATGATGCCCCAGTTTTGGGTTCCCCTCGCGCAGGGCAGCCAACCCTGGAGGTCCGGGGCAGCCTCCTGCATTCTGAGCCGTGCCTGCAGCAGAGCTGCCAACCTCAGGGGAGGCTGGGGGACAGCTGGGAGCAGGACGTGTCTCAGCCAGCCAAATTTAATCCTCCTACGTTAGCAAGGCTTAAAATAGGCTCCCTGCAGCATCGATGAGGGTGGTGGAGTTGGCCTACTCCAGCCCTCCCAAGTATTTTGGGGAAGCAGGATGGCTGGATTGCAGACAAGCACAGCTGGGAGAAACGGAGCTGTGCTGCCGGGACGGCCCTTGCCGAAGCCGTGCAGGAAATCAAACACACCTTGCACCCCTCCAGCCTCCCACCAACGTGGGCTCCTCCTCTCAGGGTGCCCCCTCCGCCCTTGCGGCTCCTCCACAGCCCTCTCCTGCTGTCCCCCGTGGTCGGAGGGCTCCTGCCCTGCCTCCTTTTTCCCCTGCACCTCATTGAAACGATCCCTTTTGGTCAAGCCCAGCTCAGGGTTCAGGCTCAGTCCGCTCTGCCCTCCGTCAGCTGCTGCCCCCAGGAGATGCCATCAGGCAAAGTGATTGCCCATGCCGTGACCCCGCTCACAGCATTTCAGCAGCTTTTGGGGGTAGTTGCCCCGGAGGGACCAGCTCTTCCGTGGGCAGAAAGCCACATGGGGGGCCGCGCCGATGGGAAGTGGCAGGATCTTGCTCCTCGTGGCTGAAGGAGGGACAAGCCCTTGGAGCAAGGCAGAGGACATGCTCGAGGAGCAGAGCTGGAAGCTCTGAAGACGCTAAGGTATTACCAAGCCGTCACCTTGTAGACAGACTCTCTCCGCGTCCCAAGCATGCTGGATGGGCCAGCTCCAGCTGTTGATCCATCCTGCGGTGAGGAGCACCCAGGTTTCACTGGACTTCTGACTTTGCTTCCAAGGCAGCCAGAGGGATGCTCCTGGGGCAGAGCCGAGCTCTTGTGGTCACCAGCAAGCTGGCTGTGCTTCCTCACGGGTGCTCCCGTCCCCTTGGGAAAGGGTATCAGCACTCACGGGCCAATGGAGGAGTCTGTTATTGGCCATCACCTCCAAGCACGGAAACAACGGGTGCTGGACAGGAGGGGAAGGACCAGCAGGTGGATGTACGTGGATGCGTAGAAGCACAGGTCCAGATTAGCAATGTGCCCCCCTTCCCTGGGCCGCACTCTCATCATCCCAGTGTGTGGGTGGAAGAGGATGGACTGATGCTGCAGCTCCGCAGAGCTGGAGCTCTGCGCCGCTGAGCCAGAAGGTCTGTCGGGAGTCAGGACCCAAGCCCAGAAGGTCTGAAAACGCCGCGCTGGGAGCCTGATCCCTTGGGCAGGTCCCAGCACCATCCTGGGCAGGGCCGGACTGTGGCTCCGGGAGAAAGGGCTCCTGCCTACGGCTTGCCCCGCGCCGGGACCCCACCCTGGGCTGTAAGGGGGATGCAGGGTCTTAGTCTATGTGGTGGTGGCTCCTGGGGACCAAGCTTTGACAGGTTTTGTGGGCTACTGGGAGAGCCCTGCTCCTGGCCTGGCGGCTGCATTGACAATACCAGTGGCCACCGGTGGAGCTTGGTCCAGCCCCACAGGTCCTGCTTTCCTCCTTCCCAGCTCCCTGCCTGGATGCCGGCTCTCTCCATCCCCTCCTGGGCCAGCGGCAGGGGCTCCCCTCGGGCTCTGCCCACCCTGCCTTGCCCCCTCTTGCCTTCCCATGGCTCCCGGAGCGCAGGGATTTAGAGAAGCCGTTTTCCCGTTTCTCCTTCCTCTGTGCAGCCTCTCTGTGGGCCCACGCACCAGCTGGGCCCCCCACCATGCTACTCCCACCACCCCCGCTGCGCTCCTGCCTGCACAGCCCGCGTGGCTGCCTGCCGCCTTCCCGCCGTCACCTGCCGGGCCGCGCCGAGCTGGGGAAGGCAGCGAGCGCCGAAGAGGCAGGAGAAGCCCTGTCTCCTCTTTTTATCTCTGCCAGGCTCCAGAGCGGGTCTCCAGGCAGGTGGAGCCCCCCGGAGCTGCGCCTCTTCCCAGTGAGCTGGGCAGGACCATCGCTGCTGCGGGCATCCCATCCAGGACGCGAGCCTCCCAGCCCTGGGCTTTCGCTTGGCTCAAAATCTTCTCAGGAAGGGGTGCCGGGACAGACCCCCGTGTTCTCCTGAGCTTTGCTGGGCTTCCCCAGCCGGCCGAGCCACGAGTCAAGAGCATCAGAGGGTTGTCTCCCAGCCGACGGACACCCTGGTCTTCGCCGCTCTCCCAGGCTTTGCTTTTTCCTCCACGTTCCCAAAGGCAACTTCTAGACCGTTCAACTCGATACCCACACACAGGCCAATTGTGCCCGTGCACGCGCGCGTCCATCCCCGCCGGGATGTCGCGGTCCCGTGGCAGCCCCAGGGAAAACCTGCCCATGCTGCTCCATCTGCCTGGTGTCCCCAGTGTCGCCGCGTGGACGTGGCTGGCTCTAAAAGGCAACAAAAAAACCCGGTAAAAGCCCCCGATTGGGGGTATACGTATGTGGAGGAAGGATTTCATTACCGAGAAGGAGCAGCGCGTCCGTTGTTGGAGCTGGCAGGGATGGCTACCAGGCAGCCGGGCTGAGCCCCACGCCAAGCGGTGGCAGATCTGCTCCTCACCAACTGCACGGCCTCAGCGGCGTTTGTTTGTCCGCTCCCTCCTGCAGCCCCCAGCCCAGCCCCAGGGGCCTCGCGCGGCTCCACGTATGGGCCATGGCCCCATTTATTAGGGATCTGAAGGCCAGTATCAGGCGATGGGGGAGGAAAAGGAGTCTGCTGGAGCTGGAAGAAGTTGGTGAGGGAAGCCAAGGGACGCAGGAGCTCCCTGGACCACAGGAATAAAGAAAGGGGTGAAGGTTTCTCTGTAGCAGCGATAAAGAGGCGGCGACCGGGGGCATTAGCGCATTGCTGAGGAGAACCAGTGATGGTGGATATTCACACCCATGCTCAGCAACCCTGCTGGAACAGGACAGTTGCTACCCCAGGATGACACCAGAACCCCACCATCCCCACAGGCACCAGGAGGACTGGTCTGGCCATGGGTACCGGTGGCAGCCACTCAGCTAGCAGCCGCTGGCACACGGATGCTCAGAGGCACCTCGAAACCCAGGGCGTGCTGATGGAGAGGGGAAAGAAGAGCATTTTGCTGATATTTTTAAAGGAGAGCGTGGGACATCCTCGTCTGCGACCTTGATAAATGCAAAATGGGAAGAAGGATGAGAGGGGCCCGGGTCAGTCACGAGGGGAAGCAGAGCTGTGGGGTTTATGCCAGCCCAAATACACCAACGAGGTCTCGTCCGATCCCGAGGAAATCACGTCGTGCCAGAGCCGATGCGCGGGTCGGTAGCAGGAAGAACGCTGCCAGGACGGGCTTCCGCAAGACTTCCTCTCTCGTGGCCCTTCGTTAGCGAATTAGGACGTAACGAGACAAACGCAGCGGAGGGGAAACGAACACCAGGGGAGTCGCCGCTGGGGTAGTTTCGGGGGCTCTGCCCTGGCCCCGTTCGCTCTCGTTAGGGAGGTGGAAGGAAACGCAGGCAGACTCTTGCCGGCAACCCACGGCACGGATGCCTGGAGCAGCCCCATGCCAGCACCCAGCCCAGCCCAGCCATGGGCACCCACGGGAGTGGTGGGGCTTGGCCCCAAAGAGGATGGGCTGGAGACCCTGCGGGTGGATGGGCTGGAGAAGCTGTGGGTTGCTCAGAGCCTCCTGCCTGGCCCCAGAGCCGTCCTCCCACCCTGGCCAGCTGGAGGGGGGCTGCAGGATGTTGCTCTATCCAAACTCCCCACCCAGGGACAGCCTGGCCTTTGCCCTTCTGGGCTCCAGCCTGGATGCAGCCCCAGCTACACGCCAGGTCTGCTCAAGCGTGCTGGCAGCCGGCTGTGGAAAATGCTGGAATAGCCGCCACGGCTCTCCCTGGGGAGACCCCGACCCCGCTGCCCCTTTCTCCCGCAATCGGGGAGACTGAATCCCCCTCACACCGCTCCTCCAGCCCCGTCCCTGTTGCTCCGGGCCCTGCTGGTCTTCCCAAGCTGAGCGAGGGGAGACACCTGCCCTCCAAACCCGGCTCTCCATGCGCTCCCCGGGCAGGGGCAGGACGGGCAGCGCGGACGGCGCTTTCAGCCCTTCGCTATTTTTAATTGCTCTTTCCCAGAAAGGCTGTTGCAGGCTTCGAAAGCCGTTTCCAGCTGGGAGTTTGGAAAGCTGGTTCCAGTTAGGCGCCCGGCGCTCGCCGCGCTCTGAGCTGTTATTTTTAGAAGGGCTGAAGGCGACGGCTCCGCTCCCCGGGCTGCCGCTCGGCTCTGGCCGTGGCTCCCGGTAGCCAGCACCTCGCCGGACCGGCGGCTGGGGACATCGCGACGGTGTGATTTTACGACTGCCTTTTTTCTGGCGCGTTTTTTGGCAGGGGGGATCTTTCATCTCCGCGCGTCAAGCTGTGCAGCCAGGAAGACCAAAGGCAGAGGATGTGAGCAGCGGTCATCCCTGAAGGGCCAGGGCGCGGAGCAGCGTCTTCTGGTTTTAATTAAAAACCATCCGCTGGCAAAGTTTGAAGGCGTGAGCGGTGCCTGGGCCAGGACGAGGCCAGCGGGGAAGGGCTCTGGGGGAGCGACTGGCAGCGGGGCTGCTGGCTGCCCACAGCACTGCCAGGACCTCCTGCCCCGTGCCCAGGCTCTGCCCCACGCCCGGGCTCTGCCCTCACCCCTTCCTCTGCTCCCTCCTGCCTCGGGGACGCCCTGGAGCCACGGCTCTGCTGCCCCTCGGTCACCCCATCAATGGCCATGCCCCCATGGGGAGCCCTCCCCAGGTCCAGCCTCATGGAGGTGCCACTGGGCTGTCCAGCTTGGGGGGGGCGGGGGGGCAGAGGGCCGGGGGTGCCCCTGGGCTGCCCCACCGCAGGCAGGGCTCCCAGCCTGCCCCCGGAGCGGGGCACCCCAGGGCACCGCCCGCTCTTCCATGGGACCCCCTTCAACGCTCTTCCATGAAGCTCATCCTGACACCACGACCCCCAGCCCTCTTCTGGGAGGCTCCCATTGATGTGACCCCCCCCCCCAGCCTCTTGCATGGCACCGTTGCATCATTGTGACCACCCTACCCCTCTTCTGTGGGGCTCGCCCCACTGCCACCACCCCCGTCCCTCCGCTACGGGGCTCACCCCTCCAGCCCACCCCTGGAGCCACTCTCACGTCACCCTGACAGCGATTTTTATCCGCGCAGCGTAACCCCCCGCCTGCAGACTGGCTCGGCGGCTCCTCGCAATCGCCGCCTCTCATCAGCCGTATTATCTTCGCCCCCATTATTCACGCGCTCGCTGCTGTCGGCCCTCCCAGCCCTGCTGCCCCCCGTGCTGCCGGGGCGCGGGGGCTCATCCCACTGCCCTCCACCCCCTGCAGCAGCCACCTCCTCCCCACCCTCCAGTCTGACTGTCCCCCCACAGTGCCGGCACCCGGCACTGCTGCTCGCCGGGCCACCGCCGGCTGGCTCTGCCCGCACCCCAGCCCCAGCCTCCCCCCAGGATTCCTAAATCTGATAACGGACGGGGGGGGGGCTGCTTTCAAAGGAGCGGGGTTGACCTTTGCCGCTGCAATGAGAGCCGCATGGAGGAAAAAAATGGGCTGCGGCGAGCGAGGGGGAGCGAGCGAGCGAGCTGCTGTGGTTTTACAATCCCTAAATAACGCCGGGAGCGGAGCTGTAAACACATGGCGGTATCGCCTGCGCGCGGCCGTGCCCCCCTGCTCAAAACCCAGCTTGGAAAATACTACGGCCCTCAGGAAAAAAAGGGAAAGAAAACAGCTTTCCCGCAAAAAAAAAAAAAAAAAAAAAGAAAGAGGGAGAGAACTCTCCTGAATTATTTAGCAAACGGTTCCAACGCGACGGCTAAGTCTGCCGGCAGACGCCGGCTGCCGGAGCCCGGCATTGGAGATGGCTATCGGCAAGGGCCGGCGCGGCGGGTGCTGGTGGCGGAGAACGGGTGGTCCCAGCCCTGAGCAGCTCCCGCCGGCACTGCGGCCGTTCGGGGAAGAGCAGGGGTCCCTCCTGCCGGGATTTTCACGCCCCTCCTGAGGCCAGAGCCACCCCACCCAGCAAAAGGGGAGATGTCCACCACACCTCTCTCCTCCGCTCGGCCCCCGCAGCGATGCGCAGACCCGGGGAGAGCTGCCCGGGGTCCGGCCATGCTCGTCCATTGCCTGCAAAGAGCTCCAGCCCGAACGCTCCGTCCTCCGGCAGCCCCAGCCCGCGGTGGGCAGCCCGAAAGGCCAGGTCATCTCCCCGGCCAACACCCCACCGCCGCTGCCCTGCGGCACCCCAGCAGCCAGGGAGAGCCGCCACCCCGCTCCCTCTCACCTGCTTCCCCTCAATTTTTTTTTTCGGAAGCAACTAACACTTTTCTTTGAAGAGCAACAGATGAGCGAGACCCTCCCAGCGCCTTTTATGACGTTAAATTTATTGCCTCGGCTTCGCAATTGCCATTTTAATGATGAACGCTCCCGTGGCTGTAATGCGTCTGGAGTGCTGGCATTAAAAAAAGAAGTGGGGGGACACGTTGGCTCCAGTCTTATGGAGGAGAACGAACTCCTGCTCATTTCCTGGTCCGCGCACAAAGTTTTGCCAAACAGATAATGTGTTTTATAATTTCGTGGCAGCGTGGTGCTCTGTTTGGTAAGGGAGGCCCTCTGCTGGCACCGGGCTGGCCGGGGAGCCAGCCCCGAGAGCCGGCTGGGGAAACCACGGAGGCATCAAACCTGGGGGGACACTTCCAGCCAGCCGTGCCTGGAGAACCCAGTCTGGAGAACCCAGTCTGGAGAACCACCTCCAGCCAGCCATGCCTGGAGAACCCAGTGTGGAGAACCACCTCCAGCCAGCCATGCCTGGAGAACCCAGTGTGGAGAACCACCTCCAGCGAGCCGTGCCTGGAGAACCCAGTGTGGAGAACCACCTCCAGCCAGCCATGCCCGGAGAACCCAGTCTGGAGAACCACCTCCAGCCAGCCATGCCCGGAGAACCCAGTCTGGAGAACCACCTCCAGCCAGCCGTGCCTGGAGAACCCAGTCTGGAGAACCACCTCCAGCCAGCCGTGCCTGGAGAACCCAGTGTGGAGAACCACCTCCAGCGAGCCGTGCCTGGAGAACCCAGTCTGGAGAACCACCTCCAGCCAGCCGTGCCTGGAGAACCCAGTCTGGAGAACCACCTCCAGCGAGCCGTGCCTGGAGAACCCAGTGTGGAGAACCACCTCCAGCCAGCCGTGCCTGGAGAACCCAATCTGGAGAACCACCTCCAGCCAGCCGTGCCTGGAGAACCCAGTCTGGAGAACCACCTCCAGCGAGCCGTGCCTGGAGAACCCAGTGTGGAGAACCACCTCCAGCCAGCCGTGCCTGGAGAACCCAGTCTGGAGAGCTGAACCTGGAGAGACACCACCATCAAGCTGTGCTTGGAGAGCTGAGCCTGCAGGACCAAGCCTGGAGAACTATACCCAGGGATCCAAGTCTGGAGAGCCATGTCCAGCAAGCCATGTCCATGGAACCATGCCTGGAGATCTCCCAGAGGAGAGGACAGGGAACTGAGCCCAAGGAAAGGAGCCTGGAAGTTGAGTCTGGAGGACCAAGATCAGCAAAATGAGCCTGGGGGACTGAGACCACAGAGCCATGATCCTCTGATCTGGTCCTCAGACGTGGACCTGAAGAGATGTGGCATGGCCAGACCAGCCTGGAGGCCATGCCTGGAGAGCCAAGCCTGGAGGCCATGCCTGGTGGGCCATGCCCATGCAGACGAGCCTATCTCCAGTCCTGCTTCACCCAAAGTGGAGCCCCGTCCCTGCTGCTTGTGCTGCTCCACCGGCAAGGTCAGTGGCTGGGCTTGGCACCGTGCAAAGCCAACGGGAGCATCCCAGCCCTTCCCCTGGAGCTGCCCCAGGGCTGGGGAAAGCCCCAGTGCACCTGCCCCGGGGCAAGGGCTGGGTGGGATCACACGGGGATGGGTGGGATGCTGGGGGCAGTGATGGCAGCTTCGCCATGGGGCGGGCTGGAGCTGCGACAGCTCCCGCCTTGTTCTGGGTGGGGCTGATGGTCATTGCCTCCCCACCAGGCACAGAGCCCAGGGGTGACTGCCCCTGCGCCGGGAGCCCCCACGGCACTGCTCAGCTCTCCAGGTGGGCATCAGGTCCCAGGAACCCGCTCCCTGCCAGGGGACAAGGGCAGGCGTGGGGCTGGCGATGGGCAGAACCAGCAGACGTGGTGCGGGGCCAGCCGTGCACACCCACGCCCAGGGACTTCAGCTGAGGACACGTACTTCTGACAGCAGATGCTGCCTTATTTTTTTTTTAACGGTGGCTGAAACTCGTCCGGGGTTATCGGGGAGATATTAAATTGCTGTTGGAAGCAGCACCGGCAGGGCGGAAAAGCCGCGATGTGCTCTTACCTCTTCCCACAAGGTCGAGCCAGCCAGCCCCGGGGGATGGTGTGTTTGCCACGTCCTTCCTGTAACGAGGATCACATGTCAGAGACGAACGAAGCCTTGAGAAAATTAAACCCGTGAGCTCACCGCCTTCCTGAGCGCAGGCGCCAGCCGTCCCCATGGTCCTTGAGCCCAGCCTGCCAGCTGGGGTGACCAGGCAGTGATGCCCACGCCGGGAAGGACCCCAGCTCCCCAGGGACAGCAGCGGGCCCCACCGGTCCCCTGCAGGTGTGGAATGGAGGAGCTTTGAACCCCGGCGTGCGTCACTGGGTGATGCTGAAGGACCTTCCCGTGGGAAGAAGCCATCAGCCCCGGAAGGATGCGGCCGGCAAAGTCCCCTGAAGGCCTTCAGACAAATCTCGTCCTGAGAGCCAAGTTCTTGCTTGCGCAAAGGGATGGACAGGCGGGTTCGGCTCTGGCGGCACACGCAGGCAGCCAAGTCTTGTCCTTGCCGGGTCCGCTCCCCACAGTTGGAGACAGCCGGGCACATGGGCTGGGTTTCTTCCAGGTCAAGGGGAGTCTCGCTGCATTGCTCCTCTGCGACAGAGAGGCGGACGATGGACAGATTCAGCAAGAGAAATGCGATGCTGTCCCCAGCAGAGCCCGCGGGGGGTCCCTTGGAGAGTCCCCAGGGAGCCCAAGGCAGGACTTGAGGTGTGAGCAGCCCACACATCTCGGTGATCTGGGACCCGCACCGAGGAAACGGCACCACCAGCAACGCTGGCTGGGGACGCCAAGAGGGGCCAAGCCTGCGACTGTGGGAGCTGGGGACAGCCACGCACCAGACGAGCGGAGCAAGGACCAAGGAGAGGACCACCCGTGGGGCACGGCTGGAAAAAGCCCCAGGGCTGAGCCAGACCCGTTCCCAGGGCACCCTCTGCTCTCCTGGCTTTGCTTGGGGGGAGCCGAAATGCAGCTCAACCCCCATTTCCCCCTCCGGCCACTTGCTCCTTCATCACCCCCTTCCTCCTCTCACCAACCCGGCTCTGCCCCTTGGCTCTCCCCCATCCCAGCCCGCTGGGAAGTGCCAGACCTGGTGTTTCACGGCCACACTGGGCATCCCCCACGGGGGACGGGGTTTCAATGCACCCATTGCCAGCCCTGGGGACGCAGCCAGCCCCTGGCGCATCCCACCCCGGCTTCGCCCACGGCCAGGGACGCGGCAGGCAGTGCACATAGACACCCCCCCGCCAAGACCCCTCTCCCTGCCACCACGGGGACCCACACGCGCCCAGGCTCAGCAGCCACGTCCGAGCCCACCGCGGGAGCCGCATCCAGCCCAGGCACAGGCGGCGGAGGGGCAGCAGCAGGCAGGCAGCAGCCGTGCAGGGATGCTCCGGCAGCTGCTGCGGCGCGGCTGCCGGCTGCCCTTTGGCCAGGAGCAGCCGGGCTTTTTTTCCAGCCCTGCCCAGTGGAAAAAAAAAAAAAAAAAGACAACCCCAAGCCCTATAACAAGCTGTAGCCAAGCGGTGATAAGGCGGCAGATGAGAGGCTGGAGCCCGCGCTGAGGCCTCACGGAGATGAAAGGCGGTTGCGAACGAGCCTCCCCATCCCCTGCGGACAAAAGAACTCCTAAAATATTAACGAGGCCCCGTGCCGCCAGGTCCCCGGGCCCCGACGCCGGCAGGAGCAGGCAGTACCGGCGCTGTCGGCCAAAGGGTCCCTGGGGGGATGGAGGCGCGGTGGGGAGCGGCGCAGGATGCTCATTAATTACCTTCCGCGCTGGCAAACCTGCCCCCCCGCTTCCCGCGCCACCCCGGGGAGCCGCTGCCGCTGGACCCCAGGCAGGGGAACTGCCACCCTCCCTCCAGCTCGGCGTTTAAAGAGCACGGAGCAGGGGGCCGTGCTGTGGAAGGGGGCCCCTCGCTGCCATCGTGGCACCTTCGGGTAGAGCCTCGTCCTCCTGACCCAGCTCCGGGCAAGCCTGAGGGCAGCTGGCGCAGCTCCCCGAGGCGTTTGCGCACCAGCTCCACGGTTCTGCGGGTGGCTCCTGCAGACCCCAGGCTGGGGACAGGGTCTCGGCTGGGGGACCAGGGTGGTCTGTGGGGACATCGCAGCCCTGAGTGTCACCCACGGGGTCAGTGCTCACCCCACACCCAGGGCATCCGCCCCGCTTCCCAGCGCCAGGGACGTGGCTGCACCAGTCCCCCCAGGGCTGTGTGGGCCGCGCTGGTGGCTGAGCGCTCCTCTGTCCCCCCTCCCCGGAGCCCACCTGCCCAGCTCCATCCCACGCAGGGAGCCCGCTGCCCCTCGTCCCCAGCGCTGGCTTCATACCTCCTGTGGGGGGGACAGACACTCACAGGGTGCCGTGACCCCGGCAGCCAGAGCCAGCACCCTGGGGACCGGAGGGGACTGGTGACCCAGTGGCGCAGCCGCTCCCCCCGGCCCCCGCAGCTGGACCATTCCCTGCTGCCTCTGAAGCCCAGCTCGGGCAGAGCAAAGGCCCTTTGTCACAGATGTCAGGGCTTCCTCTCGCAGGGCAGGGTGATGTTTCTGCCGCTCTGAATCCGCCGCCGGGTGCTGGAAGGGAGGAGGAGCGAGAAAATAACAGGGTCCGGAAGCGGGTCCACCCGCAGCCGCCAGGTTGGGGGGATTTGCACAGCGCAGATGGCAGCGCAGGAATGTCAGAGCATCCCCCGCGCCGCAGCAGCTGAAGGGCTCGGCCGCCCCGTGCAGCTGCCGGAGGAGCCGCGTCGCCGTCCGAAGAGGAGGGTACTCGGCCCGGCACAGCTCAGCACCTCCCCGCCGCCCCCCGGGACCGCTGCCCGTGGTGCGGGGCGGGCAGCAGCGAGGGGGCCGGGGGGGCTCCGGCACTCGCTGGCGAGAAGCCGCACGGAAGGGACTGGAGGGCACGACATGTGAGAGACGGCGGGAGCTAAATTTACACCGCCGCGAAGCGAGCTGCCTCCAAGGAGACGTGATCGCAGGCTATAAATACCTGCGAGGAAACAACGGGGACAGGGGCGGTGAATTATTCACAGGCGCAGCGTGGCAGGACACCGAGCGAGCCAGGCCGGGCAGCGGGCGCCGGGGGGGACGCCCCGAGCTGGAGCCCGGCCGGGGGGCAGCCAGGGCCGGGCCGCCCCGTGTGCCAGCGGCCGGCGGCGCCCCGGCAAAGGCGCGGGTGCGAGGGCAACGGCGGGGATGCGGCACCCCCAGCTGCACCCCGGCCCGGCGCCGCGGAGCCCCGGCGCCTCCCGCCCCGTCCTGTACCGGGGGGGGGCTGCGCTGGGGGAGCCCCTGCCGGGGGGGGTCCAGGGGCCCAGCCTGGTCTTGGCTCTGCGGCAGAGGAGCGCAGGGGGGGGCGAGTGCCAGGGCCCCGCACCGCCCGCGGCTGTCCCGGGAGCTGCGGGGTGAGCCGCTGCGGGCACCGGGGCGCGGCGGAGCGGGGGAGCCGCTCTTCGTGATAACGGGAATAAATAACGAGCCTGCTCGTAACAGCAGCTCCCGCGCCGCGGAGGGGTTTCCGCGCCCTGCGCGGGGCTGCGGGGCGGCCGCGCACCCGCGCCCGGCCGCGGCGCTTCCCCGGCCTCTGCTGCCCCCGCCCGGCGGCGCCGAGCGGAGCCGCCGCTCCCGGCCCGGGGAGGGGAGCGGGACCCGCCCGTACCGGGGGGTGGCTCCTGGCTCCAGGCGGGTGTTTTCCACCCCCGCACCGCTGCGAAGGGCTCACCCCGGCCAGGGCCCCCGCTGTCCCCCCGCCCTGCCCCGCGTCCTCAGGGACGCAGGGAACGGAACCACGGAACCATTTCGGGCAGAGCAGACCTCTAAGCTCCTCGAGTCCAAACAACTGTTCCCCCAGCCCTGCCAGGTCCCCGCTGAGCCCTGTCCCTCAGCACCACCTCCACACGGCTGGGAAACCCCTCCAGGGATGGGGACTCCACCACTGCCCTGGGCAGCCTGGGACACGCCTGCACAACCCCAACAGGGAAGGAATGATTCCTCAGGGCCAACCTCAACCTCCCCTGGGACAATGGGAGGCCGGTTCCTCTTGTCCTGTTGCTTGTTCTTGGGGAGAAGGGACTGACAAGGGTCCCCCCCTCTACCCAGCTTCACTCAGGCTGTAAAGACCCCAGGGGGGTCAGGGTGCTTCCCCCCCGCATCACCCCATCCTGCCCCTTCCCACATCCTTGGCTCTGATCCGTGAGCCGACGGCACTCCAGGGGTTGCTCACAGCCTCCCTGGAGCCCCCGGTGAAGGCATCCACAGCCCCCTGCTGCAGGAGGCCGGGGAAGAGGTGCCCCAGCATCCCCTCCTTCCCCTGGGCACAGCCAGGGGCAGCGCGAATGTGACGCTCCTGACGGACCACGGGCCGAGGGAGCTGGACAGGGCTGGGAGCAGCCCCAACCCACCAACCCCGCGCCAGCTCTGCCACAGCTCCCCAGCCCTTGCAACAGAGGTTGAACAAGCAGATTCTCCCTTGGTGGCCGCTTTCAGCTCCCAGGAACAGCCCTGAGGGGCTCCCAGCTCCCCACCACCCCAATGCTGTACCAACCTACGCAGGGAAACTGGTCCCACAGCTCTTGCTGGCCTCTGCAGCACCCACTCAAGCCTTGCCGAGCCATGGCAGGGAGGTGAGGGCCAGTCTGCCCTAGCAGCACACTGGTTTTCCCAGGGGCCACGGCCCTCTTCCAGGCTCCCACGAGCACCCCAGCAGCGCAGCTGGAGCACATACCTGGCCCATTTGTCTTCCTAGGAAAGGACCAGGGAGCAGCATCCAGGCAGAGGCTGGAATTTCACCCTTGGTGCCCAGCCCAGAGCTGGTCCTCGAGCCCAGACCACAGGAGAAGCAAAGTGGCACCTTCCCGTGGATGGATTAAGCATCAATTCCACACAGCTCATGGTGAGGCAATGCAGGTAACCCGTGGGGCAGGGGCACGTTGCTGCTGCACAAAAGGAACTGGTCAAAGGAGAGGCTGACATCCCACAGTGAAGACCCTCACCAGCACCTCCCTGAGAAATGTCCCGCGTCACCCCCACACCAGGCACATCCCAGGGCTGCTGGCAGGAGCTCTGCCCAGGTCTGCTCCTCGATGGGGCTAAGCTGGGGCTGCAGCAAGCCCCGACACCCAGCCAAGCCCCCTCTGCTCTGGAGGGGGCCCTGGTGTGGGGACATCTCGCAGTAAGCCTCTGGCCAAGGAGCACGGTTGTCCTGCACAGAAGCCAAAGCTCGTTTGTGAGTGGAGGCACTTGACCGAGGCAGGATTTGACTTGAGGAGAGATTTTGGCATTTCAATAGGGCACGTCTACGTTTACCTGGTGTACCTCATCCCAGAGCACAGCACTGGAACGCGACAGCCCACGACAAACCCGGACAAGCTGCCGGGCAAAAGCCCATCCTCCTGCGAGGAGTCCAGCGTGGAGGTTCCTACAGCTTTTCCATCAGCATCTTCCACGAAGCAAGTCGAAACACGGGGTATTTTACACTGGTATTTAGGGTTACAACAGCAACAAACTTACACGAGCGATAAATCCACCAGGGTCAATCCCTGTCACAAACTCGGCAAGATCAACACGCAGCAGGCGCTGCTGACAGCTCACCAGGGACCGAGGTGCCACTTCTGGGCTGTGCACACAACCCTCACCTCCGCAGCCCAGTTACCACTTGTGCCTGCTTGGTTACAGCAAACAGTCCCAGCACGCCCAGGAGCTGCCACACCGCCGCCCCGCCTCGCTCCCGCGGCGTTGGGGCGCGATGCCCAGCAGAACTGCTGGATCCCACGTGGAACTGGCCCCACATGGACCGCACAAACAGCCACTGATGGAGTCATCGCATCAACCCACAAAGCTCTAGGTCAAGGGGAAGAAGAAATGACGCTCCCAGGCTGTATGAGCTTTACTGAAACTGTCAAACGCTGGTTCAAGAGCAGGGAAATCAAATCCCCCAAGACCCCTAACTACCAGGGGGCCTCAGGAGATGAGAGCAGGGAGGACTGAGACACTACATAGTTTAAGGGAAAGGGGGTCAGAAACATCTGCAATGGTACCTCCAGGTTCCCCTTGGCTCCACCAGACCAAATAGTCAACACCCGCCCCCATCCAGAACACACTCAGAGAACCTGGGAGACCGGCATGCAGGAGGAGTGGACACTGCCTGGTGCCGAGACACCAGGCAAACACCGGTAGCACCACACACCAGACCGTGCCCGTGGCCAGAGCGCCACACCGCAGCTTCAGCCCCGCCACCTTCCCTCACGCCATAGGCTCACCCAGGTTTAAGTCACTGGCGGCTGCAACGTGGTCCTGGCTACTCGGCTTCGCGCTCCCTTTGCCGTCAGGGGTAGCAACTCCCCAGCAATGCTGACGTGATGCTTTACGCACTGACCAGAGCCCCCAGGCCCACAGCTCCCGCTGGTCTGGGGGGGGCCTCTTGTCTGTACCAACTTAGGAGAGACATCACATAGCTCAGTATTTAAAAAAAATAACCCAAAACACACCCAAACACCCCACCACCACCAAAAAACAACCCAACAAAAAACCCCCTCAAAAGTAAGTTGACTTCTGGAAAAAAGACACCAAAGACCAGCAAAAAGCCCTACAGAATTTCCCGTGTTTGCAGACTGTCAACTCACTGTCAGGACCGAAGAGGTGAAGTGAAGCAGGCCCTGGGGTCAGGGCAGAGCCACCACAGCCCAGACCACCAGGCTGGGGAAGCTGCTCCCCCTGCAATTGCCTTCAGCCAAGAGCAAACACTTTCCTATCACGAGTTTTCCCGCGGTCAAAGTCTAACAGCGATCCCGCTTTAACACCAGCTCTCCCTACCCGACTGCAGCAGCGAGCAGCTTGGCTTCCCCGAGCCCTGCGGCCCTCACTAGCACCACCGAGCTCCTTCGCGTTGATGAGGTGGAACACGGGCAACCAAGGAAAGACATCACGCTGTAAGGACCGAGAGGGTACGGTCACAGGTGTGAGATAGCAGAGAGGTGACAGGACCCACCCGTCCCCTCAGGACACTCTTCAGCTGAGGCCAGGGCAAGCATCACAGCCACCCATCCTGTTCCTGTCCTCTACCATGGGCCTGGTGGAGGAGGGAGAGGGTCCAGCTGGGCTTCCAGAGCCAACAGACAATTTCTCAGGCAGGAAGGCAGCGCGGAGCCAAGGGACTGACACCAGCACTTGCAGCAACCAGGCGAACCAAGTTCCCAGCTCATCTGAAATGCTGAGTTGTGTCTGCCCCCCAGACTGGATCTTCCAACCCAACCCTTGCAGTGCCACCCTGACCCTGCTCTGCAGGCTCCGTGGATCCTGCTGCTGTCTAGGAGAAGCTCCGGACCAGCAAGAGCTTCCATCAACAGCTTTTCCCTGTACTGGGGACAAGGAGGAAGCACATGGAGCCGAGCAGCTCACCAAGGTAAAACTCATCCATCAACCTCTCACTAAGCAACTCCGTGATTTATCCACGCAGAGAGCATTCACTACGGACACGCTCGTTCAGGGAAGGGCAGGAACTGAAAATACGATCCTGCTCACCCTAAGAGCAGGACAATCAAACCTAAATATTCTCAAAGAGGGAGGAAAAGGAGCAGGGTGGAGGTCTCGGTGAGCGCACACGCGTTCCTTCAGCAAGCAGAAGGATCAAGGTGACTCTGCGCTGCCCACGAAGCGCTGCCCGCCTGCAGGGAGCAAGCCAGGCTTTGTGGGGGTGGAAAGCACCAAGAGGAAGGTGACTGGAGATGGCTGAGCAGACGCACCAGGTCAGAGAAGGGAGAGAGTGGCCACAGGAGGAAAGGAGAAAAAAAAAAAAGTGACCCAGAAAATGGGTGAAAGGCACAAGTACAGCAAGAAAAGAGGAGACGAAGCTGCGGTGAGTTTAAGGAACTTGTTTAACGTGGTCGAATGCCAGCGCAGCACAGGGGTGTCAGCGAGGATCCAGTCAGGCTCCCGGGTGAGCTCAGGGCAGCGAGGCCACGGCTGCAGGAATCCCCCCACCAAGGCCCCTCACCAAAGACGGGCTCTACGCACCCAGATAGCTGGACAGGAGGTTCTGTCCGGCCTTTCACCCCCCGTCAGGTGCCCTCAATGCCCATCCTGTCCCTGGGCGCTCCCTGGGGGACACAGCTTCTGCCAAACAGCAAAAGTTCCAAACTCCGAGCACGGACTTGCTCCAAGTCTACGCAGAGGGATGCGGAATGGAAGGACACAGTAACTGGGTGGATGAAACTCCTTGAGCTGTCTGAAGGAGACAGAGGCTCCCCATCTCCGGGAGGTGAGGGCAAAGCTGCTCCCAGGGTGTTTAAAGCAGGTGCTTTCCTCCTGCTCAGACATTCCCTGATGCTCACAGGAGGTGGCTTCCACACTGCCCGGGCGGGCAGGGACACCTGGAGCCCAAGGGCTCCTCCAACCAGAGCAGAAGCGCCCAGCACGTTCAGAGATGGTTAGGTTATCCTGGTGCTTCAGAGGGAGTTGTAACTGCTTTGAGCAGCGGTTTTCTTCAGTGCCTCCCACGCGCCCAGGTCGGCTGTCACAGCTCTCCCCAGCTCAGGGCACAAGGAAATCCATCGTTAACTGGGCAAAGCACTTCCCACTGCCCTTCCTTTAGGCTTCTGATCTGCCAGAGCCCATCAGAATGGGTACAGGAACAGCTCTAGAGCCTTTCTGCTGCAAGAAGATCACTAAGACCACCAGAACCTGCAGTCAGGCCTGTCCGTCAGCAGCAGCAGCTACCACAAGTGAGGACAGCCACAGGTCACAGTTTGCTCTACGAGCATCCTAGAGACACAGGATCATTCCCAACTTAGTCCCGCTGTTT
Organism: Bucorvus abyssinicus; assembly: GCA_009769605.1. Classification (NCBI taxonomy): domain Eukaryota; kingdom Metazoa; phylum Chordata; class Aves; order Bucerotiformes; family Bucorvidae; genus Bucorvus; species Bucorvus abyssinicus. Next base: position 19,765,361 of record CM020041.1, on the reverse strand, counting down.
CTTCCACACCGCCCGATGCGTGCGGCCTGAACAGGATGGGCTCCAGACACCCCAGCGCGCGGTGCCCTTGAAAGTGTTGGTAGCAAGGTACAATGCCCCCAAAACACCCCTACACGCCGAAAAGCTGAGAGCCGTGCGGCACTACACGCTACCAGGGGACACGCCAGGTGCTTCAAGCACAGGAGCCAGGTCTGCAGCACTGCCCAGACCAGCTCCATCCCACTCCACAGGTCCACAGATGCTGGAATCGAGTTTAAGCTCAGAGTAAGGTTTAAGCTGCCAAACCCTGCACACTGATGAGGCGACTCAGTACTGAGCTACGAGAGCTTCTGAAGTCACAGAATCTCCGAACTGCTTTGGTTGGAAGAGACCTCTAAGCTTCTCGAGCCCAACTGTTCCCCAGCACTGCCAGGTCACCACTGACCCCTGCCCCTCAGCACCACCTCGACACTGCTGGGAAACCCCTCCAGGGATGGGGACTCCACCACTGCCCTGGGCAGCCGGGGACAGGACTGCACAACCCCAGCAGGGAAGGAATGATTCCTCAGGGCCAACCTCAACCTGCCCTGGAACAACCTGAGGCCGGTTCCTCTCATCCTGTCTCTTGTTCCTGGGGAGGAGACACTGACCACCCCTCGCTCCAGCCTCCTGTCAGGGAGTTGTCAAGAGCCAGAAGGTCTCCCCTGAGCCTCCTTTGCTCCAGAATCAACCCCTCCAGGTCCCTCAGCCGCTCCTCAGCGCACTTGTGCTCCAGACCCTGCACCAGCTTCGCTGCCCTTCTCTGGACACGCTCCAGCCCCTCCATGTCCTTCTGGGAGGGAGGGGCCAAAATACACTGGATCACCTTCTCTCATACACAAGCACTGCCCACAGACACAAACAGCCCTGAAAACTCAGTGCACACACTGCACAGTGGAGACAGCAGCCCTGGGCAATCCACACGTGGTCCAGCTCACCAGACCTGGAGTTCCATGTCCTGCAGTTAACTCGGTGGCAGTGGATGGCGCTGAAGGACACGAGCGATGCACCCGGGCAGGGTTTCAGCTCTACAGCACTACCAGAGCTGAGGGAATCTAAGCAGCCCGGCATTTATTTTTCAGTAGCATATCTGCCTGGTACATGACATGACAAAGGGGAACCTGCTCGTACAACCGACATTCCTGAAGTCCCAGCGTCATGCAAAGTGAATTAACTTCGAAAACGGTATCAGGTTAAAAAAATTGGACTAGGACTGAAAAAGTTGATGACATGACAAGCACGGATTTCCTGGAAAGGCAACGACCAGAGCGCCCAGCTTCTTGCACTGTTTTACATCAAAATATACGCACCACACAATTTGGAAAGAGCAAGTTTCCAACCCCTAAAAAGGCTCTAAGCTGCACCGTGTTTTCAGTTAAATTGAAGAAAAATAACGCTCCTTCATCTAGCACAACCCTCGACAAGGAACAGTCAAGCTCACACATGGGACAGCCCCTGTGCTCCCATCTTCAGCATCACCAGATCCTCCTGCTTTTCTCACAACTCATTCCTGCTCCCTTCGCTGTCTCCTGTACAGGCCTCTGGTCTCTCCCACCACCTGCCAACGCCAAGCCCCAGCCAGACCAACCATAAAGATCGTTCCCAGTGTCCCATTCCTGAAGCGGTTCCAGGGAATCCCCCAGAAGAGCTGGCTGTGAGGTCTGCGACCACTCCAACCTGCCCTCCCAGTGCTCCTCAACACGAGGAGCTGCTGACCCCACCGCACGCACACAGGACTCTGCCATCACTGACACACACTTGCTGCCTGGCTCACAAGAGGGTCTTGCAGGAGCATCAGCCCGCAGGGCAGAGCTGTTAGTGGAAGGTGAGACACGGTTCAAGCTTAACACAAAAGCAGCCACCAGCGGATGCTCTACCTTTGACCACGCAACACTCCAGCGACAGGCCACACGCTGCCTTCTCAACCAGCCAGGACACCACCACCCTGCAGCAGAACCTGCCTGCCAAGAGTTCAAGATGACCCAGGCAGTAGCCCAGCTCCCCATCCCCTGCACCTGTCACCCCACACCGTCACTCAGCCAGGAAACAGCCACACGCTCCCTCATGCTGCGGGAGCAGCGATCTTTGTGCCTGCTGGAGAGGTCCCCACGTCCCCGCCTCGCCTACAGCTTGTGCAAGAGGCCTCCAGGACACCAGCTAACACACCCAGCACACGGGGACACGGAGAGATGAGACAGGCGGGAGAGGTTTAGACCAAAAGCAGTGGACATTTATTCCTCGTTTTGTGCAAGAGTGTAAAGATGCATTTGAAAATGGGCGGGACAGACCCCCGTGGCCAGAGGGCTGGAGGCCGTGGCCTCTCCCTCGGTCGATGGCTTCATTTACAATTCTACTAGGAGGAGATAAACTTGCAGACTCACCTACGGTCACACCAACGACGCTGGCAATACACTTGTATACAAAGAAAAGGTTCAAACTACATTTTTCCACTAGATTCAAGTGAAGACTTTGTTCAAAAAAAGACACATACAAGTACAATTGAAAACTGTATGAACATTTGCAAATGTTTAGTGCAAAGTAATTATGTAAAAGCTACATTTTATGAAAGTTTGTGCTGATGTGTTTGGTAGGTTTCGTTTTTGTTTTACCCTTTTACATCCATTATTTGAGTTACAGAAGGTTTCACTTACCTACAGTACATAGCATTGGGTTAGGTCCCATGCAAGTGGGAATAATACCATTAGGCTTTGTCAAACGTCACTGGGATTCCTGTTCCATCAGCTGCTGATTTGGTTTAACAGTCAAGTTCCTGGTTGCCGCACGTCCCTGGCACAGGGACATGCTGATGTTTGTCTCATTCCAAACTGTTCCGGGACTTCCAAACGCAACCGCTCGGGAGTGCACAAGTTCCAGAGAAATCCATCATCAGTTTTAGCCTGGAACAAACTGCTCTGAAAATTAAAAGCCTATTCACACCGAGTTATAGGTAATGACTGTAGTAATCAGTTTATTACACAGATTAATCATTCTCGAACGTACAAGCTCCAGGGGAGCGGCTGGGTCTTTAAATATACACAAGTTGTCTGTCAAATGGATTTTCACCCTTACATCCAGAAAGACCTAAGCAGTTAAAAAAAACTTAAGAAAAAGAAGAGCTATTAGCTAGGTATTAACTGAGAAACCACGTACAAACCAAAAGGAGGATGAGAGGAGGGAGAGAGTTGGAACAGATCGACATCACTTGATGCACTAATAGCTCCGATCCATTTAAATGGTGCCCGGTTAAACTTAGACCTTAAACACAGGATGTGGGTACAGGCTCTCATTGGTCGTAACATTTACCTAAGGTGTAGGTCCTTCAGAATAAAACGAGTACAGAAACAGCTTCGAGTTCTTCACCTCGCTTTTCATAACTGTTATGAGTTTAAAAGGATTCCACTCAAAACCCTGCACGGATCAGCAACACCGTCCCTAGAGACACGAAACCCACCACGACTCTCCCCATTTCAATCGACCAGGAATGCTTTTAGGCTCACAAAGTTATGACTGAAGAACCAGCTTTTCACACACACACTTCTCTGCTAGGAGTCAATGTTGGAACAGGGAAATACAGTATTTCTAGGTTGTTGTTCCGAGTATGTACAACACGCAGCACGGCTGTATCAGGTAAACATGTGCACAGGGGAAGATGAGGCGTGGGCTCATAGAAAGCAGTCAAATGGAAATCAAAAGGACTTTCTCTTTCAGAGTTCCCCTATCTTTATTTGTAGAGGTTATCCGATAATTTCTTTAATTACATCGCGTACTTCTGAGTCCATTCCCGAGCTATTCTGTTGTACCTGCATGTATAAAAAGAGGATTTACTCAATATCACGTCGGAACAGGAGGTGACGCAGCAGCCCAGTCCACACATGGCACCAACTCACACCCTCTCCAGCAGTTTGTATAATCTAAGGGCCAACTAGAACACCCAGCGAACAGAAAGCCCACAGTCCTTCATGGAAAAGAAACAATTGGTTGTTTACAGCAAGAATACGAGATCTTCATGATTCGACTGAGGGGAAAGTCAGTCCTGCACTTCCCACTGCAGCACCCCTGGGGGAACTATCGCTGCAGGGTTAATTCTGGCATTCTGGAAAGAAGGGGTTAACGTGTCCCTCCCTTCTCTCCTCCTCTTCCCTGAGGACCTTGAGCCTAGTGCCCAGGTCTCTCCTAGCACTCGTTTCTCGCTCTTTCCATGACTACTGGGACACAACACCAGATTATTTGGTGTTATTCTGATGGCTCCATTTCCCAAGCACCCACATACCCTTCAAACCTCTGTTCAGGGACTACTCCAGAGGCAAGCCCAGGTACGTTTAAGCACAAAATTTCTGGTTTTGGAAAAACTAGGGAAGGGTCCTGCATGTGTTGTACAGTCACCATTAGCTGGGTTCCCAAACACATACAGTTACTCCCGCAGCTCCTGTTAAAACCTGGACCCACAAACTCCTCTCATGCTGCTTCAAGAAGGCAGCAGAGCAAGCGCGTTTGTGGATCACTGTCCCTGTCTTGTTCTCTGCAGATGACCACATAGCTTCAAAAATTAACACTACTGATCAATCTGGAAGGGGACAGCAAGGCAGAGAGCATTTACAACAGTTGTTACGCTGTTGCTTTGACCACTCCTTAGCGCTAAGGCTCGCTCCATTCCTGCTGTTTACAGCAGCGGAGTCTAGAGTCGTCCCACACCACCTCTTGTTCATCCCTGGTGCTGCCAAACGAAGATAAAACAGGGCAGTTTGGTATTTCTTCGCTGGCTGGATGCCATCCCCCATAGCTGGTGTGGAAACGCTCTCCCACTGGAGGGACTTGCTCTCCCTCTGCTGGCGATGGATGATTAGAGCAGGCAGTGGAGGCTGCAGGAAGCTGCTGCCATTAACTCCCAGCTCCCTGACACTTCGATTTGCATTGTTCACTTCCCACCTTCATTTCATCAGCAAACCTGTAATTAGCAGCTACACCACCAACGAAAGACCATTCTGCAGAATAAAACCACAGACGAACGAGGCCTCAACACCCTCCCCTTTTCCTGGCATCTGCATTTTTTTTTTCAGTGCTGTTAAGACAGTAGCACCACAGAGCCCAGGAAAACCAAATCAACCTCTAAAAACCCCACGGTGGAAGTGAAAAAGGCAAATCAAAGTTCATGATCTTTTCCAAGAAGCGGGTCCCTTCGGATCCCCGCTACTATTCAAGTGTGGGCTCTGCTCCATCACGAACATCACGCGGGTTTGGGCTTCCATACTCACTTTTCTCTATCTGTTTTGTAGATCCGTGCAATCTCAGGCACTAAAGGATCGTCTGGGTTGGGATCACACAACAGAGAACAGATGGACAAAAGTACTAGGGAGAGAAAAAAAAGACACTGAGTTAAAGCGGGGCTGAAGACACCTCTGAAAACATCCTTGCTTCTGCCCTTGGAGTTGAGCTCTTTCCTAACCCAGACAACCTCAGGGCTCCTGAGGCGCAGCAGCACTGAAGTCGAAGAGCAGCCAGGTGCCACCGCCACAAAGGAATCACGAGCTGCTCCCAGCTACGTAAGAATGGTTTAACAGATGAGTGCTGGGCTTGCAGAGAGACAAGAGGCTTTACCCAATTATGTTCTGAGCAAAAGGCAGGTTGAGGTGGATGAGCTGTAAAAGAGCATTCAGAACAAATCCAGAAAAGCAGTGCTTACTGCACTGGTACCACCTCAAAGCCCCGAGCTTTGAAGTTTCATGATAAATACACCCTGCACATCCCCCAGAGCCCACAACTCTCCTTCGTGGGTTTTAGCGTTGGTTAAACCAGAGGCTGTGAGACAAAGAAAAGGGGAAACCAGACCTGATGTTCACTGGAACTGGACAGGTTTTAAAGGGGACCACAAGTGGAAGCTTCACCAGCTCCTGCCTGAGCTGGGTGCTCAGTGATGAGAGCACCAAGAACCCAGAAACCTGCTTACTTCAGTTTTCCTCCATGGGTCTGCAGACCCTTCGCTAATGAATTATCAATTGCAAGTGAAACACTCCCAGAACAAGTTTAGTCACAAACTCTGCTTGGTTTAACCAAACGTATTTCTCATTCCAGGATGCACAACAGCCTGCACCTCCTCCTCTTCATTTTCTACTTATTTATTCACTGCCCTCATCCGACACAGGGACTATTTATTCAAGTACCTCTCAGAAAACAGCTTCAGAGCATGAAGGCTTTCACTCTGCTGGAGGCAGGAAGACGCCATCAGTCCTGCCCTGCTGTCCTTGTACAGGGGGCTCAGCATGTTTAGTACCTGCAGTGCTTCCCACCAGCCTCAGCATGGGGATTTTCCCCCCTGGCTGAGCAGAACTTGATGGTCAGTACTGGGAACCTCTCTGCCACCTCATACCCAGCTGGTGCTGGCCAGTTGATCTGTCAAACTTGTTTCTCCAGTTGTTTTCCTGTAGCTCATTTCTCTGGGGCTGTCAGTCTCCACCGCTCTGGTCACTGAAGGTTCTTCGGCCAGTAGGACAGGTAAAACTGTTCACACCTGTCCCCTCCTCTTCACAGATGGTGCAGGAAATCCAAACAAAGGTTTCTGTCAACTATTGCAACTGTTTAAGTTTCATCTGAGTTCTCCCTTGCACACCTCACAGCAGCACTGAAAATCACCCCTCACCATCTGCTCTAAGCACCACACCAAAGTGGTGACCAGCTGGCACCAGGACAACCACAGGGGTATTTTGTGTCATCCACGATGCTGCCCATCACACAGTTCAGTCCAGCAAGATGCAAGTTGCCTTAAACATCATCCCCTCTGCTGAAAGGAGAGAACCCCTGTCCCAGCCAGGGGGTGATAGTTCAGAGTCACAGAATCATCTTGTTTGGAAGAGACCTCTAAACTCCGAGTCCAACCATTCCCCCAGCACTGCCAGGTCCCACTAACCTCTGTCCCTCAGCACCACCTCCACACGGCTGGGTAAACCCCTCCAGGGATGGGGACTCCACCACTGCCCTGGGCAGCCTGGGACAGGCCGGGACAACCCCAACGGGCAAGAAATTGTTCCTCAGGGCCAACCTCAACCTCCCCTGGAACAACCGGAGGCTGGTTCCTCTCATCCTGTCTCTTGTTCCTGGGGAGAAGAAACCAACACACCCCTCCTTGTTCCAACCTCCTGTCAGGGAGTTGTCAAGAGCCAGAAGGTCTCCCCTGAGCCTCCTTTGCTCCAGGATCAACCCCTCCAGGTCCCTCAGCCGCTCCTCAGCGCACTTGTGCTCCAGACCCTGCATCAGCTTCATTGCCCTTCTCCGGACACGCTCCAGACCCTCCATGTCCTTCCGGGAGGGAGGGGCCCAAACTGAACCCGGCATTCGAGGGGCGGCCTCCCCAGTGCCCCCAGTCCAGGGGGACGATCCCTGCCCTGCTGGCCACACCAGTGCTGGTACAAGCCCAGATGCCATTGGCCGCCTTGGCCACACTGCTGGCTCCTCTCCAGCGGCTGTCAACCAGCACCCCCAGGGCCTTTCCCCAGGCACTTTCCAGCCACTTTTCCCCCAGCCTGCAGCATTGTCAGGGGTTGGTGTGACCCCAGGGCAAGACCTGGCACTTGCCCTGTTGCCCCTCAGCCCAGTGGCCTCGGCCCATCGCTCCAGCCTGGCCAGACCCCTCTGTGGAGCCTCCTGATCCTCCAGCAGGTCCACACTCCTGCCCAACTGGGTGTCATCTGCAGCTGACTGAGGGTGCCCTTGATCCCCTCGTCCAATCATTGATAAAGATGTTGAAGAGAGCAGGCCCCAGCACTGAGCCCTGGGGAACACCACTGGTGACCGGCTAACAGCTGGATTTGACTCCAGTCCCCACCACTTTGGCCAGTTCTTTACCCAGCAAAGAGGACAATCATCCCAGCCAGGAGCAGCCAGTTTCTCCAGGAGGATTCTCAGGGAGAATGCTCGATTTACAGGCCACCACCATGAGTGCAGCATTGCTACTTGCTGGCCAGTAAACACCAATCAGTTTCACATCACTCATGCTTTGTCCTAAACCAGGCTGTGGTTGGTTAGAACTCCCATCAGAAGCTAAATGCTTCCTGTGGTAAGTTCTGCCAATCCAGTCACTCCAAAAAATGCTTCCAGATTTCACTCCTCAGCAGTTCAGTTCAGAAGTATCACTCAAAACCACTGTATAAAAATTATTTGGCCAATTATCTGGCTCTGAGCCACACTTCCACATTTAGCTGCTTTGCTTTATTTTTGTTAGTTGTTCATTAATCAAAACGATCCTCTATTAGACTTGCTCCTGCTGGTAACTTCACATTTTTCCCTTGTTATCTGTATTGTCTCAGCTAGAAAAAACTTTTTAGCTGCGTTACCTAAACTGGTTTAATTTTAATGGCCCACTGAACCTAGCCATTTGGCCAAAATAACTGCACCGAGGCTCTCAAGGTTTTCCACCAGAACGCTGCAGATACACCCATGGTTTAGACCAAGGAACATCAGCCACCTCCAGACTACTATGAAAAAAAACCCTGGAAAAAGGCACCTTATCATAAAGTTTAAGGAAATGCGTGCAAGAGGAAAGAGGAAGAAATCCCTAAAACCATCAGGAGTTCTTCAATGCACCCAAGTAACTAACTAAGCCACCGCTGTGGAATAGGGAGGATCACCGGACCACCTTCTCCACGTGTTATTACCATCACGTGCACAGCAAGGACACAGATAGTCAAAGGACAATGGCATTAGCAGGAGACAATAAAAATGGTTCACAGAAAGCATGGTTTGTAACCACAGACTCAGGTTGAATACCCACCCAGGACAGGTAAGCAACAGTGGTTTACACCTCGTCCTGGCAGACTTGTAGCCAAACATTCAGCACCAAAACAGCTGTCCTGTAAAGCTCCATTTCACTCAGCAGTTGGGTTTGCTCTGTCTTATTTCAACCACACAGCTGCTGTAACTCCAACCGTCATCCCCACCCACCTACTGCGGACAGCACATACTTCTTCAGTGGACTTCCCACCACAACAAATAGCACAGACCAAGGACTTCCCAACAACCTGGGAGAACCAAACTGATTGAGCAGAAAGTCTGATGACCAAGTGCTTCTGAAAAAGGAAGGGGCTTCCCCCCAGAGCAGTGACACCAATGAACTCTCATCAAGCAGAATCATCACCAGACACTAAAGAACGCTCCAGCATTGTGCTATGTGACGCAAGAGGAGGTCTACCAGGGTAAAGCAGCACAACTGATCCAAGTTTCACTGCAAGACTTCCCTGTACAGAGAACACCCCAAAACTCAAGGACAGCCTTTATTGAGACAGCTCCTTATGCCATTTACACCTCATCAACAGGTTTAACACTACAGGACCCACCTCACCTTCTCAGCAGTGCTGTGCTCCTGCAGCACCAAGGGCTGTCTGCTATTTCCCACAAGCAACTCCACCTTCCTGGTTCTGCCACAGCTCAGACTCTGTGGGTGGGTAGATGCAAATTCAGTACATAAACTCCCTGGCTGAGCAGCTCACTCAGAACAACTCATGAAGTCAACTCTCCACAGCTCCTGTGGAAAACAACTTAAACCCCCATCTACTGAAACAACCACTGGCTCATGCCAATCTAGGAGGCACATCAAAGCTCCTGGAACTCAGAAGTGAAGAGACTCTTCAAAAGACCCAAGACTCCAGCTCCAGGTGAAAGGAATAAGCTCTGCAGCCAGAAGACAGCCAGGGGAAGGAGGTCAAAGCTGGCTTTGCAATGAGCTCCTTTTGGTGTCAGGGATGACTTTATAAATAAGTGTATCATGCAGCAACAACACACCCTGGTATGTCCAGAGCACGCAGCTGCAGCTGGAAGGCCAGGCCAGGCTCACTTGCTCTGTCCCGTCCTACTTCTCCTCACCACATCCTTTAACTAACTATGGAGCTTATCCTCAATGTGTTGGAAGGCCCTGCCTGGCATGCGAGTCACCTCAGTCTCACTCGTTCCAGAGCTCAAGCTCCTGTCGCACCACAGGCTCAGGATCAGAGAATCACAAAGCTCACGCGCAGACACAGAGCAGTCAGATAAAACAGTTCTGCCACACCACACCAACATGGTGAGGTCATGGTGACAGAAGCAGCCTGTCCTGTTGGCTCTGCGTCAATTCAGCCTAGTACTCTGGGGATTATGAAACATCTCTGCCAGCATTAATTTGAGCTTTGGACACCACCCACCACTGAGGAATCCTTAACTCCACTTCGGGGCCTTTATCCCGCTGTCCTGCTTCTCACACCACCTCCTTCATGATCACCAGCCAAGAGGCCCCCCATCAAGGTCCACCACAACTTTGATCTCTAGTCCTCAACACCAGGAAGAAATCTGACTCTGGGAAGGAGCTCTCACATTTACCATCACCACTCTTGAGTTTCAGGCCCCAGAGCCTTGAAACTTTTGAGGCACACAGCTGTCCCAAGGTTTTAACAGCGCTGACAAATATTAAGCTGGTAACATTAAAACTACTGCCCAACTACCCTCCAACTGACAGGCTCTGGCTGCGCGTGGGCAAGACGCATTTAAGTCAATTAAAGCACCTCTGGACTCTACTGGAGTTAAATCCTCTTAACCACAGCGGTGTTTCAAACCCTACCAGCGATCACATCCAGTCTCACCAAAGCGTACCTTCAATCTGAGCAGTTTAGACTTCTTGCTGCAAAGCAGCTTGAATTCCTGCTAAGTCAGTTCAACAATTCCTGGTGATATGTATTTGGACTGGTTGAGGTTGGCAGGGACCTCTGGAGATCATCCTGTCCTGCTTCAACAGGACCACCATGACCACATCCAGATGGCTTTTGAATCTCTCCAGGGTGGGAGACCCCACAACCTCCTAAGGCAACCTCTGCCAGCGCTTGGCCTCCTCAAAGGAAAAAAAAAAGTGTTTCCTGCTCTTTAGAACTGTGTTCCAGTTTGTGCCCATTGCCTCTTGTCCTATCACTGGGCACCACCGCCAAGAGTCTGGCTCTGCCACCTCTGCACCCTTCAAGTATTTATAAATATTGATGAGAAGCCCCTGAGTCTGCTCTTCTCCAGGCTAAACAGCCCCAGCTCCCTCAGCCTGTCCTCACAACAGGAGATGCTCCACCCAGTCCCTGCACCACATTCACGACTCCTCACTGGACTCTCCAGTATATTCACTCCATGTTCTGGGAAGCCCAGCACTGGACATGTGCTCCAGGCGCAACCTCACAGAGCCAAGCAGAGGGGCAGGACCAGTCCCCTCAACCTGCCACCACCACTCATTCTTGTGCAGCCTTCTGCAGACAAGGGCAACATCTGGGAAGCTACACAATGAGCTATGTTAAAGTCACAAGCATTGGAACACAAGAATCAGAGTTTCCCTTGGAGCTGTAACTCGGCGCACATGGAGAGACTGACCTGTGCTACATGACAGTCACATCACATCCCCAGTACTTGGGTACGTTATCACAGGCAAATGAAAAGCCAAGAGGACGGACAGAAACCACTTTACTGGTCTTGAAAGCTGCACCGTGAAGATGAGGCTCATTGCAGTCTGGGTACTTGGGACTTCCCACCCAGGAAGTCTTCATAAAACCATTCCTGAACACCTGCAGAGCAGCGCATTCACCCTGCACAGGGCACAGAGGAGCTTGAGCTCTGGAACAAGTGAGACCGAGGTGACTCGCTGCCACACGCCAGGCAGGGCCTTCCAACACACTGAGGATAAGCTCCATGGTTAGTAATGGGAGACAGTGACAGCATAGAACATGCGGGCCTGGCCTGGCCACGTCCTTCAGTTCAGCGTTAACTCTTGGCAAGTGGGATATGCAAGTTCAATAGACAGTGGGATTGTCCCCAAAGCGACCGAGAACAGTATTAATCATGTTACAATTCTCCTGTTGAAGGCAACAGGGATTCCTATCAATGCAGACTTTGAGATAACATTTTTCATGTTATTCTAAGCATTCTGCTTAAGCTTCAGAGTTTAAATTAACCACTGTGGGGCATTCAAGACTGTATTTCGAGACCATTTATTCTACAATACGCGTTAAGGAACACTTACTCCAGAATCATTAAGACAAGCAGATCCGCTCTTCTGAGCCACTCAGTGCTGTTCTCCCCGTTCCTCAGAACTTGTTTTAACAAGTCCACGAGGAACAGACATGTCAACCCAAGATGCTGGTCACCTCCACTCCTGGAGGCACCACCAGTGTTAACAGCCCCCGTGAACTGCTGACAACACCCCTACCAGCTGCCTCAGGAGCAGGAAGCTGCATGTGATGAGCTGTTTCCTAGAAGGGCTGTTTCTAATGCTTTCTACTGATAGAGAAATTGGAGAAGACACTTCTTTTTATAGCTGTGCCCTAGTTCTCTGCTCACAGCTTTTCGATCCCAGCAGCATCCCCTATCAAAGGGCAGCACAATTTCAGAAATACCCCGAGAAGCCTGCGCTACAACTCCTAAACCGCTGCCTTGGAAGGGCTGTCAACATCACACTAGTGTTTTAAGTCTTGTTATTCAGCTTCACGCTGAGTAACTTGTGTTCTACGTCTTGCCGCTCACTAAGTTACCTAAACCAACAGCTTCTCCTACCAGCCAGATGTTTATTCTTCAGTAAGGCTCAAAGAGTTACTAGAGAGCTGAAACAGTCGCAAAGTCGGTAACACCACAGTTCTAACCTGACTGAAAACAAGATTTCCACCCCAAAAGATTCAAGTCTTTGTGGGATTTATTTATACTTGTGAAACAATGGGAATGTTTCTTCTGAACATCAGCTCTCGCTCCTGAAGTGGAGCTCTGTGTTCAGACAAGACACCAAAAGGAGATGGAGATGTTAAAAGCAAACCACAGCTGTACTGGGGCTGCAGAATTAACATTAAGGTGGATTTTGTGTGTGATTGAAGCTGAGAGGCATTAATAGTCCACTTGATCAGCCTCTTAAGTTCTTGCTCCATTTTTTTCCTCCTGTCCTAGTTCCAACCTATCTCCTGGTGTTCTCACACACACTGCCTCTCACCCCACTGCCTCTGCTGCCATTTAGACACTAAACCAAAGGGAAGCCATGGCACCACATTACGCCTTCCCCAACGCCAGCATTCTAACCCATCCCATGGCAATGTACTCAAAGTCCTGAGCACTAACTCAGCACTTCAAACAGCAGCCAGCTCTTGACATTTGTAAGAAAAGCTACACCAACCCAGCAACCATCTTCCCTTCCCTGTCACCATTTCCTCCCTTTTCACCTCAGTGAAGACTCTTGGCTTCGTGCACCAGCAGATTCACCACAGTCAAGGGACCAGTTGAGACACGGTTTCACCTTTCCCTCCGTGTCTACCACTGCAGCAGCCTTCAGCTGGTCAGAGAAGGCAGGAACTTGTGTGAGCTCAGCAAAGGGGAGGCAGTTGTGACACCCACAAGAGGGGTACCAGAAGTCAGCTGTCTAACCAAACCATGCCAGGGAACATCATGTATCATCAGACAGAAGAATTACAGGTGTCAGGATAACCCCAGAGCTGGGACACGATGTGGGGGTTGCTGCCACTAAATGTGGCAATTGTAGCATTTAATTACAAAGACAGCATGAAGCTACTGATTAGAATGGTCAGGGCACAGACCCAAAACACTCCTCAACAGCTGTGGACAGATCTACAGGTTCAACAGCCAGAAAAATCACTACAATTTAAAGCTGGGGGGTTTAAAGCCTCCTGTTAACATTATCTAGAATATTGCTTTACCAGGCAAAGGAGCTATTCCAGTGCCCTGCAAGCTCACACAGTTCACAGGGACCATTGTCAGACACTAGATATCATTTTACTTTTTTTTCAAGTGTTCAGACTGAGGTGAGGTGGCAAGACGATTTATTTAGTGTAGTGAGGTTTATCTGATCCACTGGCAAAGCTGTAGCAGTTTCCCTGTGGTCACGGGGAAACTGGATGTGCTCAGGAGCTGGATGGAGTCACAGCACCGAGGAGTCACCACAGATATGGCTGACAGCAGATCTTACATTCTACACTCAAATCAGAAATTTCAGCAGAGTAAAATTAAACAAGTGTGGAGGTACCTTTTGAAATAGTTAGTGCTGGGGACCACTGTGACCGTAGAATATCAAGACAAATGCTGCCATTACTGTTAATATTGGGGTGGTAGATTCTGGTCGTAAATGCGACCTGCAGAAGAAGGAGAGTTTCAGTGCAGGCTCACAAACACATGTCACGCAGTAACGAAGAGATTCACAGGACAAGCCACTCACCTTAGGTGGTTTGAAGGGATAATCTGTTGGGAAGTGAATTGTCAAGAAAAATACTCCACCTTGATAGGGACTGTCATTCTGTTAACAAAAGAGAATCATGGCAGCGTCAGGAGTCATTGCGAGATGATCAGCCATAAAAAGCTATGAACATCGATTCTCTGTACTTACTGGTCCCATTATTGTGGCTTGCCAATGGAACACTGAAAAAGAGAAAGATTTACTTCAGTTTGGAGAAGATCAAGCAATGAACGACTTTCTTCCAGACAAAGCAGCATGGAAGTCTATTTTAGAAAAAAGCCGCCCGATGGGCTGCACAAGGCACATTAGGAAGCTCACGGGGTTCCTGCGCCAGCGCAGGCAAAGAGCACCAGCTTCACCAGTGATGTGCGAGATGGTACCACAGGAAGTTCCCCCCATGTGGATGTCACTAACATTGCGCCCTCAGAACAGGGAGCTGCACAGAACACTCCAGTTATTGCAAGGTCAGTGTTGATGGAAGAATTCAGCATAAGCCAAGTCAGGAAGCCCAGAGAGGCGATCCTGAGTCCACATGGAGAGTTCACCCACTATATAAGGGTTCAGGCAGCTTCACAGCAGGTCCCTATTGCCTGTGGCAGGACAGCAAGAAACCTCGAACGTGAGGACAAAGCGGTGGCAGAAACCCAGCAGTGAAGAGCGTGGTGAATTGCAGAAAAACCACCAAGAATTTCACAGGCATCAGCAGAGTCCGGTGAAGTCCACTGTGGCTGCGCTGGAGCATGGGGCCAGCGCTGGACCCCGACCTGCACACCGAGAAGGGCAGCTGACAGAACCACTCCAATGGGGACTGAACCTTAATGCTTCACCAGCCAGGAGGGTGGTCTGGAAGTGGACTAAGCCACTGCGTGCACAGAGCACCCTAGAAGTGGACCAGTGGAATCCAGCCCCAAAAGCCAAAAGGTGGGTGGACAAGGGCTAAAACTCCATTATCAAGAGACAGACAATCCCATCCCCACAAGGACAGGCAGAAACAGCTCTTCACTTTGCCAAGTTTATGAACTAAAAGGACGAGAAGCTCAGAACTGGGGGCAGTTTCCATCAGCTGGACTAGCCACAAGACACCACACTGAAGTGCAGCATGTCCTGAACTCCAAGGTGTGTCATTGCGACAAGGACCCGCAGCAGACGCGGAGCACAGGGCCCTCAGAGAAGGCACCCTTCCGTTGCTGCCGCTGCTGCCCACTTACACACACTCAAGCGCTGCTCTTGACAGTGAAAGTCATTCATTAGAGGCCTCTGAAAGGTGGCACAAGGAAAACTGAGCATTACCTTAAAGCTTTCTGTGCTCAGTAATAACTTTCCATTATAAGCATTCACCAGCTTATGTCACCACCATCTCCATCACCTCTGACAGACTTTGGAAACCATGAAGTAGTTCACCATGGCACAAACCACACTGGCTAATCAAGGGAAAAGCCCCAGACTGGTTCCATATCTTAGTGATTTCCCTTCCACGAAGCCACGAGCTGCTTGGAAATACTATTTTGAAAGCAGAAATAAGTTGTGGAGTAACTAGAAGCAGTCTGACTCTATTGCTTCTCCAACCCCTCCAAACCTCACAGCTCATCAAAGTGGATGGTAGACCATCACCTACAGCCCAGAAAAAGCAGCAGCCACGTAAATACCATGAAGTCAAGTCACAGGATATTACCTGGCCCTTCTTCCCCAGGCCAAAGCACACACGGTGACAGATCATCTTACGATAAAACATTATTAGACAAAAAAATATCCAGGATAGGACTTTAAAGAATAACTGATCCATTTCTGATTTAATGCAGCTCTTCGAGCTTCCAAAGGACAGAACAACAACTGCAAAGCCCACAGCAGGTGAACATCCTGGCCCAGGAAAGCTGACCAGCTGCTGTCAGGCCAAAATACTGTCCTGGGCCGCACCTTATGTGGAACCTGGCAGGGCCGACTGCTTTGAGTGCAGTCTTCAGACCTAACAGCATTTAAGGATGTTTGTATCCAGCTCATAACTGAGTGGCTACGTCCAAATCAAGAGCCATGGTAGTAGATTGTTTCACTTCTCCAGGACTATGGGACTGTCCCACATACAGTTTAGATACTCAGAAAACCCCACACTGCTGCTCACTGGTTTAGCCACTGAGCTCCTGCCCTTTGCTAACTCACAGGAGAAGCCAGAAGGGTTAATTCTGAGGGTGCAACTTAAGATGTTCTCAGTGCACAGCTGCCTGATTAATAAAATGGGAATAACGCAGAGCTCCAGTGATGCACAAGGATTAAGAGATGTAGAAGGGCCACAAATCTAAGAGGAGTATGTGGAGTAGCACCTAGTTCTCTAACCAAAAGAGCCAGAAGGATTCGCCTTGTTGAGGAACTGGACTTCCCGTTCGAGAAGGGGAGAAGCTGAAGACTGCAAGTGTTTGCTGCTGGTGAGGTACTTACTGTCATCACCGACGGGCCCTGCTGAACACTGTGCTGGAGGATCACGTGCCAGGTCATTCAACTCCTGAAAAACAGGAACGATTTACTCATTTCATTTCAGAACCAATCATGTTATGGCTAAAATTGGCTGCTGTTCTGCTCATGAATGTAATGCTCCCATTAGCAGGTTTCCTGAGACCACGAGAGCAGCAACACCACAAAACTGACAGCCAGAACACCAAAGGGCAAAGCGGCACCTTTAACCCAGGCACCGTGCCTGGCACGCGCCTTGGGGACCTCTCTGGGTTTCCACACGGTGTGAAGTCACAGCAATCCCCATCGAGTCACAGGGTCTACCGCATTCACCTGCGCCAAGAACAGGACTCCGGTGATCCTGCGCATCACCCAGGGTTTATATATTCCACTGTCCCCAGGCACAGGTAAGCTGGCCTCAGCCCAATGACTCTCAGCATCAGCTTTGTTTTACCCCCTGCTCTAAAGCTCCTAGGCTGCTCCAGCTCATCACCTCCAGCTGGCAGCAGCCTTTGTGCAGGACACAAAGCATTGACGACCTGCGGGTGTTCTGCCTCGAGGTACGTGGAATACGGCACAGGGTCCTTCCAAATCCACAGACCTGCCAGCCCAAGACTGGAAATCCCCGCTCTGAGGAGCGTGTCAGTCCAGTTTTCCTTGGAAGAAATTCAGCCTCAGCTGCTCCAGCTGAACAGGTGGAGTAACTCAGAGTAATCCCGAGCAACACCAAGTTTTGATTTGAAGCAAAATTTCAGCCCAGATCAGAAGGAGCCCACACATTATCACCAGAACCTCGCAGCAACAACCTGCTCAGGAGGGGACGTTCAGTGCAACTAGAGCCAAGCTTTAAAAGTCAAATCCTTCTGCTCTGCTTCTGGCTCAGCCACAGCACATTGGACCTTTGCATGTTGAGCCTGAGTGTACCAACATTTTCCTGTGCTGGCTCAGTCTAGAAAGATAACAGCAACACAGGACAACCAGTACAAGGACAGCTACATCCAGCGCTCAGGAAACCTCCCAAACCATCCCTTTTCACCTCAGAGCACACAAGGGTCACAGCAGAGTCTCCACACCAGACTTATCTGAAGCTTTGGATAGACAAAACACTTAAGAACAGCGATCATGACAAGCTGGTTGCAGGAATGGGAAGAGCTTGCGCTTAAAGGCCTCTTGTTATTTACAGGCAGTACTTAAGCTCTCAGATGATCTCTGGAAGTTCCAGCTTCTACTTCCCATGAACTGGGAAGCCACCACTAACGAACGCTCTTGTTACGACACAAGAACGCTGCCTCGCATCGAGCAGGTGGAACTGGGCCTGCTCCCCTCCGCACACTGGCCCCCAGAACTCTTGCAGAGGACACACAAAGCTTCACATGCCCTCAAAGCTATACAAGCCCGGTTTTGATCTCAGCAGCTCCCAGCCAAAGGCCTCCTGACCTGAGAGCTGCCTACAGCAGCTTTTCTAGTGCTTCTCCTGAGCTTACTACAGCACAGGCCCAAGCACACCTTGCTTCCACACTTCGTGGTTCAGCACGGACTTGGGCAGGAGATCCTGAGCACGTGGCACCTGCTGAAGAGGCTACCAAAGGTGGAAAGCAGCTCCGGATGTCCTCCAGAGGAGGAAAGCCCTTCAGAGCTGTCGGTTATGTATGCTGGAGCACCCAACTTCAGCTAAGTGATGATTCCCTCCTCACCTCCTGGCTGCAAGTATCAGCCGACCAGAGGATCACAGAATGGGTTGGGCTGGCAAGGACCTTTAAAGGTGAGCAGCAATCAGGGACATCTGCAACTAGAGCAGGTTGCTCAGAGCCCCAAGGTCCAACCTGACCTGAAATGGTTCCAGGGATGGGGCTTCTACCACCTCTCTGCGCAACCTGGGCCAGGGTCTCACCACCCTCAGCATCAAAAATTTCTTCCTTTTCTCTGGTCTGAATCTCCCTCTTTCAGTTTAACCCATCACCCTTTGTCCTGTCACATCAGGCCCTGCTGAACAGCCCCTCCCCAGCTTTCGGACAGCCCCCTTGAAGCACTGACAGGCCGCACTAAGGTCTGCCTGGAGCCTTCTCTGCTCCAGGCTGGACACCCCCAGCTCTCTGCCCTCTCCTCCCAGCAGAGGGGTCCCACCCTCGGGTCATTGCTGTGGCCTCCTCCGGCCCCGCTCCAGCAGCTCCCTGTCTCTGCTGGGCTGAGGAGCCCCGAGATGGACCCAGCTCTGCAGAGGGTTCTCCCCAGAGCACCACAGAGGGGCAGGATCCCCTCCCTCGACCTGCTGGACACGCTGCTGGGGATGAGCCCAGCATACAGTTGGCTTATGGGCAACCAGGGAAGCACTCAGTAAAGTGCTCTCACTCCCCACCAGCATGTCCCAGCATCCACCGGACACCTCTGCTTCAACTCCAGGATGTTCAGTATGTCACGTGTCATCTCGAGCCTACAAGAACACTGCTCTGCCCCAGAGATGTGCATGGCCTGGAAGAGTTTTCAGACAGCAACAGTCTGGATAACCCAGAGCCATCAACTGCACTGGCCAGCCAGAGCCACCCTGTGCCCTCAGTGGGGCAGAGGAGCACGCAGCCACTCGCAGGCAGCTTTACCAGCTCTCGAGGACCACACGCCTTCCTTGGGCCAGCCTGGTCATGGCTGTAAAGAACACAATGAGTCTTCACACACAAATTCCAAAGCATGAGCATGAAAACATAAACAGGAACACACTGACTCTGACAAGGCAGACAGAATAGGGTCCTCTTCCAAATGCTCCTGGACTCTGACCAATTCAATGCTGCCCCAAACACATCTAGAAGGATACCGCAGTTTTCTGAAGCCACGTGTAGTACCTCACTGGAAAGAGCTGCCTTACCACAAATGCTCACACCCCTTGCCGCAGCGACACGGCTCTCACCTAAGGCAGCATTTCAGGTTCTGCTCTACAAAGTCACAGACTGAATCACCACGGATTAAAAAGCCTGGGTAAAAAGCAATGCAGAAGGACCTTGTGCTTGGAAAAGTGGAGCAAGTGCTCTCAGTTCAAGCCCCCACAATACAAAACCTCCCACCTTCTGCAGCGGAACAGGCTGGACACCAGGGAGGAAGCTGAAGCTCCATGAGGCCCCTCTGGAGCACAACCACCAGCTGCAGTAGCCAGTTGATGCCACTGCACACCAGAGAGTTAACGCAGCACCAGATTTCCTGGCAGGGCCCAGAGGGTCACTTCAATGTGCTGTTGCCTTCATGCTGCCGACACATCAGTGAGAATCCCACCACTCAGCCACCAGACTCGCAGAGCCAAGATGAGGAATAGAAAGGGTGGCTGCACTCACCCAGGTACCAACAGAGAGGAGCTGCAGCACAGCACCAAGCTGCTGCCTCTGTCCTAGAGGTCACTTTGCCTTTTGAAACCTCTTGTGCAGTTTCCAAGGTCCTGCCAACACAGCACTAGACCTAGTGAGGTCTTTCCTTCCAGATCATCCAATCATGGAACCATTTACATTGCAGGAGACCTTTAAGCTCATCAAGTCCAACTGTTCCCCTAGCACTGCCAGGTCCTCACTAACCCCTGTCACTCAGCACCACCTCCACATGGCTGGGAAACCCCTCCAGGGATAGGGACTCCACCACTGCCCTGGGCAGCCGGGGACAGGACTGCACAACCCCAACAGGGAAGACATTATTCCTTAGGGCTAACCCCAACCTCCCCTGGAACAACCGGAGGCCGGTTCCTCTCATCCTGTCTCTTGTTCCTGGGGAGGAGACACCGACCCCCGCCTCACTCCAACCTCCTGTCAGGGAGCTGTCAAGAGCCAGAAGGTCTCCCCTGAGCCTCCTTTGCTCCAGGATCAACCCCTCCAGGTCCATCAGCAGCTTCTCAGCAGACTTTGTGCTCCAGACTCTGCACCAGCTTTGGTGCCATTCTTTATACACACTCCAGACCCTCCATGTCCTTCTGGGAGGGAGGGGCCCAAACTGAACCCAGCATTGGAGGGGTGGCCTCACCTGATATTGCTGAGAGAGAGCTGAGAACCAGCCGGTTTGTAACTCAGAACAAATGACTCAAGTTCACACAAAACTGGAACTCCTAATCCATGGAGGATTCAATCACAGTTTGGTATCACCTACAAACCAGCCATCAGCACGTGATTCAGACCCTGAGCTCCACAGCTGGTACCTCCCCTGTAATCCAGGAACATTTGCTGGTCAACAACCAAGTCTGATCTCGCCAGTGCTGATTTTATACAAAACCCTGGGCAAAGTCACAGCTGGTGACCATGCAAGACAGTGTCTGCTCCTTACACACACATAGACGGTTTTGCTTTAGGAACTCAAAAGCAAGGACCCAAGCAGCCTTTTGCTGAAGCTCCAGTCTGAGTTACTCTCGCCTCACTATGCACTGTCCCCAGCTAGAAAACCAACTGTCTGGACCTAAAACCAACTCAAATCACTTGAAAAAGCACTTCCCAGTTTCTGCCATCCCCACTACAGCAAAACACCCTCGGGGTTGGGCCCGCTGCCGCAGGTCATACCATGAACTCCACCCATCGCACAGCTAAAAGTATTAATTAGTTCCTACACAAAAAAGAGGAAGTGGAAGCAAGCCACAAAGCCAGGTCTGGGGTGTCTTGCCCAAAGGCCAAGGTGAATGAAGGCGCCACCATCACATTCATGAACCAGATATCCTAAAAGCCACAAAACTCACAGAGCCTGGCAATCAGGCTCCAAAAGCAGATTTAATTGTGTTTAAGTTTCCACCAGAGCAGCCTCCTCCTCTTCGGGGGTTCCAGGAAGGCGCTCTGCGGACAGGGCTTATGCTACAGACCCCCGGCTGCACTTCCCGAGGCATCAGCCTGTGCCAGCAGTCTCACACTACCCTCCTCCTCCTGTCAGCCTATTCCCCAGCAGTCACAACATTCAAAACACAGCTTGATCAAGGAGTTCAAACTGCACAGGAAGTTTTTAGAGCACTAACACAGCTGGTTTATGTCTTGAAGTTTAACCCTGCACATTTCAAGTTAGAATTAGTTTTAACTGTAAAGTCCAAAGACATTTGTTAGAGAAGTTCAAATTCCTTCCTCTCGACAACAACTCCCTCTCCAGTCTAAGATGTCGCTGGTGAAAACTGCTCCAGCCAGAAGCTGCGACTCGTTCGATGGCACTCAGCTGCGGGAGCCCAGGACAGAGGAGCAGCCGCCCACTCCTGGGCAGGTTCTGCCCACAGGTACCAGGCAAAGCAAGGCGCAGGAGCCCACACTCACCACCCATTTCACTTCACTCTCCCCCTGCCATGCAGTCCCTCGGTACAGGGGACACTCACACAGGCACCATGGTCAGATCACCGATTCCCTACTGCATCCAGAGGGGCTTCTGACCTGCCGGACTCCTGTTGCTCTGGAGGATCTGCTGTGCTAAGGCTACTGCCCTATTAACAGCAGTACTGGGATCCTGGGAAAGACTTTAATCCTTTCTCTTTGACAGAATCTGCTTTTTCGAGGCTTGAAGCAGCTCAGACCCACTGAATTTTCCTCCTTACAAGACTATGCAAGAGTGCACAGGCAAACAGTTAAGCGAGCAGCATAAGTCACGTGAAATACAGGAACAACCGAGCTGTTCTCAACAAGCTCTGGTGGAACTGTCATTTTTTTTTTTGAAGCCTGAACAACAAGACAACCAAAGCGATATATAACTTCCTCCCCATGTGGAATCTAAGTATCAGACTTAACCAGAAGCTTAACCAGTGTCCCCTGTACCAGCCACACACACTATTGAACACAGATGGGCTGCGCTGGCAGCTCCGCGAGCACAGCAAGAGGCCGTGACGGAACAAACAAGTTGTTCCCGATGGCTGCTGGAAAGCAGAACTGGAAATATCACAGAGTCCACTCAGCCCAGGCAGCACAAGCCCGACTCATGAACACTGACACTTGGTCCTCATCCGTGGGGGAGCTCCTTTCGGCAAGGGCGATACCGGAGCACCTCAGGAGCTCAAGCAGCTCCGGACCACAGGCAAACCCAGCGTCATCTGCAGCTAGACAGGGATGTTTCTGCAGAATACATAGTTTAGCTCTGCAAAGCACCCAGGGTCTCAGGCCCTGACATTACAAGCAGCAGTAAGCTGCTATTCTTCTGCTAGAGGAAAACGTTTGACTTCAGCACAGCTTCCGACTTCCCCTCCCTGTGGGATCCGCACCCAGCGAGTACAGGGTTAGGTTAACCCTAAGATAAAAGGGACGAACCTTTCTCTTGCTGTCCCAGTCAAAGAACTCCCAACAATGCCCTCGTTACGGGCCACGCGTTTCCTCAACAGGGGGACACAGCTGCACTCCAGGGCTTCGGCTCAGCCCCTCCAAGAGACGCCATTCGCCGCGGCACCTCCACACTGCAGCTCCTGCCAAATCCAGCCAAGATCAAACAGATCCTTATGGTATTGATAAAAATAACTATGAAATTGTTCTACTTTGTTAACTCTATGCTTCATGGTGACTCTGGCAGCACCTACACCCCAAACACTTCTCACAAGAAGAGAGTTCCACATTCAGGCCTGGGAGCAGCAACGTGACAGCAGGTCTCCACCTGGAGCTATTTGGGAGCATATGCCTGAAGAACAGCTGCTGCTGTGCAGCATCATCTCAGCCTGAGTCTGGACAAGCCCAGAACAACGGTCCCACCAGAGACACCCTGGGACAGGCTGTGCAGGTTCTCGCGCTCCCCCTCTCCTGCTCCAGCACCGACACCACTTGCCCAGCTGTCCAACCCCTTTCTGTTCCACCCCTCTTCCAGCCCAGAGCAGCTCAACATGCAAAAGGCCATTTCAGGAAACACCGCTGACACTGTTCCAGAGGTTCACTCATGGGGTTTGCTGCTCATTGCCAAGTTCTCACACTGTAGTATCCAAGGACACAACAATTTTGAAGAAAACCTCCCAGTCTGCAGTTGAGCGTAAACCCCAAACGGCCAAGAACAAGAGGTAGCAGCAAGCCTGAGGTCTGAACACTGATATCCCCAAAACCACCTCAGCAGCAGCTTTCCTTCCCATCACCTCTTTGTGCCCCAGTCCAGCAGGATTATTTCCACTCATCCCACCCCACAGGCTTTTGTTCTTGCCACAAGGTGCAACTGGCTGTTCCCCTCATCACCCGGACAGGATGGTGGCTGCACAAGGCAGCGCTGCTGTTCCCAGAGACCCCACCATGATAAATGCTCTCCGCAGGGTTTAACATAGCTGGACCACAAAGAGCAGGTGGCTCTTGCTTCAGTAGTTACGCTGGACAACCACAGGAACTCAAAGTAAGAGCGTCCCTTTCTAGCTCAACTCCCATCCAACTTTTAAAGCATCCAGACTGCTGGAACAAGTGGTTTTATTTTCCTTCATATACTTCATATCACCTGCCCTCTCCTCAGCAGCCACCACTGAGACACTCAGCACTCTGCAGGGCTCGACACACACCACAGCTCTGGTGACACTCTTGCTGCTTCCCAAGACTCTTGCAACCTCACACGGTCCCATTACCCCTCAGGACTCTTTAACTGTGAGGAGCAGCATGAAGAACCACTCCAGGAGCACCCGCTGATAACAAAGACTCCTTCTGCTTCTCTACTGTTAAAAACCCCAGACTAGAAGTGCTCTGAGAGAGTGCTGGACCCTGATCCTCAGTGAAGCTCCTCTCTGGGCTCCCTGAGGTACCCAACAGAAAACCTCCGCTTCCCAGAAAGCTCCCCCACCCCCAGCAGCCACATTCACCCCAATCAGCATCCCCTCCCAGGCACAGGGCCCGCTCCCCAGGAGCCGCTCGTCCCACACACCCGCATGCCCAAGAAAGTGCTGTGGAACAGCCCTCCCGGTGCGTGGAGTATCGCTGAGGTCAGCGACAGGACACTGGAGGCTCGCGATACCCAGCTGGGGCACAACTTCCTTATGTAACCCGCTACCGTACGCTCACACAGAAACTGCTACACGCTCAGACCACGCTCCAATCCTCCCCTTTCGAGCTCTACCTAATCCAGGAGCACACACAAGCCTTCAAGCTCTCTTCTCCACCTGAGCTTTAATCTGACCAGTACGACACACGAAGCTTCATAAAAACTTCAAGACGACCTACAAAAGTAGAGAGGTTAACACGTGATCCAGATGTATGGCTGCACACACGAGAATGAAGCCACCAAACCCATCTTAAACATTAGGGAGCAGGTTCACATCTGGTTGTAGACAGGAATTAGATTTACACAGTAATCGAGAACAGCAGCCCTGTGGGAGGATGGGCTCCTACACCTGAACCTCGGGTGGAGGCTCCAAACTGAAGCAGGGAAAAGGATATAAATTCCTTGCCTGACTCACCAAGGTAATAGAAGTCTATTTCAATAACCCTCCTCTTTTTCTACCCCCAGTAAAAGATACTACGATGATCCAGCACAGTACAGTTTTCAGACCACAGAGGATTCCACAGTGGTGGTTTTCTACAGGGCCAGGGCACTGAGCACGGCCTGCGCCGGGAGAAGGAACCTTGCACGCCTTCCCCTGCCAGCCTCCAAGATGACTCAGGCTCTGCCACAGCCCTGGCCCCGTAAGTGCAAGAAAATCGCCCTGTTTTGATTAGTTGGACACGACAAGTTTCCTGTGCTGAGCGCTCCTCTGTCCACCACCAGCCCGTCGCTCCTCGAGGGAGCCGAAGAGCCTTTCCCCTCCTCAAGGCCGAGACGCCCAGCGCGGGCAGCAGTTCGCTCCTCCGGGCACCTTTTCCCCGCAGCAGGTTTCCCGTTGCGCCCACGCGTGTCCGGCCCCACGTTCCGGGCGATCCCGGAGAGCGAGGAGTTGCCCCTCCAGCTGCCGCAGCCGCCGGCGGCCGCTGCCCACCGCGGGCCCGACCGGGCCCCGCCGCCGGCGCCCCCTCGCGGCCCCAGGCCCGGGGCCACGTTGCTTCGGAGAGGCCCGGCCGCCGAGACCACCGCGGGCTCGACCTCCCCCCCGCCTTCCCCAACACACACACACACAGGGGCAGCTGCCCGGCGAGGAGGGACCTTCCCGGGGGGCCCAACCAAGCGGCCCGGCACGCTGGGCCGCAGCCCCCGAGCCCGCTCCAGCCACCGCGGCCCGGCCCGCACCGCCGCGGGGAACCAGAGAACTTCTCCCTCGCTTCCCACTCCCCGATCCGTTCCCCCGGCCGGAACCCCCCAGCCGAGGCGGGCACCGGGGGGACCCCGCGCCGCCGGGGCAGCGCCCGGCCCGGCCTTCCCACTCTCCCCCCCAGCTCCCGCCAGGCCCGGGGCGGCGGCGGGGCCTACCCGGGTTATGTAAGGCGATGGCGAGGCCGGGGCGGGCGGCCGCGGGGCCGGGGCGGGCGGGGAGCGGCGGGGCCCGGCCCGGCCCTGCCCTTACCTTGTGGATTCTCTTCAGCGCCATTGTGTGCGCGAGGCGGCGAGGAGGGGCGGGCGGGGAGGGGGCAGCCCGCGGGGACTATTTTCCGAGGGGGAGGGGGGGGGGAGGAGGAGCGCGGAGGTGGCGGCGGCGCGGAAGAAGAAGGGGGGGAGGAGAAAGGGGGAGGGGGAAGGAGAGAGAGAAGGGGGAGGGAGGGAAGGAGGGAGGGGAGGGGGACCCCCCAGAAGGCGGCGGCCGGGCGGGCAGGGGGCCTGCTGGCGGGCCGGCCTGGCGCGGGGCTGCCCGGAGTGGCGCTGCTGGGGTGCAGCTCGCTGCGCTGCCGCAGCTCCTACCGCATCCCTCCGCCGCCCCTTTATGCGCTGGCGCCTCCTCGCCGGCCTTCCGCGTATCACTCCGCCGCGGCGGATACTGACACACACACACACATACACCCCCAGCCGCCGCGCTCCGCCGCCAGATGGGTCCGGTGGTTGGCGGCGCGGAGGCGGCCGGCGCGACGGGGGCCGAGGCCGCGCTGGGAGCGGAGGGGGAGGCGCGAGAGAGGAGGAGCGGGAGACGGAGGGGACTATTTGTCCTGCGGCCACTGTGCAGAACTCTCCAGAAGGGGGAGGGGGAGAGCGCGGAAGGATACGGCGGCGGCGTGGCGTACGGCGGCCGCGTGAGATACGCCTGACGGTGGCTTCTCGCGAGAAGTCGGGACGGGAAGAAGTCCCGGCCGCGCCGCCGCCGTGGGGCCGGTGGGGCCTGACGCCCCGGGCGGGCCGGTGGATCGGTGGCCCGGGCGGTACGCCGCGCCCCGGCAGGCTGGTAGGGAGTCATCGTCGTCGTCGTCGTCGTCGCCGCCGCCCTCCCCGCCGCCGCCCTCCCCGCCGCGCTCCCTGCCCCGGGAGATGGCGACCGGCGCCAGGTGCTCGGGCAGAGGCTGCAGAGAGCCCGAGGCCCTCCCCGTGTACGCTCCGCGGGGAGGCTGGGAGGGCTCCGGCACGGGCAGAGGCCCTCCGGTAGCACAGTGACAGCCTGACCCTGGCGGAGGTGGCCCGGCGTCCCTTCCCCGGGGGCAGTGGCTGGAGCTGGCTCAGGGTACCTCAGTCCTGGGCCTGGGAGGACACACGGGCAAAGCGGACCGAGTGTGGCCGCACAATAAAGGTTGGAACGATCAAAGGCGCTTCTGTTTCTATAGTGAAGAGCACGAGTGGGCCAGTGCTGCCAGCTCAAACAAAAGGGCGACTTCCTCTGGTCTGAATCCCAGACGCTGAGCAAAGGAGGCTGGGAGCAGGGGGGACAGCCGGGACAAGGTCTTTGTGCACGGGGTCCAACAAGGTCCCTCTCTAGGGGCCAAACTGTCCCCACGGAGTGTGCGCAAACCCGTGGGACGTGTTGTAATTTTAAAACCTGCCTCAACTGGAGTCTTTTCTGTTGCTCCTCCTGCTCTTCCTGTGGCCAGCTCTGGATCGTGGGTTGGGATGTCTGTCTATGCCAGGGTGACCCACTTGGTGGATGAGGAAAGACCTGTGGATGTGTCTACCTAGCCTTCAGTACAGCTTTGACACCCTTCCACACAGCATCCTCCTGGAGAAACTGGCTGCTCCTGGCTGGGATGATTGTCCTCTTTGCTGGGTAAAGAACTGGCCAAAGTGGTGGGGACTGGAGTCAAATCCAGCTGTTGGCCGGTCACCAGTGGTGTTCCCCAGGGCTCAGTGCTGGGGCCTGCTCTCTTCAACATCTTTATCAATGATGGGACGAGGGGATCGAGGGCACCCTCAGTCAGCTGCAGATGACACCCAGCTGGGCAGGAGTGTGGACCTGCTGGAGGATCAGGAGGCTCCACAGAGGGGTCTGGCCAGGCTGGAGCGATGGGCCGAGGCCACTGGGCTGAGGGGCAACAGGGCAAGTGCCGGGTCCTGCCCTGGGGTCACACCAACCCCTGACAACGCTGCAGGCTGGGGGAAAAGTGGCTGGAAAGTGCCTGGGGAAAGGCCCTGGGGGTGCTGGTTGACAGTAGCTGGAGAGGAGCCAGCAGTGCGCTCAGGGGGCCAAGAAGGCCAACGGCATCTGGGCTTCTACCAACACTGGTATGGCCAGCAGGAGCAGGGCAGGGATTGTCCCCCTGTACTGGGGGCACTGGGGAGGGCACCCCTTGAATCCTGAGGGGGGTTGATCCTGGAGCAAAGGAGGCTCAGGGGAGACCTTCTGGCTTTCTACAACTCCCTGTCAGGAGGTTGGAGCAAGGTGGGGCTCGGTCTGTTTGCCCCAGGAACAAGCAACAGGATGAGAGGAACCAGCCTCCAGTTGTTCCAGGCCAGGTTGGGGTTGGCCCTGAGGGACAATGTCTTCCCCGTTGGGGTTGTCCTGGCAGTGGCCCAGGCTGCCCAGGGCAGTGGTGGAGTCCCCATCCCTGGAGGGTTTCCCAGCCGTGTGGAGGTGGTGCTGAGGGACAGGGGTCAGTGGGGACCTGGCAGTGCTGGGGGAACGCTGGTGCTCGATGATTTTGCAGGTCTTTTCCCAGCACGGAGCCCAGGGGAACTGGGTGAAGGACACAGCCCCTGGCACAAGGAGCCTGTGCTCCCTCCTTGCCACAGCAGTGTCCACCATCCGGGGAGCTGGAAAGGCTCGAACATGAATCCCAAGCAGTCCCGGCCCTTAGCGCTGCCCCCAGTCCTGGGCAGCGGCAGAACTGCTTTGGAAAGTCCTCGCTGAGGAGTGAAGCATAAAACTCAACCCAGAGAATAAAGTTTTGAGAATTAAATGAGACCAGAACCAAACCTTGCTGAGGTTCCAGTCCCAGACCCAGAGATGCAGGAAAGATGAGGCGCGTCTAAACATTCACCTGAGATCTGCGGGAGCAGAGACGGGATCCCAGGCCCTGCTGAGCTTCAGGTCAGGGTTTCTCCTCCTGCGTTTTCGCCCCACCGCACTATGGTTTTCACGGCCTTCATAGTCTCTTCCCCTCTGCTTTGTCTCTTTGCTGAGTTCCCTTGTCTTGATGTCCCTCCATGGTCCCGTCTGCAGCCCCTTCTCACTGCCCTGTGGTCTCTCCTCTCCATTTCCGCATTCTCCTGGTAGGACTTTCTGACCTCGCCTGCAGCCTTTCTCCTGGGCTTCCCTTCCACCTTGCCTCGACTTCACCAGGTGCCCTCCTGTTAGTCTCTTCCCAGCCCTGCCCAAACATGAGGACAGTGGCCCTGGCCCATCCCGCACCAGATCGTATCCTGCTCCTCTTCTCCAAGAGGATGAGCTCTGCTCACCAGCACCAGAGAAGGTGCTTTGGGCCGTGTCTGCTGTGAAGCTTCATGGCTGGTCCCCACCCGAAGCAGCCCCAGCTGCTTGTTGGGCAGACGCTGTCGCCCTGAGGCGCCCCGCGCCCAGCACCCTGCCGCAGTGTGTTGGGAAACACCCCTCTCCCTTCTCAGGAAGAGAGCTGGTCCCGCAGGCCCAGGGCGCTGCGGGGTGCTGCAGCCTCTCGTCCCGGGACACCGCGGTGCTCTCAGCTTCTGTTCCAAAGCGATCTGCTCCCTGTGCCTGCCAGTCACCCCGTGCCAGCATCACCCACCGCAGACCAGCGGGGCAGCGCTGGAGGAGGAGCCGAGCCCTGCCTTGTGCTCAGGAGCCTCCTGCCTCCTCGGGCCTTTCCTTCACCATCCTCCTCTGACCGGCTGTGCTTGGCAGAGCAGCCTCGCTGGCTCACTCGGATTTCTCCAGGCTTCGGTAATAACCCGTGAGGCCTTTCTTAGAAGGTGCCTCTAAAGGAAGTAGGACACAACTGGAAGAGGAATAACCCCACGCTTCACCAGCGTCGGGCACCCACTGGTGGGCAAGCTCCAAAGACAAAACCTCTCAGAAAAACGGACCTGGTGCAGTGGAGAAAGTGAAGCGAAGGGTTAGGGAGAGGAACACCCTGCCTCTGCCCCTCGGCAAACAGCAAAGGACCCACGTCCCCTTCTGCAGCCGGGAACTGAGGAGAACCGCTTGCCCCCACAGCTGCTAAACCCTTCGGTCTTTACAGAAGACACGGAGGCCGGTTTTTCCCCTTGCCTGCTGGCGTTTCCTCCGGGAACCGCTGAAGCCCTGCCCTGCAGGCAGAAGAGCTGGTGCAGCGGAGGCTGCTCTCCGCTACCAGCAGCACCACTCCTGTCCTGGAGGTGCTCTGCCAGGTACTGCTGATACAAAAGCTCATCCTGCTCTTCTGCCGATGTGGTTTTCTTTTTTGATATTTAACACCCCGGCTCCTCTCAAACTGCAGCTTTTCCTTGCTTGGTTTTTGCTGGTTTAGGTGCAAATGCGGATGTAGCTCCCAGCACAGCCCCACGACCAGCTGTGGGTGTGGGGGGCGCAGTGGGGACCTGCTCCTGCCACCAGTTGGGATGCGGGAGACAACTTGAGTGGCAAGGCTTCGCTTGAGCAAGATGGTCAGAAGCTTCCCCATCCCTCAAGATCAGGCTCATCCCCTCCAGCTCCTCACCTCAAGGCGCAGGTTTTGCCATCGCAGAGTCTTGCCCTTCGCTAAAAGCCTCGTGGGCAGTCTGGGCTTCCACGGGTGTTGAGGTGAGCCTGCCAGGCTGCTTGTGCCCCCATCATTTGCCACAGCGAATCAGAGACTTCCATGTTATGCCCTGGTCTACCTGTCTGTGCTGCGGGGATGGGCTCCTGTAAACCTATCCTCTCTGGCCATGAGAACGTCAATACATCTCCCTTGGATGCATGTCCTGACCAAGAAGGCAACAATAAAGTTCTTGTCAGTGGGTGAGAGAGGAGGAACAAGGCAAGAAACAGAATATGCACCTTCTCCTCTCTTCATCCCCAAGGTGTTTCATCCCCTTCTGTCCTCCTTGGCTCTATGAACAGCAGGGTCAGCAGCCAGGTCTTCTTTGGTGCCTTTACAGCTCAGCCCCAGGGGATCTGGCCCTGCCTGGGGACTCTGTGCTGTCCTTGCACAGGACAATCCTGGCAAAGCCGCAAGAGCAGAAGGAGGGGGAAGCTTTCACCATCACGGAAAAGCAGGTTCGGGCAAGGAGCATGGTTTTGCTCGAGGTCTCACACCCAGTTCAGAAGATGTTCTGTGCTTCTGTGGCTCCTCGGTCATGGGATCTTGCCTTCGCAAAGACTGACCCCTCCCTTGCTGCTGAGGTGAGTCAGGACGCGTTAGGGCAAGAGTGGCTTTCCAGGGGTCCCTGGGACAGCAGCACTGACCAACCACCCGCTGTCAGCAAGCTTTTGTGACCTGGAAGGGACCTTGCAGGAGCTATTCAGAGCATTTTGACCAGCACAGCCCGGTAGAAAACAGCGTCTTCTGAAAGAACGACTGAGAGTCTGAGATGCTCCAGCCTGGGAAAGAGGTGGCTGAGCTCGGAAGCCATCAGTGATCTGGGGAGGAGGAAAGGGCTGGTGGGATGTGTCTTTCGCAGCACAAGAACAGACACCCCGAACGACGCCAGCCTGTGAGAGCTTCAACACAGGCAGGAATAACTTCCGCACCCAACGTGTCCCTGAGGCTCAGTGCCAGCGGGCACTGCAGGCACTGGCAGGGGATCGGCCACAGGCTGCGCCACTGACTGACCCACTACCAGACGGGTAAAAAACTGTCTCTTAGGCAGGAAGCTCTGGTGCCACCCAGGAAGGAAGAGCCTTCCTGGATAAGGGACGCACAGCACTCAGAGCAGCCCCATGGTCCAGGGATGGAGGGATGGTCCATGCTGATGTCATGGTTTAAAACTCATCGTCGCTGAAGGGTCACAGCCTGGGGTCAGGGCAAGGCAAAGGATCTCCCAAGCTGGATGTGTCCCATCTCCGTGTGGACTTTCTGAGCCAAGATCAGGGTCTTGCATAATCTGGAGACAGACGGAGCAATCACCAGGACCCTTGGCCAGGACACCTCCCTGGCTCCCCCGACCGTCACCCCTTTTGTCCCACAAGGAAGCTGCGTCGCTGAACGAGTGAGAGACAACGTGTCCTTGGGAGCGGAGGAGGCAGGTCACCTGCTCCCCCGGGACTGTACCCAGCACATGGGTGGCTCCTCAGTGCGTCAGAGAGACCGGACCAGCCCACGCAGCCCAGTGCGCCACTGAACATTGCCGAGCGCTTGCATTTGCTGGGGTGGGCGATGAAGCCCCGCCGGCACGCAGGACCCCTGAGGATGCGCCAGCTGCGGTGCTACAACCACCGACTGCAGCACCTTTTAGCCAATGGCCCAAAGCCACTTCTAACCAGCAGCCTGGCACCCGAGCGCCATCCCTGCGGGCACCCCCGGGGTGAGGCTGCCACTGGGCAGCCGCCGTTCGGCTGAAGCCAGCAGCATTCCCGGCTCCGCAGGGCAGCAGACGTGATACAGAAAACACGGGGAGCAAGGGGCGTGGGGCAGTGCTGCTGCTGTGCCCAGCCTGCTCTGCTCCACCGCCTGCCCGCAGGATCAGTCCTGGACCGGGAGGTACTGGAGAGGGCACCACGTTCCTGGCGTTTGGCTGCGGACAGGCCGCATGTCCGCAGCACCCGCTCCTGACCACCATCACCCTCGCGCGGACCCAGCCCCCAGGTTCACACACCTTACACCTCATCCCGGGCAGCCCGGGGGTCTCCAGAGGCCCCCGGGAGACACCGGGCAAATGTCCGGCTGCCGGCGAGGGATTGTCCCTCCTGTCACCGTTCTTTCTCCAGGTTATTACAAATTCCCAGGTATTTGACCACGACGCCTCCCTGCCTAAACCAAGTCCTGGCCACAGCCGTCCCCTTCGCACGTGGCCGCTGGGGTCTCAGGAGAGGCTCATCCCTTCCCCAGCCCCGACCAGACACCAAGAGCTTGTTGTCCGCTTCTGCGGGCTCTGGCAGACAACATGGTTCTTCCACACCGCTTCGGGTTTGGCAGTTAGCGCCCCGGCAAGAGATACGTGCAGGACGGGTCTGGGGGCCAAAGGCTGGCTCAGAGCAGAAGTGAAAGAGACGGAGACACCGCCGGCGTTGCTGTGCTGAAACTAGAACTGAAAGCAGGAGGCCAGGCTCCGTGGGCAGGAGAGCCACCCAGCTGCTGCGAGACCCCCGAGAAGAGGGCTGGGGAGCCGGGCAGCCTCCCCACCACACCGCGAGAGCCAACCCGAGCTGGGCAGCAAGGCCTGGCTGGCGGGAGGAGGAATTGGTTCGCTTGGTGTTTCAGCCAGCCCTTGTGTTGAAGAAGCGAACACCACGTTGGTGCACCCAGCAGCCCTCCCCAGGCTGGGAACACGGGTCAGAGGTCCTGCAAAAGCAGGTTTGCCGGGGTTTCTAAGGTACCACCGAAATAGACTCCGACAACCTCGGGACAAGCTGCCAGCCTGTGTGGGCACCTATTCCTTCCTCCCACCCTCTGGGTTTGCAAACGCTTGAATTAAATGTGGCCTGTGGGCACGTCTGGATGCGGGTCCTGGTGCTGTGCGCCCACTGCAGCCTGCAGAGACCCCAGCACGGTGTCTGCGGGGACTGCGGGGTTCTCTGGGCAGCCTCCTGGGCAGAAAGCAATTGGACCCGGAGCACGTTGTGGACAGTCACCCCTTTACCCAGCCTCTCTCTACCCAGTTTGGCTACATGGAGGCCATAGGAGGCCAGGCTGAAAGCTTTGCCAAAGTGAAGGTGCTCTCCTCATCCACACAGCCAGTTATCTCACCTCACCTCGTCTCATCTCATCTCACCTCACCTCATCTCATCTCAGGCACTCGGGTTGGTCAGGTACCATGTGCCATTTGCGAATCCCTGCTGGCTGTTCCCCTCTCATCCTTCGGGTGCTTGGCCGTGGTCGCTGGGAGGATTTGCTCCACCACCT
The DNA here is from genome assembly GCA_009769605.1 of Bucorvus abyssinicus. Taxonomy (NCBI): domain Eukaryota; kingdom Metazoa; phylum Chordata; class Aves; order Bucerotiformes; family Bucorvidae; genus Bucorvus; species Bucorvus abyssinicus. Next base: position 19,731,545 of record CM020041.1, on the reverse strand, counting down.
TCCCAGGGACACAGGGCACAACGGACAGGCTGCAGTTCACCAAGCCCTCTTTCTTCCCCTGCTCGAAGCTGGGTGTAAGTGCCTTCACCCACTTACCAGGACCCTCCTGACTACTACGATCTTCCAAAGAGATCAGAGAAGAGCCTCGCAAGGGCATTGTCCATCTCCCTCAGCATCCTCGAGCGCATCCCACCGGTCCCGTGGGCTGGTGTTTGTGTGCTAGGGCACACACTCTTCCTCCAGGATGGGTCGTACCTCACCGCTGCAGACCCTGCAGCCAGGACCAGGGACCCAGGAGGGTGAGGGCAGATCTCAGCAGTACCGAGTCAAACCTTGGCTGCTCGTGGCCTGTGGTCACCAGGACCAGGGACCTCGGTGGGAGGTTTGAGGGTGGGCAGTGCCTTCTGAGCCAGCATCTCATGGCACTGCCTGGGGTGGTCACTCTCTGCTAGAAGGAATTTGCTTCTGTTTTGCCCCTGGGAAATTCCATCTTTGAAATTGGCTGCACTTCATACATTAAATCTCAGTAAATTCTGGTTTCCTTCCTCATTGCAACTCGGCTCAGCTCCACCAGGACCTGACAGGGATTTTGGGGCTTTCCAGCCCTGTAAGCTCATGGATGTTCAAACCTGCCCCATCCACCCAGTGCTGCCCAGTGCCTGGGTTTCCTGTGGGCTGGGAGCCCTCATGGGTGGCCCACGTGGGAGGGCTCTGGTGCTTCCTGCAAGCTGCCTGCAGCCTTCAGAGCTCCTTTCATTTTTCTTTTGCTCGGTGCTGGGAGCTGTGCAGCTCCACCTGTGGCACCAGAAGCCTGTTCAGAGCAGAGGCCCCAGGAGTCCGCAGCGGCAGCAGCCTCTGAGAAGAGCCGCGGCTGCCCAGGCCGGAGCCCAGTGCCCATTAACCGCAGCGCAGGAAGCCCAGGCAGCGCCCAGTCTCCTGGCAGGTCCCTGCCCCGGTGAGTGTGGCAAGAGGAGCGACAGCCCCGCAGCTGCAGAGCAGGGAGGGCTGGCATCCATCTGGGCGTGGGGAGGCCAGCCAGGCTCTGCCTTGCTGAGCCCATTTGGGCATGGCGGTGGCCGGGGCAGCGCGCCAAGGAACCTCCCCAGAAGCAGCTGCATTTCAGCCCCGTGCTTTGGGGTGCTCTGTGAGCGCTGGATATGGTGTGTGTGCCCCTTCTCCACCGCCCGCAGTGCTGCTGTGGGCACGGGGGACAGCAGCTGCTGCTGACTGCCCCCCCCCCCCGCCAGATGTCGCAGGAATCGTGGCGGACGAGCCACCCCAGCACCCTGCTCATCCCGCAGCCCCGGGGAGGGCGAGCCCGGCGTGCCGCATACCTGTGCCTAGCTCTGTGCGCCACAGCGCTGTACCTCGCCGGAGAGCCCCTCGTGCCCACCGCCCGCAGCCTCACCTTCCACCTCTTGGCCCTGCAGATCGGGGCACTGCTCAAAGGCACCTGCTACCTGGTGGAGGAGATCTTCCACCTCCAGTCCAGGTAAGCCAGCATGGTGGGGGCTGTCACCCAGGCTGCTGGGGCCATCCTGGGGACAAGGGCACAGCAGCCTCCGGGTGTTGGGGGAGGGGATCTGCTCCTTGTCCCTACTCCCACGCATGCCCTCTGTGGCGATGCTCCGTGGTGCCCTGGCATCACATGCTGCCCGCCATCAGCATCCTGCCTCTCTCCTCTCCTCCTCCTCTTCCCCTCTCCTGCCTGCCCAGCTCCCCGGTACGTCTGTGGGCCTCTCCTCCTCTCCGTGGTGCCTCCCTGGGGAACAGACCTCAGCCCCCAGCCCCTCCCCACCACCACATCTGGAGGGCCCAGGGCTCTTGGAGATCATCTTCCCTTGCTGTCCAGCTCAATGGTGCATCTGCCCCTCTCTGAGACCCAAACCCTCTCCTGGCGGGGGGCTCCCGGGGTGTGCTGAGGAGGGTCCCACAGGGCTGCCTGGATCTGTGCTGCTCTAGAAGGTCAGCGGCACTGGCAGGGAGGAGGGAACATCCCCTGGCCTGTGCCCTGTGGGCTGCAGATGGTTGGTGGGTGGCTACTAACCTGTCTCCTGTCTCCCTCTTCAACCCAGGCACCGCGGCAGCTTCTGGAGGGCCCTGAGTGCCTGCTTACCCATGCACTGGCACGGGCCCATGCTGCTTGTCTGTGGCTCAGCCTACATGGCTCTTCTCGACGGAGACAAGCAGCTGCTCAGCCTCCAGCTCGGCCTGGTCAGCCTGTGCCAGCTCCTCAACCTCGCCCTGGGGCTCCACGTAAGGCATCAACACCTCCAGCCTGGCCAGCTTCCCGGGGAGCACCTCAGCCCTAAGCAGCTGTGAGGGCACGTGGCCCGGCCCTGTGTGGCCCCTGGGCCGCAGCCAGAGACTCAGTGATGCAAAAAATGGGGGTGGTTTTAAATTCATCGGTCAGTCTGGTGCTTGAGGGGAAGGGGTGGCCCGTGTGGTCTCCAAAGGGTTAATTATCAGGTGTGCTGTGGGCAGCAGAGCCCAGCTCCAGGTACCTCTGCAGCGCTGGAAGGTCTCTGCTTTACCCCAGCAGAGCTGGGAGGGGAGAGTGGCCATGCAGGCTGCGGAAAGGTGCTTTGGGGAGGGCAGCCTGCGGGGACCGAACACCCATTTCCACCTCAATGAACACACAGAGCTGGCAGGGACCACTGGTGGCCCTGGAAATCCCACCATCAGGCGCTGGGATGTCTCCTCCCCGTGCTGGAAGCACTGGGCAGATGCACCAGTTGCACTGGGACACGTGATCCCCGTGGAGGGTGCAGCCAGAAAAGCGCCTGGCTTGCCCCAGCACCCACTGCCTCCTCTGTGGGGGCTGTGGGGATTATCGTGGAGCTCGGCCCCGCCACCCAGCGTGGTGGTGGGAGGGGGCAGCTGGGCTGCTCTCCCCCCGGATCCCTTTGCTCTGCAGTCCTGTAGAGAACCAACCGCTGCAGAAGAGCGCAGGTGGCTGCTTTCCTCACCGCTGGCCTGTCTTTCCTTCCCTCTGCAGAAGCCCTCGGCAGTGGAAGTGTCTGAGATGTCGGAGAGTTCCAAGCAGAACGTCGCTCATGGCCTTGCCTGGTCTTATTACATTGGGTACCTAAAAATAGTCCTGCCACGTAGGTAGCGCTTTCCCCGCATCATCGTGCCTGCAGATAGAAATAGCTCCCAGTAACAACCCTCCCACTTTCACAGTGTCAGCAGGGAAATGGGGAGCAAGGCGGAAAGCAGCTGCACTCCCTCCAGGCACCTCTGCCCCATGCTCTCTTCCCCCAGGGGTGAAAAAGTCGATGGAGGAGTTCAGCAGAGCCAACCCAAACATGCTGGTATGCAGGGAGACCTGGAAGCTCCACATCTTGGTCCCACTGAGCTGTGACATCTATGATGACCTGGAGAAAGCTGACAGCAATATCCAGTACCTGACAGACCTCGCCGAAACCACCCTGAGCCGAGCTGGCACGAAGAAAAGGGTCTACAAGCACAGTCTCTACACAATCCGGGATGAAGACAAGGTACTGGGTGCTGGTGGAATGCCGCAGCCCAAAGGTCTTCCTGGCCTCAGCTCCTGGCCCAGAAGCGTCCATAAGGGCAGGAAAGTGTCCCCTGCTTTCAGCAGGACACCGCGAGGCGCAGAGGTCCTGTTCACGCTGGCCACCTGCACCCCTCCCTCCTGGCTGCCTCCTCGGGCTCCCTTAACCCCTCCTGGAGCTGATTTAAGTCCAGAGAACAGCAGAAAACTGAGCAGACAGAAGCAGATGTGGGGCAGAGAGCATCAATTCCTGCGGGACGGGCGAGTATTTCCTCTTGCAGTGAAGAGGTGCTTGAGACTGGCTCTGTGAGTCACTACAGAATGGGGCGCTCTCCCGTTCCCCCTGTCACCGCTAAATCCCCCACCTCACATTGCGGTCACCTCCCTCCACATGCCCGGGCAGGGAAGGTCCTGGGGGAGGCACCACTCTGCTCCCCTGACCGGCCGTGGATGGAGGCGTCGGCAGGGCAAATGCTTCTCGCCTGGGTCCCCCTAATTTGCCTTTTGATGGTGGCTGGGCGCTGAGCTGCTCCAGAGGCTCTTTCCTGGCCCTGCTCCCAGGGAAGGACAGGCTGCCGCGGGATGCTCCCAGCATGACGCAGGCACTGGTGCCAGTTCATCGCCAGCCTCCCACTGAGTCAGTCGGCACCGAGGGAGCTCCAGCAGCTCAGCAGCCTGGGCCCGTCCTGACCCCCTACCTAGTGTCAGTACATCTGTCCCTCAGCCCTGCTGAACGGAGCGTGGCAGCAATGCCAGCTCCTGTCCTTGGCACCCGCTCCAGGTCACTGCCCGCTGCCTGCCCAGGCCCATAGCTCTTCCTGCTGCTCTGTGTTTACCCAGGGATCCTGTCCCTCTTCCTTCCAATACACTTTATAACATTCCAGTTTACCCAGTGTAAGACTTACCCTGCTCCTCCTTGGAATCTTTATGGCCTTAACAAGTCTCTCCTCATTTGTTTGATCGGCCCCTTCAAGTTGTGCGTTCCTCTTGTTGGCATTCATCCTCTTCTCCGTTCTCCTGCTCTCCCCTGGGATGCTCAGACTCCCCCTAGTCTGAGTCACCAGGGTGTCCCCGCAGGGGACCAAACTCCATGGGGAAAATCACCCCCAGGCTGCACCCCGGGACCCCCTGGGAGGGAGGCAGCTCCCTGAGCCCGCCCGGCACAGGGGGCACAGCTGTACCAGCTTGCCAGGCCGGTTGCTCTTTCCCTCCTCAGCACAGGGCAGGGGGACACTGGACCCTGAAGCGGTGTCCCCGTCCCAGTGGTCCAGCACACAGCACTGGTCACGGGGCAGGCCATGGAGCCGCCGAGGGGCCTCGAGGGCTCTGCCCAGTGCCAGGGTCCTCCTGCCCACGTGTCTTTTTCTCCTGTCCCCGCAGCTCTGGCACTGTGCAGTGGAGTTTGCCACCCCGCTGCAGACCCTCTACGCCATGTCCCAGGATGAGGCTGCTGCCTTCAGCCGGGAGGACCGCCTGGAGCAGGCCAAGCTTTTCTACAGGACCTTGGAGGAGATCCTGAAAGGCTCCAAGGAGTGCGCGGGTACCTACCGGCTCATCATGTACGAGGGTGAGTGAGGAGGGAAAGAGGGTCAGGGTGCCCAGCACAGTGGTTGAGTTCTCTCTGCCCCTTGAGTGAGCTTGGATCAGGGCAAACAAGGGGAGACCATCTTGCTCCTGACAATTCCCTGACAGGAGGCTGGAGCGAGGCGGGGGTAAGTGTCTCTTCCCCAGGAACAAGCGACAGGACGAGAGGAACCGGCCTCCAGTTGTTCCAGGGCAGGTTGAGGTTGGCCCTGAGGAACCATTTTGTCCCCATTGGGGTTGTCCCAGGCTGCCCAGGGCAGCGGTGGAGTCCCCATCCCTGGAGGGGTTTCCCAGCCATGTCGAGGTGGTGCTGAGGGACAGGGGTCAGCGGGGACCTGGCAGTGCTGGAGGAACAGTTGGACTCGAAGATCCTAAAGGTCTCTTCAACCCAAATGGGTCTGTAGTTCTCAGCAGGCAGGATCTGTGCAGCCTTGGCTGACATCCCCACTCAGGGGGCCATGGGGGGTCCCTGCTGCAGCGGGAGGAAGGGGCTGCCTCCCGACACAGAAGTGCCCCTTGCTGTGGGTCTGAGAGGAGCGGGGAGGATGCTGGCAGAGCTGGTCCCTGTGGAAGTCCCCAAATGCACCTGAGACAGTGTCTCCCACTGGGGCAGCAAGAACATTCCCTCGAGCATTAAGTAGGACCGTGGCCTTCTAGGGGAAGCAGCAGCATCCTGATGTTCCTGGGAGACATGGCGGGGGCAGTCAAGTCCTCCCCAGCAGTGGGAGGGGTGGTCGAGCGTGTGCTGGCTCAGTGGCTTCCCCTTCTTCCCTTCCGTTGGTCTCCCGTCTCCTCCGCCCCGCTGGAGCGGCGAGGGTTTGAAAGCAGCTCGCTGCTGCTCCTGAAACGAATCCCATTGCTTCCCAGAGGAGATTCAGTGCTGTCCTTGATGGGGAGCAGTGTTTCTGTCCACAAGGTAGTTCCCGTCACAACAAGCACTACTGAGGATCCAGCACATGGTGCCTTTACTTTACTCTCCTTCCTGCCCTTTGCATTTCAGTTTCTTTCTCCTGACATGCTGAAAGGGGGAGGTAAGAACTGTATTTTGACTGCTCAGGAAATTCTGCATATTTTGGGGCATCTCCCAGAGACTCTGCTCCTGACCCAGACCCTGCCTGGGGCCGGGCCAGTGAAGGTGGCTTTTGTCTTTTGTTCCAGGGTCAGGAGAAACACAGACCCACTTCTTGTCTCGAGAGATCCTCGGGCACCTCTGGCAGCAGTGCCACGAGGAATACGCTGTCTGCGTGGGGAAGCACCTGCCCGCCCCATCCCCGACCCTCGACTCGACGGAGCTCAACCTCCAGATAAGCGAGTCGGACCTGCCGCAGCCTCTGCGAAGCGACTTCTTCTGAAGCACAAGCGCTGCCCAGCCCCGTGCCGCCGCTCCGGGGCTCCAGGCCCCCTCCCCAAGCCCCTTCCTCTTGCAGCAATTGCTGCCCACGGCAGCGATCCCCAGCCTCCCGCAGGAGCCGCACCCCGCACCGCCAGTGCACCGTGTGTGATGGGAACAGCCGGCTCAGAGCGCAGTCCTGTGACACGTTTCCCATTTTGTCGTTACGCGTATCTCACGTGGGGTTGGTCCGGGGGTTTTCTCTGCTTTGACTCATGTCATATAAAGCATTTTGCCCTGGGACAAGTTGCATTATCCTGAGTTTTGGGCACTACATGCAGTTTGCCCCGGGACTTCCCGTGGTGTCAGACAGGGTTTTGGAAGCCCCAGCCACGAGCGTGCGTGTGCATGTGCGTGTGCTGGGTCCCAGGCACCCAGCCGGCATGGCCGGACTCATCTGATGGCTGCTGCAGGCACAAGAAGGATGTGCAGGGCTTCCAGGTTACCCTCCAGCCTGGTGGTCCCACGGAGCAGTCACACACAAACATCTTATCTGTCCACCCATCTGGAACGTGAAGGTGGAAGAAGAGGTCAGGCCTGGGGAACTCTGACATTCGGTTCAAGAAAGCTCCCCACCTTTGCTCCACCCAGTAATTTTGCGCCGACAGCCATCCCCAGTGCCTGCTGATGCCCTTCGTGCCCGTGTTCCTCCCACACGCTCCACAGAAGTGTTTCTCCAGCCCAGACCCCCTGGAGCTCTGGAAAAGGGGCAGGGTGCGGCCCTGGGACAACTTGTGTAGGGTTTTCGATGCAAGACATTACATGTTGGGCTGCTCTGTTCCGGGGGTGAGGTCCCCCCAACAAGTCCAGCAAGCCAGGCTCTCCCTGCCCACTCATGGGACTGCCAGAGCCAAGGAATCGGCTGAGAAATACAGTCCCCGTGGTGGGCTGCTGTCAGGAGCCTTCCCAGATGGGAAGACAGCAAAGTCCTGGAGGTGCCCCCATGACCTAGGCCAGCCATAGGGTAGGTGAGCCAGCCAGTCCCTCAGGTGACCAAGCATGAGTGACACAGCGTGGCCAGAGCTTATGACATGGGGCAGCATGGTGGCCCCAGGGCTTGTCCTTGCCACGTTGCCAGAGACCATGGCACAGCTGCAGCTTGGCAAGGCCAGAGAAGGGGCCAGAACTGTATCCCCATTGCCCCATGCCTCAGTTTCCCCTTTCGCCAAGAGTTGAAGGAGGATCTAGCCAGCTGGTTCCGCCCTGGGATGGAAGCGGGGGCAGAAGGCAGCTCGGCTGGCTTGTCACTCTCTGACATCACAGCATCCCACTAAACTCCCAACGCTTGGCAAAAGGATGAGGCCCCTGGAGATGTCCCAGGTGCTTGCCCTCAGCCTGAACTTCCAGCGCCAAGGTCTAGACACAGCTGTGACCATTCCCTGGGCCAGCCACGGAGACCCCAGGGGGTCTGCCGAGCTCAGGGTCCCAGAGGAGATGACCTGGCTGCACTGCTGAGGGTGGCAACAGAAGAGCTCCTGGATGGCTTTGCCTGGAGCCAGGCACACAGCAGCACCTCAGGGACTGCCACTGCCTCTCTCTGTGGGAATCGGGGGGTCTCCAGCTTCCCTGCCACTGTCTGGCCAATGTGGTTACAGCTCCTGAAGTCCCGTCTGGACCTGTTGGCCAACGGTCTGTCTGGTGCCAGATGTGTGATGTCTCATCTAACCAGAGCCGTGGCGTCTGGCCTCAGCATGTCCTTGCTGCATGGCTCCTGCCAGCAGCACCCAGGAAGCCGCTCCTTCCAGGAGCCCAGCTTCCACTGGTCTGAGCAGGCATAGCCCGTGCAAGGGCCGTGATGCCCTGCAAGGGTAACAAAACCAGTCACAAGGACAGAGCCAACACGACTCTGCCTGCGTTCCTTTGTCACGCCCAGGCCAAGGTGAAAGAGCCTGTGGCTGAGCAGGCTGACCCGGGATAGGACCACAGAACGGTTTGGGTTGGGAGAGACCTTAAGGATCATCTAGTTCCAACTCTCTGCCATGGGCAGGGACACCTTCCACTAGAGCAGGCTGCTCAGAGCACCAAGGTCCAACCTGACCTGGAATGGTTCCAGGGATGGGGCTTCTACCACCTCTCAGGGCAACCTGGGCCAGGGTCTCACCACCCTCAGCGTCACAGATTTCTTCCTAATATCTAATCTAAATCCACCTTCTTTCAGTCTGGAACCGTTACCCCTCGTCCTGTCACTGCAGTCCCTGACAAAAAGCCCCTCCCCAGCTTTCGGACAGGCCCCTTGAAGCACTCAAAGGCCGCACTAAGGTCTCCCCGCAGCCTTCTCTGCTCCAGGCTGAACCCCCCCAGCTCTCTCCCCTCTCCTCCCAGCAGAGGGATCCCACCCTCAGGTCATTCCTGGGGCCTCCTCTGGCCCCGCTCCAGCAGCTCCATGTCTCTGCTGGGCTGAGGAGCCCAGAGCTGGCCCCAGCGCTGCAGGGGGGTCTCCCCAGAGCGGGGCAGAGGGGCAGGATCCCCTCCCTCGACCTGCTGGACACGCTGCTGGGGATGAGCCCAGCACAGGGGCGGCTTCTGGGAGGGAGAGATGCTAATGGAAAGGGCTGGGTGGGCCAAGGTGCCTGGGCAGCACTCCTGAGACTCACGACCAGCTGGACATGTATGTCACCGCTTCTTCACATGCCTGGTACAAGAGCTTTGGCACGGGCTGGGGCCTGAGCGGGGGGACTACCAGCAGGTGAGAAGGCAGCTCCCATGGGCAGCTTCAGCCTCGTCTGCTCCACAGAGAGCTCACGGGGCTCGCCTCGGAAGTGTGGCCACGCCACCCAGTATTCCCCGGTGAGTGGAAGGGGCGAACCGGGGTGCACGATTTTGATCAGCCGGATGAAAGCCTGGAGGCCTGCGGTGTCTGCTGGGGAGGCGGCAGCCTGGCAGACCCTCACCCTGCAGGCAGCTACCACCGGCCACCAGCGGCTCAGCTGCGGGAAGCCTGGGGAGCCCAAGGAGACCCAGCAGTGCTCTGAAGCCCAGCTGGGCTCCGAGGCACAGAGAGCCTCCAACCCAGCTCCACCTTTTGAAGCCTCAGGGCCAGCCCTTCCCCTCCACAGTGCGGCTGTGGCAGGGCTCCGGGGGTGCCGGCGAGCCCTGCAGGACAGCGTGTGGCTGGTACCGCTCTCCTGGCCTGGACATGCCCTCTGTGCTGAATCCGTCTGCCCCCAGCGCGACCTCTAGTAAAGAGGGATTGGCCACGGCTTATGCCTCTCTCACCTAAAGCCACTCAGGAAACAGCTCCAGTTCCTGCCGTCTCTCCCGAGCTTTTCTTCCCAGGATAAAGCTGCTCTTTCTGGGCAGCTGCCTCTCAGCGACGCTCCCCAGGTGAACACCGGGGCTCCATCTCTCACACGCATGGGAGGCCGTGGTGGGAGATGCCTCTCCCCACTCCAGCCCAGCAAGATTTCAGAGATTTGGCTGCACGCTGGTCCCGCGGGACTGGGAACTGGAACCCATTCCAGGATTCAGTAAAACCTTAATCTGCAGCCTAATCTCTGGGTGCCACATCTGTGCAAAGGACAAAACCGGCTGATGAAAGGGCTCTTGAGGGAGGGTTTGTGACAGCAAAGAGCCAGCTCCTCCTGGCCTGAGGGTTTGCAGAGGTGTCGGGACCTTCGCCAGGGCCTCCCGGATGGGCCAAGTGCCTGGTGCTGCTCTGGAGAGAGGGAGAGGGGAGAGCTGGGCTGCTGCGGGCGAGGGATCTGCTGGTGGCAGAAGACCGTAGCCCCGGGTGCCGGGAGCGGACTGCCGAGCCCGAGGGGTCCGGCCCTGGGGCAGGGGTCCTGATTGGCCACCTCCTGTCTGGTAGCAACATCCCACAGGCGCTACTTCTGCCCATCACCGCCTCGCCTGGCCAGGCTGAAGGTGGCGGATGAGCTCACCCTGTATCAGCAGGGGACAGGCAGAGTGACCGGCACAAGCCCAGAGGAAACCTGACAGCACAGCCTTGTCCCAGCAAACCCCACCGCAGGCCAGAGGCCCGGCTCCTGCTGTGGTCCAGGGGCAAAGCCGGAGCCAAGCAGAGAGCGAGGGGAGAGCCTCTGCCAGAGAGAATGGCAGGCAGAGCTGCACCAGAGGACGGAAGGTCAGATCTCAGAGGCAGCAGCAGCTTCTGGCCCAAGCAGAGGGTGACCAGTTTCCCCTTGAGCTCCCCAGCAGCACCAGTCAGAGCAGTTTTGGGGCTAATTGCAGCTGTTCTCTTCAACATCTTTATCAATGATGGGACGAGGGGATCGAGGGCACCCTCAGTCAGCTGCAGATGACACCCAGCTGGGCAGGAGTGTGGACCTGCTGGAGGATCAGGAGGCTCCACAGAGGGGTCTGGCCAGGCTGGAGCGATGGGCTGAGGCCACTGGGCTGAGGGGCAACAGGGCAAGTGCCGGGTCCTGCCCTGGGGTCACACCAACCCCCGGGAACGGGGCAGGGAAGAGCGGCTGGAAAGTGCCTGGGGAAAGGCCCTGGGGGTGCTGGTTGACAGCGGCTGGAGAGGAGCCAGCAGTGTGCCCAGGGGGCCAAGAAGGCCAATGGCATCCAGGCTTGTACCAGCACTGGTGTGGCCAGCAGGAGCAGGGCAGGGATCGTCCCCCTGTACTGGGGGCACTGGGAAGGCCGCCCCTCGAATGCCGGGTTCAGTTTTGGCCCCTCCCTCCCAGAAGGACATGGAGGGGCTGGAGTGTGTCCAGAGAAGGGCAGCGAAGCTGGTACAGGGTCTGGAGCACAAGTGCACTGAGGAGCGGCTGAGGGACCTGGAGGGGTTGATCCTGGAGCAAAGGAGGCTCAGGGGAGACCTTCTGGCTCTCGACAGCTCCCTGACAGGAGGTTGGAGCGAGGTGGGGGTCAGTCTCTCCTCCCCAGGAACAAGCGACAGGACAAGAGGAACTGGCCTCCAGTTGTTCCAGGGGAGGTTGAGGTTGGCCCTGAGGAACAATTTTTTGCCTGTTGGGGTTGTGCAGGCGTGTCCCCGGCTGCCCAGGGCAGTGGTGGAGTCCCCATCCCTGGAGGGGTTTCCCAGCTGTGTCGCGGTGGTGCTGAGGGACAGGGGTTAGCAGGCACATGGTGGTGTTGGGAGAACAGTTGGACTCGAGGAGCTTAAAGGTCTCTTCCATCCAAATTGGTTCTGTGACTGTGATTCCACATCAGACCTGGCTCCGAACTCCCCAGCTTCTGGAGCGGTTGAAGGAGCTCTGAGATGCCAGCAGCATGGAGATGACCTGGCCCACAGCTGGAACGCACCAGCCCCGTGCCACCACTGTGGCCACTGCCACGGTGGGGTGAAAGCCCTGGATGTCCCTGGTCATCACCCAGTGTTGGGGCTTGGCCTGGCTTCAGCGCTGCCCTGTGCTCCAGCACCATGTCTGCCGGCGACAGGCAGAGGTGGGCGAGGGGCACAGGCACCACCCGATCTGGAGCTCAGTGTGCAGGGAATGCCAGGGCCATGAGGAATGTTGAGCAGATTTAGGAGACTTCTTCAACCTGAGCCCCCTGAGCAGAAGCTGTGGGGGACAGGAGCACAGCCCCAAGCCTGACCATCGTGGACAGGTGCCTGACCATGGTGGACGGGTGCCTGATGCAGGGCTACGAGCCCCAGCTACTGCTCATCACCGGGGCAAGCACAGAGCCACAGGGTGACTCACAACAGTCTGTCCACTGCTGCTCCACACCTCAGCAAGATGAGCTCAGCAGGTCCAAGGTCAACCACCTTCCAGGAACAACGAGGCAGGTCTGAAGCCGAGCAGGGAGGTGCGTTCGCAGTCGGGGTGTGGGTGAGCATGGCACAGAGCCAGGCACCAGGGCCAGGGCTGACCCTGCACGCAGCCAGGATGAGGCTCCTCAGCGCTCCTCCTCACCTCCAGGATGTTTACTCACCAGGTTTTGCTCGTGCCATTGAGATGTAAATAAGCCCAGCGCCAGCTCCTGTGAACCACAGAGCTGGCCAGGGTAGCAGCCTTTCGGAGACACACTTTGATCTTACCTCCTTTTGAGTGACCAGAAATCACCATTAACTGCCTATAGTGATCCATCTGTCCTGCTCCATCATCCTGCTCCATCCATCCAGCTCCATCCGTCCTGCTCCATCCGCCCTGCTCCGTCTGTCCTGCTCCATCCAGCAGAGACTTATTTTGGCCCAGAAGCTGCCCCTCTGCTGGGCTCATCCCCAGCAGCGTGTCCAGCAGGTCGAGGGAGGGGATCCTGCCCCTCTGTGGTGCTCCGGGGAGAACCCTCTGCAGCGCTGGGTCCAGCTCTGGGCTCCTCAGCACAGCAGAGACATGGAGCTGCTGGAGCGGGGCCAGAGGAGGCCCCAGGAATGACCTGAGGGTGGGACCCCTCTGCTGGGAGGAGAGGGCAGAGAGCTGGGGGTGTTCAGCCTGGAGCAGAGAAGGCTCTGGGGAGACTTTAGTGCGGCCTGTCAGTGCTTCAAGGCTGTCAGAAAACTGGGGAGGGGCTGTTCAGCAGGGTCCCGTGTGACAGGACGAGGGGTAATGGTTCCAGACTGAAAGAAGGTGGATTTAGATTAGATATTAGGAAGAAATCTGTGACACTGAGGGTGGTGAGACCCTGGCCCAGGTTGCCCAGAGAGGTGGTAGAAGCCCCATCCCTGGAGACATTCCAGGTCAGGTTGGACCTTGGAGCTCTGATCAATCTGCTGTAGTTGCAGATGTCCCTGCTCACTGCGGGGGGTTGGACTGGGTGAGCTTTGAAAGTCCCTTCAACCCAAACTGTTCTGTGGTTCTGTGATTTTTTTAACCTCGTGGTGGCTCACACGTGACCTGTCTCAGAGTCCCGCTGAGGAGCAGGTGCTGGGACTTTTACCATGCGCTTAGAAAAACTGGTCTTCAGTTCTGCAGGAGATAAACGTGTCCATGACTAGAGAGCCTTCACTGCTGCTCTTGTATAGCTCCTCCTTTCCCTCGACAGAGGAGCTGTCAGTGCAGTTGGAGCTGCCATTGGCATGAAGGCAGCAATGGCTGGGCTCAGATGATGGGGAGCATGAGGGTGCTCCTGAATTCCTGCCTTTTGGTGGGGGAATGGTGAATCTGGGAACTCTTTAAGGAGGTTGCATTCCCCTCACTGCCTCAGACCTTCCTGGACTCTCTCTGGAGGGATGTGTCTGTCCAGTATCACTGTACTCGCAGTCCCGGCAGTTTTTGGTCTGACTCCGGCTACATGGACTGATATTTAAAGAAGGGTCATAATAAAAACGACCAACTGAGTGTGGCCTGTTCCCAGCCAGCAATCCCAGAGGAGAACACCCCAAACCCACTGTCCTGGAGGAGAGCAAGCCCCAGCTCCTGGCCAGCCTTCATCTACATGCTGAGTGTGACACTGTTTGATCTGGAATATTCCAGTAGCCAGTTGGGGTCCATTGCCCTGGCCATGACCCCTCACAGGTCCTGGTAAGACCCAGGAAGCTGGAAAGTCCTGGATTCCTCAGGAACAACCAAAACCATCAGGATATTATCAGGATTCTTTTCACGGCAAACCCCACCCGGATGCCAAAACATGGCACTATTACAGCTACTGAGAAGAACAAATGAGCTCCATCCCAGCCAAAACCAAGACAGGCCCCAAAGCCTCTGAAGAGAAACTCTGACTGCTGGAAAAGGTCTCGTGATGGAGCCTGGCGAACACAGGATGCTGCTGTACCTGGGCCGGCAGGGGAGAAGCAGCTGAAGTACCTATTTCTGAAGCTTCACAATAGCTAAAAGGATTCATGGGGAGCTCCTTTTCCACGTCCAGGGAGAAGCTGGCGCAGGAGGGGCGGCCGGCACCAAGTTGCTCTTTCCAAGTTTCATGGTTGTGCTCCAAGAACAGCCCTTGCCATCACACCGATTTTATCTTATTTTTACATTCCGTGTGATAAAAATCCTGCTTGAGACATGGGACCCTTTGAGGAGGCTGACGAAAACGGTGGTTCACTGAGCTCACGCCCAACATCCCAGTTTTCAATTAAATTCTCAGCCGAGCGGCTGAAATGTGCATTTCCCACAATTCCTCACTGGTAGTTCCCATTTCCCAAGATCAAAGTGCTGCAGCTTGTGTTTCACTGGCATCTCCAGCGGCTCTTGGATGGAGCGTGGTCCCCAGCACAACTGAGCGGTGCTGAACTGGTCTCACAGTGGCCTCACCACTGCCCTGGGCAGCCTGGGACAGGCCTGGACAACCCCAGCGAGGAAGAAATTGTTCCTCAGGGCCAACCTCAACCTCCCCTGGAACAACTGGAGGCCGGTTCCTCTTGTCCTAAAGGATTGCCAGGACACAAGTGATCCTAAGGGACACCAAGGGATTGCTCTGAGAACACTGACGCCCAATGTGTGCTGGAGGCCCCTGTTCCCCAGCTGCCCCAGCACCCCCTCCCAGCATCTCCTACCCACTCGGGCCCAGCTGGGACACAGGCACAAGCAGCTGCGACCCCACGCACAGGGGCCAAACAGCTCCTCTCTGGGTCTCCTTCCCCAGCACCAGCCACCGCTGCCCAGGGCACCGCCAGCAGCAGCCGGGGGCCGGGAAGGCAGCAGGGCCCCGGCGGGTGCTCTGAGCTCACACCGGGCTGGCGGCAGCCGTGAAGTCCGGCTTCCACCTCAGGGAGTAGGCTCAGTCCTCTCGGTGCTCCGCGGTGCTCGGCATCGGACTCACCCTCCGCCCCCCGGGGCGGGGCGGGGCGGGGCGGGCGGGGCGTCCCCGCCTCCCGTCACGACCCCGTCTCAAGATGGCGCCGGGAAGGCCGCGGCGGGAAGGGGAGGCGCGGGAGGCGTCACGTGCCTCCCGCAGCCCAATCAGCGGCAGGCGACGCCGGCACTAAGATGGCGGACGATAAGGTGAGAGGGGCGGCCCGGGGTGGGGGCAGCGCTGGGCCGGCGCAGGGGGTCCCGGTGTTCAGCCCGCGTCTCTCCCGCAGGACCCGGTGCCGAAGCTGAAGGATCTCGCCTTCCTGAGGGACCAGCTGGAGACTCTGCAGCGCCGGGTGGAGGACGAGGTGCACGCCGGCGTGGGGCGGGTGAGGCGCTTCCCTGCCTCCGCGCTCGGGGCGGAGCAGCCGCCGGGCTGCGGGGCCCGGTCAGAACGCGAAGGAACCACCGGGCCGCGTCGGCTCCGCGCTCCCTGCGCAGACCCGCCGGGCGCCGGGGCCTCGCTCTTCCTCTTGAGGGGCAACAGGGCAAGTGCCGAGTCGTGCCCTGGGGTCACACCAACCCCCGGGAACGCTGCAGGCTGGGGGAAAGCGGCTGGAAAGTGCCCGGGGAAAGGCCCTGGGGGCGCTGGTTGACGGCCGCTGGAGAGGAGCCAGCAGTGTGCCCCGGGGGCCAAGGCCAATGGCATCTGGGCTTGTACCAGCACTGGTGTGGCCAGCAGGAGCAGGGCAGGGATCGTCCCCCTGGACTGGGGGCACTGGGGAGGCTGCCCCTCGAATGCCGGGTTCAGTTTTGTCCCCTCCCTCCCAGAAGGACATGGAGGGGCTGGAGCGTGTCCAGAGAAGGGCAATGAAGCTGGTGCAGGGTCTGGAGCACAAGTGCGCTGAGGAGCGGCTGAGGGACCTGGAGGGGTTGATCCTGGAGCAAAGGAGGCTCAGGGGAGACCTTCTGGCTCTTGACAGCTCCCGGACAGGAGGTTGGAACGAGGTGGGGGTCGGTCTCTTCTTCCCAGGAACAAGCAACAGGATGAGAGGAACCGGCCTCCAGTTGTTCCAGGGGAGGTTGAGGTTGGCCCTGAGGAACAATTTTTTGCCTGTTGGGGTTGTGCAGGCGTGTCCCAGGCTGCCCAGGGCAGTGGTGGAGTCCCCATCCCTGGAGGGGTTCAACAGCCGTGTGGAGGTGGTGCTGAGGGACAGGGCTTAGTGGGACCTGACAGTGCTGGTGGAACAGTTAGACTTGAGGAGCTTAGAGGTCTCCTGCAACCATAATTATTCTGGGATTCTGGCTTTCCTCAGGATGGCTCCCTGCTGGCCTCCCCCTTCCTCAAGGGCTTCCTGGCCGGCTACCTGATCGCCAAGCTCCGCTTCTCGGCCGTCCTGGGCTTTGTGGCTGGCACCTGCACAGGGATATACGCTGCTCAGAACTACGCCATCCCCGACATTGAAAAGACAGTCCGGGACTATATCAGTGCGCTGAAAAAAGGTCGGGACTAGCGAGGAGCCCTTTGGCAGCAGCGGCAGCAGGACCGATTACCTCTTAGCGGGCACAGAAGATTCCGAGGGCTTTCAGACTACGTGCAGTGTTCTCCTCCACTGGAAAGGGCATCACATCACCACGAGACGTCAGCAGGTCTGGTGGCAGGGTGTTCATTAGAGCGCCGTGGCAGCAGAGATCACTGCAGTAACCTACAGCAGCTTGGAAGTGCAGGTGGCCGATGGTTTCCCAACTGCCTTTTCCCCTCACCTCTCTCCCCATGCCCAAGAGGCTGCCCGTGACATGTCATCACGCTCACAGTTGTTCTTCCACTGAGCGTGTGCTTTGCCCCAGGAACGCACTTTGCCTGGCTTCCTGGGGAGGCTCGTCGTTCTCCTCCCAACAAAAAGACAAACCCATCCTCCTCTCCTGCATCAGAAATGTAGCAGGTAACGTCCTATTTTAATCAGGTTCGTTAAATTCCTGGTGTTTGGTCTGTTCCTGGATGTTCTAGGTGCGAGTCTGTCTGGCCTCTGCGCTGGCAGCAGCTCGCCCTTGCTGGCTGCCACCTGAAAATGGGGATGTCTGGTGATGCTGCCGGCTCCACAGCCCGACTGCTCCGGAGAGGGCTGTGGGGCCTGATGCTGGTCCTGTCCGTGGCCATCTACGGCTCCCACGCTCCCCTCCTGAACCGCTGCAAGGTGAATGGGAGGATTCCCTTCAGCTCCGCATCAATCGTGGTGCTCGTCGAGCTGACCAAGCTGCTGCTCTCCCTCCTGTTCCTGCTGACCTGTGACCGGCAGCTGCTGGGAGCCGCTGTCTCCTGGCACCAAGTTGCCCCCTTTGCCCTCTCCGCCCTGCTCTACGCCGCCAACAACAACCTGGTGGTTCACATGCAGCTCTTCATGGACCCCAGCACCTTCCAGCTCCTGAGTAACCTGAAGATCGTCAGCACCGCGCTGCTCTACAGCCTCTTCCTGCGACAGAGACTGGGAGTGCGCCGATGGCTGGCGCTGCTGCTGCTGCTTGCTGCGGGGGTGAGCTACAGCTGCGGTGGGCTGCGGGGCCCTGGCAGCCCCGCTGCGATGCAGCTGCACGTCACAGGGGTGGGCTTGCTGCTGCTGGCGGTGTACTGCCTGATATCGGGCTTGTCGGCTGTCTACACAGAGGCCATCCTGAAGGCCCAGGTGCTGCCCCTCAGCCTGCAGAACCTCTTCCTGTACTGCTTTGGGGTCCTGCTCAACTTGATGGGCTACTGCTGGAGTGGTGCAGAGGGTGGTTTCTTGGAGGGCTTTTCCTCCTGGGCCCTGGTGATTGTGGTCAGCCAGGCCTTGAACGGTTTGATCATGTCCGTGGTCATGAAGCACAGCAGTAACATCACCAGGCTCTTCGTGATCTCCTGCTCCATCCTTGTCAATGCCCTCCTGTCTGTCACCCTTTTCAACCTGCAGCTCACCCCCCTCTTCTTCGTGGCTGTCGCATGCATTGGCCTCGCTGTTCACTTGTACTATGGGGTCATGTAGCTGCTGCCTTCCCGCCCTGGGCAGCCTTTGGTCCTTCCTCAGAGGGTTCTGCACTTTGCTGGGGGCATCTCTCCAACCCCCATGGTTTTCTAGCCCATCCTTTGCCCTTATTCTGGGCTGCTGCTGCTGCCCTTAGCTCCCATTTTCCCTTCTTGGTGTGGCCGCTCCATGGGGAGCTGATGGGGAGTGGGGTGTGGGGACTGGGGCTATTAAAGTGCTGGTTTAACAGCTTGCGTCTGTCTGTCCTCCCCACAGGAAGACAATCGTTTGCCTTGGCAGAGGTTTGGGGCTAGGGGCACAGCTGAGCCGGACACACTCATCAGTGAAGGGGTACCCACTTTATTCTGCGTGGCAGCGGCTGGGGGAACCTCCCGCCAGCCTCCTCTGCACCCTGAGCCCACACTCCTGAGGCCAGTGCCTGGCAGCAGAGTGGGATTTTCCCCGGTGGGGCAGAGGGTCTGTCAGCTCAGGGTGTCTGTGTGGCAGCATCGGCCCAGCCTGGCCGTCTGGCATCTTGCAGCCGTGGGTCGTGTGCGGCGAGGTCCGTGGCATCCCGGCGCACCTCCTGCAGCTGCATGCGGAGCTGGAGCTCCAGGGCTTCCCTCTGCTGCTCAGCCAGGCGCTGCTGGTCCCAAAGCACCTGCAGGGCTGCCTGGCACAGCCTTGGCAGGCCAGAGGGGCGTCCCCAGCCCCCCATGCCCACCTGCAGCAGGTGCTGCCTGTAGCCCTGCAGCTCCTGTCTGTGGCTCTGCACCAAGGCCTCCAGGTCCCACTCCGCTGCGTCCTGCTCCCTCCGCACGGCCTCCAGGCTCAGGCCCACCGAAGCCACCTCCCGTTCCCAGCGAGCCACATCCCACTGTGGGAGACAATGATGAGGACAGGGCAGCTCTGAGGAGTCTCTGCTCTCCCAGGAACAGCATCAGGAAGGAGGAGAGCCCGGAGCCCATGGCGATGGGCCCTGTCCTGTGCCCACCTCCCTGCTCACCTCCCGGCCTGGCGCTGCCCCATCCCCAAGCTCTTGCTGGAGGGTCAGGCAGTGCTGAGCCCGCAGCCGCTGCACCTTGGCCAGGGTGTACTGGACCTCCAGGGACGGGCATGGCTGGCACCAGTTCCCTGCCTGGCAGAGGAGGCTCAGACAGCGTCCAGGTGCCCCAGTGCGGTGGGGCTGCAGACCTGGGGAGCTGCTCCTGCAGGGACCCCCTGGGCTCCCACTCACCGTGTCACCCCCGGTCAGTGGCTGCGGCACTTCTCTTGGCGAGGGCTCCTCCAGCAGACCCTGCCGTGTGCTCACCGGGGCTTGGCCGTCCCCTCGCTGGCTGCTCTTGCTGGTACCCGGCCCTGGGCGGGGAGAGGGAAGGAGGCTGAGCGTGGGTGGGGTGACTGAGGAAAGTTTAAACGAAGGGCTGAGGCCTCTTCCAGCCGGAGCCAAGCTTTTTCCCACCACATGAAGTGATGCTCCATGCCCACAGGTCAGCCAGCCAGGCGTGGGCCGTGCACCCGTCCCCATGCCCCGGAGCTGCTGGCCCCGGGCTGGCAGCGGTCAGGGGCATTTGGGTGCCCGGCTGCCGGCCCAGTGCTGTGTTGCCCACGAAGACCCGCTCCTGTGGGAGCAGGGGATGGTGTCGGGATGCAACCAGGCTTCAGGGCTTCTCCTGCCCCTGGGCTGTCCCTGGATGAGGGGCCCCACCTTGACACCAGGCTGATGCACCTCGGCTGCCACCTGCTTCTTCTCCCACCTTTGGTTCTTCAGCACCTGGAAAAGGAAACTGGGGGTCCTTGCTGGGTGCTGGAGACCTCCAGGCATGGGACAGCTCTGGGGACACAGGCCACCCCACCATCTCGCCCCCCCAGCAGGCAGCCCTTCCCTCAGTGACACCAGCACAGAGCCCGGACCTCATCTGACGTGGGGATCGGTGCCATCCCGGTCCCATCTGGTGGCCCTACCTTCAGCTCCTGCAGGGCTCTCCACAGCTGAGCCATGGCCACCTTCTGCTCGAGGAGGCTGGCTCCAGTCAGCAGCCTCATCTGGAGCCCTCGGATCTCCCTCCGACGCGCCACGACCTCTTGTTGGGGGTCCCAGAGTGTGGCTGAGATGGTCTTGGCCAGCCCCTTGACCCACTTGGCCAGCCCAGGGCTGCCAGAATCTCTTCTCTGGAGGTGTCTGGGGGAGCAGCAAGCCCTGGGCAGGAGCCCCAGGGAGATCCCAGTGCCCGGCACAGGGTCAGGGCTGATGGGCCTGAGCGGAACTGATGTCTGGCTCCTGACAACCACAGGTGTCCCCAGGCAGTGGCCAGGGACCGAGCACCAGGCATGGGGCAGGATGGGGGTAGAACTCAGAGAGGGGATACCCGGAGTGGCATCCCAGTCCTGGGGGCTACCTGGCAGCGTCACGCACAGCAGCAGGAACGTCAGGCTGTACCCCTCCAGCAGCCGCTCGACGATCCAGGGCAGGCAGCCGGTGTCGGGTGCCCTGCGTGTGGGGTGAGAGACACTCGGGAGAGGGATGGGGGTGGGACCCAGGTGCCGGCCAGGCTGAGCCTCGACCCACGGGAGCCCAAGGACAGGTTGGCCATGCTGGGAGCAAGCCCAGGTTCCCAAGGGGTGGTGGCACCTCCTTGGCCCCCAGCCACAGGCTCCTGCTGGGGTGTCATGGTCCCTCCTGCCTCACCTCCGAGTACCAGATACCCCCCGACCCTGCAGCAGGCACCCAGAGAGGGGACTCGGCTGGGCCCCAGCACAGAGCTGCAGCTCCCGTACATATAGCTCCGGGCAGGGTCCTGTGGCCCCGGGGACAGCCAGGATCCTGAGGACCGAGTGCTGGCACCTGCCACCCTCCTGCTCCCGCTCCACGGTGAGAGTGAGGAGGCTGCCAGCACTGGGGAGAGCCCGGCGCGGGAGTGGGGCTGCAGCGGTGGCTGGAGCCAGCCCCAGCGCCCCGCAGCCCGATCCTTGCCGACCCTGCGAGATGTCTGCTGAACCCCTCACCCCTGCGCGGCTGAGCGCCCGTCCACGGGGGGCTCCTGCACACACCTCTGGAACGGTGCCCGGATGGCACTTAGCCTCTCAGCATAGACGCTGATGGCAGCTTGGGCATCGGGCACAGCAATTTCCGTGGCCTCCACCACCATCCTGGAAGCAGAAGAGCGACTGAGGAGGGCCATGGCCACCCGCCATGGCCACCTAAGCGATCATCCTGGCTGTCCTCTGGCTGGGCACCATGCTCCCTGCCCAGCCCCATGCTCGACATCAGGGTACCAACCCCCAGGAGAACCTGCCCGAGTACCTACAGGCCCAGGGGTGCAACATCCATCACTTGCAGGGCTCGGCCGTCAGGACGGAGCAGGTCCCAGCCTTTGTCATGGGTGCAGACCTGGAACGGGGCTGCATTAGGCGAGGGGGCTGAAGGATGAGGCTGCTGGCACGCTGTGCTCCCCGGGGTCCCAGGGTGCTCATGGCCATGCACAGGTAGGGTCTCAGAAGGGGGGAGATCTCAGGGTCACTTCCTGCTTTTCCAGCCCTGGGGTCAGGGAAAGGTATAGCCCTGGGAACTCCCCAGCCCTGTGTGGAGCTTGGTAGCCCCTGGCAGCGTCCCAGAGCCAAAGGGCTGGCCCAGACAGGTGGCAGAAGATGGCATTGCTTCTGTACCAACCAAGGACATGCTGGAGGGACCTTTGGGCCAAGGGAGCAGTGGCTGGCAGGAAAAGCCCGGCCATGAGGTGGGCAGGAAGGTGTTGGAGGGCTCCCCTATTCCCACCATGCTGCTGGAGCCCGGGAGATGCCCCATGGGCAGCCCAGGCTTCCCACGCCTGGGAAACCCTGCGAAGCGGTGAGAAAACCTGGGATCTGAGGGTCTCCAGCTCCTGGTCACTCTCCAGCATAGGGAACTGGATGCCAGTACTGGGGCAATGTATGTTCCTTGGCACAGCGGGGTCTGGCCAGTGGCAGAGTGGGAACGGGACCCCCACCCCGGGGCATCCCAGACAGCCCTGCCTCCGTCCTACCTGGACCAGGCTGACGGTCTGCAGGCTCCGTCCATCACCCCCCAAGGCCTCCAGCTCTTGGAAGATGGTGCTGATCACCTGGGGACAAGTCGGTCAAACTGGGAGCCGTTGGTTCTTGGCACCCGCGGCTGGATCTCCCACCCGTACCAGCAGGACTGGGGTCAGCTGGACGACCTGGGAGCCCGGGAACCCGGCACTGTGCAGCGGCGCTGTCACCTCTCCTCTACAGTGCCCTCACCTGCCAGACGATGCTCTGGGAGGGCAGCTGGGTCCCAGGGCTGTGGGGGTCCCACAGCAGCAGGGACACGCTATAGCCGAGGGGAACCAGGGCCAGCTGGGTTCTTGCCAACTCCAGGACCTTCTCCTGGTAGGAGAGATGTTGCCAGCAGAGCAGGGATGTCACAGCCAGCATAGCACAGCACGGCCAGCACGTCCCAGCACCCAAGAGGAACCAGGGAATGGTGAGGAACACCAGCAGAGCCACACACAGGACCAAGCCCCTGGTCCCCAGCACTGTCCGGGACACCTGAGGAGCTGGCGGTGGTGCCCAGTGCCCCTGGGGCCGCAACTGGGTGCCCCAGCCCACAGCATGGGCCAGCACGTCCCTGGATCATGGGGCCCACCGTACCTGTCCTGCATCCAGGTGGAAGACGCCAACAACAGTCAAGCAGCTGTCTTGGCATGAGGGAGGGAGGTGAGAATGTTCAGCTTTCCCCCATCCCAGTATGACCAGTAAAGGAGGGACTGGACACACTGGGATGAAGAAGGCAGGGGCATGGAGGGCCTGGCATAGGCAGGGGTGGGAGGAGACCCCCTGCCTTGCCCCAGGTAACCCCGAGGAGCCCCCACAAGAGAGGGGCCCATGGAGGCACAGGGCAGGATCGGCCCAAACCTCAGCACCCATCAGGGTGCCAAGGGTGGCGGGCGGCTGGGACGGGGCCCCCCTCTCCCACCTGGCTCCCCAGGGACCCTCGTTCCCTCCATGCCCACGTCCCCACCGCTCTCACCGGGGCCTCCTGCCCAGCCAAGAGGAGCTGTACAGGATCCTCGTCGCCGGCCGCTCAGCCTCCCCCGGACCCTGGAAACACCGTGGGGTGGTGTGGGGCCGCCCCAGCTCTGCCCGGGGGCCGGCGCCCAGGGCTTCACGTTGTCCCCACGGAGCCACCCCCTCCCCGTCACCACTGCCCAGGCCGGGCCCACCGGCGCGACCAGCGCTCCCAGTGCCACCACGGCCCAGGGCTGAGGCCCCCAGCTCTACCTGCCGCCCGGTGCAGCCCCACGGCCGCTCGTGCGCAGAGGCTGGGCCGAGCCTGCAGGGACACGGGGCAGGGGGGCAATGAGCCGGGTCCTGCCCCGCGCACCCAGCACCCGCCAGGAGCTGGGCGAGCCCCCGGGGAGCTGGGCAGCGCCCGGCTGTGCCGCGCCGAGGGCAGGGGACAGACCCCTCCGGACCAGCCTGCAGCGACGCTCACCTCCCCAGCATCCATGGCTGGCTCGGCGGCAGCAGCAGCCATCGAGCTGCTGTTTCGGACAGGGTGGGGATGGGGTTACAGGGGGGATCCTGTTCCCCTGCGTTATTAATGGGGACAGGCAGGTGGGCAGCGCCGGGCGCAGCCTGAGGCACCGCGTTCGGGAGGCTGGGACCTGCTAGCCAAGGAGTCAGCGGGACCATGGGAGGCGAGTAGGGGCTTGGGTCCAGCGGCGATGGCACGCGCCTGGCTCCGAGATGGACATCTCTGCAAGCCGGGGATGGGAGTCGAGGGACCCTGGACTGTCACGAAGGTTTTCTAGAGTCAAGAAGCAACCACAAACCACAGAGTCGCGTTTATTGGAGATCACTTGTACCGAGGAAGTAGAAAAGGAAATGCTGAAGCTGAAGATCTCTGCGATCTGTGGAAACACAGAGTGTGGGAGACGAGAGCGAGGTCCCATCCCTCCCCTCCACCAGTTCAGGGCTGGGGTGGGCTGGTGGCACGAGCCCACGCCCTCACCCAGACCCACAAGGCAGGCGCCCCCCGACACGCCGCAGACCCTGAGGCCAGCACGGATCCACTGGGCCCTGTTTAGTCACTCTCTAGCTCCAGCCGCGGGTCTGGTTTCCCACCCACCAGCCCATGTTTGCTCGCAGGTCGCCCTCACCAACAGGACGGCGAGAGAGATGACGTGGAAACCACCCAGGAATATTCAAATCTCATTAAAACAGGAGAAGGCAGGACAGAGCACGGGGAGGAAGCGCAGGGCTTGGCCAGGCAACGCTGCCTACCCACAACCAGCCCCTTCTTCCCCTTCCCCATGTCCCATGCTTGGTCCTTCCCCACCACGATCCTCCCGTTGATCCTTCCCGGAAGGCTGCAAGCCAGCTGGACACTCCCCTGATCTCCCGCGGCATCCCAGGATCGATTTTCTATTTGCTCCCTATCGATTAAGTAGTTTCTGGCCAAACCTCTTCAAGGTCCTGCTCGAGGGGTTCGTCCACCAGCGCTTTGATTGCCCAGGTCTTGGCTGCTGCCTCCCGCTCGTCAGCGCTTTGTCTATCGGGGTGTTTAATCCATTCCTTTTCCCGCCTGTCGTGGTTTTTCTGTCCCGCTGAATCGCAGCCGCTGTCCCCAGGCAGACGTCCTCAGAGCCACGGCCCAGCGCCAGCGCCAGGTTTGGAGCGGCGGAAGGTCAGCAGAGGGGCTGGGCGCGGGGGCACAGGGCTACAGGGGGTGAGGGGTGCTCTGGGCAGGGACCACCAGACCCCAGTGAGGTGCGGGGCATTTGAGCGCTGCCTGCAGCGGGGCAAATCCCGCGGAGCTGAAGCCCCCTTGTTCAGGGCAGGAGGATCAAAGGGGCAGTAGGGGCACACTGGGGGTACACTGGGGCTTGGGGACTTGGAGGTGGCCCTGAGGACAACCCCCCTGGGAGGTGCAGCCCTGGGACAGAGCGTGGCAAGGGGAGTCGCTCGGGGCTTTCCCCAAAACTTGTCCAGGCGGGACAATGCTGGGGACAGTCCTGCTCCCCAGGGGAGCCTGGACTGGGGACCCCGAGAGAGCCCCTCACCAGCACCTGGGGGTCCTGTGAGTCTGGGGGGTCCCGTGAGTCTTCCCACGGAGCTCTCCTGCGGGGAAGCGCTGGTGGGAACGGTCACACGTCCCCGTCACACCCTGCGGCAGCGCCGGAGGAGCCCAGGCCTGGATCTAAGCAGGCAGACGGCCCCGGCCACGCCGAGCAGGGCGAGGGCAACGCAGACGGGGGCAATCACGGCCGCGCTGTTACACTGCAGCGCCGAGACCGGCACGTCCTTCACCAGCCAGCCCCGGTAGCGAGGCGGGGAGTGACACGTGTAGTCCTGGGGCCAGCCCTGCCCCAGGTGCCCGGCGCCTGCCAGCGCCTGCAGCGCCCCGGCCCCAGCACACGAGCAGTTGTAGGGGTTGTCGGCCGCAGCCACGTCCCGCAGGTGCCCCAGGACTTTCACCTCACCCCACGGCAGCTCTGTGATGGAGTTGTTGTCCAGGTGGAGGGTGTCCAACATGGGGCAGTTCCCGAGGGAGGGGGCTGCCTGCAGCATGTTTTGGCTCAGGAAGAGCTTCTTCAGGGTGCTGAGGGAGATGTCAACGGCACGGAGGTGGTTGCAGCTCATGTCCAACACTTCCAGGCTGGGAGGCAGAGGCGTGAGGACCTCCTCCAAGCCAGCGCTGGACAAGTTAAAAATTCGGAGGGAGCCTGGCCACTGGCAGGAGGAGGAGGACGGGCCTGCCAGGAGCGTGTTCTGGCTGAGATCTAGGCGCCGGAGCTCCCGCAGCTGCCGCACGCTTTCGCACACGCTGCGGTAGGACCTCAGGCTGTTGCGCTGCAGACTCAGCTCCTGGAGCTGCGGGAAAGCCCCCTCGCAGAAGGTGGGCACCAGGCTCTCATCCCCGAGGCTGTTCTGTGCCACGTCCAGGGAGCGCAGAGCCCTGAACACCCTTCCGATGCCGCAGGGCAGGCTGGTGATGCGGGAGCCGGTGACGGCCAGCTCTTGCACGGTCTCCAGCCACCTGCTGAGACCAGAGAAGTCCTGCTCGTGGCCCGTCAGTGGGGCAGACATCACATTGTGGAAGCGCAGGGACACTATGGGCAAGTCCCAGCTGGCCATTTTGTCCCAGTTGCCTCTCCCCTCGAAAACACAGCTCTCAAACACCAGCTCCTGCACCTGGGTGTAGGAGAAGAACCTCAGGACTTGGGCGAGGAGGATCTCAGGCACCAGGAGATCAGCAAAAATGATTTTCCTGATGATGAGGGAGCCCAGCATTTCGATGGTGGAGGGGTCCAGGTCGCTGATGGGGAAGTCTACGTATTTCTCCAGCTCTCCGCCCCGAAACTCCACGACGGAGGCTGCGAGGCACTGGATGATGCTGCTGGCACTTTCCGGGGACAGGTTGTAGCACACGCAGCGCTCCTGAGTGCGGTTGAAGAAACACCTGCCTTCTGCCCCCAGCAGCCCCAGCCCCAGGAGGAGCAGAATGGCCACGCTCATGGTGAGCAACCTGGAAACAAGGAGAGCAGCGGTGAAGGGCTGGGCTCCCGTGGCAGACGGGGGGGACCGTCCCGATCCAGCAGACCGGAGGGCTGGCATGGGCCACCCCTGAGGGACGTGGCGCTGCCCTCGTCCCTCCTGCCCAACCGCCCCTCACGCAGCCCCAGCGCACCGTCCAGCCCACGCCCGGCGACTGCGCCGTGACTCAGGTGAAAGCTCATATCACCAGCGAAACGCCCAAGGGCTACACCGCTGCCGCCCGCTCCTTGGCAGGGAGTCGGGGCACTGGCTGCACCCCAGCCAGGTGGGGTTAGCAAGGCAGGGCGGCCACCGGGCTCTGCGCTCCCCTGCCGGGCTGCGAGGCTGCGGGCCCTGCTCCCAAAGCGGAAGGATCCAAGGAAACCCCTTGGATCAGCAGAAACCAGAAACGCCGCGTTACGGGTGGGGAAGGCAGATGTGTCGGTCTGAGCACGGCACGGGAGAGCCGCAGCTCGCTCCGTCTGCGCAATGTGCTCTGCCATCCGGGGCAGGAAATTGCAACAGAGGATTTTGTGTTTTCCTTTTTCTTGCCCCGCAGTTTGATTCATCACCAGCCTCCACAGGGACAGCAGAAAATCCTCTCTGAGGGTCTGTCTGTCGGCGCCTCTGCCAGCACTGAGGCTGCTTTGGCGTCCAGCTGGTGGGAGACTCTTACCCACAGCTTGCAGAAAAGCAGCAAGCGAAGATTAACGGCTCCTAAGAACGTGCGGACTCAGCCCTACCCGAGCACCCGGGCGGGGCGGTGGCGAGGAGTCTGGAGGGTCTCCAGTCCGTCCCCCTGCTTGCTGCAGCTCTGTTGCCAGCACTAGCTCCAACCTGCCACAGTCTTTTCTGGCCACGTCTCAAAAACCTCCAAGGACTGAGCTCTCCCCACCTCCCTGCGCTGCCACGGGCCTGCAAGACCCTCCCAGGGGGATGCTTTCCTCCGGCACTGGCACGAAGTCCCCCTTGCTGGGGGGTCAGCACGAAGCAAGGGTGGGTTTGTCCAGTGACTTACCGTCCAGCTCACGCTGAGATGTCTTCTTGCCCCGCGGCTGCTTCCTCTTGCAGCTGCCAAACGCAGGGATTAGGTGCCAGAGGCTCTGCCAGTGCTCAGTTCTCTCCTGTGCCTGGTCTCTCCCTGCCCCCAGCCGGACGAGACCTCAGCACCCACAGGTGCCTCCCACCGGATGAGAACTCAGCACCCACAGGTGCCTCCCCCCAGACGAGACCTCAGCACCCACGGATGCCTCCCACCAGATGAGACCTCAGCACCCACGGATGCCTCCCACCAGATGAGACCTCAGCACCCACAGGTGCCTCCCGCTGCTGCTGGCGCTTCCACTGCCTGTCCGACCTGCGCTCAGTCCACACGGTCGGGACTGGCAGGCAGCGGGAGGAGGCTTCAGGCACTGCCCTCACTCCCGCAGCGTGACTTCCTGAGCAGGACAGGGCTGGCTGCGCCACGGGAAGCAACACGCCGGGCAGCCTCCGCCCGAGTCACTTCTGTTTCGCTTATTTCCAACGAGGAGCTCGTGCAGGTGCCCGCGGGCTGGGAAGAGCACTTCTCCACCCAAGGTCAGAATCACCAAATGATTCTTGTTGGAGGAGATCTCTAAGCTCCTCGAGTCCAACTGCTCCTCCAGCACTGCCAGGTCGCCACTGACCCCTGTCCCTCAGCACCACCTCGACACGGCTGTTGAACCCCTCCAGGGATGGGGACTCCACCACTGCCCTGGGCAGCCTGGGACAGGCTGGGACAACGCCAGCGGGGAAGGAATTGTTCCTCAGGGCCAACCTCAACCTCCCCTGGAACAACTGGAGGCCTGTTCCTCTCATCCTGTTGCTTGTTCTTGGGGAGCAGGGACCAACCCTGCCCCTGCCTCACTCCAGCCTCCTGTCAGGGAGCTGTCAAGAGCCAGAAGGTCTCCCCTGAGCCTCCTTTGCTCCAGGATCAACCCCTCCAGGTCCCTCAGCCGCTCCTCAGTGCACTTGTGCTCCAGACCCTGCACCAGCTTCGTTGCCCTTCTCTGGACACACTCCAGCCCCTCCATGTCCTTCTGGGAGGGAGGGGCCCAAACTGAACCCGGCATTCGAGGGGCGGCCTCCCCAGTGCCCCCAGTCCAGGGGGACGATCCCTGCCCTGCTGGCCACAGCAGTGCTGGTACAAGCCCAGATGCTGTTGGCCGCCTTGGCCACACTGCTGGCTCCTCTCCAGCGGCTGTCAACCAGCACCCCCAGGGCCTTTCCCCGGGCACTTTCCAGCCGCTCTTCCCCGCCCCGTTCCCGGGGGTCAATGTGACCCTTTCTGAGTCCTCGCTACCTGTTTCGGTGAGGCCGGCAGCTCTGCCTGGGCCTGTACCTTTTAATTATGGGCTGCCGGCCACCAGCTGCCCGTTCCCCCCACGCCTTTCTGTGGAAACAGGAGCTCTGCTCCCTCGGTGTCCAGCCCCCCGCTGCGAAGGGAGACGCCTGGTTGTAGAGCCATCTCTTGGGTGATGACTTCCTCGCTGTTGCTCCCACCGTGGAAGGTCCCCGGACACCCGGAGCTGTTGTTTTATGTGCCTGGCGAGCCTCTGGGCTTTCTTGGCTTCAAGGGGAGCCCATCCCCTGGATGCTTTCCCCGGGCCCGGCACGTTCGTCCATCCCCGCAGCCCGCGCCGCGGCCGCGGAGCGCACCGCAGAGGGTCCCCCCGCGCTCCCGGCCACGCTCCCCGCGGCAGCACCACGGCGGGGCCGCGCAGCAGAGCCCCTGCCCCGGGAAGGGCGGGTCCTGCCCGCTCCGGGCCGGGAGCCGGGGAGGCCTCGGGCTGCGGGCGGACCCGCGGGCCGAGCCCTCGGGGCGGGGACAGCAAGTCCCGGGGCCCCTTCCCGGGACTGCCTGGGGAGCGGGCAGCGGAGCCCCCGTCGGTGCCTCAGCGGTTCAGCCCTGCCCGCCGCCCCGCCCCGCCCCGCCCCGGGCCCGGCCTCCTCCCCGCGGCCCGGCCCGCCCCGCCCCGGCTTCCTCCAGCCGCCGCCGCCATCCATGTGGAGCCGGCGGCGGCGGCGCGGGGCCGGGCCCGGAGGCCTCAGCGCGGAGGAGCTGCGGGCCCGGCGGCGGGAGCGAGAGGCAGGTCCGCGCCTGGGCCTGGGCCTGGGCCTGGGCCGGGGCCTGGGCCGGGGCCTGGGCCGGGGCCAGGCAGGGCGAGCGCAGCGCGGCAGGACGGGCCCGGGCCCTCGGCGGGATTGTGGACCCCCCTCCCCGCGGCGGCGGGACCCGCCGTGGCCGCCAGCTCTGCCCCACAGCGGGACCCGAACAGGGCTCCGGCGCCCGGCCCGCCTGGCCGCGGATCCTGGGCGTGCGGGGGGGGGCTGGCGCCCGCGGCTCGCTGCCCGCTCGGGGCAGTGATTTCGAGCCTCCCGGCGGGTTCTGTGCCCTGGCTGACTCCTTTCCTCCAGCACCTCCCTGCGGGTTGGGTTTTCCGAGGTCTCGCCTATGTACGCCTAGCCTCGGGTCCCTCCCGGGGACCGCTGTGGTCCTGCCCCTTGGCCCTGGTGTGCTCAGCCATGGCTCCAGGAGTGCCCGACCCCGAGCGAGGGCTGTCACTGCCGCCTGCATCCCGGCGGTTTCTCCCTCTGGAAAGGAATAAGGCTCTTTGGTGGGGTGAAAAAGCGTCTTGACCGGGACGGGTGGTGACGGGGACCGTTTTGATCACAGCTCTCCGGAAAGCCCGGCGGCAGGAGCAGCTGGTCAGCAAGCGGCTTCTGCAGGAGGACACTGCAGCAGAGGATGGACAGGATGGACTGGAGATCGTGCCGGACCCTCTCTCAAAGGATGAGGTGAAGAGCAGTGACGTTCTCCATGGTGATGGGGGTCCCTGGGGTGTTCCCCAACCTCTAGGCATGCAGAGCCTGAGTGGAGGTGGGTTTTCTG
Organism: Bucorvus abyssinicus; assembly: GCA_009769605.1. Lineage (NCBI taxonomy): Eukaryota > Metazoa > Chordata > Aves > Bucerotiformes > Bucorvidae > Bucorvus > Bucorvus abyssinicus. The sequence goes on along the minus strand of CM020041.1, from coordinate 19,701,001 downwards.
AGGCCCAAACACCCAGACACGGTGAGAAACAGTACGGTTCTCTGCGACCATCCTTGTGCCCTGGCTTTCTTTGCCCCCTGGGATGAGCAGGATGAAATCTTAACCCTGGCACTGCTTGAAATTGACCCTTCTTTCAATTTTCGGGTAGGTCCTGGAGCTGCTCAGGGGCGTGCAGAGGGGTTCAGAGGACAGGAAAACATCACTCGGCCGCCTACGCTGGGCTCTGCAGAACAAGGAGACTCAGCAGAAGTTTGTCAGGTCAGCCCAGGACTGACACCGCATGGCCAGGGTGGCCCTTTGTCCCAGTCGTTGTGCGGGTGAGCTGGTGGGTGGCTGAGAGTGGGAAGGCAGGAGGTGACAGCCTCCGTTGGGTTCCATCAGGCTGGATGGCAGCGTCCGGACGCTCATCGGGCTCTTCACCAGCAGCCTGGCTGACGTGCAGATGGAGGCCGGCCGCTGCCTCCACGTGCTCTCCCACTCCAGCGACCCCGCTGTGGCTGAGGCCTGTCTGCCAGTGACCTCCTATCTCCTCACCTACCTCTCAGGACACAGTGTGGAGTTCACGGTAAGATCCACGCTCTGACACCTGATAACCCTTAGGTCGAGGTTGGGTGTTGACCTCTTTTGGACAGCCTCAGCCTACACGTGGCGAGTGCTGGTGGGAAGGGAAGGGGCCCTCGGGAATTCTCTAGTCCAGCCTTCCCCTTGGAGCAGGACAGTCCCCAGTGCTAGTCCAGGGCAATGAGGCTTTTTCTGGCCAGGGCTTGGAAATACGGAGCCCCCCTTCACTGTGCCCCATCCCAACACCAAGAGGAGTTTGGTTCCTTCCAGGTCATTGCTCTTAAATGCTCCCATTCATGCCAGGCAGGTGCTCCCACCACAGCCCAGGACACAGCTGCTGGCCCTGTTTGCACTGGGTTCCTCCTCTCCAGCTCCAAGCTCCGTTTGGAGCAGCAGTTTGGGGCTGTGGTGGTTGGACGCCCTCATCAGACTTGTGCTCTGGCCTCTTGATGGATCGTTGCTTCTGTGTGGTGGGTGGAGCAGAAATACTAGATGCGGTTGAGGTGTTTTGAAAGATCTCGAAGGAGCGATCAGTGGGAGCAGCTCCGGGCTGCCCGTGTGTTTGGCCGGTGCCTGGCGCAGGGCTCCTTTGAGAAGCAGACGGGATCAGAGCTAAGGAACAGAGTGGGGAGCACCCCTGAGGTGGGGATCACATTTTTCTGCAGCACACGGGGAGTCTCCAGGACACTGTGGCCTTAGAGGGGTCTCGGCGATCATTAGAAGCCTGGAAAACCTCTGAATGCAGAGGGATCAGATCCCAACCTGAGCCAAATAAAAGGTGCAGCTGGGAGAGGGGTTGCTGGGGGGTCCCGCAGCATCCATGCGTGTTCACCCCTCTGAAGGCAGCTTCTGCCCTGCTCAGGGACGCACGTGCCCTTGTCGCGGGGTGCAAGGACCTTGCTGGCCAGCCGGAGTCCTGCTGGGGAGCGCGGAGGAGGTGACCCGCTCTCTGGGGCATGTTTCAGGAGCTGTGTTTGTACACACTGGGCAACCTGGTAGTGGAAAGCGAAGCCGTGAGGAAGCAGCTTCTGCCTCAGGGCATCATCCCAGTGCTGGCCTCCTGCATCCAGGTGGGTGCAATAGCTCCACAGCCCTTCCCCTGCCTCAGAACTACGCCTTCTCTGAGCTTTTGAGATGCCAGGTTTCCAACCCTCCCTCCAGCTGTGGTCACAGCTCCCGGCACGGCTCTCTGGGGCTCTCCTGCGCTCCATTTTCAGGCCTCTGCAGTCCGTGTGAGAGCAGAGGGGGCGAACAGCTCCACTCTGCTGTGGCCACAGGTTGCTCTGTCGCTCCCCGTGCCCCCTCTTCTGCCGGCGTGGAGTGAGGGCACCACTCAGCTGCGTGGTGTGGCAATATGAAGAGGCATGGCCCTCTCCCCAGCACGGCAGCTGGTGCCCGCTGTCCCCCAGCTCTCTCACGCGGGATCAGCTTTGCTCTCTTTGGTTGCAGTCACCGCATGAGGCTGTGCTGGAAGGTCTGGGCTACGTCCTCTCACAGCTCCTCCAAGCCAAGGAAGCCCCCACAGAGATCGTACCGTGAGTCTGAACCTCTCAAAGCTGCGTCAGGACGGGCCCCGGGGCCCGGCGTGGTATTTGTGTGCCAGGGTCAACGACGCCCTTCCCATCCCAGTGACGTTAACAGTTCAGGGCAGGTTCCTACCAGAACGGCAGGGGTTTTCTGGCAGATTGGCGCATAGGGCTCGACCCTCTTCCCTCAGCCTCATCCGAGCAGACAGCTCTGGTATTTTGGTAAAGGCCAGCGTGGAGCAGGGCAGGCTCGCAGGGAAACTGGCTGTTTTCCTCCTGCAAAGGACAAGATCAGCCTGACAGCCCCCAGTGCCAACAATGTGACCCCAGCCAAGGTGTCCCGAGTGCCCCCAGGCCCTGCCACAGGCAGGGAGAGCTTGTGTTGGGCCTTAGTGGGTGCAGCCCCTGCATAAGAGTCTCTTCCAGGCGTGTTTTTGGAGCATGTGGCTTCTGGTGCGGGGGAGAGCAGCTCCCTGCTCGGTGGCTGGGACTCGTGTCTCCCTGTCCGCTGTCTGCCCTGCTCGTGCTCTGGCCTGCCTTAACTCTGCTGTTCTCACCCCAGCCTGGTTCTGGACTCGGTTCTCCCCCAGCACATGCTTCGACTGGTTTGCTCCGGCCTGAAGGCTGGGGTAGGAGCAGCGGTGGAGTTTGCGTGGTGTCTCCACTACATCATCTGTAGGTAAAGGCGCTTTTCTCCTCCCTTTGAGTTCCCTGGGCAGCCAGATAGGGAGGAGTGAAGGCTCGGGGTCCTGCGAGGGGACTGGGACTGCCTCCCCTCGCCCCCTTCCCTGCCACTCTGGGCATTCCTGCTCTCGTATCCGAGCATACACGTGCTGTGTGCAGGATCACCGCGTCCCTTTACAGGGTGATAACGGGCCATAAACCCGAGCAAGCTGCTCCTAGACCTCTGAAACCCCCCGATGGCCTCCCCATCGTGTGGGTACTCAGAGGGATCAGGGCTCTTGTTTCCAGCCCCGCACAGATAATTTCAGTGTGTCTGTTTTCATGGGCTTTTAACATACGTCCTGAGCTCCAAAACAAGCCGCCACTCAACCATCAAACGAGCCCCATTCACAAGAGCGCTCCGGATTTCCAGGCCCCGTAGTTTGGCGAGGGCTGGGACTCGTTTCCCTCTGAGCGCTGGGAGCCACCACACTGTCCCTTCCCTTCACAGCCACACGGACAACGCGGCCTTGCTGTCACTGGGGGCTTTGCCTGCTCTCACCTCACTCCTGCTCGACCTGGCTTCTGAAATCCCCCAAGACGCTCCTGAGGGCCTGGAGCTGGTAGGACATGGGCAGGGTGCTGGTGGGTCTCAGCGTGGCCGTGGGGACACAGTCTGGCTAAAAGGTGTTGTGTTTTCCAGCTCGTCTGCCCAGTGCTGCGGTGTCTTGGCAACCTGCTTGCAGAGGAGACGGAATGCAATGCGCAGCTCCAGGACGAGCGGCTGCTCATCGCCCTCTTCCTCATCCTGCAGAGCTTCCTCCAGCAGCACCCATTCATTGTCCAGGAGTGTCTCTGGCTGCTCAACAACCTGACGGGTGAGTTACCAACCATCTGGATGAGGGGATCGAGGGCACATTCAGTCACTTTACAGATGACACCCCAGTTGGGTGGGAGCGCGGCTCTCCTGGAGGGTTGGGAGGCTTCACAGAGGGGTCTGGCCAGGCTGGAGTGATGGGCTGAGGGGCAACCAGGGCAAGTGCTGGGTCCTGCCCTGGGGTCACACCAACCCGCAACAACGCTGCAGGCTGGGGGAAAAGCGGCTGGAAACTGGAAGAGCGGTGAAAAGGCCCTGGGGGTATTGGTGACAGCCGCTGGAGAGGAGCCAGCAGTGTGCCCAGGGGGCCAAGAAGGCCAATGGCATCCAGGCTGGTACCAGCACTGGTGTGGCCAGCAGGAGCAGGGCAGGGATCATCCCCCTGTACTGGGGGCACTGGGGAGGCCGCCCCTCGAATGCCGGGTTCAGTTTGGGCCCCTCCCTCCCAGAAGGACAATGGAGGGTCTGGAGCGTGTCCAGAGAAGGGCAACGAAGCTGGTGCAGGGTCTGGAGCACAATGCGCTGAGGAGCGGCTGAGAGACCTTGGGGGGTTCATCCTGGAGAAAAGGAGGCTCAGGGGAGACCTTCTGGCTCTTGACAGCTCCCTGACAGGAGACTGGAGCGAGGTGGGGGTTTGTCTCTTCTCCCCAGGAACAAATGACAGGATGAGAGGAACCAGCCTCAGGTTGTTCCAGGGGAGGTTGAGGTTGGCCCTGAGGAACAATTTTTTGCCTGTTGGGGTTGTCCCGGCCTGTAGCAGGCTGCCCAGGGCAGTGGTGGAGTCCCCATCCCTGGAGGGGTTTCCCAGCCATGTGGAGGTGGTGCTGAGGGACAAGGGTTAGTGGTGACCTGACAGTGCTGGGGGAACGGTTGGACTTGGTGATCTCAGAGATCTCTTCCAACCCGAACGATTTGGTGACTCTGTCCTGTGGGCTGGCAGCAGAGCTAGAGCCACTGGCAGACTTGTGGCAGCTTGTCTAGAGACCTCTCTCAGACACCCTGGTTTCAATGACACACTCTTTCTGTGTCCACCCCAGCGGACAAGCCCTTCTTCTGCTCCGCTCTGCTCTCCCTGGACTTGCTCCCGGCCCTGCTGCAGCTCCTGCCATGTTCCCAGATGGCCACTGTGCTGGTGAGACCTCATCTCTGCCCCGGGTCTGGTGGAAGCACTCGGCTGTCAGGAACAGGGTTTGGGTTGAAGGGGCCTTCAACGCTCATCCAGTCCAACCCCTTGCAGTGAGCATCTGCAACTAGAACAGCGTGCTCAGAGCCCCAAGGTCCAACCTGACCTGGAATGTTTCCAAAGAAGGGTCCTGGCAGGGGATGCTCTGCCGGGGGGGGTGCGTCTGCTCAGCACGGGGATGACCAGAGCCTTGGGTGGGGGTGGAGAAGGCTTTTAAAGAGCATTCAAAATCCAGCCCATGGTGGTTGGTGGGCACATGGCTGTGGGGAAGCCCCTGTTAGGACCTTCAGGGAGGACATGGGGAGTTCTCTGGAGCCCTCCTAAGCCCCTTGGCAAAGTGTTCACCACCCCCTCCCTCCCTCCCCCGGCTCACCCCATACAGGTGCTGACAGTCCTGTGCAACATTGCAGCAAAGGGCCCGGCCTGCTGCCAGCAGCTGCACCAGCAGTCTGCCCTGCCCCTGCTGCTGCCCACTCTGGCGCTGCCCGACCCCACGGCCGTGGGGCAGTGCCTGGAGCTGCTGCACCTCCTCTTCCTGCACTGGCCACAGGTAAGAGCAGGGGGCCTGCCTCCGAATCAACCCCCAGTCACCACTGCAGCAGTGGCTGCAAGCTGCCAGCCCTCTCCTCTTATGCAGGCTGCTGCTGATTTCGTCAGGCAAGGTGGGCACCGGGCCCTCGTGCAGCACCAGAGCACCCCAGAGCTCCAGGAGCGGGCACGAGCGCTGCTGGACATGGTCGGACAGCACCTGGGAGCCTCCACCTTCAGCCCCTGCCACACCAACTCCTCCTAGGCCAGTCCACCTCCCTCCCCTCCCCCTGCGCTCCCAGGAGGAGTGTCCTCCCCGTGCCAGGCTGGTGAGGGGTCCGACCGCCAGTATGACCAGTGCTGGCCGCATGGGGATGCTGGTCCTTGGCAAGGCTTCCATCCTTGATGCCACCTCGGAGCTCCCAGCAGCCCCGCGCCGCCCTGGAGCTCGGCGCAGGGCCCAGCCACCACCCAGGCTCCTGATGCTGGGGAGGTGGTGAAGAAACCGCGCTGGACTGGCTGTTCCCTCCAGCGTCTCCTTTTGGCTTTAAACCTGACACATGACGCTTCGGGTCAGCACACTGCGTTTATGCAATTAAGTTAAAGATACACGTTTTTTACATTAAAGATCATCAGTTGAGTCTTTAGCATGCGTGTTTAGCGTCTGCCTGTCTTCACACCTTGCTTTTCACAATGTTCTCCAAGGCCTTGGCCACTTGGTCCACAGAGAGGTTGTCCAGCGGCACGCTCTTCTCCTTGCCAAACTCTGCAGGAAACACAGAGGGTGAGAGTTGGGGCTGGCACCTTGGTCTTCTCTGCTGCAAGGGCCACCCAAAGCCCTGCTTTAGCTTTACTGCATCTCTTTGAAAGAGTTTCTACATTCATTTTGTCAAGCCCAGATGGCTTCAGGAAGAAAACAAAGCCGTTACAGAGGAGCTTTGCTGCTCCCTCCTTGGGATTTCACTGAGAACACAGTGAAAACAATGACAAAACAGACTCAGTTTTCTGTGGAGGAGCCCTGCGGGGTGGGCGAGCACAGCCATGAGCTGGCAAAGCACCTTCTTGTCCCTTTGCTACCTCCCCCTGGACTGGGGGCACTGGGGAGGCCGCCCCTCGAATGCCAGGTTCAGTTTGGGCCCCTCCCTCCCAGAAGGACATGGAGGGGCTGGAGCGTGTCCAGAGAAGGGCAGCGAAACTGGTGCAGGGTCTGGAGCACAAGTGTGCTGAGGAGCGGCTGAGGGACCTGGGGGGTTTGATCCTGGAGCAAAGGAGGCTCAGGGGAGACCTGGCTCTTGACAACTCCCTGACAGGAGGCTGGAGCGAGGCGGGGGTTGGTCTCTGCTTCCCAGGAACAAGAGACAGGATGAGAAGAACTGGCCTCCCATTGTCCCAGGGGAGGTTGAGGTTGGCCCTGAGGAATCATTCCTTCCCCGTTGGGGTTGTGCAGGCCTGTCCCAGGCTGCCCAGGGCAGTGGTGGAGTCCCCATCCCTGGAGGAGTTTCCCAGCCGTGTGGAGGTGGTGCTGAGGGACAGGGGTCAGTGGGGACCTGGCAGTGCTGGGGGAACGGTTGGACTTGATGATCTCGAAGGTCTCCCAACCCAAACGATTCGGTGACTCTGTGACCTGGCCACCCAGCAGAACACACTTCTGTGAAGCCAACCCCCCCACCTTGCCTCGGGCCAACAGCTCCTTCTCCATTAGTGCCCCCACGGACCGCTGAGCCCCGCTTCGATGCGGCCCGCAGGGCTCCGGACCCCGCTTCTCGCCGTCCTCAGGCGGGGCTTCCCGGCAGGCACCCCCCGCTTACCGTAGCGAGCCCAGAACTTGGGCTGGACACCGGAGCACTCGCGGATCAGGATGGGGAAATCGGGATTCGCCTTCTTCAGAGTCACGTAGTGCTGCTCGATGAACTCCCTGGGGAGGGAAGGAGGAAAGGCGGGATCCCGGGGCTGGGCCGGGCACGGCGGGGCCTCGCTTCGCCCCGCCCCGCCGGGCCCCGGCCCTGTCCTGCGGCCCCGGCTCACCTGACGCCGCGGCTGCCCGGAGAGCGCTGGCAGAGGTGGATGCGGAGCTCCCGCAGGCCGCGGCCGAGCCCGCCCCCGATGCCCCTCACCGCCGCCGCCATCTTCTCCCCGCACCTGACAATAACATGGTGACGACGCTTCATCCCCCGCCAATCGCAGTGTGCTCCGGGAGCGGCCCCCACCAATCTCAGCGCGGGCCACCAGCCGCCGGCCAATCCGAGCGGGGCGGGGGCGGGCCGGCGGGGCGCGGTGTGTGCCGGGAAGGACATCGGCCGAGGCGAGGGTCGGCGGAGTGGGGGCGTTGAAGCGATGCCGGAGCGCGATAGTGAGCGGGGCGGGAGGACAGGGGACACCGGGAGTTCCGGGACACCTCGCGGGCCGGGGCGGCCAGTCCTCGGGCGGGCGATGCGGCGGAACTCGGGGGAGCGGCCGCGGGGAGGGGGGGCGCTGTAGGCCCAGCCTGGGCCTGGCGCACCGGGGGCACCCCCGGGGTGGCACGGGCACAGACACACCCCGGCCTGGGGAGGGGACTGGCCCTGCTGGGGAGGGGGTTCGGAGGGAGGGGTGGGTGCCCCCTCCCTGGAAGGATTCAGGGCTGGGTTGGACGGGGCTCTGAGCAGCCTGGTCTGGGGGAAGGTCCCTGTCCATGCAGGGGGATAGAACTAGATGAGCTTTAAGGTCCCTTCCAACCCAAACCAGCCTGTGATTCTGTGACTTCCCGGGATGGGGCTCCGGGGCAGCCCAGGGGATGAGGAGATGCTGGGGGACACACTGGGGGTGTGTTTGGGGGCGTTACACTGGGGTATGCTCGAGGGATGGGGCCATAGTGCATTTCTAGGGGTGGAGAGGACACGAGGGTCGTTCCGTGAGATGGTGGGAGATGGGACACCCCGGGAGAGGCACTACAACAACCACCAGGAGGGCCCAGAGTCACTCGGGTTAGGGGGTGGTGAGGTCCCATGTGGGCAGTGACGCCAGGACCCCTATGTCCCATGTGCTGGGTGAGGCCACCCTGGGGTGTCAGCAGCCTGCGCCTGGTGCAGGAGCTGGGTAGTGAGTGAACGCTGCTCCCTTCCCCACCTCTGAGCAGAGACCAGGTTGTGGGGGTTGGAGGGTGGTGCAGGCAGGCTCTGAGCGCTCTCATTCCTCCTGCCCCTAGATGAACCGTTCTCCAACCCCCTGGCCCCTGATGGCCACGATGTGGACGACTCGCACTCCTTCCACCAGTGAGTACAGCACTGGGACATGGGGGCGGGGCCAGACTGGGACTGTGGGGCTTGAGGCCGATCCCTCTGTGGGGCCCCTGTGTCCGACTCCATTGCACAGGAGGCTCTGGCAAACCCTCTGCCTCCTCAGCAGCGCCGAAGCTTCGTGGGGGTGACGGTTCCTTTTCTCCTCCTCACAGGTCCAAGCTGACCAATGAAGACTTCAGAAAGCTGCTTATGACCCCGCGGGCTGCGCCAGCGTCTGCACCACCATCCAAGTCTCGCCACCATGAGTGAGTGTGACTGTGTTGCACAGGACTGTGGGACTTGGCCAGGGCTGCTGTAAATAACAGAACGAGTCTTGCGTGGCCGTTAGGACGCTTTGTGCAGGAGGCAGGCTTAGATTCTGCTGTGTGAAAATCAGCGCTTTCCCCTCCCCTCCCTGCTGACAGAGTGGGATCAGGGAGAAATGGGGTCTGCTGTTCCCGTCTTTGAGGATCTCAGTGTCCTGCTGTGTCTGAGGGACTGTCCCGTCAGGCTGCCTGTGTCTGGGGGGCTCTGCAGACCATACGTGTGGTTTCTCGCCCTTTTCTAGGATGCCTCGGGAGTACAACGAAGATGAAGACCCAGCTGCTCGCAGGAGGAAGAAGAAAAGGTAAACGGGGCAAGTGATGAAGTGGGACTTTTCTTCATACATCACATCACTCCCTTGGAAGCAGCTTCTGAGCTTTTGGGCTACCAAGAGCTCAGACCTGAGCGACTGTCGCTGCTTGGGGTGGGGGCGGCAGCAGGACGGGGGCAAAGTTTCACCTCCAGAAGAAGCAGGAGAGGGTTCGCGGGTGCTGACAGCAGTTTCATCTCGCCTGGTGTCCTCCAGGCATTGGTGTGTCCCATGGTGGTTGAGGACATTTTTTGGGAAAGGGGTTGGGAACCAAACAGGCATGTGTGAGGCCTTAGGCGCATCAGCGGTGCGACCATGTCGCTGACCTGAGCAATTCTCCCAACCCCAGCTACTACGCGAAGCTGCGCCAGCAGGAGATCGAGCGTGAGAGGGAGCTGGCTGAGAAGTACAGAGACCGAGCCAAGGAGCGGAGGGACGGCGTGAACAAGGACTACGAGGAGACGGAGCTGATCAGCACGACCGCCAACTACCGGGCCGTGGGGCCGACGGCAGAGGCGTACGTGAGCCCGCGGTGCGGCCGCCTCCAGCCCGGCTGCTCCAGGGGGGCCGTCGCGTAACTGGCTCTGTTTCTGCGGCACAGGGATAAATCTGCGGCAGAGAAGAGGAGACAGCTGATCCAGGAGTCCAAGTTCTTGGGTGGTGACATGGAGCACACTCACTTGGTGAAGGGTCTGGACTTCGCGCTGTTGCAGAAGGTGAGCACAGATACCACCATGCTGCCCCCTTTGCTCCCACAGGCAGAGGGGATGGGCAGAGGGCCGTAGCTGCTGCTTACAGGTGCTCTGATCATGTGGGCGAGGATTTCTTTTCCTGGTAGAAATGTACGAAGGGTTGGGGAGCTGGTGGAATTGGGCTTACTAGTTCTGATGGGCAGCCACGGCCTGGGTTGGTCTGTGACGTGTGGGTTTACTCTGTGGCCAGGTACGGGCTGAGATTGCCAGCAAGGAGAAGGAGGAGGAGGAAATGATGGAGAAGCCCCAGAAAGAAACAAAGTGAGTGGCTGAGGATCTTGCTCTCTGGAGCACAGCCACCCCCCGGGAGGAGGATGTAGAGGAGGTGTGCACTTGCATCTCACTCTGCTGCTTCTCTCTTTCTGTGCAGGAAAGATGAAGATCCAGAGAACAAAATTGAATTTAAGACCCGGCTGGGTAAGACCAGGTGGACATGGCTGTTCCCCACCTTGGGTTGTGCCCTGAACATGGCGGGAATCCTGGAGGGCAAATGGAGGAATGAAAACCTTTAGTCGTTGGGGAGGGCGAGTCTGGGGTGAGGGCTGGAGGAAGCGCGTCCGTGAGAGCAGCTCTGCCACGCGTCTCCTTCCCCACCAGGTCGTAACATCTACCGCATCCTGTTCAAGAGCAAGGCCTACGAGCGGAACGAGCTGTTCCTGCCAGGGCGGATGGCCTATGTGGTAGATCTGGACGACGAGTATGCTGACACCGACATCCCGACCACGCTGATCCGGAGCAAGGCCGACTGCCCCACCATGGAGGTACCAGCTCAGCCGCCTTGGTCTGCACTGGCCACAGCGGGTCTTGCCAGGAGGGGTTCCCTGCCAGGGCAGTCGGGCGCTTCCTCGGGCGTTTCTCTTGCAGGCACAGACCACGCTGACCACCAACGACATCGTCATCAGCAAGCTGACGCAGATCCTCTCCTACCTCAGGCAAGGAACCCGCAACAAGAAGCTCAAGAAGAAAGACAAAGGTAGGAGCTGAAGGCACCCAAGTGGGAGGATTAATGCTTGAAGTGTATGCCCAGAGAACGAGACAGGTTTGGTTTGCTGCGTTCCCCTGCGCCCTGAGGCAGTGGGCTCAGGGATAGCCATGTCCTGCAGCTGCCTGAGCACCGTCTCCCGGAGGCGGGCAGGAGCACGGGGAGACATTCCAGCTGCAAGGGGACCAGCATGGGTGGTGGGTGGTGAAGTGCCTCTCACTGCTGTTGTGTCCTTGCAGGGAAGCTGGACGAGAAGAAGCCACCTGAAGCCGATATGAAGTAAGTGCCTCCCTGCCCACCTGCTCTGAGGTCCCTCCTCTCTGTCTTCAGGAACGTTTTTTTGACCCACCACATGTGGGTTGAGTGCTGCTGGAGCAAGCTGCACTTTGTATGAGGAGGCTGGGGGCCAGCTCTGGTTTTGATTCCAGGCTTGGGGCAGGCAAGGGCTCTCTTGCAGGTCCAGGCAGCAGGAGAGCGGGACCACAGCGGTGCCTCTGCCAGATGTTCTAGTGGGCGTCCACAGCTCTCGCTGTTGGTGCCGCGCTCCTTTGTTGGGTTCCACTCCAGTGGGAGGTGGTTGCAGTCTCTGCTCTTGCAGCACCCATAACCACGGGATCTTTTCTCCTTTCAGCATCTTTGAAGACATTGGGGATTATGTGCCCTCCACTGCGAAGGTGCCACGGGAGAAGGAGCGGGAGAGGTACCGTGAGAGAGAGCGTGACAGGGACCGGGAGCGTGACAGGGACCGGGACCGGGAGCGGGACAGGGAGCGGGAGCGGGAGGAGGAAAAGAAGAGGCACAGCTACTTTGAGAAACCCAAGGCCGACGACGAGGTGAGTCTCAGGGTTCAGCTCTGGGCGATTGCCACAAAGAGCCTTAAAGTGGAGCTGCCAGTCAGGCGGCGCTCTCACCTGTCTGCTCTCAGCCCACCTGGGTGACGTCGTGTCTCTCCTCCTTTTCAGCCTGCAGATGTGGACAAAGGTGAGTCTCGTGATGTGGACTTTTGAATGAGGTGGACATTTGAGCGAGGCTGTACTGGGCTGCTGATTTCAGAGCCACTTGTCCCCTGGCCTGCGTGAGCTCCCTGTTTTCCCCGAGGCTGCTGTGACGGGGGGGAGCTGCTACCGTGAGGGTTTCGAGGGGAAGAGTCTTGTGCTGCAGGCTGGGTTGAGTGTGTGCGTGGGATCCTTCTGTGGAAGCAGCCCCCTCAAACAAGCTGCTGGCTGGGAGCTGAGGAGGATTTGGGGTCTCTTGGGATCAGCCCACCTCTGTCCGTGATTTGCTACACCTCAGTGTTTTCCTGGCTTCTCCTCCTGCCTGTTACCCCATCCCGATGAGCTGGTCATGTAGAAGAGGGCTCTGCCCAGCCCCACGTGTGTTGCCCTGTGTTGGTCCCCCCTCAAACCTCTGCTTGCTGCTCTCTCTGTCCAGGACCCGGCTCAGCAAAGGAGCTCATCAAGTCCATCAACGAGAAGTTTGCTGGAGCTGCTGGCTGGGAGGGAACAGAGTCATATCCTTCCCTGGGCCAGCTGGGCCAGCTGTGGGGCCAGGCTTCCCTCACAGGCAGGAGCACAGCCGCATGGCTGCTCTTCCTCACTTGGGAGGGCTCTTTCTCCAGTAGCAGTGAGACGCCACCCAAACCTCACTGCTCCTATGCCACCTACAAGCTCTGTGGCCTCCCCTTGGGTTGGGGTGGGAGGTGGCTCTTAGGCCAGGCTCAGCCCTTCGGCTGGTGATGCTTTCCTTGACTGTTCTCACGCTGAAGAAGCCAGAAGACAAGAAGCAGCTGGGGGACTTCTTCGGCATGTCGAACAGCTACGCCGAGTGCTACCCTGCCACGTAAGGAAGTGATGGGTTAGGAGCAGGGTGTGCTGAGGGGCTGCTGTTCTCTGGCAGCGAGAACCTGAATATTGGCCCCTGGGTTGTCTGCACTTGACCCTACTGTGAAGATGCCCCTGAGTCCTTGGTCCTGCAGACCTGGCCTTGTCTGGGCTGGTCTCTGCTGTAAAGAGCTGGAGTGCTGCCCCCCAGCACCAGGGAGAGGCTGAGGCAGCTGCGGGCGGCCTCATAACTCACGTCTGGCCACAAAGCAGAAGAGCTTCCAGCCTGCAGAGCATCTTGGGACTGTTGGCAATCTTGGATGCCCTTGTGGTGCTGCAGTGGGAGGAACTTCTGGTCCAGGCTCTGAGCACCATGAGAGGTGGATCCCAGCAGCCTGGCTCCTGATGTCCTGAGGATCCACTCTGAACCCTTTCCCCTTTTCTTCACAGGATGGATGATATGGCTGTGGACAGCGATGAAGAGGTGGATTACAGCAAAATGGATCAGGTACGATGGCAGCAGCTGGCGAACCAGACCTGGGCGAGGATCCTGCTGGAGAGCAGCAGGGGGGTCAGATGCGTTTTGGGGTTTGCTGATCTGCGTGCCTGGGTCTGGGTGGGATCTGCTGTCCCAGGGAGCACTTGACCGAGAGGTGCTGGGGAGCTGTGCTGGTCTGTCTCGGCTCCCTCCTCTGCAGCATCTCCTGTTTGGGGCTTCTCGGGGAGGGCATCTCAGAGACTGGGTGCACCAGCCTGTTGAAGAGGGGCTGCTGGGACATCGAGATCTTGCCTGGGCATGCGGGACTGCGTAAAGCCCTGACCAGTGTCAGCTGAGGAGCTGCTCTGCGTTGTTCTTCCGCTGCAGGGTAACAAGAAGGGACCTCTGGGCCGTTGGGACTTTGACACGCAGGAGGAGTACAGCGAGTACATGAACAACAAAGAGGCGCTGCCCAAGTGAGCAAGGGGCTGAGCCGGGGTCCTGAGGTGGGGGGGGCTGTGCTGGCCAAACCCGGGTCCCGGAGCTTAAAGCAAAGAGAGGGGGTTCCCTGGTGAGGACCCAAGATCCTGGGCCTGGCGGATCCCCTGTGAGCACTGAGCTTCCACTCCTTCCCCAGGGCGGCCTTCCAGTATGGGATCAAGATGTCTGAGGGACGCAAAACCCGCCGCTTCAAGGAGACGAATGACAAGGCTGAGCTGGACCGGCAGTGGAAGAAAATCAGCGCGGTTAGTGCCCGGGGCTGGCACGTTGGCTGTTCAGGCCACAAGCTGCCAGCGTAGCCCAGGAGAGCTCCCCCCTTGTCCTGCCCTCGCTGTCCCAGCCACAGCTCCTCGAGCCAGCCCCTCTCCCTGGCTGCCAGGCACAGCTGGTGTCTGCGCATGCAGCGGCACCCACTCCCCAGGAGCTGCATTTGCTTCTGGCAAGAGCATCAGCCAGATTTTGTGGGCCTCAGGACTGCAGAGGCTTCTGGGGCTGGTATTGGAGCTGGGAGCTGTCCCCATCGGGGGCTTTTTGCGCTGGGCTCTGCAACAGATAACGTGTCCAAAATGGGCAGATCGGGGCCATCCAAAGGGACTTGGAGGGGACGAGGTGTGTTTAAGAGCTCCCAACCAGCAGAGCTGGGGCTTGTCCTGGCAGCGTGAAGTGGCCATGAGCACCCCAGCAGTGCGGGCTGGGTGTGGGGAAGGTGAGACCAAAGGGTGTCCAAAATGGAGCAAAGGCGGGGAACAGGCCAAGCTTCTCCAGCATGTGGACAACTGTAGCTCACCTCAGCTTGCTCTGGCCTGGCTGCAGCTCTGCCGGGGTGTATCTTGCTCTCTACAAGCCCTCTGCTGCGGTGGCGGGCAGCAGCTACCCCCGAGATAAGAGGACTTTGTGCTCTCTCTGCAGATCATTGAGAAGAGGAAGAAGCTGGAGGCTGATGGGTCAGTAGCATTGTCTCTGCTCTTGGCTTGGCTGCAGGGCAGCCCCGGGGCCTGGCGCTCTCTTGCTACCTCCCCCAGGGGCTGCAGGGGCAGAGACCTCCCGGCCAGCTCTCAGCGGTGGAGCTGAAAGGAGCGTGGAGAGCATTTGGTCCCCTCAGGGAGCTCCTGCCCTGCTCAGCTCACGCCCCGCTCTCCCCTGGGCCATGGGTGGCTGCTGAGCAAACCCCAGGGCCTTGCTGGGGCTTTTCCTTGACCAGACCGTGTTGCCCCATCCCACCGGGTGCCCTGAGGAGCTGTTGCCCCCCACCCCGACCTCTGGGGTGAAACTGAGGATCTTGGTGCTGAGCCTCGCTGGGAGGGTGATGGAGGTGTCAGCCCTGCATCCTCACCACCTTCTTGCCCCTCCCTCTCTTCCAGGGTTGAGGTGAAACGTCCCAAGTACTGATGGCTCCAGGATCTTCTCCTCCAGCTCCTGGAACCGAGCCCAGCCTGCTGGCTGCCGACTTCCCAGAGCTTGCTGGTGCCCTTGCCTTGCCCCCACACCTTCCACGTTCTGCTCTGGGCTGTATGTGTTGCCCCACAGCCGCGTGCTGTGGGGCTGTACTGAGGCTCTCCACCCCGGAGCTGGCTGTAGAGTCCATGGTGTGTAAATGTTGTAGACTTAATAAAATTCTATGAAATTTGCATGAATGTCTGTTTGTGGGGGCAGAGAGAAAGTGCCTGGGCTGGGCTTGGATCACCAGGGGTGCCAGGGCTCCTACTACCCCTGCTTCCCCTAGCCTCTCCTGGGTCTCAAGGCCAAGTGCAGGGTCCTGCAGGGGGGTCGGGGCAACCCCTGGTATCAGCACAGGTTGGAGCTGAGGGCATGGAGAGCAACCCCGAGAAGAAGGACTTGGGGCTGCTGGTGGGTGAAAAGCTGGACATGAGCCAGCAACGTGTGCTCACAGCCCAGAAGCCACCCGTGTGCTGGGCTCATCCCCAGCAGTGTGTCCAGCAGGTCGAGGGAGGGGATCCTGCCCCTCTGCTGCGCTCTGGGGAGACCCCCTTGCAGTGCTGGGTCCAGCTCTGGGCTCCTCAGCACAGCAGAGACAGGGACCTGCTGGAGCGGGGCCAGAGGAGGCCACAGCAATGACCCGAGGGTGGGACCCCTCTGCTGGGAGGAGAGGGGAGAGAGCTGGGGGGGTTCAGCCTGGAGCAGAGAAGGCTCGTTCCTTGTCCCCCGTGGGAGCTGCCGTGGCGCTGGCAGTGGGGGCTGGGGGGGGCTCTGCGGTGTCACGGCCGCGGCACTCTTCCCCTCGCCCCCCAGTGACAGGCTGGAGGCGCCGGGGCCGCCCCCAGGCACGGCTGGTGGCCGCGGGGCCAGCGCGGAGCCCGGGCGGGGCCGTCGCTGGCGGCCTCCGCCAGCGGAGCGGGCGAGCGGGGGGCGTGGCCATGCAAACGAGGGGGCGGTGCTACGCGGACGAGCAGCGCGCCTGCGCGCAGCCGCCATGGCGGCGCCGGCGGAGGTGAGCGCGAGGCGTGGGGCGGGCAGCGCGGCCCCGGCCCCGGCCCCGGCCCCGGCCCCACCGCCCCGCTCTCCCCCAGGCGTGCTCGGAGCCGCGGCTGCGGGACACCCCCGAGGACATCAGCTTCGAGGCGACGGCCAACGCCATCGCCCTGCACCCGGCGCGGCCGCTGCTGGCGGCGGGGGACGTGGACGGCGATGTCTACCTGTGAGTGGGGCCGGGGGCGGGGGGCGGTCCCGGGCGCGGGAACCGCTCCCCGGCGAGCCCGACCCGCTGCTGCAGGTACTCGTACTCCTGCACCGAGGGGGAGAACCGGCAGCTCTGGTCCTCGGGACATCACCTCAAGTCGTGCCGGGACGTGGCCTTCTCCCAGGACGGGCAAAGTGAGTGCGGGGGGCACCGGGGGGCACCGGGGGGCACCGGGGCTGGGGGCACTGACCGGGCTCTCCAGAGCTTTTCACCGTGTCCAAGGATAAGTCCGTCCATGTCCTGACGGTGGAGGAGGGACGGCTGGACACGCGCTTCCCCAAGGCCCACACGTAGGTCCCGCGTCCCCGTCCCTCCCCTGCCGGGATCACGCAAGGCCGGCAGAGCCCGGAGCATCCTTCTCCGTGCTCGGGGAGCCGTTCGCCGGCGCCACGAGCCGTGACCGGGCCGGAGCGGGGCTCCACAGCTCGGCCCTCAACTGCGTGCTGCCCATCGACAACCACGTCTTCGCCACGGGCGACGACAACGGGGGGCTGAAGGTGTGGGACCTGCGCAAGGGCAGCGCCGTCCTGGAGGCCCGAGAGCAGGAGGAGTACATCAGCGCCATGGCCGTGGACGGCAACGGGAAGATCCTGCTCACCGCCAGGTACCGAGGGCTCCGTGGCGCTGGGGTCAAGCTCCCCGTGCCCTCGCAGGGCTGGGGGACGCACCGTGTCCCGTGGTCCTGACATGCCCCTGCCATCTCCCGCAGCGGCGATGGCACCCTGGGCATCTTCAACGTGAAGAGGCGACGCTTTGAGCTGCTCTCGGAGCCGCAGAACGGGGACCTGACATCTGTCGTGCTGCTGAAGGTGGGCAGCGGGTCCTGCCCCGGAGCAGGATCCTGTGGATCCTGCCCCACGGCCTGGGTTTCTTGTTCTGCCTCTGCCTTACTGCCCCCCATCTTGCCTAGAGGGGGAAGAAAGTGGCGTGTGGCTCCAGCGAAGGCACCGTCTACCTCTTCAACTGGGATGGCTTCGGGGCCGCCAGCGACCGCTTCGCTCTGAGGGCAGAGTCTGTTGACTGCATGGTCCCCATCACGGACAGCATCGTGTGCGTGGGCTCCCTGGACGGAGTCATCAGGTCAGGGGGACGGGACGGGTGGGGAGGCGTGGGACGAGCTCAGCCTTGGCTGGGAGCAGTGGAAGGGGGGACGTGCCAGGCCTGCACCGCTGTGGGCAGGTGGGCTTGTGGTGAAGCCTGCAAGGTCGTCACCAGCGTCACCCCCGTCCCCAGGGCAGTGAACATCCTGCCCAACCGGGTGCTGGGCTGCGTCGGGCAGCACCTGGGGGAGCCCATCGAGCAGCTGGCGGTGGCCCCGGGCGGGCAGCTCCTGGCCAGCTGCGCCCACGACCAGAAGGTGAAGTTCTGGGACATCTCTGCTCTGGGGGGGCTGGTGGTGGACGACTACCGGAAGAAGAAGAAGAAGGGTGGCCCGCTGCGGGCCCTCAGCGGCAAGGCAGCCGGCAGCGGGGAGGACTTCTTTGCCGATCTGCGGGAGGAGACTGAGCCGGAGGCAGAGGAGGCAGCAGGGAGTGACAGTGACTGACGGGGTCCCGGGATGGGGGGTTTGGGGAGGGTGCGGTTGAGGGGTGGTGGGCGGCCCTTTATGTGGGGGTCCTGGGTGGGGACGACATGGCTGGGGGTCACTGGGGAAAGGGCCTGCGGGAGGGTCATGACTGAGGGTCCCTGGTATGGGGTGGGTCTAGGGATGGGGGGGATGTGGCTGGGGGAGGGGTTTGGTGGAGGGTCATGATGGGGATGGGTGGCTTTGAAGCATGGGGGGGATATGGCTGGGGGTCCCTGGTGGGGATGCAGCCCTGGGGGGGGTGGGGGTGGCTAAAGCTGGGGTTTGGTGTATTTTGGGGTCCTGGGATGGGCAGGGGTGACAAGGCAGGACATCACTCAGGGGGTGGGGGGTGATGTGGGGTGCTGGGGTGCCTGGTCTGGTCAAATGGGTCTGTCCCTTTCCTGAGGGCCTGGCTGGCCCCACCCGCCCTCCGGGGCTGCCTCCCTGTCCCATTAGCCTTCGTTAATTCATTTAGATACCAGCTCTGTTACCAATAAACCCAGTGCCTTTCAGTTCCTAGCGCCTTGTGCCGATGGTTTGGTTCACCCCAACTTCACTGGCACCCCTGGGACCTGCCTGCAGGGTGCTGGGGGGGAACACTGGGAGGGGGTGTGGCGAGAGCACCCTGTGCCCGGGTGTCACGACGTGTCGCTGGTGTCCGGAGGGAGCCAGGGGATTTCTTGGTGTGGCCAAGTGCCTGGCTTGGCCGTGGGCAGAGCAGCGGGCGCTGGCCGGTCCCTGCTGGTCAGGGTGGCTGGTGGCCTGGGGGAGGCTGCAGACAGGGTGGACAGGGCAGGGGACAGGCACCGCCTTCAGCTGGGAGTCTCCAGGTAAGCAAGGCGCTGGAGGCGGCAAGGGTTCACCACCAGCACCCAGGGGCCACACCCTGCCCTCGCTCCGTCTCTTGCAGCCCAACCCTGGGTGGCATCGGCCTCCTCGGCCCACGTGGAGCGGAGCGCGGTGCTGGTGTGAGCAGTGGGAGCATCCCGCGGCTCTTCAGCGCCAAGACTGTCCAACCCATCCTGGAGCAAGGCCCTGGGAGACCAGGGGCCGGGGTGGGCAACGGGTGGTCCATGGATCTCACTGGCGGCACAGACCAGGGGAAAGGGGCGCGTGAGGCTGCAGCACTCCCACGCCAGCTTGTGCCCACCTCATCTGCTGAGGTCCTGGCCGAAGACACAGCCACCCCTGACCTGAAGCCCCCGGACAGTGTCCCCCTTGAGAACGAGACACCCGAGGGGCAAAAGCCCACTGAAACACTCAACAGCAGCTGTGAGCTCCGGGTGCCCAAAACCCAGTGCATTGTCCTCGGGGCTCTCCAAGCTGGTGTGTGCTGGTGGTCCCCAGCTGACGCAGGAGATGCAGCGGAGGGTTCCGCGCGCTGCCCTTCCTGCTGTCATGTTCCCAGCTTGGAGGATCAACAGCACCAACTCCATCAGTGTCCTGGGTGAGGTGACCAGGACCAGTGTGGAGTTAGCAGCCCGGGCTACCAGCATGGACCAGCGCATCAGCGACCGCTTCCTCAAGGGCAGCGTGGGTGGGTCCTGCACCCTCTGTCCCCGGGGGAGCACGGGGGTGGGGTGTCCCCTGCACTCAGGCTGTCCCTGCTGCTTTGTCCCAGAAATCACAAGGAAGGTCTCTGGGTCCTCACCAGCTTTCCAGGTGAGACACCATTTAGCCTGGTGGGACGGATCTACCTGGCAACTGGCTTGTCCCCTATCATCCCTGGTGGCCCCTGGGACGTTCCAGCTTGTCACCTGCCTCTGGATGCTGGAGGGGAGGCTTGCAGTGCCACCCTCCCCAAGGGAACCTGTGGTGTCCCCACGTGGCACTGTCTGGCCGTGGTGCTCTGCCAGAGCAGGTTTCGGGAACCAGCCATGTCTAGAAAGATGTCCTCAAGCTGGACTGTCACAGGCTCTCAACCCACGCCAGTTGGCTCAGCACTAGCAGCGCAGATCCCGGCCCAACCTCCTGCCAGGTCCTCGAGCTCAACGAGTGCCTATGCCGCCATGTCGCTGCCCGCCTCTTCAAAACCATCCCGACAAAGAAGATCGTGCTGTTGGGCTTCACCTTCCCAAGGGACGTGGGGAACACAAGGTAGTGGCTGGGCAGGGCTGGGGAGGACCGGTGGAGCTGGACCGTTACCCTTCCTGCAGTCCTTTTTCAGTCACATACGTGAGGAGTGGCCTGACCTCTGCAGCTCCACCTCAGAGCAGCCGCAGCAGGACTCACGTGCTCAGCCCCAGCACAGCTCAACCGTCCCTCTTGGCCCCGGCTGTCACCCAGCATCCCCACCAGCAGGTACTGGCTGGCTGAGGGTGCCCACCTGCACAGTTACGGCCTCAGGATGAAGAACGAGCAGATGAGGTGGGCCACGTACCCCCTCCATCGCCTCAGCTGAGGGGTAGGGCCAGTGCACGCTGCGGGTGGCCAGGACCACAAGCCACCGTCTCTCCCCGGTGTCAAGGCTTGGAGCAGGTCCCTGGTGCCATCCCAGGCCTGGCAGTCGTGTCCCTGGGAGCAGCACCCTGCTGTGACTGTGCTGGTTCCCCTCTTGCCTGATCTCTGTTGCCCACCCGTGCCACACCTGGACGGACAGGCTGGACTTGGTCCTGAAGAGCTACTGGTGCTCAGCCTGGTCTGCATGGCCTCAGACCCCCACAAAACCTCTGCCAACACCCACACCAGTGTCTTCTGCACCAGGACGTCTTCAATGTAAGATGCTCCACCCCTGGCCATGGTAGCACGAAGGACTGGGTGCCCTTGAGGTCCTTTCAGACATCAGCTCTGCCCCTTCCCCGCCCCTGTGGGGTTGCTCATTCCTCACCTCTTGGCTCTGTTCTGCCCTGTGGAGTCCCTCCCTCCACCCAAGGGGGCCTCCAGGATTTCCCACGGGCAGAGCACCTTGGCCCTGGCAGTCCAGAGCTGCTCTGGGCCACCGGTCCCCCCGCCAGCAGCTGCCCTTGGGTGTTTTTTCCAGGAACTGGACTGCAAGCGAATCTACTGGGTGATGCTGGGGACTGTAGGCCCTTGGTGGCTTGTGCTCCAGGTGGAGACCCTTGGTAAGGGGCTCAGGCAGCACTGGCTCTGCACCACCACCAGCACCATCCCCTGGCTGGACGTCCAGGCTCCTCCCGAGAGGAGGATGAAGTGATGCTTCTGTAGGTGCACTTGAAGACAACCGTGAAGACGTAGTGTCTCTGTGTGTGGTGGGTGCTGCTGCCTGCGGAGGCACGTGGGTGGGCTTCCCAGGGAGGGGGGTTCCTTCTCTCCAGGGTGCTTACCAAGGCCGGGCTGGTGTCTCTCATTCCAGCCTGTCCTAATAAAGACTTGGCTGCTTTGGGAGCTGGGATGAACCTTTCTCCAGTCCTGCTCATGTATGATCACAGACTGCCACGTGGTCCTGGGCCACACTAAGGCTGCCACACATCCCCGGGGCCACCACAGCCCCCGAGGCCTTTGGGGTGCCTCAAACAGCACTGGTAGACCTCTGGGGGTGGGGTGGGGGGCGCGCAGAAGGGCCCATGGAGGTCCCAGAGCAAGGTGTCCCAGGAAAAGGCACATTGAAGCCCCTGCAGAGCAATGAGAAACACCCTGAAGACACCAACATTCACTCAGAGGCTCTTACAGGTGTATAGAGAGCGATGGTCCGGGTCCCGCTTGTACATCAGGAGGGACAGACAGACGGGTACAAAAAGGCACCTGAAGGTGCACCAAGAGGTTCCTGGCGGATCCTCCTGGGGATCTCCACAAGAAGTAAGGCTGGCCCTTGGGTGCTGCTAAAGGGACTTGGTAGGTCCAGATGTGCCTTAAAAGGTAGTGGTAGAGTTCTGGGAAGCAGAGAGGTGGGGGGGGCCATTTGAGGTGCACCAAATAGACTTGGAGCCCCATGGGCCAAGTCCCGAAGCTCCGGAGGCCTTCGGGGCACTACTAAAGGCCCTGGTTCATCAGTGATGAGCACGGAACAGCCACTGGAAGACACCTGAAGGCACTTTGGGGGTCCCCTGGTACAGCACCGCGAGGCACCTGGGCAGCGTAGAAAGTCATGTGGAGTCCCCTGGAGTGCACCAGAAAACAGCTGGTGCCACAGTGAGCACAGAGAGCCCCTTGGAGGCCACCGGGCACTAAGAGCAAGCTGGATCCTTCGCACAGGAGAAGGGACCAGCAGAGCTCTGTGCTCGGAGGCACCCAGGTACACCCTGAAATGCACTCGGAGGCCCCGAAGAAGAGCATAAAGTCCCATGATGTCCCAGAGGTGCTCCCAGAGGTGCTCCCAGAGGTGCGCCCAGAGGTGCTCAAGGACCACTGGAGGCTCACCGAGAGGTGCTCGGAGGAACCCAGGCCACACCGAAGGGCAGAAGGGCCCCAGTGAGAAGCCCCAAAGCTCCAGGTGCCAGAGACTTGCTGCTTCCCACCGGAGCCAACGCTGCTGCCAGGGGGCCAGCAGGCTGGAGCTCCAGAGCCCAGAGGCTGCAGGATGGGGCCAAGTCCCACCCCAACCCTTCTCCTGCTGCTGGAGAATTCCTGGGGTGGGGGCAGAGCATCGAGATGGCGCTGGACAGGCAGGGAGCAAAAGCCGTGACACAGATGGTGCTTTCCAGGCCATTTTAATACCAAGTGAACCAACAGGGCAGCCGGTCACGAGGAATCGTTCATGGACAGCCGGTGGCCCACCGCCGCTCCCCCACAGCCACATGCCTCCTCCCAGGGCCCGCAGATGCTCCCCGTGTTCCCGAGCAGCTCTGCCAGCCCACAGAACGTCCTCGTTCACCGGGACGGCCCCCACCAGCGGAGGAGAGGCCGTCCCGGGGAGCCCGGGCAGCTGCCACCGTCCCCTCCGCCTCCCGCGCAGCCTCCCGCGTGGGTCCGGGGCCCCTCCACCGCAGCAGAGCAACACAAACCAACGTAAACCAAGCCAAACTGGGCAGGTAGACTACATCCCCCACCACCAGAACCATCCCCAACGTCCGGCTGGGGCCAGGGCGCTGCCGCAGACCGGGCCAGCAGCCCCGTCCTCCAGAGCCAGCTCTCCAAACAAACCCAAACAAACGCAAGGCAAAGCTGGAACAGGACCGGGGCCCCCACGGCGCTTCGCATGCCGCTCCTGCGGCCCCGTGGCCAGCAGCTCAGGTTCAACTCGTGGGTCAAAGGGCTGCCTACGTCAGCGGGCATCCTGCAGTGGAGAGGAACGTGTCAGGCTTCGGGGAGCAGCACCCCAAAGCCCCCTCCCTTTGCGTTCTCTGCTTCCACCCAGGAATCCCACTCGCCGCTCGGAGCTGCCGGGGGCACGTCTGGCAGGGGATGACATTGTCTCAGCCCTGCCTGCCAGGTTGGGTCCCCCCACAGCTCCCCACGCCCAGCTCCATCTCCGTGGGAAGGCTCCGCGTCTTCGTCCGGCCCCGATGTTGTGCGAGGACTCACCGAGCAGCCGGAGAACCTGCAGCGCCACGGCAGCCTTCGCCTCCTCGTGCCCACTCCTGCCCGGCCCGTCCTGCCGGACCCACGCGAATCCGCTGAAGGGCGCAGGGCACCCCGGGATCACCACCCGGCACCAGAACTGCAGCCACCCGTTGGGGTTTGCCCGCACGCATTTGGTGAGGAATAGGGGGGTCCCCAGGTACTGCCTCTGGCACAGGGCATTTAGGCGGTCCAGTGTGTTGCGCGGTGCCAGGGACCGGGGCGCCTGCCTGGGGACCCCCTGCTTGGGGACCCCCGGGCAATTGCCGCCTTGCGCCCGGCTGGACGATGGCTGCTCCTCGCACGGCCGCAGCTTCTGCTTCAGATCGAGCTTCAGCCAGTCCACCCTTATCTCCACCCCACCGAGCCTCACGTTCCCTAGGAGAGACTGACAGCCACTGGCACGCACCAGCACACCAGTATCACCCCATCCCACCCCATCCCGTCCCCCAGCAGCCGTGCAGTGACCCCCACGGGTGGCCTGGCACTGACCCACAGCGCACGAACTGCATGGGATCCCCTCCGTGCCTCCACGACCCCTGGCACAGCTGCAGGGCGGTTGTTTCTTCATCTGCTCTTCTTACCAGGGTGGGCTCAGGGGCTGCAAAGCTCAAGGGGTTCCAGGGGCAGCCTGCCCAACGCCAAACGCTTCTCAGCAGGGGGAGAAACGGGTACAAACCAGGCCGTGGGAGGTTCTGGTTGGATGTCTGGGACATGCGCCCCAGTGGAGGGCAGTGCAATCGCGGGACGGGGCACTGAGCTGTCGGGCATCTCCACCAGCAGGTTTAATAACTTGGTCAAAGCTCTGGGTGCCCTGAACTGCAACGGGTGATGCTCCTGCTCCGAGGCCCGAAGACCTCCAGCAGCCCCTCTACCCCACCACCACCAGGTCTGCACAAGGACGCCTGGGGTCAGACCCGCTGAGGACAACTGGCCTCCCACAGCATGCAGGGAGAGAACACGGGATGCCTCAAGGCTGAAGCCACCTCGCAACTGAGTCTGGAGGTGGGATCGGCCCTTTCTCAGGAACACCCCCCAGGACGGCCAGCCCAAGCAGCACCCCACAGCATCCTGGCCTCCCACTCACCTTCCATGAGGGTTTTCTTGGCCACGGCGGCAGCCTGGTGCGAGCTGTATTTCAGCACGGCGAGCTGGGCCCGTTTCTGGCAGGGGCTGGCGTGCAGGGTGACGCTGAGGACCCCCTCCGTGACCTGCCGCAGCACCGCCTCCAGCTCCCGCCGGCTCACCGAGGCGGCCAGGCCGTCCACGCAGAGCTCACACTTCTCCGTGCTCTTGCACACCACGATGGCGTAGCCCTTCCGCACCTCGAAGTTGTGGAAGGCGGCGATGGCATCCTTGGCGCCGCGCCGGCTGCTGTACTTGGCGTAAGCAAAGCCCCGGTTGAGCCCGCTGAAGGTCATCATGAGGCGGAACTCGTAGAGCTTCCCCACGCTCTGGAAGAGTGGGATCAACACGTTCTCGTAGACGTCCTGCGGCAGCTTCCCGATGAACACCTCGGTGCCGGCCGGCGGGGGGTCGCCCACCCAACCTGCGGGCACACAGCGGCGCGGCGCACGCGGGTGAGACCCACCTCACCTCTGCGCCCGCTGGGCACCCTACGTGCCGTGCTCCCAGGACACCACGGCGCCGAGGCTCTTTCTCGTACCTGGCGGGGGCCCACCATACCGCCTCTGCCCGTTGATCTGCACCAGGTTGACGCCGGTTTCTTTTGTCCAGGTGAGCAGGGCCATCTTATTGGCCTGGTTGATACTGTTGGTCCACGTCTGAGGAGGGAGATGACACGGGCGCTTGTCTGGGCAAAGAGTTTCCAACCTCTCAACTGGGGACACCTGAACCCCACGAAGCAACTGCAAGGCCTTGCACCAGCCAGCGCGTGGAGGAGCAAACGCCGAACCCCTCTGCCCTCAGGGAACCCGAGGAGCCTCTCGGCGCTGCCCATCCAAAGGACCACCCTGCCCGCTCCAAGCAGGTCCCAGCTCTGCCCGCAGACCGAGCCCGCTCCGCGTGCGGCAGAGCGCAAGGACACCAGGAGCTCCCCTGCAGAGGGCTGCCAGGGCTCGGACAGCCAGCCCACAGGCAGCGGCTGGCCGGCTCTGCAAGAGGGGGCTGAAGCCCACCGCACCGTGAGACCACAGGCAGGCCGGGACCCCCAGACAGCCGGCTCTCCGCTAGCAACAACTCGTCAGCCTCCTGAGGACGTCGAGGCGGGGCTGGAGACACCATCCTCGCCGCAGCATCGTGGGGTTTTAGCTTGTTCCGCGCTCACCGCCTCCCCAGGGCCTGCGGAGCGGCTGAGCGAGGCCCGCCCTGGCGCAGGCTGAACCTGCAGCAGCAGCAGCAGCAGGCGGGGGCACGCTCCTACCCCCGGGGGGCTCCACCTGCCCCGGAGGCTGGAAGACACCTCTGGGGCCGCCCAGCGCAGGTAACCCCTGCTGGGCGGGCGCGGAAAGCCGGGCCGCGGCCTGCCCAGCGCCGCCTGCCGAGGCCCCGGGGACACCGGGCGCGGCGGGGCGGGGCGCGGCGCGGGGCTCCCGGCAGGGGCGGGACGCGGATCGAGCCCGCGGCCGCCGCCCACGAGGCGCAAGCGGAGCTCGCCGCCACCGCCGCGGGGTCCCGGGGGCTCCGGCCCCAGCTGCCCGCGGGGGAAGGGCCCGGGGAGGGCGGCACCGGGACCGCGCTGGGAGCTGGCGCCGCCACGGGGCAACGCGCCGGAACGCGACTCGGGGGCTCCGGCCCCCGCCCGGCGGCCCCGGGGGGCTCCCTGCGAGACCCCCCCCACCCCGCCAAGGGGCGCCCCCAGGTGAACCGCGTCCCGCCCCGGCGCCGCCGCCCCCGGCGCCCACCTCCGTCTCCATCGCTGTCGCCGCCGCTCCTCGCCGCCCGGCGCGGGCTCTGGAAGGTTCCAGCGCCGCCGCTCCGCTCCGCCCCGCCGGGCGGGGCAGGGGGCGACCGGCCGGCAGCTCCCGCCCCGCCGCGGAGCAGCGACCACCCCCCCGCAGATTTCAAAACCTCGCTGCGAGAGGGGCGGGCGGGCAGCCGGGAGCCCCGCTTCACCCGTGGCTGCCGGGGAGCGCGGAGGGGCGGCTCGGCCCGGCACATGGCCCAGGGGCCAGGTCCGGGGGTGAGGAGGGAGCGGCGCAGCTGGAGGAGCGTCCACCGTGACATCGCAAAAGCACCCCCGGCTCAGCGAGGCAGGGGAGCAAAGCCCTGCCCCGAGCGGAAAGCAGGGACAGGAGCCACGGCGGGAGCGAGGCAGATTTATTCTGTTTCTGGGAGCAGCACCTTTACATCTCGCCCGGGGTAAGGTCACCTCCCTGCAGCCGGAGCCGGGGCAGGACGTAGAGTCAAAGCCATGGGAACAAGAAGCTGCAGCCAAGACCCCGGGGTGTGCTGACAGTGCGGGGCTCCGCCTGTCACCGCGGCCACAGCAGACGAGAGGCCACTCGCAAAACACCTTTCCAGCGACATCCTCGAGGGCTGCAGCAGGTTCTAAGAGTCGGCACAGCCTCCCTGCTCCCGCCAGAAAGGGGAGGGCACAAGACAAGAATAAATAGAGCTTTCACAGGCCCCGCGACCCCGTGCCCGCTGCTGCGTGGGCTGGTGAAGGGGTTTCCACGGGGATCCATCAGCCAGGATCCAACAGGCGATCAGACGTGTCTGGAAGGGGGTTACGGCCGGCTCGTTCGCATCCTTATCTCCTCGACCAGGCTCTCCCTGCGAACGCTGACCTGCAGGGGGGGAGCAGAAAGTTGTGTCAGCACCGCATGAGCAGCTTGATGTATCATGACCTTCTCTGGTCCCAGAGGGGGGGCCTGCACCGCATCGCTGCCCCCTGTCTTGGGAGGTCACACCAAGGGGCTGGCACCAGCCCCTCGACGGGTGTCCAGCGGGCTGCAGCACGTGTGGAGCTGAAACAGCGAGCAACCTGCCTGCAAGCCTGCCAAGCCCTCTCCTGCCCAACAAGAGCGAGAGCGATGCTCTTCCCACTCTTTCCTACTGGTTCCAAAGCCAAGACCAGTGCAGGGATCAGCACTGGTCCGACCCATCCCAAGGACCTTCAGCGATGGTCCCATGCCCTGGATGGAAAGCACAAGCAGCTCGCTCTTGTGTTCCAGGCTCCTGAACTGGGGAACAGTTGGGAGTTCACAGAGGCCGCATGATAGGAAACTCTCCAGAGCTGGAGACCAGAGCGCTCCCTGTCTCCAGGAAACTGCATGAGGTGAGGAGCTGCAATGTGAGGTGTGACAGAAGTCCCTGGAGAGACCACTGCTTGTGGAGATCTCATGAGGAAGCCAAAGTATAAAATCCTGAGAACCTGTTTTAGGGGGCTTGGTGGAAAACTGACACCAGGGCATGTGGTCCATAGCAGGTCCAGTGGGGCTGAGGAAACTCACCTCACCCAGGCTCCAAAAGTGCCCCCACCATCCGTCCACAGGCCTCACCTCGAGTCTACCAGCCCTGGCCCCTTCCCTCGCTGCACCTCCTGGGTAAGCAGCCTTGTTAAGCCTTGGAGGCTTCTCACATCACCGGGGCCAGCAAAGCCACCTTGACCTGATGGCATCGTGGGATGGGGCTGGAGGACTGACCTGAGCTGGGAGGAAGCCAACCCCCCTCACGCCAAGCTTCCACAGGCCTCACCTCCTCCCTGGTTGCCACGACTCGCAGCTTGACGACTCCATCCTTGAGCTCCTGCTCGCCCACAATGGCAACGAGAGGGATGCCCGTGTCTTCACAGTACTGCAGCTGGTTCAGCAGCTTGGGGTTCTTCTTGTACAGCACTTCAGCCTGGTCAAGAAGCAGGGCACACCACTGTGGTCAACACTGGCCTGGTTCTCCACACCCCCTTAGCCAGGTGTTGCTGGGCCAGCCTGTGGTGTGTGGTGGGGAGGAGATGGGCTAACGGAGAAGGCTGGCATGGCCCAGGAAGGCTAGAGAGGAAGGCAGCACAGCTCAGAAGCGCTCACAAGGCTCTGGGAAAGCACCAGGTCATTGGCTCTCGTCCATGTCAGGCCAGAGGTGACACCTGCAGTGGCCCTGCAGGGTCTGGGGCGTTACCGGGCATAATCCAGTTGCGCTGCCCAGCGCTGCCTGGACAACCCTCCACTCAGGCACGCTGCTGCCCACCTTCTCTTCGATACTCCTCCCTCCCAAAGCAAAGCCAGATCTGGTCCACTCCTGGCACAGAGAGTGGACCACCAGGTAGCTCCTGATTTTGCCATCACCTGGTCATACCTTGATTCCAGCGTCCCACAGCTCAGCGACGAGCTTCAGCCGCTCTTCAAGGAGCTTCTTTTGGGCAGAGGCCACCAGCACCTGGGTCTCTGTCGTTCTGATCTTTTCCTCGGAGGCCTGCAGAGGGGACGAGACTCAAATGATGCCACAGACATACGGAGAGATCCAGGACCCAGTGAGCAGGATGGCTTACCAGCCCAGGCCCATCAGTTTAGTGGTGAAGAGGATCAGGTTCAGTGGGATGAACAGCATAAACTCAGGAGACTCAGGCCCCACAGACCCCATCCTGAAGCAGAATCTCATCTTATGTGTTTGCTCCATGATGGGGGCTGAACACAGCCTCTCTCCTGCGCTGCAGGCATGTGCAAATGAGAATGACCAGTTTTCCCTGCCGGCTTCTGTGACTGCAGACTGCTCCTCCCCAGCCAAGGGCCTCCCAGGGATCGGCAACAAGCTGCCGAGGAGCTGCAAGTGCAGCAGGACTGGGCAGAGGCAGCTGCCAGCTCCACAGCTGAGCTGGTGACTATGGGTGAGATGAAGCTGAGATGCTCCAGCGCTCCCAGGAGCCACCTGCTCCTGTAGTAGATGCTGGGTATTTAAAGTGGTGTTTCCCTGCCACTGCTTTTGCTGAGAGGAGGAGCCTTTCAAAGGTCACAAATCTGGCCTGGACTGCAGGTGGTGGAGGAAGAATTCAGTTTCCTCTTGGAAATGCCTGATGTGTCTATCTGCCAAGAAAGACCTTCCCACAACAGGCCTCTGGGGAGGGAAATGTGTGGCAGAGTTTGGGGAGCCAACAAAGACCTGTTTAACCCCGACTGACTGTGACAGAGAATAAACACATTGGAGCAGCACCCCTGAGGAGAGGGGAATAGGAAAACCGAATCCAGGAAAGCCTCAGAGGCACTGAGCTCCCTGCCCTGGGCCATCTGATCCCTGCCTGGGCGCCATCATGTCTTGGGCAGGCATGCCCCCCTGTACTGGGGGCACTGGTCAGGCCGCGCCTCAAATGCTGGCTTCAGTTTTGTCCCCTCACTCCCAGAAGGACATGGAGGGGCTGGAGCATGTCCAGAGAAGGGCAACGAAGCTGGTGCAGGGTCTGGAGCACAAGTGCACTGAGGAGCAGCTGAGGGACCTGGGGGGGTTGAGCCTGGAGCAAAGGAGGCTCAGGGGAGACCTTGTGGCTCTCAACAGCTCCCTCACAGGAGGCTGGAGCAAAGTGGGGGTTGGTCTCTTCTCCCCAGGAACAAGAGACAGGACGAGAGGAACTGGCCTCAGGTTGCACCAGGGGAGGTTGAGGTTGGCCTGGAGGAACCATTTCCTGCCCGTTGGGTTTGTGCAGGTGTGTCCCAGGCTGCCCAGGGCAGTGGTGGAGTGCCCATCCCTGGAGGGGTTTCCCAGCCATGTCGAGGTGGTGCTGAGGGACAGGGGTCAGCGGGGACCTGGCAGGGCTGGGGGAACGGTTGGACTCGAGGAGCTTAAAGAGCTTTTCCAACCAACACGATTCTGTGATTCTGACTAGACATACGAGGCTCCAGTCTCGCTTCCAGCCTTGCCGAGCACAGATGCCTTACCAAGGAAGATGTGGGGTCACACCAATGCCTAATGCAGTGGGGAACCTAGGGACCTGCTACTGCTGAGGATTTAAGTGCCCCAGCCAGGTGCAGCTCAACAAACCATGTCTGAAGGGTGCTGGAAGAGGGGCCTTGTCTCCAGTGGGAGCCCCAGAGATCATCTGCCCAGACCAGAGGAACTTGCAGATTACGTCCTGGTTCTGAGTCCTGCGGCAGAGCCCAGCAGAGGCCTAGCTGGCTGCTCCATCACAGACTGCAGCAAGGAAAACTCCCTTCAGCACCTGCAGGACTGGGGGTACGTGGGGAAGGTGTAAATCCTTGCTCTTTTTCCATGCTTAGTTGGGCACCGCCCGCAGCTCCTACCTCCACTCTCTGCTCCAGGATGGAGAAGATCCGCTCGATCCCAATGCTGACCCCCACGCAGGGCACCTTCCGCCCCTTGGGATCAAACATCCCCACCAGCCCGTCGTAGCGGCCGCCACCAGCCACGCTGCCCACGCTGACGGGCTCCTCCACGTGGTCGTTCTCCTGCTGCAGCAGGACAGCCTCGAAGATCACCCCCGTGTAATAGTCCAGGCCCCGCGCCAGGCTCAGGTCGAAGGAGATCTGTAGCACACAGGGGAAGCCCCGTCACCGGGTGCACGCAGGGGGCCCAGGCTGCCCGGCCACGAGGGCAGCACCTCCCGCCGCCCTCTGCACCTCCTCACCTTCCCCGTGATGCCAAACAGGGTCAGGTACTCAAAGAGCAGCTTCATGTCCCCCAGCCCCTCCTTGGCCAGCTTGTTCTGGGACAGCTTTGGCTCCTGGAGAAGCTGCTCGATCAGGTCCAGGCCACCTGCGGGAACCAGCCATGCCTCGGGTCTGCCCGTGCAGCAGCACCCGCAGCGATGGGCCTGACCGGCCATGGCTGGGCCTGGCACCCACCGTTGCTGGCCCTGCCTGGCCTGGGAGAACAAGGCCAAGGGCCGGAGCCCGTGTTGCTCACCGTGCAGCTGGACGTACTCCCCAATGCGATCGGCAGCCTCAGGAGAGAGCCCCTTCTCTCCAACCATCTCACTCCTCACCTCTGCCCACGGCACCTGCGAGGGGAGAGGAGACCACGAGTCACTGCTCCCGGGACGTGTCTCTCCTGGGGAAGGTCTCGGGTCATTCTGTCCAGTACAGACAGACACATCTGCCCGCCACAGATTGTTACGCAGCAGAACCCCGTCGGGGCCAGTGTGGAGAGGTGTGAGGGCACAGCTGAGGGATGTGAAAACCCGACATCTGCAGAATGCGCTGGGGTTTTCCCACCAAGCAAGGGGTCAAAGAGAACCAGTCTTGACCATGTCCAGCAGCACTGACATAAATCCCAGCATGTCAGTATGAAAACAAGGGAATTACCCCATTCCAAAACTGCCCAGATCTCCACCTTCCTGTTGCTTTTCCTGGCACACACAGCCCCAAACCCTACAGTTGGGTCATGCCTTTGCAATGAATCTCACTGCTCACAGGATTTTAGCTGACTTCATTCCCCTGTCAGTTGAGGCCTCCGAAGGAAAACACGGGTCAATCGTGAACAAAGCAGCATGAGCGCACAAGCTGAGATATGAGGCCGCTTCACAGTGTCCCCCACGTGACTTTGAACACGTGCAGAACTTCGTCTCCAGGTTCTACTTTGGATCCCCAGTTTTCAGACTGCACTTCGAGTTTCCTCTTCCTGAGGAGGGCTGGACACACACACACAGAGACGGGTCCCCAGTGTCTGGGGGCACACGGAGCAGCGCAGCACCAAAGGGACCAGCCTTCCCCTGCCCGGGAGACAGAAACGTGCTGCTGGGGTTACTTTTCAGGTCTCTGTTTCTGATCTCGGAACTCCTCCTCCCTCCAAATCCTTTTCTCAGGTAAAATACAGGAACCTCATCCGTACGTAGAATCACAGAACCACAGACTGGTTTGCGTTGAAGGGACCTTCAAAGCTCATCCTATCCAACCCGCTGCAGGGAGCAGGGACATCTGCAACCAGAGCAGCGTGCTCAGAGCCCCAGACAACCTCACCTGGAATGGTTCCAGGGATGGGGAGGCACCTGTCTGGGCAACCTGGGCCAGGGTCTCACCACCCTCACAGTGAAGAATTTCTCCCTTCTCTCTGGTCTGAATCTCCCTCTGTCAGTTTAACCCATCACCCTTTGTCCTGTCACATCAGGCCCTGCTGAACAGCCCCTCCCCAGCTTTCGGACAGCCCCCTTGAAGCACTGACAGGCTGCACTAAGGTCTGCCTGGAGCCTTCTCTGCTCCAGGCTGAACAACCCCAGCTCTCTCCCCTCTCCTCCCAGCAGAGGGGTCCCACCCTCAGGTCATTCCTGGGGCCTCCTCTGGCCCCGTTCCAGCAGCTCCATGTCTCTGCTGTGCTGAGGAGCCCAGAGCTGGACCCAGCACTGCAAGGGGGTCTCCCCAGAGTGGGGCAGAGGGGCAGGATCCCCTCTCTCAACCTGCTGGACACACTGCTGGGGATGAACCCAGCACATGGGTGGCTTCTGGGCTGCAAACACACGCTGCCGGCTCATGTCCAGCTTTTCACCCACCAGCACCCCCAAGTCCTTCTCCACAGTGCTACTCTCCATGCCCTCACCCCCAGCCTGTGCTGATACTGGGGGTTGCCCTGAACCCCATGGAGGACCCTGCACTTGGCCTTGTTGAACCTCATGAGGTTCACATGGACCCGCTTCTCCAGCTTGTCTAGGTCCCTCTGGATGGCATCGCATCCTTCAAGCGTGTATATCCACCTCACTTCTCTCTGCTGCTCCTCACCACCTCCTGACGGTCCCACAAACAGTTTGAGGCACACGACGTCCCGTGGTGTCCTGATTGTGCTCAAACGGCCTGGCCAGCACATGCACACACTGCAGATGCCACATCCTGGGCAGGGATGTCAGATGTCCCATCACCCATGGAGAACAGCACCAGCGTGCAGGACAGCGTTTATGAACAGGGTCCGGGAGAACACCACAGCTCTGGCAGCCTACTCACCTGTGCATTTCCACTGAACTCGTCCCTGTCATCTCATGGTGGCACTTCTCTACTCCTGCATCACCACAGAGATTTACCGTTCACATCACACTCGTCTTGCAACTGAAGTCTGAAATTTTCCTAAAGGTTGGACCAGATGATCCCCTTCCGATCTGGACTGTTCTACAATCCCAGGACACAACTGGGATTCCTCACACCACCTGACTGCCCCTGATGCATTTGAAAAGGCTTTTCAATGCCTTGGCCCAGTCTGGGGACAGGTTTTCATGATCCTGGTTCATGAACAGCAGCACTTTCAGAAGGTTAAGCTTTGGGATGTTGAACCTCCCATGGGAATAGCATTTTCCTCTCCCTCCTCTCCCTTTGTCACGACCTCGTGGGATACTGGCGAAGAAAGCACAGTGTCCCTGAGCGAGTGCTGTGCACTGCGGGCCTTCCCTCCAGAGAAAGGAGGGATCCAGAACCACTCGATGTTTATCAGCATTTTCCAGCGAGTTCTCAGAGATCGTGCTAAGAGCAGCCCAGAGGGACAGAGACTCACTGGAACTCCCACAGCAGTAGTGGCAGCCCAGGGCTCCAGGTCATACCTTATCCAGTTTGTCAACGCTGGAGCAGATCGTTCGGAACTTGCTGTCTGGGACACCGCAAACTGCAAACATCCCATCGAGGATGCGCCGATCATTGACCTGGGGAGAGGGAGCAAGCCAGTGGCTATGAACTCAAACAGATGCTTCAGCTGTGGCCAGTTTCCCTCCTCTCTGCTTTGAAGCAAGGAAGAGAAACCAGCAGATATCCACCAAGAATTTTTGCTGTTTGCTTTTCTGTCTCGCTCCCATGTCTGGGGAGTTCAGCTGCCTCTCTGCCCACAGGAGGCACAACTGACTCCTGCCAGGTCTGGGTAGAACCATCACATTCACTTCCTAAAGCCACAGATACCTTGACTCAACAGAGAAGAAAAACCAGTGGGGGCTACGAGTCCTCTCGTGGGCACGTAAAACCAGCTCAGGAGAAGACCACAGACTAAGGAGATGAATTCAGTGCATCACCCTGCTCAGTGTAAGAACAATGGGACACCTGGTTGTGCTAAAACCTCAATAAGGATTTTTTTTTTTTTTTGATAGTACAGAGTGAATCCCATAGTTTGATTGTGCTTCATAATAGTAGTAACTGAGGCCAAAGGCTGAGCTGGATTCAGCATTTTCATGGGTAGTGACAACATCTACAATGAAATCAGACAGAAACAGACTGCTCGGGCATCTGTAATCCTCCAGCATCAACACAGAATTGTTTTGGTTGGAGAAGCCCTTTAAGCTCCTCGAGTCCAACCATTCCCAGAGCACTGCCAGGTCACCACTGAGCCCTGTCCCTCAGCACCACCTTGACATGGCTGTGAAACCTCTCCAGGGATGGGGACTCCACCACTGCCCTGGGCAGCCTGGCACAGGCCACGACAACTCCAGCAGGGAAGACGTTGGTCCTTAGGGCCAACCTCAACCTCCCCTGGTGCAACTGGAGGCCTGGCCAGTCTCCTGTTCCTGGGGAGAACAGACTGACCTCCACCTTGCTCCTGCCTCCTGTGAGGGAGTTGTTGAGAGCCACAAGGTCTCCCCTGAGCCTCCTTTCCTCCAAGCTCAGTGCCCCCAGGACCCTGAGCTGCTCCTCAGTGCACTTGTGCTCCAGACCCTGCACCAGACAGTGGCTCATGGGAGACAAGAACAACTGCAGGCAGGTTCCTCCACTGTTTCCCGTTGTGCAGTGCCTTCTCATCCTCAGAGGCATCCGTGTTCACCACTGCCCAAACACACGGCAGCTAACAGGCAGTTCCTGTGCATGGCTCCTCAGCTCATCCCAGACAGGTTCAAGGGCGGGTTACTGCTCCCCTGCCCAGTGGGAGCTGCACACAGGAGCGCAGTGCCCAGCCCACG
The DNA here is from genome assembly GCA_009769605.1 of Bucorvus abyssinicus. Lineage (NCBI taxonomy): Eukaryota > Metazoa > Chordata > Aves > Bucerotiformes > Bucorvidae > Bucorvus > Bucorvus abyssinicus. Next base: position 19,665,759 of record CM020041.1, on the reverse strand, counting down.
CTGCTCACCTCCCCGAGAGCCCAGCAATGCCCCCACTCTGGGTTCCTCTCAGAGCCCCCACCACTCTCCTGAGCATCGGACACTCCCACCCTCTGCTGTCCTACTGCTGCAGACCCCTCCCTGCCCTGCTAGGCTGCACACCCAGCACCATTTGCTGCCACCCAAGAGAACAGGGGTGTTTGGAAACAACTAACAAGCTCAACCTACAGTGGGGCATCTGGAATGACTTGGTGGGAAGGTGGGAGCCTGTGGACACCGCAGTGCATGCACTGAGGAGATGTCCCTGCTACAGGGGCATCGGGAGCTGGGCCAAGGGCAAGGATCCTGGGTCAGAGCTGGGTTTTACAACAGGCACCAGCTGGCTGCCTGGTGCTTCACAGCAGTTAGTGCTAGTGAGAACTCTGCTCCCTGCAGCCTGAGGAGCCCTCCTGGCACCCCCAGGCAAAGGCAGATGGGAGCTGAGGCCCAGCTGTTTGGCACATACACCATGCAGAAGCAGAGTGTGGGATGAACTTCAGGATCAAGCCTGAGTGGGCATCAGAGCTGCTGCGTAAAACCACAGGGACAATGACCGCTGCTCCCACCGTGGCCCAGAGGAACCCGCCCCGTCCCACCTTCACGAGGAAATCCCCGAGCTGCAGGTCGCTCAGGATCTCGTGCACGATCTTCAGGCACTCGGCGTCAGGAATCATTGGGTCGAACTGGCCGGCGATGTCAAAATCCTGGGGACACAGGAGAAGGCAGTGAAATTCGGCACCGCTGCAGAAACACAGCCTCAACCCTTCTGCTACCAGCAGTTTGTGTACAGAAAGCAGCCGAAATGGGATGTCTACTGCACGATACCCTTAGAAACAAAAAAACAACAGAAGGGAGATGGCAGAGACATCAGCAGCCGTAAATAAACAGAATGAGGGAACCAGGAAGGGCAGGAGAAAACTACTTCATTTGGTATGACTTAAGTGCCAAATGTTTTGCCTTGATTCTTTGGATGTTCTCATGCCAGTCAAGTTAGCAATCAGGGAAGACGAGAAGCCACCTCAACTGAGGCCAAAGCCAAGTTTTAACTGCCAAGACAGAGAAAGAAATCAGAAAGCCTGAGGGGTCTCCACCAGAGTTACCAGATGATCCACGATGTAGAACTACAGCCCAGCCACGAGATGTTTTAGTAGGCTGGTATCCCACGACTGGGAAACAGCAGAGACAACATCAATGTTCAGAGAGAAATAAACCACAGAAGCAACAGGAGGCCTCTAACTTGACTCCCATTTATGAATCCAAAGTCTTCAATGAGATTTTAGTACCAGAACAATTGTAACTCAGTGGGTACACTTCGATGTGGCTTCACCAAGTGTCCACAATAAATTGGGACAACAGAGGAGGAAAGAGACGAGATCACATCAGTCAACCCCCAATCAGCTGAGTGCACGAAAGGCTGATGCAATCCCCGCAGAGGTTGGGTAAGGGCTGGTACTGTCAGGAAAGTGCCGCTGCACGTGGCACAGGTGAAGTTGCACGGAAAAACCCAACCAAGGGCTGGTGAATTAGTTAAGATGTAGAAAAAGTGACTGGGCTGAGGAAAGCAGCATCTCCAGGGAGACAAGGTAACAGCTCGATTTACCTGGCCTAAGGAGGGGGAAGAGCTCTCTGAACAGTTCCCACGTGGGGAAAGGGGAAGGACCCGTGTCTAGGGCTGACAGCTCCCGATGGAAGAGCTGCACTGGCACAGGGAGAAGTGCACCATCGTCCACCAGCAAGTCCAGCCTGGAGATCAGAGAGGCCTTTCTATAAATATTTCCTGTCCTAGGAGCGACACCTTGGAACGGCCTCTTAGATGAGGCAGCAGGCAAAGACCCCAACTTGCCCGGACATGGGAATTCACCGAGCTGGAGCATCTCCACAGGGGTTGTATAGCAGAACCGGGACATTCGCAAACAGGGATTCGTATGCAGTGCGAGGCCCTGGGGACTGTGTTAGCGCGGCGGGACAAAGTCATTCCTTGGGGCTGCCACTCCAAGAAAGCCACAAAGGAAATGGTTACCTGTTCTGTAATTTGGCCTCGGGTTTTTCCCTTCCTTTGAAATACAGATTGACTAAGCACAGGACAGAAGTAGCACATGCTACAGCTGCAACACTTGCTCGCCTGGTCTGTGTGTCCTGCTAACACACGCAGGATCTCAGCTGGTGCCAGATCTGGGGTCAGAAGGAAATCCTTCCCTCCACCGGGCTGGTGAGCGGTGCAGGATGGAACAGGGAGCTACCCTCCCACAAGGAGCGAAGCAGGACAGGGACCAGGGGGCTGGATCACAGTTCCCTGAGCACCCTGTGTCACAGCCATGTCTGCGATCTCAAGCTGTTTATCAGCCCCATAAGCAGAAGAACAGTGGGTCCTCCTGGGCTTTCCACAGCCACTGCAGGGTAACACAGCCTTTGGTCCTACATTTTTCTGGTGCTCCATCCCCATAAGCGCTGCCCAGCCTCTAGCCTCACTCAGCAGCGTCCCTGTCACCAGCCAAACTCACACACTGGTAGAACTCCCTGTAGCGGCCCCTGGTCATGGCCGGGTTGTCCCGCCTGTAGACCTTCGCAATGTGGTAGCGCTTGATGTTGGTGATCTTGTTCATCGCCAAATAGCGGGCGAAGGGCACCTGAGACGGCAGCGTTAAGGATGGCAACAGGGACTGCTCACCCCGCCCAGTTATCAGCCACAGGCAGTGCTGGGCCCTCACTATCTCCCCGGCACCCAGCACCTTGTGGCACATGCCCATGGGGCAAAGCGACTGCTAAGAGACAGCTGGACCTGCCACAGCAACTCAAGGTCTCCACGACTGGCCAAGACACGGCCCATTAAGTGTTAATGCTGCTGTTAAATGTCCCTACGGGCATATTCCTGTGTTAGGTTGGATGTCAGTCTCCTGTACGCTGTGCACCACAGTGGCCTCGTTTGGGCACCCCGCGGTAGTAGAGACCCCACTCTACACAGATCTTCCTCACCTACACATACAAGCATTACGTCGTCCAACAGAAGCAACATACAGTGACTGAGCAAGGTTCTGCCCCCTCTGAACCTGTCACACACTCCCTGTCCATATGGGGTCAGAGCCACGAGACCGTCCTCCCGCCTCCTCCTTGCCCTCTGCACAGCGCTGCCCCAAAAGGAGGGTGGCAAAGGTGACAAGACCCCTCAGCACCGGCTGCAGCGGGATACAGTCAGGTCGTAGCGCAGGGACAGCAGCTCTCCTCCTTGATCCTTCAGATCGTAGATGAGCTTCGAGTCTTCGCCATATTTCCCCGTCAGCGTCTCCTACAACACAAGGACAGAGGAACAAACAGCATCTTCAGTGACAGGAGATCAGCCCCAGAGGACACAGGAAACAAGAAAGGGAGGAACACCAGGAGACGGAAGAAGAAAACTCAACACAAGCCGCAAGCTTTCAGCTGCGGGATCCTCATCAGCAAAGCCAGCTCGCAGCGTCCTCACTCACCTTCAGCTCAAACACCGGCGTATCAATGACTTCTGCTCCGTGGCGCTTGAAGCAGGCGATGATGGCGCTGAAGACTCTCTCACGAATGGCCATTTGCTTGGGACTGTAGTCCCGCGTGCCCTGTGGGGAGAGCGGGAGAAGTGCAGGACACACCGGGTTAGAAGTGATGGGAAGAAGCTGTCACACTGCCAACAAAACCAGAGGGGCCAGGTCCAGGCACCAGCCATCAGGCAAGATGGCAAAAAGCAGCACCAAAATCTACTGGAAAACATCAGGACACAGCTCAGACATGACCAGAGCTGAGGCCAAGTCAGGACTTTCAAGACGCAGGAAACAAAGGAGCTAATGAAAATCAAGCAGAGGGGTCAGTGCTTTCGAGCGTGACAGCACAGCTGTGTCTGTCCACGGCTCTGATACAGACAGAGCAGCCGATCCCTACACAACGAGCCACCCCAAGAGGGGGAATGAGAAGACAGGCAATGCTTTGAAGCTGTGGAACAACCAAAAATTTCCAAACACTGGGAGAGAGAAACCATCTTCTCAAAGCGCAATATCTGTGCAGTGCCCATCACTGGGACGTGCTCCCCCTTAATGTCTTTGCTGTTAAGGGTCACTGAATTATTTCCATGACCACCTTTAGGCTCTCAGCAACACATAAATCCCTGTTAGTTAACTCAATGCCCCGCTTTCCTTTCCCAGGGCCTGGCAGGAGGAAGCTGAGAGCAGGTGCCTTGTCACACCCCATCTGCAGGTCACACGGTGCAGAGCAGCTTCAGGCACTGACGTGGTGAGACAGGCTGGAAACCCACCCAGCTGCTGCGGCGCCGTGGCATTCCCAGAGCTGCCAGATCCTCTCTCCACATCTTTAAATGGGGACAGACCCTCCCGCTTTTCAGCTCTCACTCCACAGCTGCATTTACCAAAGCGTACGATAAAGGTAATGGACAAGGCAGACAGTTTTGAGATGTTTCCTGAGCCAGTGGCATTAAACATATTTGTGAGCAACATTCATAACTGCCTGCACGCCACAGCGTAGAAGCGCAGCTAGTCTCTGCTCAGCTGCCAGTGGTGAAACATTCAGGTCACAAAGAATTTCAGGGTGAAGTGCGTTATGGACCCTGTTCTCAGGGGCCTGGAGATGCAAGGAACGACCTTACTCCTAAGAGCGTGATCCCAGCAGACACGAGACCCCGTGCTAGGCAGCTACGGTAAAGCTTGACCAAAAGGGAGCTTAATTTCCCGCTGGGAGAAGTTACCTTCGGGGTCTTGAGCACAAACTTGTGTTTCCCCTCATCTCCCCCCAGCTGCGCCTTCATCTCCAGCAGTTTCGCCACCTCCTTCGCAATCTGGGGAGGGAACAAGAGGGAGCTGGGGCTGAGCCGACCTCCTAGGTCCAGCCCACAGGCCTCCCCCAGTACCTTCAGCCTCAGCACTTCCAGTACACCCAGACTCCTCAATCCCAATACATCCACTATTCCCAATTTCCCACAGCAACCACCGAAGCTGCTCTCCAGTACTCTCCACTTCTGCTACCAGCACCCCAGTCTCAGCACCCCCAACACACCCGTGACCCCCATCACCCTCAAACATCTGCCTCCCCCATCTCCACACCTCCCATCCTACCAGCCTCCACATCACCAGCTCCTGCTACACGCACCCCAGCATCCTCCTCCCAACCCAAACACCCCCAAGCATCCTCCTCTCCAATCTAGCACCAGTATCACCAATTCCTACTCCCAGTCTCCCCTGCAGCCTCTCCCCAGCCACCTCAGCCCCTCCAGTCCAGCCCAGTGCTCCCATCCTCCCCAACACCCCTCTTCCCAATGCCACCATCCCGAGCCCAGCACTCCCAGGTCCCCACAGCACTGTCCCCTATGCCCTGTAACCCCAAACGCACCTCACTCACCTCAGCAGCCCTCTCTCCACCCCAGCACCGGTACCCCCAGGTCCCCCCAAGCCCCTCCTCCCCATCCCAAGCCAGCTCCCCCCGCCGCCAGTCACACCAGTCTCCCAGCACCCCGCTCCCAGTCACACCGCTCCTCCCCCGCCAACCACCGAGCCCCGGCCAACCGCTTCCCAGCCCCGCTGGGACCAGCCACACCTCGTCGGGATCGGCCTTATCCTGCTTGAGCCGCCGCACCGTCTCCGCTTGCTCCCGCACCGCCACCTCCGCCGCCATTGCCGGAGCGCGCATGCGCGGCCAGCACCTCGCCGCGCCTGCGCACTGCCGTTCCCGCGCGTTGCCACAGCAACGGCTCCGCGCCTGCGCACTGCGCGCCCGCGCCTCCCCTCAGCGCCCGCAGCTCGAAGAAACGCCCGAGGGCGCCGTTTTGCGCCGTTGATTTTCTTTTATTGGTCTGTAACAATAGTTTCTCCACGCTCGCCCCGGCCGCACCAGCCCCTCGTCGTGCCTCTCCCTGAGGCGGGGCCCAGGCTGGTCCTTACCCCCCCCAGCCCAGCCCTGCCCTGCCCCCCTCTCCCTATGGCCCGGGCCCGCGGGTGCCCCACACGCCACCACAGATTCTCCCCTCCACGGTCTGGAGCTCGGCCCGACGCTGCCGGAGCTGCTCCGCGTCCCCCGGTGCCCGCACCGCTCCCACAAGCGCCTGTGCAGTGCCGTGTGGCCACAGGTACCGCAGTGTCAGGAGCCACCAGCTCGGCCCGTGCTTCAGGGCAGGGGCCCACACGGTCACAGCGGTGACGGCTCTGTCCGCCACTTCTCACACCCGCTTGCTGCTTTCCGGCAGATCCCCCGTGCTGACACGGGCTCAGCCCGGGCAGACGAGCCGCGGGCTGGTGGACGCGGCCAGACTCCAGAGGGCAGTGAACGGCTCCGGGCGCTGGAGGGTTCCCGTCGCACAGCAGTTCAGTCAAGCAGCGCTGGCCAGAAAGTGCTACGGCTCCAGCCGCCTTCTGATCTCATCCACAAGCTTTTCTCTTGGGACATCAACCTACAAAGCAAACGGAGCGGCGCTGGCAGAGCTGGAGCCCGGAGCAGAGCGTGGTTCAGTCCGGCCCTAAGGCCTTGCTGTGGATCCCAACGCAGGCGTCGGTCACCCGACCGATGCTTCTGTGCTACAGCTCCCCAGAGGAACGTCACCGAGGGAAACCCCAGAGCCCTCAGGAATCGCTAGATTTTAGAAGTACTTTTGAAACGTGATGTAAAAAGGCATTCTCACCTCCTCTCTTCTGGCGACATCTCGCAGCTTCACGACTCCATCCGTCAGCTCTTGGTCTCCTACGATGGCAGCGAGGGGGATGCCCGTGTCCTCGCAATACTGCAGCTGCCTCAGCAGTTTGGGATCCTTCTTGTACAGCATCTCTGCCTAGGAGGGAGCGGAGAAGGTGAATCGTTAACACCACGTTTGCTCTGATGGATCTGGGAGCAAAACAGCCAGCACCAAAACGTCACCGAAAACCCTGGCTCATTATTTCTGTAGCAGGCGGTTGCCTTTAGCGCTCTTGGCTGTTCTCTGCCTGCTAGATAGAGACAGGCCCAGATCTTGAAGAGACGCAGTTAATGGAGCTGGTCTGGCTGTGCTATGGCTCCCTTCAGGCCCTCCCTCCCTCACCTGCACCACTGCCAAGCCCAAGCCCATCCTTTACCTTGATCCCTGCGTCCCACAGCTCGGAGATGAGCTTCAGTCTCGCAGCCAGTAAGTGTTTCTGAGGTGTAGCCACCAGCACTTGCGTCTCTGTCGCTCGAACTTTCTCCCCAGAAGCCTGCGGGGATGGACATGCTCGTGGCAGCAACGGGCTCTGCAGGAATCTGCAGCTCACAACAGAACCTCATCTCGCCTTATTGTCAGCCCTGAACTTGGCTCGCAAAACAAGTTTATTTAAAGCCAGGCTGACCCTCCAGAAGCAAGAAGAGTGCACAGCTAAGACAACTGGGGCACGTTTAACGAGACCCCCAGAGAATCTGCGTTGTGGCACACTACTTATCGTGTGCTGCTGTTCCCACGGGACCTCGGCTTTCCTCCCGGAGGGCACCCAGGCAGCTTTCCAGCATCTCCTTTCATTCTCCAGGCATAAACCCGTTGCCTCAGCTTCGCTTCCTATGAATCATGAGCTTGGAACTAAACGCAGGGAAGAATTTCCTCACAGGCTTTCCCTGGGAGCTCATTACGGAGCAAAGGCCAGAGCTGTTACCCAGTTCATCGCTCCATAATCCCCAGGACAGCAGCACGTCACAGGCAAGAGGCAAGAGCCAAGCGGCTGGGGCACAGCATTCAGAGACAGGACCAGAGCTCAGGGCCCGTCCCTAACGCTTCCTTGGTGTCTGCTCTGGAACGCTGCCCTTGGCTCTCCATGCCTGCAGAAAAGTCATTTTCTGCATGGACATTAAGGCATGAGAGGAGCCAGCCTCTCCCCCAAAATAAAGACAGTGGAGCTCTAGAGCTCCCATGAATGATATCTGGCTTCCTAGAGCCCTCCGCCACGCACCACCCGCAGCTCCTACCTCCACTCTCTGCTTCAGGATGGAGAAGATCCGCTCGATCCCAATGCTGACCCCCACACAGGGCACCTTCCGCCCCTTGGGATCAAACATCCCCACCAGCCCGTCGTAGCGGCCACCGCCAGCCACGCTGCCCACGCTGACGGGCTCCTCCACGTGGTCGTTCTCCTGCTGCAGCAGGACAGCCTCGAAGATCACCCCCGTGTAATAGTCCAGGCCCCGCGCCAGGCTCAGGTCGAAGGAGATCTGTAGCACACAGGGGAAGCCCCGTCACCGGGCGCACGCAGGGGGCCCAGGCTGTCCAGCCATGAGGGCAGCACCTCCTGCCGCCCTCTGCACCTCCTCACCTTCCCCGTGATGCCAAACAGGGTCAGGTACTCAAAGAGCAGCTTCATGTCCCCCAGCCCCTCCTTGGCCAGCTTGTTCTGGGACAGCTTTGGCTCCTGGAGAAGCTGCTCGATCAGGTCCAGGCCACCTGCGGGAACCAGCCATGCCTCGGGTCTGCCCATGCAGCAGCACCAGCGGCGATGGGCCCAACCGGCCATGGCTGTGCCTGGCAGCCCCCTGTTGTCGGTCCTGCCTGGCCTGGGAGAACAAGGCCAAGGGCCGGAGCCCGTGTTGCTCACCGTGCAGCTGGACATACTCCCCGATCCGATCGGCAGCCTCGGGAGAGAGCCCCCTCTCTCCCACCATCTCGCTCCTCACCTCTGCCCACGGCACCTGCGAGGAAAGAGGAGAACAGCTGTTCACCCTGCACAGCCGGAGCCATCCGCCCCAAGACCAAAGCGATCTCCCCACAAACATGATGCTTACCTTGTCCAGCTTGTCCACTGTCGAGCACGTCGGTAAGAACTTGCTCTCCGGGACGCCGCACACGGCGAACATACCCTTCAGAACCCCCCGGTGATTGACCTGGGGGTGGCAGGGACACGGTTGGCTCAGGGGAGATCCCCTTGATGCTGTTTCTCCTTGGCCCAGAGGTGCGGGACGCTGCTCTGTTGGCATTTACTTTTGCCTTTTCCGCAGCGCCTGGATACCGCAGGGAGGGAAAGCACAAAGGTGTGAAACCCCTCGGCTCTGAGCTCACCTTAATGAGGAAGTCCCCGAGCTGCAGGTCGCTCAGGATCTCGTGCATGACCTTCACGCACTCAGCATCAGGAAGCATTGGGTCGAACTGGCCGGCAATGTCAAAATCCTGGTCACAGAATCGATTTGGTCAGAAAAGCCCTTTAAGCTTCTCGAGTCCAACTGCTCCTCCAGCACTGCCAGGTCACCACTGACCCCTGTCCCTCAGCACCACCTCGACACAGCTGGGAAACCCCTCCAGGGATGGGGACTCCACCACTGCCCTGGGCAGCCTGGGACAGGCCGGGACAACCCCGGGGAAGGAATTGTTCCTCAGGGACAACATCAACCTCCCCTGGAACAACTGGAGGCCAGTTCCTTTTGCCCTGTTGCTTGTTCTGGGGAGAAGAGACCGACCCCCCCACTTGGCTCCACCCTCCTGTTGAGAGCCAGAAGGTCTCCCCTGAGCCTCCTTTGCTCCAGGATCAACCCCCCCAGGTCCCTCAGCCGCTCCTCAGCACACTTGTGCTCCAGACCCTGCGCCAGCTTCGTTGCCCTTCTCTGGACACGCTCCAGCCCCTCCATGTCCTTCTGGGAGGGAGGGGACAAAACTGAACCTGGCATTAAAGGGGTGGCCTCCCCAGTGCCCCCAGTACAGGGGGTGATCCCTGCCCTGGTCCTGCTGGCCACAGCAGTGCTGGTACAAGCCAGGATGTCGTTGGCCTCCTTGGCCCCTTGGGCATTCTACTGTTTCAAGTTCCATTTGACTGATACCCAAATCCACAGTTTACTGATGGTTGTTGGAGCAATAAACAATTTTGTTTAGAGTAAACCTACTTTCTGAGCATGTGCCTCGACTATTTTGAGACTCCTCAAGGCCCACCACAGCCCCATAGCAGCTGAAGGGGACCCAGCCGGTAAAATCATGCCAGCTGCCCATGCCCTCCCACCCCCTCACGTGGTGTCCACCACAACACTCACGCACTGGTAGAACTCCCTGTAGCGGCCCCTGGTTGTGGCCGGGTTGTCCCTCCTGTAGACCTTCGCGACGTGGTAGCGCTTCATGGTGGCGATCTTGTTCGTCGCCAAATAGCGCGCAAAGGGCACCTGGGGCCGAGGAGTTAAGAACGGGCACATGGAGAACCCCCAAGCTGCGGAATGCTGACACGGTGATGGACACATGCTCTGTCCCTGCTGTGCTCGCAGAACACCCACAAGGCACCAGAGAGGTGAGACAGGGGATAGAGAGGTGGGGACTGTAACTGGGAGGAGGTAAAACCAGTACAGCAGAGCACACTGGTGCGTGTCCACAACCCACAGAAGAAAGGGTCACTTTGCTGCAAACCCTGGACCAGCTGTGGGGTGCTTTGAGGTGGGGTCACACCAACAACAGCCAGACCAGTGGGGCAGGAAACGGGTTCCTGTCACCCCAATGAGACCTGTGGGCCGGGATGACCCAACGTGGCAGAGGTGGCAGCGACCTTGGTACCACCACCATCCCCTCCGTGTACCGCTGTTCTCCCAGGTGGCACCACTGCCCCCTCTGGGTCTCCTCCATGTCCCCCCTGATCTCTTGGTGTCCTCCCCCTCCCCTCTATGTCCCCCCCGTCCTCTCGGTGGCACCACTGTCCCCTCTGGGGCTCCTCTGTCCCCCCCAGATCCCTCAGTGGCACCACCAGCCCCTCTGTGTCTCCCTCCTCCCCTCTATGTTCCCTCCTGTCCCCTCAGCAAGGGCTGTAGGGTGATATGCAGGATACAGTCAGGTCGTAGCGCAGGGCCAGCAGCTCCCCGCCCTGGTCCTGCAGCTCGTAGATGAGCTTCGCGTCCTCCCCGTACTTCCCAGTCAGCGTCTCCTGGGGACGGGTGGGGCTGGCAGGGTGGCCGAGGACTGGGGCGGTGACACATGTCCACCCTTCAGCCCCCTCTAATCTGTGGCAGAAGTGGGGGTCCCTGTTCCTGGCCCCCTACGCAATGGGAACCCAAAAGGCTCATGCCTGACCCCCCGAGCCCTGCCCCAAACCTCAGCCCCGGGGAAAGGGGGGACCCCCCAATGCCCCCTGCGGGAGCAGAGGGGGGTCCCACAGCCCCAGTGGAGGGGGACCCGAGGAGGGGGGACGGAGGGAGGATCCCGGCGCCGCCTCACCCGCAGCTCCAACACGGGGGTGTCGATGGCGGCCGCCCCGTGCCGCTTGAAACAGGCCACCACGGCAGCGAGGAGCCGGTCGCGGAGCACCACGTGGGTGGGGGGGTGGTCGCGGGTGCCCTGGCCCGGGACGGAGAGCGGTCGTCAGCAGCAGGGACGGGAAAAGGAAGGGGGGGGGGGGAAACGACGCCCGGTAACCGCCGGAGCGGCCCCCGCTCCCCACCCTTACTTTGGGCGTCTTCAGAGCCGGGCGCCGTCCGCCGCCGGCCGAGCCCACCGCCGCCCCCCGCACCTGCCGGGACAGGACCCGGCGGTCACCGACCGGCCCCGGCGGCCAGAATGGAACGAAGCTCAGCCGGCCCCCGGCGGGGCCCGCGGGCAAAAGCCGCCCAGCAGCGGCGAGGGGTCCCAACCGCAGCATGGCCGGTCTCGGGGAACCCGGAAGCGAGTGGGCTCCACGTGACCGCCCCGCGCCCGCGGCCTCGCGGCGCTCTAGGCTAGAGCGGCTGCCACTCGGTGGTGCTTGAGAGGACTGACTCGCTTTACGGCCCGGCCGCCAACGCGCGACAGTCGCCGTTCCCTTGTCGCTCTCCCCTCGACATGGCGTCGGGCAGCGGGGTAGGTGTGGGGGCGGCGGGGTCTCGCCTGGCGCGTTCTCTTTCGCTCGAGAGGCCCTGGGCTGTGCTGGGGACAGCTCCGGGGCTGCTGGGGCCGCTCTGCAGGGCCGGGTGCGGGGAGGGCTGCCCCGGTGGGGCCGGGCCGCGCTCGGGGCCTGTGCCAGGCCCTGCCGCGGGGCGAGGGCCCCCTCGGGTGGGAATGTGGCGGGCGGCCGGGGGCTCGTGGAGAGGCCCCGTCCCTGCTTTTCACACCGCTGTGCCCCCGGTGTGTGGGCGGTGGGGATTTGGCTTTCCTGAGAGGCCCCGATGCCTTCAGGGCTAGAAAGGGGGTGGACCCCACCCCGATCTTGCCTTTTATGGCCAGGACCCCCCCCAGGGAGCTCCTATTTCAGCCAGGCAGCGTGAGAACCCCCGGCGTGGGGGTGCCCGCTCGCCTTCAGCCCCCCCGGGGAGACCAGCCCATCCCAGGAGCCTTCTTGGGCTGAGCGATGGCTGTGCAGGTAGCTTCCTCTTTTACGTTCCCTCTCTTGCCCTGCCCCGTTCTTCCTCGGCTCCTCTGGGAAGGAGTTGCCCGTTTCCTGGCTGGCTCTCACCCCGTCCTGCTGAAGTTGCTGCCCTCTGCCCTACACAGAGAAACTGCCTTTCTGTGGCTGCGATCCTGGAGTTTCCGGATGGCTCCCGATCACTGGGTTATTTTATTGGCATTGCTTGGTTTGTACGGTGTGGCAGCGAGGTCTTTCTGCCATTATGGGTCCCACAGGGTTTGATGTTGGGAATGGCAAGATCAGAGGAATGAGGTGGATGTGCTGGTGTAGCCGGACTGGTTTAAACACTGCCAGTTATGTCCCAGGCAGCTGTCAGCTCTGCAGGGGCTGTTGTTTTCTGCTTTCCTGGCCAGTCTTGTCTTCACTTGAAGCCACTTGCTGAGGCATGAGCAGTGCTGAGGGTGGTCTGGAGCAGGATGTCTGCCCAGGAGTGCGGTGGGGCCTGGGGCTTCTCCTCAGCTGCTGACAGTTTTGTTCCTGTTGGGTTGAGCCAGGCCTGAGACTCCTGTATTATTTTATAGACTTTGATCCCGATACTGGGCAGATCATTTGGTGTCTGTCTCCACAGCGAGCAGGAGGCTCTGGGGCACTTCTGGTTTTTAACTGTTATTTGTTTGAGAAATTCTGTCACCCAAAGCACTTAGATAAATATGTGAGGGCTCGCAGCTGCCCCTGCCCCTGTCAGACCAGCTCAGAAAAGTTCCTTCAGGTAGTGTCCTGCTACACACTTGGGTTTAATTTCTTAATTTCCTATAACGTTAGTTGATGCTTGGTGATATTTTGTTTTCTGTTTGTCAGTGTGGTTCACAAAACCTGTTCTGATGCACTTAAAGTGCTTAAGAAGCTCCGCGAGTTTTTCTACACCGCCCTTGGGCATTTTCATTCCTCTCCTCGGTTGTTTGTTCCATCTGAAGGGTCACCAGAAGAGAAGCTGTTCAATGGCAGTGCTGCTGCTCGGCTTCAAATGGGATTTATTTCCTTCAGCCTTGATTTGGCCGCACGGAGTAGGCGGTGGGTGGGGGGTCCTTCTTTCCCTGAGGTGTTTTCAAACACATCTGTTCTTTTTTTAATGCAAAACCAAGAGCCTTGCACTGCCGTGCTGAGAGAAATGCTGCTCCTCACTAGCCGAGAGTTCTCAAGAAAATAAGTGTCTGGGTTATAAGCCATGACTGTTACTGTGTGCTGGGGCCTTGGTCAGGCTGGGCTGGTTTGCTGAGCGTAGACTCGAATGGAAGTGTGATTCTTGTTCAGTTGCTGCTGCCCTCAGTGTGGGTGGCCAAGTAGAAGTCCTCCTGCAAAGAACAGGTTTTGTGTCCTTCAGCACCAGCTTCACCTGAATTCAACTTCTCCTGCAGCTGATCCAGGTGGGAGCTGCGGCGAGCTGCTTTGGGGCTGTGCTGCCTCGGAGGGGTTTCTTCCCTTCCTGCCCCTCGTCTGCCCGCTGTGGGACAGCTCAGCGTGCAGTTTGTATGCTGCTTCCCCAGAAGCTCCGTGCTCTGCTCCCTGCTTTGCTTCCCGTGGTGCACAGGCAAACGGCCAATCTCCGAGAGCGGCCACCCCCAGCCTTCCCTACACCTGTGTTTTAACCGAGCTTGGTGCAGCTCATGTTGCCTCTCGTGGCGTCCTCAGCTCATGTTTGCAGCTTGGGTTTAGCCGACTGTGGGAAGATGTGGGTGTAACGTGCCGGGGGCTGGGACATGTCTGTCACGTGGCGGTTTCAAGGCTGTGGGTCAATGGGTTTAAATCCTGGCTGGGTCTGGTTGTGCAAGTCAAATGGTGAGAATCTCAGGAGCTGTAAAGATAAACTCATTACTTTTCTCATCACTTAGAAATTATCGAATCACAGAGTGGTTGGGCTTGAAGGGACCTTCAAAGCTCATCCAGTCCAACCCCCCTGCAGAGAGCAGGGACATTTGCAGCCAGAGCAGGGTGCTCAGAGCCCCAAACAACCTCACCCTGAATGGTTCGAGTGATGGGGCTTCTCCCACCTCTCTCAGCAAACTCTTCTAGAAGCAGCAGATCCAGGCGTGCAGAATGTTGTTCTCTTCAGCTACATCCTTGATTCCCAGATATGACAACAGAGGATGTGGGGATATAACGCCCAGCTCACTGCCATGGTCCCACATGCCCAGCGATTTCACCTCTCCGCCCCCTCCCTTCAGAACTAGTCACACCATGCCATAACCGTTACTGCGCTTTGTTCCCTCCTCAGACCAAGAACCTGGACTTTCGCCGCAAGTGGGACAAAGATGAGTACGAGAAACTTGCGGAGAAGCGGCTCACGGAGGAGAGAGAAAAGAAAGATGGTGCGTAGCGTGCTGGCTGCAGACAGGCTCTGCTCCTTCAGCACCAAGTCACCCGAAGCTGCTGAGCTTGGGAGGGAGAGAGCAGCTAGAAGTGAAACTCTGGTGGGAAGGAGCAGCGATTTGAGGCTTTGATCCTTTTTCCTGTGCTTGCCACTGAGTATGTGGGGTTTTTTGGCAAGAGTAATTGCTGAGACCCTTTGTCTCTGCCTGTTCTTTGGGGAGGGAGGGGAACAGTGAGTCCCTGGAAACAAGGAGATCTTGGAGTACACCCAAGTCTCACAGATCCACCTGGCTCTAACAGGAAGTAGCGAGAAGGAAATTATACCCTTTACTGATTTAGAAAAGGTGCAGTTTGTACATGAATCAGGATGTTCCCAGGTTCCTGGCAGGCCCCTCTTCATCGAGAGCATCCAGCAAGTCAAGCTTCACCTTTTCTGATAAATACTTTGGGTTTTGCTTATGTTTTAGGCAAACCAGCTCAGCCCGTCAAAAGGGAACTTCTTCGGCACCGAGACTACAAGGTGGACCTGGAATCGAAGCTGGGGAAAACCATCGTCATCACCAAAACTACCCCGCAGTCGGAGATGGGCGGGTAGGAAGTGCTCTTTCTGTTGGAGCCTCAGAGGGGTGCCGGGGGACTGTGACTCAGGAGGGAGCTCTTACAGTGCTCCAGCTGGTGATTCCCTTCTGCTGCAACAATGCTGCGCTGCGTGACCTGCACTGAAAATGGGTCTGCTGGGGTAATATGTGGAAGAGGCACAGCAGACTGAGCCCCTTCTGACAGAATGAGCCGATTCCTGTGTTGCTTTGCCCACCTGTAGGAACAGCTGAGGCAGATCCCAGAATGACAAAATTGTTTGAGTTGTAAAAGACCTCTAAGCTCCTCGAGTCTAACCATTCCTCCAGCACTGCCAGGTCGCCACTGACCCCTGTCCCGCAGGACCACCGCGACACAGCTGGGAAACCCCTCCAGGGATAGGGACTCCACCACTGCCCTGGACAGCCTGGGACAGGCTGGGACAACCCCAGCGGGGAAGGAATTGTTCCTCAGGGCCAACCTCAACCTCCCCTGGAACAACTGGAGGCCGGTTCCTCTCATCCTGTTGCTTGTTCCTGGGGAGCAGGGACCAACCCCGCCCCCGCCTCACTCCAGCCTCCTGTCAGGGAGCTGTCAAGAGCCAGAAGGTCTCCGCTGAGCCTCCTTTGCTCCAGGATCAACCCCTCCAGGTCCATCAGCTGCTCCTCAGCACACTTGTGCTCCAGACCCTGCACCAGCTTCGTTGGCCTTGTCTGGACACGCTCCAGCCCCTCCATGTCCTTCTGGGAGGGTGGGGCCCAAACTGAACCCGGCATTCGAGGGGCAGCCTCCCCAGTGCCCCCAGTCCAGGGGGATGATCCCTGCCCTGCTGGCCACAGCAGTGCTGGTACAAGCCCAGATGCCGTTGGCCTTCTTGGCCACCTGAGCGCACTGTTGGCTCCTCTCCAGGTGCTGTCACCAGCACCCCCAGGGCCTTTCCCCGGGCACTTTCCAGCCACTTTTCCCCCAGCCTGCAGCGTTCCCGGGGGTTGGTGTGACCCCAGGGCAAGACCTGGCACTTGCCCTGTTGCCCCTCAGCCCAGTGACCTCGGCCCATCGCTCCAGCCTGGCCAGACCCCTCTGTGGAGCCTCCTGATCCTCCAGCAGGTCCACACTCCTGCCCAACTGGGTGTCATTTGCAGCTGACTGAGGGTGCCCTTGATCCCCTCGTCCAATCATTGATAAAGATGTTGAAGAGAACAGGCCCCAGCACTGAGCCCTGGGGAACACCACTGGTGACCAGCTGCCAGCTGGGTGGAACTCTGCTGCCCATGTGGGTTTCACTAGCCAGGAGGCCCTGCCTACAGCGAGAACCTCTCTGCTCTTGGTTTGAGAGTCTGGTTTGGGTATCTATGCGCTGCGAATGGGAGAAACATCCAATACCTGACCTGCAAGTCCAGAAAATGGGGCTTGGAGAAGGGTGGCCAAGCCCTGTGGTGTGGCAGAGTCTGTCCCACCCTGTTGGGTGTGAGTGGGGGGAAGTCAATGCTGTGACAGACATATGACAGCTCATAATCTGTCAGAGTGGTGTCGGTGTAAGGGTTGGTCCCTGTGGTGTTGACCCGGACAGTGCTGTCAGTCTGGGCTGTGCCCCTGCACGTCTCTTGTCACTGGTGCTCTCCAATGGCAGATGCCCTGGAGAAAGGACCCATATTCCCAGTGACAGCATTTCACATTGTAGGTGATCTCCGATAGTTGCTCTGGGAGCTGAGGTTTGTCTCATGCTTCAGCGTTAACATTGTCTCTCTCTCCTGACAGATATTACTGTAACGTCTGTGACTGCGTGGTGAAAGACTCCATTAACTTCCTGGATCACATCAACGGCAAAAAACGTAAGGGTTAACTTGGGCCTTGTTGGAGGGTTGGGGGAGCAGGAGCGGGATGCTGCAGTGTTCGGGGCTGTTCCCTTCATAGAAACACAGAGTAGTTTGGGTTGAAGGGACCTTCAAAGCTCATCTGGTCCAGCCCCCTGCACTGAGCAGGGACATCTGCAACCAGAGCAGGTTGACCTGGAATGTTTCCAGGGATGGGGCTTCTACCACCTCTCTGGGCAACCTGGGCCAGGGTCTCACTGCCCTCAGTGTCAAAAATATCTTCCATATAAGATTTCTTCCTTATGCATCTTCCTTCGTGCATCTCCAGTATCTGAGAGCTGAGCACATACCCATGGCTCAGAGTGTGCTGTGGAGATCAGGAGGGAGCTGGTTTTTGCTCAGGGGAGCTGTGGAGGTGCTGCTGCCTTCTGGCAACTTCCAGGGCGCTGGACCCCTGGTTAAGGGGATGTATTTTCCCCACTCAGAGTGTCTGTGCTGCGAGAAGCCCGGGATCAGCAAATCCCGATGGCTCCTCTGAAAATCTGCACTGAAACTGTAAAGGAATTCTGAGGTGAATGAAGGTATGGGACAAGCCCGCCGCTGGCGGCAGGGACTGCTGATGCTGAAGTTCAGAGCTCGCTGGCTTCTGAGCTACAGGGTGCACCTCAGAGGTTACAGGGGAGGAGATGGTGTTTTGCCAAGGGTGCGTGAAGATGAGTGGGTCAGGGTGACCCTGGAGCTGGGCCCAGTGGTGGGGTTTGTTGTCCTGTACCTGTCTCTGGTTGCCATGTTGAGCGTGGGGAAAACAGGGGAAGTGAGGGAGCAGCCGGACACACTGACACGCTCTGGCCATGTTGTTCCACTCCCGAAGGCAATTTTGTCTCCCTGGGGAAGGCAGCAGATGGCCCCTTAACAAAAAGGGGTTGGTGAATGCAACCCAGACCCGCACACTTGGCTGCTTGAACCTTTGAGAAACGGGGGTTCAGAGGAGGACCTGAGGGCTGGTTTTGTGTAGCTCGGGAAAGAAAACCCAACATCTGAAAGCCCTGCGCTGTGGGAGGAGGATGCTGAAATGTTTTGTTGGGAGCAATAAGTCCATATGAGAGGATCTGGAATCAAAAGGCCTGGCCTGGCTTTGTGCATGGGCCTGAGGCGAAGGGTTGAGCTGGGGTTGGAAGGTGACTGACGTGCTTTGGTGCAATATGATTTACCGAGGAAGTTTGGGAGCTTTGAATCCAGCCCATGAATCTGGCTGAAAGCTGCTTGTTCCTGGCAGCAACTCATCCTAGTTCCTGGGGTGTACTTTGAGCTTCCAAGTGCTGCTGCATCCCTGGGACAAACCTGTGCGTGGCTGCTGGAGGCAGCAGCCCGTTTGGATCCCCCCACCCCGTTTGGGCAATGCAATTGGAGACATTGCCCCGGGTGGCCCCTTCAACCTCGTCTCACTCGTGAGCAGAAACCTGGGAATTTGCTCTGTGCAGTGGCTGATTTCAAGGCCTGGCTTATTATTCTGTGTCTCTGCTTTAGTGAGAAACGTCCTGTGCAGGCTTGAACTCACTGGGAGCCACCAATGGCTTGTTTAGCTTCCCCCACAGCTGAGAGATGCCTGTTTGCAACATTTATTCTCAACCCTTTTTCAACACTCCAACCCTTTTGTTTTTCTCCACTGGTCCAAGATGAAATCTCCTAAAGTGTCAGAACACCAAGATGACAGGGAGGACCCTGACAGAGAGCCTTACAGCACTGTTCTGCACCCTCCCCCTTGTTACAAGTAACATACGGACCATTCTCCCTGCCTGATGGAGGGTATTGCGGAATCACGGAATCATTTTTGGTGGAAAAGACCTCTAAGCTCCTCGAGTCCAACTGTTCCCCAGCACTGTCAGGTCACCACTGACCCCTGTCCCTCAGCACCACCTCGACATGGCTGGGAAACCCCTCTGGGGATGGGGACTCCACCACTGCCCTGGGCAGCCGGGGACAGGCTGGGACAACCCCAGCAGGCAAGAAATGGTTCCTCAGGGCCAACCTCAACCTCCCCTGGAACAACTGGAGGCCGGTTCCTCTCATCCTGTTGCTTGTTCCTGGGGAGCAAGGACCAACCCCCCCGACACTCCAGCCTCCTGTCAGGGAGCTGTCAAGAGCCAGAAGGTCTCCCCTGAGCCTCCTTTTCTTCAGGCTCAACCTAGCCCAGGTCCCTCAGCTGCTCCTCAGTGCACTTGTGCTCCAGACCCTGCACCAGCTTCGTTGGCCTTGTCTGGACACGCTCCAGCCCCTCCATGTCCTTCTGGGAGGGTGGGGCCCAAACTGAACCCAGCATTTGAGGGGCGGCCTCCCCAGTGCCCCCAGTACAGGGGGACGATCCCTGCCCTGGTCCTGCTGGCCACACCAGTGCTGGTACAAGCCCAGATGCCGTTGGCCTTCTTGGCCACCTGAGTGCACTGTCGGCTCCTCTCCAGCCGCTGTCAACCAGCATCCCGAAATGGTGTCCCCCTAAAGCCCATCCCCTCTGACATAAGCAATCCCAGTCTGCATGGGACTGTGGGCCCAGATGAGGACAGCAAGTGTGTGTGGGAGGAAGCGCTGCTGTGTCGGGCTCCCCTGGCTGGCTCTGGGTCACCTGGGTGGTGGGATGGTGCCACACGGGGCTTGAGCCGTGGGTGGCCTGTGAGTCAGTGTGGTGAGGTCAGGTTGGGGCCCTGAGCCACGCGGGTGGACGGTCTTGTGCTGGCCTGTCATCTGGCCCTGGAAGCTGCTCCGAGGGGATGGACGAGAGGCAGGAAGAGGTGCTGAGGTGTTGGGATCAGGGACAGGACTGTGTGCAGACCCTTAAAGGCTACAAATATGGCTGAACACAGCTGGTTCCCCTCCTGTTTTCTAGACCAGAGGAATCTGGGCATGTCCATGCGGGTGGAGCGCTCCACACTTGACCAGGTGAAGAAGCGCTTTGAGGTGAACAAGAAGAAGATGGAGGAGAAGCAGAAGGACTATGACTTTGAGGAGAGGATGAAGGAACTCCGCGAGGAGGTGAGTCCAGGCAGTGGCTGATGAAGCAAACGTTTCGTGAGGAAATCAACCCTGATTCCTAATCTTGTTCCACAGAAGCCTTGTTCTTGGGAGCATGGGCTTCTCGTCTACCACTGTTTCTTTGCTGTTGTTTGCTGCTGGTGTCCCTTCTGTCTGGGTGAGGAGAACTGATGCTTCAGGTTTCCCCTGAGAGCAGTACAAGTCCGCCAACACACGCGTTTTTTGCCTCCCATTAGTTGTGTTTGACTTCGTCTGCTTCGAGCAGCAGATCTCTGTCCCTGGTTCTTAGGATTGATGGGATCCTTCTCCATGTGGCACGTTGCTTCTGCGTGGCCTGCCTGAGTGTGGAAGGGCTTTGTGAGTGGCGTGCTGTGGTGTGAGATGTGTGTGGAGGCAGGGAAAGACAGCAGATCCTGCTCAGACCTGGGCTGCAGTGTCAGCTCCCTGCCACGAAGATCAAGTCTATTTGAAAACCTGTCAGTTGAGGAGCTTCTGCAGATGCTTCTCCTCCATCAACAGCCACAGAACAACCAAACGCTGACAATCACTGCCCAAGCCCTGAGCATTGCTTCGCCTCAGGGCTGCACACAGAGCAGCCCGTGGTGCTGCTGAGCCGGGTCGGTTCGGGGAAGGCAGAAGATGGGTGCTGTGGGTTTAGAACCAGTCAGGAACAGCAGCAGCTTCCTCCAGGGCAAGGCTATCCACGGCTGCAGTGGGCAGCGGTGGCGATAGCGAGGGCAGTGGCTGTTGGGAGCCGAAGCCACGCTTCCACGTTGCCTGGCCCAAGCGTGACACTGGTCCAGGGCTCGTGATCCTTGCCGAGCGAACCACTTTATTAGGGCTGTGCAAGCTCTTTTGTGCCAAAACCACCCTCCAACGCCGCACAGAGCTTCAGCGTCTGCTCCAGGGAGCAGCCATCACCCTGGCAGGCTGGAGCCAAGAGGCAGCGATGTTTGGCGTCGTAGGCAGCATATGAGGGAAAGGCCTGCGATGAAAACAGCTCCTTGCCTCAGCATTGAGTCCAGGTGAAACTCCTGATGTTTGTTTAGGAGAGAGAGAGTTCTGTAACACTTCATTTTGGGTTGTGTGAGTCTGCTTTTGGGGTGATCTGGAGGCAGTGGGAAACCTCCTCCTAGGAGGCTGCAGGCCAGGAGCTCTGCCGGCTGTTTTATTTCCTCAGACACAACTGGGTGGTGTTGGTAGGAGTTGGGTTCACTGTGCGGTGCCCGGTGTCCAGCTTGGGGTTCAGATGGTGTTGCTGTTCTGTCCCTTGCTGCAGGAGGAGAAGGCCAAAGCCTACAAGAAGGAGAAGCAGAGGGAGAAGAAGAGGCGGGCGGAGGAGGATTTGACGTTCGAGGAGGATGATGAAATGGCGGCTGTGATGGGTTTCTCTGGTTTTGGCTCAACCAAGAAGAATCACTGAGCGGCTCTGGACTCTCCTCTTTCTTGAAACAGGTTGTTTTTACCCAGGGGACTCTGGTTAATTCTTAAAAGACTTGATTGAGGACTTGTATGTAAATCTCCCAGTAGAAGTTGGCTGGAGGAGTCGAAAGGCAATTCCGTGCTCTACCTGTGCTGCAGAACAAGCTCCGCCTATCATTCGCTTCCCATCTCCTTCCGTGTCCTAGATCTGGCTGCTCATCCCTGCCCCGTGGCCTTGCGCATGCGGGGAATGTTCTGCTGGGTTCATTCCTCTGCCAGTAAAATGCAAGAGTTCTGTACAGGTGCCCTGGCTCAGGGTTAATCGAGCTGTCAGCTGGGCGTTGCTGTTGGGGGCTCAGCTGTTGGAGTTGTCAGCCGGGCTCTGTTTGAGATGTGGAGAGCAAGTCGGGTTCTTGGGTGATGTAACGGGAGGAAATGTGCTGTGGCGAGCGGTGCCAAGCAGCACGACCTGTATCTCTTGTGCTGAGCAGAGCTGGTGGCTGCATGGAGCCTGGGTAGCCAAAATTCCTCTGAGTTTTGTCCACAAGGGATCCTTTCCTGCTCTTCTTTGTGCTTCACCCCATATCTGTACGGCAGGAGAGAATCCTCCCTGCTGAGCAAACGACAGAAAGGTGTGTGCAGTTTGCCAGAAATAAATGGGTCGTTCTAATGGGTTCTTTGGTGGCAGTTTGATTCCTTTGTTCTTTTGAGAGCTTCTGCCTCCTGCCGCGAAGAGCTGCCGTGGAGGCTGAGGCGAGCCTTATGCCCCGCTCTTGCTCGGCTCCGCCGCCCTGTGCAGGCAGTTGCTGTCACTTTGGGCTTTTCAAAGTAATTCTGGAGGTGGGTGTAAGAACGTGGGAGTGGGAGAGGAAGGCGTCCTGTGTTTCCATCAGGCGCTCCAAGAGCAGGCTGGGCTGTGCTCCAGAATTTACCAGCCTTAGTATAATGAAGGCCATTTTTATCCTGTCTGCTGGCTGTCAGCATCTCTTGACCTCTGCCCTCCCCTAAAGCCACTTCATTTCTGCTTTTGTGGACATGACGAAGGTTAGTGCCTAAAGCAAAGGTGGTAGCCCCAGATTTCTTGGGGCAGTTGAAAGGCTGCCAGGGGAAGGTGAAGGCCAGCACCAGCAGTCAGGGCTGGCTTCTTCCCAGGAGGACCAGGGGCTGGACATAGGCTGTGAACGTTGGAAGCTGCCTTGGCCACAGTGATCATGAGATGGTGGGGTGTTCAATTCTCAAGGAAGTAGGGAGGGGAGTCAGTGGAACTGTCACCTTGGACTTCCAGAGGGCAGACTGGCCTGTTGAGAAGACTGGTTGGCAGAGTCCCTGGTTGGGAGGCAGCCCTGAAGGGCAAAGAAGTCCAGGAAGGCTGGACAATCCTGAAGAGGGAAATCTTTAGGGCTCTGGAGCAGGCCATCCCGGAGTGCCGTGAGATCAGCCAGCAGGGTAGAAGCCCAGCCTGGCTGAACAGAGCTTTGGCTGGAGCTCAGGTAGAAAAGGAAAGTCTCTGACCTGTGGAAGAAGGGGCCACTCAGGAAGCCTATAAAGATTTTGCGAGGCTGTGCAGGGAGAAAATTAAACAGGCCAAAGCCCAGCTAGAACTTGGTCTGGTCACCGCCAGAAAAGACACTAAAAGACGTTTCTATAAATCCATTAACAGCAAAAGGAGGCTGAGGAGAATCTCCATCCTGTGCTGGATGTGGGGGAAATCAGTGACCCAGGATGAGGAACAGACCGAGGTACGGAATGGCTTCTGTGCCTCAGTCTTCAGTGGTCAGACCAGTTGTTCTCTCAGTGCCCAGTGCCTTGAACTGGAAGACAGAGACAGGGAGCGGAATGAATCCATGAGGAAATGGTCAGTGACCTGTTGCACCGCTGGGATGTGCACAAGTCTGTGGGGCCAGATGGGCAGCTGCTCCAACCAGCCCCCTCCCCTGTATTCCACCATTCAAAGCCAGGCATGTCAATGTAAGTTCTACCTGTTCTGTAAAGAGGATGGAATAGACGCCTGGGACACACACTCAGAGGGTTAACAGGGTGAAGCGCAGTGCACTGGGTTTTCAACAGCTCCCAAAGCACGTGGCAGTTTGGACACAGGAGCATCCTCGTGGGTAACGCTGGCCAGACGGGCCCGTTCTCCTCCGCTCTGCTCACCGCAGGGACAGCTCAGGGGCTTGGAGGGCTGGAGGGGATTTTGGAATTGCCGTTCCCATGCCCTGTCCTGAGACAGGAGCAGCCCTCGCTGGCCATTGCCAGCACACTTGGCCACCCCTTCCCCAGGAGGGCCACCAGCAATGACAGCATTTTCTGTGGTGGCCGCTGAGAGCCCATCTCTTTGGTGAAAGAATGAGATCTGGGGGGTATTTTGCTTGATGCTGCATCAGGGATGAATTTTCTCTCCTGGACTCTGCTTCCCTGCACACTGTTGCACCCCTAATTAACAGCCTGGAGAGTAAAAGTAATAAAGGTTCCTTTACCCCAGAGATCCCAGAATCCCAGGTTGGAAGGACCTCAAGGATCACCCAGCCTGACCTTTCTTGCCAAAGGCCAGTCTAGACAAGCTGGCCCAGCCCCTGTCCAGCTGACCCTTAAACATGTCCAGTGCTGGGGACTCCACCCCTTCCCTGGGGAAATTATTCCAATGGCTGATTGTCCTTGTTGTGAAAAATTTTCCTCTTGTGTCCAATTCAGAATCTCCCCAGGAGTAACTTGTGCCCATCACCCCTCATCTTTTCCATGGGACTCCCTGCGAGAGGGGAGTCGCCAGCTCCTGTGTAACCATCCTTTAAATACTGGCGCACGGTGAGAAGGTCTCCCCTGAGCCTTGTTCCTTCAAGGCTGAACAAACCCAGTTCTCTCAACCTTTCACAGTCCTTGGATCATCTTGGTGGCCCTTCTCTGGAGCCCCTCCAGCCTGTCCACCTCTTTTCCACACAGCAGGGACCAAAGCTGAACACACTGTTCCAGGGGTGTCCTGACCAGCACTGATAAGGACTGTCTCTGCTGGTGATGCTCTTGTTGATGCATCCCAGCATCGACAGAGCTGCTGCCTTACTGAAGGCCCAGATCTGGAGAGCAGAATGTCACCCTTGGTAGCGTAACAGATGTCCTGCACGGAGCCACGCAGCACTGTTTAAATAAAAAATGGTGGCTGTCCGACAGCCAAGTCATTGGAGAATCAAAGCGCTGGTATTTTTCGGCAAGCGGGAATACGAGTTGGAGAGATCACCTCGTGCAGGCCGATGCCATTGGCTGCAAGGCAGTTCCGATGAGATTGATAGACGACGGCTGATTTGAAAGTGACACCAGCGCTCCCCAAGAGCCGCGCAGAGGGCAGCGATGCTGGGGCTGGTTCCGGCTTCACCTGAAGAGACAAACCTCCGTTATGTAGGGGTAAACACACAGGGCACGCAGAATGAAAACTGTTTCTGCCAGCAGAGATGCTCCAATTGCCATCCCCAAAAATGGCCACTGCAAAAATCTTGTAGCTAAATTAACTAGAAGCAGATGGTCAAAAGGGGGGAAAATGCTCTTTTTTCAATAGGGCAGCCCCAAAGTGTTGGCAATAATGACGGGATTATCGTCCAGGTTCTGCTGCTGGGGAGGAGGAAAGAGATGTCTTCACTGTCCACCAAGCACCAGGCAGAGACGCGGAGCTGTTAGAGGGGGTCCAGAGAGGGCCACAAAAATGCTGAGGAGTAAAGAAACGCCCAGTTTACAGCAGTCTGCTCCTGTGTTTTGGGTTGGGAACCGTAGCGCTGCTTTGAGGGCTCACGTCCCCAGCTGGTAGCGAGTGCTGCTAAAGCAACACTATTTTTGGAAGTGGAAAGCTATGGAAAAAGAGACACAAGAAAAGGCACCTCTAACTGTTCCAGGTGAATATACCTATTGAACCGAAGAGATCCTTGTTCTTCTCTGAGGAAGTTGTATCCAGCCTCCTCTGCTTTGGCTCTGGTGCAGTTACCTGAGCACAGGCCTTGAAGCTCCCATCTGTCTTCACGAGGAAAATTGCTTTTGATTTCAGTAATGGTTTTATCGGCCCTGGAGGGAGGAGTACCCAGGCCCTGCGCTTCCAGAAAAAGGATCTGCCAGTCCCCGGGAAGACAGTAAAACGGCGAGGGACGGCTATCTGGTGGTTACTGCTAACCGAGGGGTATGTTATGACATAAGCGATCTAATTCCAAAGGCAACAAGTATTCTGGGAATCAGGGCATCGCACTGCGCAGAGAGAACAGACTCATGTGAATCTGCGCTAAGTTCCCACAGCTGGTTTCGCCTTCACATCTGGAAATTCGGCGTATCTCCAGGCAGTGAGAGTAGCATGAGATGATGACAATGTGATCGGTGATTTCCCTACCTCTCTGTTCAGTGTCTATTCGCCCCCTAAAAAATGAAACAAAAAGGCCTCATTTGTTCCTGTTTTTAAACACAAACGGCAATTTTATAAACTTACGTGCATATTTTGGAGCAAAAGAGTCAAAAGAATGACAAGCGTCTGCTTTCTGACTCGTCCTGAGCCTCAGGCTGGTTAGTTCTGCTTTTGGAGGTGGGAAAGCAGCTTCCCCTTTTCAGCTAACAGAGCACAAACGTGAGCGTTACCATCACACTCCTCTCTTGAAAGACAGCCCTGGAGGTTAACGCCCCTTCGGTGGGCTTCTGTTTCCCGGAGGAAATTCTGCGCTGTTTTGACTGGAACGCTGTGGCACGCGGACAGAAAGCCGGCACACACAGCCCAGCACGCTGGCTCAGCGCTGCAGCCACGGGACGGCAGGGGCGAGGGGTCTCATTTATGGGTGCGGAGGAAATCTGAGAAACAGCATTTCTGGAAGAGTCCTAAATTCCTGCGAGGTTTATGGTCCAGCCACCGAAACGTACGTATAGCCTCAGCTCTCATTACTTCTGGTCACTTGTGGCGTTGCTCGCTCTGTCAATAGCGGCAGTACAGGTGAACAGGAAGAACTGTACGTGGTCAGGAGTCTTCCCAAGTCGAGCAGTGATACAGCGGTTAGTTGTAGTTTTATGTTAAAGACAAGTTTTTCTCAAGCGTACTTCTCCCGTCTTTAGCTTGCCTCACGCTGGGTTTCATTTACACATTTTAAGTATAAAATTTTCTAGGAACTAAAGGAGTGAGTTTTCCAGTTTGGTTTGGTTTTCTTTTTCCCCAGGTGGGCTGAGCTGTGTCCGATGATTGAAGCCAGGAAGAACCACGGGCCGGTGTTTGTGAAGGACAAAATATTTGCTGTGGGAGGACACAATGCCTTCGGAGCTTTATTCACGCTCTAGCTGGTCACGCGAGGCTTCAGGGGGGCTTTTTCCTTTGGCAAAGAAACTCATTCGACTCCGTTCAGTGAAGAGCTTTGAGCAGGACCACAAGACACGTCCTGTTGTTGTCCCATCGCGTTGCCTGCCACCTTTCACCTCCCTCCTTCACCGCACCTTCTGTCTCAAGCTCCTTTCCCGGTGCAAGCGCTGCTGCCGCTGCCAGGAGCTTTCCTCGGGCTCCTGACAAGCGAGGCGCAGGCACCTGCCAGGTGTCCCTTTGGAAGGCTGTTTCGGCTGTAACGCCTTCGGGAGGGTCCGCGGAGCTTTGGCAGTGCACTTCAGGTGTGCGAGAGCCGTGATGGGGAACGGGGAGGGACCGTCACGGCAGGGCAGCGGCACGGCTGCAGGCACTTGTCCCGGCACCTGCTGGAGGAGGCTCGGAGTTTGCCTGCAACATGTGCGGATGTGCCCGGGGTCTCCAGCTGAACTTGGGGGAGATCTCTGCTATGCCACAGAGATTCTGCTCGAGCTCTGTCGGTAGGAGCCCCTCATGTAAATGTCCTGCCAGTTAAACGTCATTTTTTCCTGCGGGGTAGTTAGTTACTCGGTGAAACATCATCAGCAAAACTGCGACAGTCTCGGGGGAGACCTTCTTGCTCTCTACAACGCCCTGAAGGGAGGTTGTAGTGAGGTGGGGGTCAGTTTCGTCTCCTGCGTAACAACTGACAGGACAGGAGGAAACAGCCTCTAGTTGTGCCAGGGGAGGTTTCGGTTGGATACGAGGAAGAATTTCCTTACAGAGAGGGATGTCAGGCTTTGGAACAGGCTGCCCAGGGCAGTGGTGGAGTCCCCGTTCCTGGGAGTGTTTAAAAGACAGGGAGATGTGTTGCTGAGGGGCATGGTTTAGGGACCCTGGCAGTGCAGGGTGTGCGGTTGGACTCGATGATCTTAAAGGTCTCTCGCAACCAGATGATTCTGTGGGATTCCTCTCCTTATAGGCTCTCGAGGTTTGTCGCTGAAGAGTTGTGTCCAGAGGATCGTGGCGGCAGAGGCGACGGCATCGTTGCGAACTATGTAAGTATGTAAAAACTGCCAAATGTTCTGATGAGAGCACATCTGGAGACAGGACTGATGCAGTTCTGCAGGTGGCAACTCTTGCCTCGTGTCATTACCAGGCTCTAGGAGATGATCGGAATGCCACGACGTGTTTAAATGACGGTGCACCAAAGAGATGCTAGTCTGTGCGCTCTGCCGTAACTTGCTGTTTCTGCCTGAGATCACAGCTCAAACTGCCAGAGCCGGGCTGCTGCAACTGGTGACCCAAATGTCTATGGACACGTCAGCTCCTGCGAACAGTGGTGGCCATGGACCTAGCTTTGATCGGCCGTTTTATGGCAGATCTGTGAACGGTTGTGGAAATCCCAGCTCGGATGTGTTGTGTTCTGGCTCTGCAGCCTTGAGATGCATCTGGCATGAAAGCGTTTGGCTGGCTGGTGGCACCAAGGCCTTGGCAGTCATCTCCGAACGCTCCTGGGAACATCAGAGAAAGCAGAAAGGGCGTGAGGAGGAATGACATAAAAGCACAATGATTGCCGTTTGGAACCGGCCCTGTCTCTCCTTGCTGTTACAGGCGATAGCGATGTGACCGAATAGTCTGGCACTGCCTGCCTCGGGTGAAGGTGGGAGTCTGTGAGCACAGTTTGGGGTCTGACACCCACCTTTGTCTGGGAGCGTGACATGGGCGAGTTGCAGGCGGGTGTGACAAAACCCTTCAGTTCTCTGAGGGAAGCAGTGAATCAGGGTGGTTCCGCGTTAGCGAGGCAGCAGCAGCTGCATCCCACGTTTGGGATACTCGCTGCAAGCCACGTGAAAGTAACCGTGGCTTAAGGGTGGGTTCCGGTCGAGAGGCAAATATCTGCCCCAGCTTTTCTTCCATGTGCAGCTGTTGGCTCTCCCGAGGCATAATCCGCAGTCGAGCCCAGAGCTGTCCTCCAGGCTGTCGTAGGATACAAAGAGCATGTTGGTAAAGCCAGAGTGCGAAACCGGTAGATGGGTGGGAGAGAAACGGTTTGGGTGGCCTGTGAAGGTACGAAGCGCAGTTGTTCCTGG
This sequence comes from Bucorvus abyssinicus, assembly GCA_009769605.1. Lineage (NCBI taxonomy): Eukaryota > Metazoa > Chordata > Aves > Bucerotiformes > Bucorvidae > Bucorvus > Bucorvus abyssinicus. The sequence goes on along the minus strand of CM020041.1, from coordinate 19,636,931 downwards.
GAAGGTGACGAACGCCTGTGAATCTAGACGGGGCAGAAAAGAATGCTCGAGTTAGAGCCAAGAGTAAATAACCCGGGAGACAGAGTGAGCTGATGCGAGTGGAGTCTGCGTGAAGCGCGTTAAAGCTACAGCACCACGGTCGCTCCCTCTGGTGTGTCCAGTGCTGGCGGTGAAGAAGTGCCAAGGCGAGGGACCAGGCTCAGTCTAAGCGGTGACTGACCTGGGTAGGGTCAAAAAGCCCTAACTGAAATAGGTGAGGGTAGGAGAGCTGCAGGAGGGGTTCAGCACATGGACTGACAGGCAAAAATCCTCGAATGGTGTCCGTTTGTGTTTCTGGAGCGTTTTACAGAGAAGAGCAGGCAGTTGTGATGGAAGCGACCAGCGCCTCGCTCTGAGCTACATCGGACTGGGCAGCTGTGCTTTTGCTTCCAGTATTTCTCGAAAGGCATTTCCCTGGTTTGGAATCTAGTTTTAATTTGTGTGTTTGGATTTTTTTAAGCTGTCTGAACTGCCGTTCTTCGGAGAAGAGCTTTTGTCACCAAGCCATCCGTTTGAAGAGAGAGCCTCCGGACGCACCAGTCACTGCTGTATGTTGACAGATGGCAAGTGACTGGACTTGAGACACCAGAGGAAGGGAAGGGGCGGGGAGGCTGGCAGGCCACGTGGCGGTCCTCACTGCACAGGGATGTCCTCTGCCAACAGTGTATTTTTTGCAAATATCTGTGTTTTTGCTGGTCCGGTTGGGTTTTGGCCGTGTTCCCGCCTGCCCGTCCCCCTGCTCCATGCCAGAAGCAGCTGGTGGTGGCTAAGTGCTTTCACAGCACACCCTCCCTTTGTACTGGTGCCAGCCACTGGGAAGCAGGGCAGCTCTTCCAGTTGCTGTCAGTATTTTGTGGCCTTCCCTGAACCTGCCTTGTCTGCTCTGGCAGTTGCAGGGACCATTTGGGAAACAATCAGGCGAGTATAAAAGAAGTTGGCAAGTGCTGGAGGCTGTGCCTGTGATCCCAGGAGGAAGCAGGGCTCCGCGGGGTCAGTCCCATGTTTGTGAACCCCAGGAGACCCCCATCTTCTGCCTCAGCAGAGGATCGAGCAACACGTTTAAGAACAAGCAAAGAAACCTTCCTCCGTGCTGCCTCCTGCAGAGCTGTCCCAGGGATGGACATGCAGTGCTGGGGATTGGCAAATAGAGCGCAGCGTGTTTGTTCCCTCTTTCTTAACCGTTTGTGTTGATCTTTGCAACCTGATTTCATCCCTTTTAATAGACTAGACCTGGGGGGTTATACACCTGGTGCTGCCTCTGTATTTTGGCAAGAAACGTGAGCCAGGGGCAGACCCCTCCAGCGTGGTCTCCCGTGGGGTGTGGGTGCATTTGGCACATTCATCTGCCAGCAGAGATGGAGGGGTGAACCAGTGTGGTGCCCCCCAACATCACAGCATGCTCCTCTAACGTCACACCGTGGCCCTCCCGGTGTTGTCTCCCTCCATCCGGTGGCTTCATTCTTTGCTGCTAACAAAGATGCTACTAGTTTTTTTTACGTGCAGTTTCTGCCTGGTCCAGTCTCCCGTGATCTGTATGTCGTGTTCAGATTCCCCAAACAGCAAGTCTCTGCTGTCTGAAGATCAAGGGGATTCTCTCAGCCTTTAATCTCACAAGTGGATTTCCTGGGCTTTGTTTCTCCACGTCAAGGTTAAGATTTTCTTCTCTCTTTTTCCTTTTTTCCCTCCCTCCCTTGCTCTGCAGACCCTGCGGCCAGCAGTGGCCATGCTGCTCGGGCTGGGTCTGCCAGGACGTGCTGTCCCACTTGCTGTGGGCTCGTTGCCAGCCTGCGTTTTCGATGCACCACAGAGACACCCAGCAATTTGCTTTTCTTTTTAGCACAAACCAGTCCTGTGAGAAAACAAAAAAAGCCTCTACAGGCTTCACTTTCTGCTGGGCTCCCCGCGGCGATGCTTGCACTGGGGACCCGCCCGCCCAGCCTGCGGGCTGGGGCTGGATCCGCAGCCTCTGCTAGGGGCTGGTGTTCAAAGATGGTTTGGATTTCCCTTTTCGCTGGAGCTGCCTGCCTTTGTCCACCACTGTGAGCTGACCTTCGGGGAGACGCTTCTCGGTTGATTGGGTCTCTGATCCCTTCGGATGATTGAGGGGCCTGTGTGCGTACGGGAGTTTTCCTCTTGTTAGATATTTTCTCTCCGGTTTCTTCTCTCCCTGTTGCGTGGCAAGCGATGCATTCATTTTCTGTATGAGTTCCTTTGTAGTTTTTCTCTTCAGTAATTAACTTGATTTCACTCTGGCCTGTTGTCCCTTGCCAATCTATTCAAATTGTGAGTCTCTTGTTCTTAAAGGTGTGTTTCTGTGCTACACGTAAAGCAGTGGCAGCTCTTTCGGTTCTTGTAATATTTGGCCTTCAACAATCACTTTCTCAATCATTCTTTACAGTTCCTCTCCACGGATTTTCCTTTAAAAGCAGCTCTGTCTTTCCTTGTTTTCTCTAGACACTGGACTCTTGCAGGTGTTGAATTCTCGCTCCTGTTTATCCCCCGGAGACTTTGGCAGGTTCGCCTGGTGCTTCAGCTCCCTGAGACAGCGGAGCACGAGCAGTGAGTGCGCTGGGACCCTTCTGCCTGCGCTGGGTTTAGTTCTCTGTGCACGGGTCCCCTGAAGACCTGCCCCTGGCTGGGTTCAGCTGCTAGCAGCAGGGAGAAGACGCTCCTGGTTGTCACTCGTTTTTCCTCTGGTTATTTGTTAGTAAATAATCTGGAATGTTTCCGCAGCAAACTGCTGTGTTTCTCTGTGGAAAACACCGAAATGTGTTTCAGGTAAGTGATGTTTGGATTTTTATACAGATTTTTATACAGATTTCACTTACCTGGTGTTGTAGGTCAGAGGCTCTGAGACTGTAGAACGTGGGACTGGGGATCGGTGGCAGTGTCCGTTTTATCTGGGGAGGGTGATGGCCTGAAGTTGTTGATAGCCTGGGACTGGGACTCGGGGTCCTGGAGTCCGTCCCTGCTTTGCTCCTGGCCAGCGGATGCTGTCAGAAGGATCGCAGAGGGAAACCGTCTGAGGTTTAGTGCTGGAAAGTTCAGTCCAGGAGCAGATCTCCCTGTTAGCTTGTCCTGCCAGCTGGAAATGGAGTGAACTGCAGAGCATGCAGCTTCCCACCCGCAGCACGGGAGCTTGGTAACCTTGTGCCACGGCTATTCACGGGCAGTTGATGAGGGAGAATCTTTGAACTCCACCTGGGTCTGTGCCTGGACTTTGTGGAGCAGCAGAATTTGATTCCAACCCTCGCTGTGCCACGAAGTCCCAGCCCTGGGATACAGCCTGGCCCCAGCCAGGGAGACCTGGGTCGCTGTGGGTTTGTTACGGTGCTCTTTCACTGTGGCTGAACTGGTGCTTTTGTCGTGGTTTACAGGGTGCAGTGCGCCAAGGAGGGAAAAGCAGTTAATTCACACAGCAGTTTTGCTGAAAGATTGGTCCATAGATAAATTCCAGAGATAAGTAAAATAAAACATCATTGAAAGATGAAGGGAAGGAGGGGGGCAAGATGGAACCAAGCAGATGTAAGCAGCGAGACTGGATTTGTTCCATGGCCAAGTGCTGATGTTGGTAGCAGAAGTCCTTTTTTCACCAGTAACCTCTTTGGTGAGCAGCCCTTAGAGGGGCAAATCGGAGTAACTCCAGGGAAAGACGCTCTCAGAGCTGTCTGCCACCACGCCCCGAGAAGAGTCAGGTCTGGGCACCTTGGAGAGGCGCTGGTGGCTGCGGGGCTGCGGTGCCCAGCAGCGGCTGGAGAGGATGGGTCCATGCCGGGACACTGCCAGCACCAGCCCAGCCGCCGGCTGCAGAGAGTGCTGAGGGGGGGGATGCCGCGCTGGAAGTCGTTAGCGCTGCGGCCGCCGTGTTTGTTCCTGACGGTTTGCGCCGCGCTTTGATAAGGCTGGGTCGTAAACAGGGTGTTTCCAGTGTTTCCTGGTTGTGCGTTTAGTTGTCGCTTTGATCTTCCAAGAAACTGTTCTGCGGAACCGGCCCCAGGAGAGCCTTTTCGCTCATGTGCTGGGGGCGGACGATGGTCTGTCTGTCCTTGTTTGGCCTGTCCAAAAGTCCCCAGTGCCAGATGAGCCAGCGGGAGGAAAGACAAATATCTGCAGAGCAACGAATGGTGCGATTTTGTGCCGGGGGAAGCAAATCAAAGAGGGGAAAACTTCTGGTTATTTTCCCGTTAAGGTAAAGCTCCTGCAGAAACCAAGTGCCTGAGATGCACGGAGGGAAGGTCAGTCCTGGCTCGGCAGACAGTGGCTCTGCTCACTGACGCTGTGGAGTCGCTTTCTTGAAAGAACAGTGAGGTGACTCTCGGTGTGGGTCTCGTTTGGTTTAGCCCTGGGGTTCTTGCAGTAAATTAACCGTTGATTTTTTTCCCCCAGTTTGAA